>CM070628.1:30498793-31698793 GCA_036346255.1 Ampelocalamus luodianensis | reverse complement strand
CGGAATGTTCCTATCCACATCGAAGGAGTGGGATTCTTGGCGAATCTTATCCTACTCGACTCGGCGCGCTTGGATGTGATTCTTGGCATGGATTGGTTGTCCCAACACTTGGGGCAGATCGATTGTGCCAGGAAGATTGTCTACCTCACCAGTCCTTCAGGTGAACAGGTTGGGTTTTCACCGCAGTTGGGAGAACCCCATCTTTATGTCCTTGAAGAAAAGCCAGTATTGGGGATTCACGACGTCCCCACTGTGTGTGACTTCGCGGATGTCTTTCACGAAGATTTGCCGGGATGCCTCTGTTCGAGATCTGAGTTTGTGATCGAGTTCTTGCCCGCATCGCCCCTATTTCTAAGAGGCGATCGCATGCCTCCTAATGAGTTGGAGGAGCTAAAGAAGCAAGCGGGTGAGCTGCAAGAGAAGGGTTTTATCCGTCCTAGCTCATCTCCTTGGGGTTGCTTGATTATCTTTGTGAAGAAGAAGGACAAGACCTTGCGCATGTGTGTTGATTACCGTCAAGCTTAATGAGGTGTGATAAAGAACAAGTATCCTTTGCCCGTATTGATGATCTTTTCGATCGGTTGGCGAGCACGAGTCTTCTCAAGATTGACTTGAGACGGGCTATCATCAAGTCGAGGATCGGTAGAGGATATTCCTAAGACGGCCTTTGCTACTCGTTATGGCCTTTACGAGTACACCGTCATGTCTTTTGGTTTGACTAATGCTCTGCTTTATTCATGAATCTTATGAACTCGGTATTCATGGAGTATTTGGATAGGTTTGTGGTGGTATTCATCGATGATATCCTTATCTACTCAAGAGTGAAGAAGAGCATGCCGAGCATCTTAAGCTTGTGTTGGGCAGGCTGCGTGAACACCATTTGTATGCCAAATTCGACAAGTGCGAGTTCGGTTGAAGGAAGTGGCATTCTTGGGCCATGTTCTTTCAAAGGGAGGTGGTGTGGATCCTAGCAAGGTCGGTGATGTGCTATCTTGGGGTCAGCCCAAGTCGGTCACCGATGTGCGGAGTTTTCTTGGTTTGGCTGGCTACTATCGCCGCTTTATCGAGAATTTCTCCAAGATTGCGAAGCCTATGACCGAATTGCTCAAGAAAGACAAGAAGTTTGAGTGGTCGCTGCTTGTGATGTGAGTTTCGGGGAACTCAAGAAGCGGTTGACCTCAGCCCCAGTGCTTGTTCTCCCTGATATTCACAAGAGTTTTGATATCTATTGTGATGCTTCTCGTCAGGGTCTTGGCTGTGTTCTTATGCAGGAGGGCAAGGTAGTGGCCTATGCATCGCGGCGGATTGAGGCCTCATGAACTCAACTATCCTACTCATGACTTGGAATTGGTGCGGTGGTCCATGCACTCAAGATTTGGCGGCATTATCTGATTGGTAACCGTAGTGAGGTGTATTCTGACCACAAGAGCTTGAAGTACTTGTTCACCCAGCCAGATCTGAACCTCAGACAAAGAAGATGGTTGGAATTGATCAAGGACTATGACATGGGCATTCGGTATCATCGGCAAGGCCAATGTTGTGGCGGATGCACTCGATCGGAAGGTGTATTGCAACATGTTGATGCTCCAAGAGCAGCAGCCTACCCTCATTTCAGAATTCCAGCGCCTCAATTTGGGTTTGATCGAGCACGGCTCTCTTGCTACATTGGTTGTGCAACCAACCTTGGTGGACCAAATCAAGGCGGCACAGCAGACAGATGTTGGTGTGAGCCAAATCAAGCAGAACATCAAGGATGGGATAGCCAAGTGCTTTTCGGAGGACGAGCATGGCGTTGTGTGGTTTGGGCAGCGTCTTGTGGTTCCTAAGGTCATGGAATTGCGGAATTTGATTCTCCGCGAAGCCCATGATTCTCCTTTGTCTATTCACCCCGGGGCTACCAAGATGTATCAGGACCTTCGTCAGAGATTCTGGTGGACCCGAATGAAGCGCGAAATTGCCAAGTTTGTTGCCGAGTGCGACGTGTGCTGTCGTGTGAAGGCCGAGCATCAGCGTCCGCGGGCCTTCTTCAGCCTTTGCCAGTGCCAGAGTGGAAGTGGGATTCCGTTGGCATGGACTTCATCACCGGATTGCCCGCTCGTCCAAAGGGAATGATGCTATTTGGGTCGTGATCGCGGGTTGACTAAAGTGGCACATTTCCTTCTGTCAAGACTCGGCCGTGTGGGGCCTTTGGCGAACTTTATGTCTCGAGGATTGTGAGTCTTCACGGTGTGCCAAAGCGATTATTTCGATCGTGGTGCACTTTTCACCTCGCGGTTTTGGCATAGTCTGCAGAGGCTATGGGGACCCGCTTCACTTGATCTGACCTTTCATCCTCGGATCGATGGTCGACGGGCGAGTCAACCAAGTGTTGGAAGATATGCTCGTGCTTGTGTTCTTTCCTATGGGAAGAAGTGGGAGAAATGCCTACCTTTGCCTGAGTTCTCCTACAACAACAGATTATCGAGCGATCTTGGCATGGCACCATTTGAGGCTTTGTATGGGAGAAGATGCGAAATCCCATTGAACCAGTCGAGGCGGTGAGCGGCGATTTTCGGCCCAGCGTCGATTAATGAGGCCGAAAGCCAGGTCCAGTTGATTCGCGAGCATCTGCGCACGGCCCGATCGAGCGAGAAGAGCTACGCGGTCGCGTCGCCGTGAGTTGAGCTTTGAGCCCAATGACTTTGTGTATCTCAAAGTCTCTCCTTGAAGGGCCATCGCGTTTGGCATCAAGGGCAAGTTGGCTCCTCGATATGTTGGGCCTTACCGTATCATCGAGAGAGTTGGAGCGATTGCATACAGATTTAGAGCTACACCGCACTTGAGGGTGTGCATGATGTGTTCCATGTTTCACACACGAAGAAGTGCCTCCGTGTCCCAAGCGAGGAAACTCCGTTGGAAACTCGATGTGCGTGAGAATTTGACCTACGCGGCGTCTGTTCGCATTCTTGAGAATGCGAGCGGAGAACAAGGAACCGTGTCATCAAGTTCCTTAAGGTTCAGTGGTCAAACCATTCGAAGATGAGTCAACTTGAGAGCGAGAAGATCGCCTCGTGCAGATTTTCCTTCTTTCTTCTCCGAGTAAACGGAATCTCGGTCGAGATTCTTGTAAGGGGAGAGTTGTAACATCCCAATTTTGGGCTTGTGTTTCAAATGTAAGAAAATGAGTAGAAATTAAAACATTTTCTTACATCATGTATTTCCTTTGTGTCTTGAGCAAGTATTGTACAAAGGTTATGGAAATGCAAGTCACAAGTCTTTTGATCCAAATCTTGTTCCTTCAAAAACAATCTTGTCAAACCTTTTGATCATCCTCTGGAAATATTTTTCCTAAGTTCTTGGGATGGTATGTGACCCCTCTGAAAAATTTCACAATTTTAAAAAATTGTTTGAATATTTTAAAGGGCAGTCAAACCTGTTTGACTCTCAGTCAAACCTAAAACCAGTACCTTGTGGAATTTTTGGAGAAAAATACAATGCATAAAAACCTCTGAAAATTTTACACAAGGTCAATGTCTCGGTCAGCAAGCTCCTGTAAAAATTTCAGAATTTTTGGAGTTATTTTGCTACCCCAAATAAATCCTCAAAAGTCTCAGCTTTAATTTAAAACCTAAAGCTGATTCACTATTCATTGGGTTCGAGTCGGGCTCGAGTCCGAGCCACTTGACTTGGTTGAACCACCTAACTGCACCGAGCCGCGTTTTAAAACGCGCGTGCGATATCAGCCGTTGGATTCAAATCGCTCGACCCACGTTCGTGTGAGCATTCGGACCCTCCGGTTGCGTTAATCAATTGGGACCGTTGGATCTCAATCCAACCGTCCAGATCCCTGAGAGCAATCGGACTGTCCGGTGAACTCCTTTAAATCACAGCCGTCCATCTAAAATCCAACGGTCGTGGTTTGTCTTCTCTGTTCTTCTTCCTCCTCGGCTTCTCCGTGCGCGCGGGCGGCAATGGCAGAGCGAGAGAAAGCGGAGGGCGGCGTGATGTGTCACCTCCACGTTTGCTTTTGTCAACGTCTCTCTGCAATGCATTTAATGCGCACCAGGCTTTCTCCTCCATGGTCACCGTGCTCACTTGCTCCCATCTTTTCTTGGTCTACAACCGGAGCATGAACCGAGCCCACCATGGACTCGGGTTCTTGCTCAAAACCCTAATTCCTTTCCTATAAATTGGCCCTCTAGGTCCTCACAGTGTTCTTTGCACCACACCTAGCTACTCTGTGTTTGAGCTCAAAACCATCTCAAACCTTCAATCCACCATTGTTGACCGAGGGCTCCAATGGCGGCCTTGGTGTCGAGTGGTTCATCTTCAACTTTTCTTGCACCCTTTGAACTCCTCAACCTTCCCTATATTTCCCTAACTTGATTTTGGGTTGCATTCACAGAATCACTCAATTTTAAGTTGGAGATTTTGTTGGTTTCACCCCTTTCTTCTCCGGCTCAGGTAAGTGGTTCTTTTGCAATTACTTGCTTTTGGAGCCTCTTTGAGCTATAATGAAGCTGTGGTGATGATTTGGTTCCACTCATTTTGCTCGAACCTCATCTTCCACTTCATCTTCTTCGGCTCAGATGGACTTCATCGTGTTCAAGTCTTCCCGCCATCTTTGGAGCTCCCTCGGTTAAGGTAGCTTCTATATAGTCCCTAGAAGTCATGGCACTCGCTTCCTTGGACCGCGGCTGAGCATCTTGCTATTTTCGTGTTTTGCCGTGTCGGCCTCTTTCTTTGTTTCAGGCTCCGGCGTGCCTGAACCTCCACCGTGGCGAGGTCATCATCGTTGGGTCGCAACACTATTGCGAACCCATTTTGATAGTTTGTGGCGCCGCGCGATCGAGTCGCGGCGACAAGCGTGGTAACCACTCGGGACTTTCTACCGTAGCTCCCGTTGTCGTCAAATAATTAGGACACAGTTAATACCCAATCATTAGAAGTATTAATGGTGTCTTAATCTGGCCTAATGTCTCACTGACTTGTGGGCCCGTAAGCCTAAATCAGAAAACCAGAAGTCGTTATGGCTGATTTTGAGTTTATTTATTGCTAATCATTGTTAGCAATAAATGTGTCCGAAATTACCTTCTTGGGTCACTGACGTGTGGGCCCTCAGTCCCTAAAATCACCACTGTTCAAAATCGTTAGGACACATTAAGTGCTAATCATCATTAATCATTGGTCATTAGTAATTAATTAGCTGCCCTAAAGACCTCCCTTAAGTCACTGAAAGGTGGGACCACGCGCACACTGTGCACGTGTGTTAAACCTCGCATGTGTGACTCTCGATCCATCGACATGCGCCCCACGTGTCGGCACTCTGGTTGCATTCGATCTTGGACGCGTCCATTTTGCGATCTGCGGCCCGGATCTTGTATGCATTCGGACCATCCGGTTTCCCTCATCATTCTTGGCCGCCCATCGGCGATCTGCGGCCACGATCATGCGTGCAATCGGACCTTCCGAGCGGGAAGTGCTCTCGTGCCGTTCATCTTGAGATCTCGGTTGTGGCGGCCAAGGCAACCGCACCGTCCGGTTGCATTCATCCTCGTGAGCCGTTGGATCTTGATCCAGCGGTGAGCTCTATTTTGAATCGCGCGTCGTGCTGTTTCCGTCGCGTGTGGCTCGTTGGATTTTGCATCAACGCCCACGGCGTCCGTCGCTTATTTCCGGTTGAGTTGGTTTTATTTACGTAAGTATTTATTTATCAGCGAAAATTGTATCAAAACTTTAGAAATTCATAACTAATTCAAGATAAATCCTTTTACATGAAACCAAGCGCAATAAATTTGTATTTCATGAAGTTTAATATAAAAATGCTTTTAGCTATCTTCTTTGTAGTAGAAAATTTGTAATCTCTAATAGCTTGTTTTACGCTATTTTTATATATTCAATTGTATTAAAACTTGGAAAATGCATATCTTTTACGTATATCTGCTAATTGTATGATTTTAACTTTGATAAATTTGTTGTTAACTAAACTTTAATCTAAAAATGGTGGTAGGCCTAAATCGGCTGAGAAAAATATGTTAATAGATTTAACCTTATTAGTAGCAATTAAAAATTCATTTAATGATGTAATAGGCACCAGTAATTCCCGGTAGGTCCTAAAAATAGAAAGTTGATGTTAGGAAATCCCTCTGTTATCATACTATAATGTGAAATGGGTTTTGCACATGTTTTATTTCTGAAAAGTGCTTTATGCTAATTTTGCATCTTAGAAAAATCATAACTAAATCATTTTAACTCCAAATGACCTGAAATTTTTTATGGGTTACCACTATACCAGTAGGTAGCTACCATAAAAATTTCAGCTTCAAAACCTTTCTAGAAAATGTTTTGCTACAGTGCTAATTATGGTAGAAAATGGGTTTTAGGTAATATCTTTTGCACCACAAATCCAAATTAGGTTTTCAGTTTCTATGTCTAGGTGTATTCGTATTTCACCTTGTGTATAAGTTTCAATCGCATTTGGATAATTTTTGCTTGCTCGTTTGTTTAAGTGCGGCTCGTCTTATTGGTTGTTCTTGGTTCTTTTGCCTTTTAAGCAGGATTCGACATTTGCGGTAATCCCAGAGCGACCCTCCACAACAGTTTGAGCAACGGCAAGAAGGCAAGCGGTTTGATCATGTTAATCCCAGTATTTTAAGTATTTATGTTGATTGCAAATTCTATGTATGCATTGCTACTTTGTGTTAATAGTTGGCCTAGTAGATGCATTTCCTTAGCAAATGATTATCCTCTACTACCATGAGCCTAGGTTACTTGCTGTGATTTAGAGTTCATGGATGGGCTCTTGTCACTTAGTAGTTGCGAATCAATTGCTTAGCCATGCTTAGCCGGTAGAAATGGCGGTTATCGACTTGTCGATAACCTTGATCACTTAAAACTTATTATGATTATGGTTTCCACCTTGTGCAGTCTACTTATGAAAACTAAAACTGAAAACAAAATGATTTAGACTTGGGCACAATGGTATGATGGTGTGATTTTTGGGTGTGATGGAATGGTGCCGGGTCAACAAGGACCGAACATCTTGTTACAGAACCAAGCATTTAGCGTGCTAACCACATTAGAGGTATGGGACCTCTCTTGACTTAGTACTTTGGCGTGTATTGGCTCCAGTCGCAGGAGTCGCAGGAGGGATGGTGTTGGGAGCATTGTAGTGTCAGAAAGACTTCACCGTGATGGGATTTGTTGTCTTTCGGCCTTCAATGTAAGCATATGGGTTTCTATCCATATGGCGGCTCGTAGTTAATACACAAGATTGGAAATGTCTCGTAGGACTTAGCGTGGCAGCATACCTTGATGAGTGTGCTTGTGGCTTGAAGGCGGTGCAAGTGTGGGTACATTGTACACCCTGCAGGTTAAAACTATTCGAATAGCCTCGCCCTAGGTTATGGACACGCTTGGCAAGGTCTTTCAAGAGTTAGACTACAACCTTTTAAATTAAAACTTGATGGGTGGTACGAATCGGGATTAGTGCTATGTTGTGGTGGCTATTGGGATAGTCACTTCCGGTGGTTACTTGTATGTATCTTTACTTCTTCATTACTTTGATAACAAAGCAGATTTGCAAACTTGCCTTTAAAATGTATTACATTATTGCAAATAAAGTTGGCTTCATGCAAAATGAGACATACAACCTCCTCCTAAATAAGCTTGCATGTAGTTTATGAATAGGTCCGCTATTCCACACGTCGATCTTGCGGGTACAAAGACAATCTTTGTACTCGGATGCTATGCTTAATTGTTACATTGCGAGAGGAAGAAGGTGAGCTCGAGGGCCTCACTTTTGTGAGTGTGTTGTGGTAGCTAGCGGGCGACTAGCTTGCGGCCCGGTCGGTTGCCTTGTGGGTGTGTGGCTAACAGTCGACTTTTGTTCTAGCCATCTTATGGCGCTTTTGCTTCATTGTCATTCTTGTATATCGTTCTATTTGGCAGTCGGCTCTCTTTTGTAATAACTTTACTTTATGTATGTCGTTGTTGAACCTAGTGATGTATGTGTATGGAATTGATGTGTAATTTTGTGATGATGTGCATATCTTTGCAGTGCAGGAAGCATATGTCCATCGAGGCTTGGAATGTTTAATTAGTAATGCCAGAACCATTTGGAGGTTAAGTGTTACTAGTTAAATATTCCGGGTCCTCACATCTTAGACCATCGATATCTGGTACACAGATACGACCATTAATCGAGAGTATGTCTTGATCATCCTTGGTGAAATCTTTGAATTTCCCTTCTGCCATTTTGATCTTGATTTCTGACAACACAGAATCCTTTGGTTGTGCTTCACGAATCTGCTTCTTCAGGGTAGACTGTACCTCCAAATTGGCTACAAATCCTTCGAACACAACTTCTAGCTTTAGCTTCCAAATTCTTCATAAAGTTAGGCAACTTTCCTTTACTTCAAAGCATTGCGGTAACTCTTACGACTTAGGCGTCTGCGACTCGTTGGCTTTTCGGGATGGTAGTGGATTCCAAGATTATAATCCTTGATCAATTCCAACCATCTTCTACGCCTCATGTTCAAATCATTTGGTGAAGATGTACTTTAGACTCTTATGATGCGTGTAGACTTCACGGCGATTACGATGAGGTAATGTCGCCAAATCTTTAAAGCATGCACTACTGCACTAATTCGAGATCATGAGTAGGGTAATTCTCTTCGTGAGGTCTCAATTGCCTTGATGCATAGCGACGACTCTTCCTTCTTGCATCGGGCGCATCCTAATCCTTGGCGCGAAGCATCACAGTAGATATTGAAATCCTTGTGAATATCGGCAAAATCAGTGATGAAGTGAAGTCAACGCTTCTTCAACTCTTAAAAACTTTCCTCACAGGCTGGGGTCCAAGTGAACTTTTTCTCCTTCTTCAACAATTGCGTAAGAGACTTAGCAATCGATGAGAATCCTTCGATGAAACGGCGGTAATAACCTGTCATTCCCAAGAAACTGCGAATCTGAGTCACGGTCTTGGGCTGCTCCCAATGTAGCACTGCTTTAACGTTACTGGGGTCAACTGCTACTCCCTTGGCTGTCATCACATGACCCAGGAAATCCACTTCCTTTTTCCAAAAATCACACTTACTGAACTTGGCATACAACTGATGCTCTCGGAGTTTTTCCAATATTATCCTTAAATGCTCGGCGTGTTCTTCCTCTGACTTGGAGTACACTAGAATATCATCAATGAACACGACTACAAACTTATCCAAATATTCCATGAATACTTTATTCATCATGTTCATGAAGTATGCAGGGGCATTAGTCAGACCAAAAGACATGACTAAGAACTCATAATGTCCATACCGCGTTGAGAAAGCGGTCTTCGGTATATCCTTAGGACAAATCTTTGGCTGGTGGTAACCTGATCGCAGGTCGATCTTTGAGAATAATCCGGCTCCTTTCATCTGATCAAACAGATCATCTATCCGGGGTAGTGGGTACTTGTTCTTGATGGTAACTTCGTTGAGAGAACGGTAATCAATACACATCCTCATACTTCCATCTTTCTTCTTGACAAACAACACTGGCGCTCCCCATGGCGACGAACTAGGTCTCACGAAACCTTTCTCAAGAAGTTCTTCTATCCGCTTCTTCATCTCTACCAATTCATCGGCTGGCATCCGATAAGGTCTCTTTGAAATTGGTGTTGTCCCTAGCACTAGGTCGATAACAAACTCGATGTCACGATCCGGTGGCATCCCTGGTAAATCTTCCGGAAACACATCTGGATATTCACTGACCACTGGTACTTCTTCCAAGGAAAGGGTCTTCAAACTGTTTATTAGCAAATGTCCATCACGAACTGAGGTAGCTAGAAACTCTACCTTGTTTCCTTTGGCATCCTCATTATTACGGCTCTTCGGCCACAATCTAGCACGGCTTTGTGCTTGGATAACCAATCCATGCCAAGAATGACATCTAGGGTTTGGGTATCTAGGACAATTAGGTTGGCTAGAAACTCAACTCCAGCTATGAGTAACTTAGCTCCTAAACATCCCACTCTAGTACTTAGCTCTGCCCAGGCGACTAGACTAACAGAGTATGCTTAAGTTGCATAACTTCCAATTTATTCTTGGTTGCAAACATTCCAGAAACAAACGAATGCGAAGCTCCAGAATCAAACAAAACTGATGCAGGTACTAAGTTAACCGAAACTTACGAGACGACATCGGTGATTCTGGACTCCTTCAGAGTGGCGTGGTTGACACGGCCTCGATCACGGATCGTGGTGCTCCTCCGCTTGACCGGCAACTTGTGAAGCTCCTTGGTTGATGCACGTGTCTGGCGTCTTGGATGGAGTAGCTCCAAGGTTGAAGCGTCTTGGAGTGATTGTTCCCCTTTGCGGACAGCGGTTGGCAAAATGTCTGGGCGGCGGCGAGCGCGACGAGACCTTTAGTGCGTTTCTTTGGTTGCTTCTGGATTGGGGTTGGCAGTGCGGGGTTGCGGAAGTTACGGCGGTGGCGGGTGTTGAAGTTGGTGAAGGTGCTCGAACGAAGTGCCGGGTGAAACTCGTTGAACCTGTCCGCTTTGTTCTTTCCCTCTCACGTGATTGATGGTTCCCTTCTTTGAGCCATCCGGCGCTTATGGTTATCCTCCGTTCCTTGCGTTTGTCCTCTAGAACAAAGGCTTTGTTGACCAGCTCTTGGAAATCAGGAAAAGTATGGGCGATCAAACTGACTTGCAGTCTAGTGTTTAGCCCCTTCAGGAAACGACTCTGACGAGCCTTGTTCGTAGCTACATCTTCCGCTGCATGGCGAGCTAGCTGAGAAAACTTGTTGAGGTAGTCAGACACTGACATAGCTCCTTGTTTGAGAGCGCGGAACTCATCCTTCTTCAGATCGATAATGCCTTCTGGTACATGATACTGGCGAAAAGCTGCAGAAAATTCCTCCCAGGTGATATCCTGTGGCGTCTCATGGGCGGCACAGAAGTTCTCCCACCATTCAGCAGCGGTGCCTTCCATCTGGTGAGTGGCATACAGAACCTTTTCACGGTCGCTGCACTGGGTGATCAACAGCTTTCTTTCGATAACTCTGAGCCAATCATCTGCTTCCACTGGAGAGACGTGTCCAGAAAAGGTTGGTGGACGAGTCCTCATAAATTCTGCAAGCTTGGATGGTCCGTGGTGACCATGGCGGTGGGCTCCATACTGTTGATTGTTGTTGTTGTTCTGGTTGTGCATAGGTTGCATCTGAGTCATCATGGTATTCATCAGCTGAGTCTGTGCTGCCATGAAAGCTCCAAAGTTCTGCAAGTCAATTGGAGGTGCTTGTGGCGGAACTGCTCCTGCGGCTGGTTGCTCATTGCTTCTCGGTGCTGGGGTACCGGAACCACTAGCAATGATCGACGAGTTTGAACCATCCGCGAAGCTCCATGGGTTAGATAAGGTAGCAAGCACAAGATAAGTTGAGAACTAATCGGGGTAGGTTAAACCCAACAAAACACTGACTCAAGAAACTCAAATGAAATACCTTTATTATTTAGGGTCTTAGCATGGGTGCAACAAATGCCTAAGGGCCTTTGCAGCTCATACTACACACAAAAAGAAACAACGACCTAAGCACACAAAACTACCGCCTAAAGGGTGACTCACTAAACTCAAAGCGCTAAGCTCAAAACGAAACTAAGACAACTACTCAAGAAAGCCTCCACAACCGCGCGGCGCTCTCGGCGGTCAGACTCGGAAGTGAGCCGGCATCTTGGCAACCGATCTGATGCCACGAATCAGTGCGGCGAGAGCAGTGTTCCCGGTGCAGCGGCTCCGCCGGCTCCTCGGCTCTGCATCTTCTTGGGCTCAAGCGGGCCTTCCTCCGGATCTTCTTGTAATCCTCCTCGGGTCTTCCTCTTCTTCGGGACTTGGTCGTAGAGGATCTCTTGCGAGTGGCGACCTTCTCTTGACTCTGCAAGGCTTCATAGACATGATCCAACTCCGTGATGGTTCTCTCAAGGCTTCCTCTGGCGGCCACGAATCGTGCGAGTGCACGCATCGTAGCGTTACTCTCTCCTTACGTGGGCGGGTAGCATCACGGCATGTCCACGGCTGCGATTACGGGTGGTAACGGATGACGGTGTCTTGAAGCTCCGTGCGTAGATGTTGCGAATCGCAGCATGGCTAGCGCGGCGACTCTGGATACCCTCCGGCCAAGTGATCTTCCTCACCGAGGCGTGCGAAGGTTGGCTTGCCTTGTCGTTCCTCTGGCGTAGATCGTCGAGGCAAATCACTCCACGGTTTTGTCCATTCACCGTCCGGTTGTTGCCGGCGTCGGCGGACGATCAAATCCTCCAAGAACACGAGCAACTTCCAAAGCTCGGCGCGTACCCTCGGGCGCTCACCATAGCTCTAAAGGCGAGGCATCTGTCAAGACAGACGAACAGGTAAGAGCAACTTTAAAGCAGCGGGGAGAAAAGATCATAGCAAAAGTTGAGGCGAGAGATATAAGAGGAGAGTTAAGCAATTAATTAACCTTGCAAGTTAATTTTTCCTTTAGAAAATAATTTGGACACTCTAAAGACGGCCAATCTAACAAAGGTCAAGACCTACGATCGGTATGGCTCGATACCACCTCTGCCGGGACCCGCATTACGATTACGGAACCCTGCGTATACTTGCACTAGTCCGGGATCACGCTAGTGCACACGGGGTTAACATAGGTAAATATCGATCCACTGGCGATAAATAAAGTAAGCGATTAGTTTGAATAACAAATAAGGGTTTTGACCTTATGGTCGAGTTTACACTTATTAAGCCACGCAGGGCTAATAGAGAATAAAACAGCAGTGGAACGGAAATAACTCCAGTGTAGATCCCACCAATTCACCACAGGCAACCGCGGGATCGGACCTTAACGAGCGATCGGCCTTGGCGAACTCCTCCTCGAAAGCAGGCGTAGACTCCTCCTCTTCTGTAGGTTTGGGCGCAAGTTTTACAACAAGCGTGAGTACACAACCGTACTCGCAAATCATACCACAGAATGCAATGTATAGATGCAGGCTTATTCCAAATAAAAGACTTCTGTGGTTCTTTTGCGTAAAAGCAACATTTGCAATTGAATACAATAATAGATTGAAAGCATAATTCAAAACAAATAGACAATACTCGTAGCATAGCTAAGCAATTGTACTCGCATCTAACCAACCCACGTTGGTGCTATAATATTACCAACTCAACCAATCTAGGGTGACAAGGAATTATGACATACAAGGCCAAGGTGTGATAACAATTTGGATAATAACTATGCCCAAAGCATTTAAATAAATAATTAAAGTAGAATGCAATAATTTAACACAAAGTAATTTGAAAACTGGGTTCAAGATGATTAAAGGTATGACTTGCCTTGGAAAAGGTCTATGTACTGGTCTTGAAATTGGGGTGCTCCATCCTCCACAAAATTCCCCAACGAATCGACGTCTACTCGCAAACGAGACAAAAACAAACAAAACAAATAAATAACAGAAGCAAAACAAACTCCAAAAATTAAATAAAAATCACAGATAAATAGAGCTTGAATTTAGACAAATTTAGGAATTTGAATGGGCTCAATTGGAGTTAGGATGCAAAAGTTATGAGCTTTGGAAGATTGGAAATCTAAAAGAAACCCTAATTTGGATTTTCCAGAATTTCCCGAATTATTTCTCTGAAGAAAAATCAGATTATTGCGCAACGCTGACGTCAGCGAAGAACGTTCGGATGGGGTGACAAACGGCCTGACAGGTGGGACCCACATGTCAGTGGCTCGGTGCACCGTGGACCAAGTCCACGCGGGATGGATCTAGGGTTCAGTGGATCGTGCCACGCGGCTCTGCGTGGACCAATCACGGGGCGACACGTCAGCGGCGGCTGCGATCGTGTCGATTCAGCGTGCGTGTGGTGAGCGGGACTGGCCGACACGGTGCTACGTGGGACGACACGCAGCGCGGCCGCTGAGGTGGCGAGCCACGTGGCTGGTCGGGGACTGGCGGTGCTCTGGACCGCCCGACAACGGCGAACGGCGGCGTCTCGCCGGAGGTGAGTGGTTGGGGCGTAACCCGGGTTGTGCGCCACAGTGGGTGCACTCACGGGTGGTCGAGGCGTCGATGATACCGGCGGCGAGGTTTAGGCGGCGGAGTGCTTCGGTTGTTGTCGGACGTGGGCTCCGCGGGTCTGGGCCGCGGCGAAGACTCCAAGAGGTAGCTGAGGTGACGGCGACGACGGTGGTGCACTCCACGAGGGCAGGGTGTCACCGGTGGCGGCGCAATTCGAAGAAGAACACCGGCGGCGACCAAACCCTAAAGCTCAAGTTGTGGTGGCGCTAGGGCTTAAGCGGCGATGAAAGGTTAGGGGTTCTGATGCGGACGTCAAAGCGGTCCCGGGGGGTGCCTTTTATAGGGCCGGGAGGCTAGGGAGGCGTGCGGCGCGGAAACCTAAAAGAGTCCAAGCGAGCACGAGAGAATCGGAGATAGAAACGAATCCGGTGTTTGATTTTGATTCGAGAAGATGCGGGGGTTTAGGGATAAGATTCTACGCGTTTTCTAGAAGGGGTTCAGTTGGAAAGGATGCGTTGTCGTACGGGCTCGAGCTTGAAAACATGGCGGGCGGGCGCGGCCGTGCGTGAGGACGAAGCCGGGCGCGGGGGCGAAGACCTGATGTGTGGGGCCCACACGCCGTGCGAGGGCGGCAGGCGTCTTGTGGCGAGGCGGGCCGCGAGCCGCGCGGAGTTGGGCCGCTAACGGGCCGTGCGCGCAGGAAAAGGAGATGGGCTGTGGAGATGCGGCTCGAGTTGTTTTCTGAGATTTATAATAGTTTTTCTATTTTTATAAATTACCAGAAATTCCAATAAGCAATAGAAAATAGCAAATGAACTCAGAAAAATTCTAGAAAAATCTAGAAAATATATCTGAGCACATAGAACCCAAATAAAATAGTTTTGGCTATTGTTCATGTTGGGATTATGCACATTAAATGTTTTTGATTCTAAAGTCCAATATTAAGCTTTTGAAATTAAAATCCAATAAAATTCAAATGGTGAATTTTCTCCCTACTAACTATTAAAAGATTTTTAAGCTCACGAAAATTAGGATGTTACACTATCACGCAGCGGTTCTAAAGGGAACAAATGCAGTATAAGATTCATCTGACGGCTCCTTTGGAAATGCGTGATGAAGCGTCGATATGACTGTTTTGTAGTAGTGTTTCTATCTTATCTACTAAACTCGTGGAGGATTATCGCGAGATGGTTGATACTGCAATACTTCGAGCCGTACTCGATCGAGAGGATGCCAATGCCAATGTCAATACAAGTGACGATCACCACACAGGCCGCAGAGCCCAACATGGCACAACTTCTAGCGGCTCGGGCGCAATTCATGAGTGCAATGATGCGAACATGAACGCCATGATAGCGCAAAGAAAGTCGGACCGCTTGCGCAATAGTCAACTTGTTGAACCAAAAGCGATCAAAATGGTCGAATAACTAAGCAAGAAATTGTTCGCCGCCGATTCATCACCATTCCAAGCTATCGAGTTTATGAGGACTCGTCCACCTACGTTTTCTCATTCGCCGAACCTTTGGACGCTTGAAGATTGGCCGTTCGATGGAGAAAAAGCTCGCCATTGCTCAATGCAATGATCGTGAGAAAGTTCTTTATGCTTCACATCAATTGGAAGGTACAACCGCAGAATGGTGGGAGAACTACACCGCAGCTCATGGGAATTCACACGCTATCACTTGGGAGGAATTTTCAACAGCTTTTCGTCAAGCGCATGTTCCAGATGGTATAGTGGAAATGAAGAAGAATGAATTTTGCGAACTACAGCAAGGAAACATGTCTTTGGGTGAATATCTCAACAGGTTCACTCAACTTTCTCGCTATGCACCAGAAGATGTTGCTACGGATAATGCACGTCAGAAGCGATTCAAGCGTGGACTCAACCCTAGTTTGAAAATGCAAGTGGTTGGAAATGATCATGTGGATTTTCAGCATATGGTTGATAAAACCATACTCATAGAAGATTCTCGTCGTGAGCTGGACGAATCTCGTAAAAGGAAGATGATACAACACGGAGTGCATCAGAGTCAGCTCCAGAAAGCCAGAACCAATGCTTAGCAGCCTTTTCGTCCCAGTAATTCATCTGCCAGATTCAGGACCCCAGCACTAGTGTCTCATGCAAGAAACACAGGGATTCCCAATGTCAACAACAGCAATAATAATCAACCCCAGGGAAATCCCAATCATGGCGCAGGAGTTACTTGTTTCAACTGCCACCAGACAGGTCATTATGCTAACAAGTGTCCCCAAAAGCGAGGGTTGACACCAGTTCCTTTCAATTTGGGACCTACATCACCAGACTTCTTTGCCGGAGGCAGGAAGAGGAGTGCCTCGGACTCGAATCAAGCTACCAGACTCCATCAACTACCTCAAGAGGAAGGCGAACCATGTCACTACGGAAGAAGCACAGCGATTCGAGCGTCGCCTGTAAGTCTTCAGGTTAGACCTACGTCAGAACCTATTCTTTAGTCAGCCCAAATCTCAGGGATGAGATTCCCTTTTAAGGGGGGTAGGTTTGTAACATCCCAAAAATTTGGTCTGTTTTGAAGTTTTAAAAGAAAATTAACCATTTGGATTTTTCTGCTAAAGTTATTAGCTTAATATGAATTTTCAGAGTTCAAAAACAATTTAATATGATTAATTCCAACATCAACTATATCAAAAATTATTTTATTTGGGTTCTATGTGCTTGGATATATTTTTTAGATTTTTCTAGAATTTTTCCGAGTGCAATTGCTATTTTCTAAGTCTTATTTGGAGTTTCTGCTATTTTCTAAAAAGAAAAAAAAGCTATTAGAATCTCAGATTAATCCTTCGGCTCAAATTCTTTTCTTGACACCTTCTATTCTCTTTCATTCACCCGCCTTGGCCTTTTCTTTCCCACTTTGCGCCGGCCCGTGTTCCTACTCGGCCTAGCCACCTTGGCCCAGCCGCCATTTCTTTGTGCCTCTGCCGCGTGGACCCCGCCTTTGCCACCTCATCGTCTTGTTCCTCTGGACTCTAGAGTATGAGTTCCTCCCGTGTCGCAGCCGAGCCGGCCTCCTCTTGGAGTAATCCCATCCAGTGCTATATAAACCAATCCGTTTGTGTCCTTTTGTTCGCATCGTCGACCTCTTCCAAAACCCTAAGGCGTCGCCCCGACCTCGTCATCGCTGCGCCACAATCCGCCGAAGAACCGAGCCGGCCACCGAAGCCTTTGCCGCCAGAATTCGCCACCGTTGGCCAATCCCTGCCCAAGCCGCCACCGCCGAAGGGTTCACATCATCGTGGTCTACACCGTGACACGGTCTTCATCGCTCGCGGACCATTCCATCGCCGTTTTCGATTTCGTCATCAAAACCCGACCATGCCGCCGTTGTCGATCTGCACATCGGTGAGTGCTCCCAGCCGTCCAAGTGCGTCATCATGCGCTCAACCTTATTCCCATCAAATCCCAACCTCTAATTGGGTTTCTTTGCCGCCGAGCCGCTGCCGCTGTGCTCCTTCATCTTACAGCCGTTCCGAACCTCCCCCTGTGATCCTTGTGACACCGCCGCACCTGTGCTCCTCTTGATTTTCATCGAGCGCCACTCCTTCACCAATTCCTTCGTGAGCCCGTGAGCACCCCGCCGCCCAAGTCGCTGCCGCCGACGAACCGCCGCCGCCCTGGTCCAGCCGCCAGCTCTAGTAGCTCCGCCTTGTCTTGGGCATCTCGTTTTGCCACTTCATCCAGTTTTCATCGCCTCCGTCACCTTGCCGCCGGCCATGGCCTCTGTCTCTCCCTCTCTCGGGTTCTCTCTCTGCTGATGTGGTAGCCATGTCACCCTTCCACCTTTGCGCCACCTCAGCTCCGTAGCCCATGTGGCATCCTAGTCACTCCTTGGTGAGCTGCCATGTGGCGTATCCAAAATCCCACCCGAGCCAAACATCCTTGAACCAAGTCCACCGTGAGCCTAGTCAATGTCCGACGGGTCCCACCTGTCAGGTTGACTTAGCCCAGTCCGAACGTCCTCGCTGACGTTAGCCGTGCGTCATAATCCGGAATTTCCAGTAGGAAACTAATTCAGATAATTCCAGAAAAAACAAATTAGGGCATTTCTTTATATTTCAATCTTTCAAAGCTCATATCTTTTGCATCCGAACTCTGATTTAGTCCATTCAAATTCGTAAATTTATCTAAATTCGAGATATATTTATATGAGATTTTTATTTAATTTTTGGACTTTTTTATCTCTGTTATTTATTTATTTGGTTATTTGCTTGTTTTTGCGAGTAGACGTCGATACTTCGGGAAGCTTCGAGCAAGGAGTAGCATACCAAGATAAAGATCAATCACTGGATTTATTCCAAGGCAAGTCGTGGTCCTTTGATCATATTGAACCCATGATTTCAAAAGTATATTGTTTTATACAATTGCATGCTATCTTTATATAAATGGTTTTGGGTATAGTTATTACCTGTTGTCATTATGCCTCCATTGATTATTCGAATGTCATGAATCCTTTGTCACCTTAGCATGGGTAATCTTAGTTGGACATATTTATATTGCCAACATGGGTATCGTATATATGCTTAATTCAGCTTAGTTACGATGGGTTTGTCATCACAGGTGTCATAATGTTAAATTTTGACTTAATGATTTGTGGAATCGTGGTGGTGAGCTATTCTTGTTAAATTTGTGTACCATGACGGGGTTAGTCATGGGTGTTGGTTAAACAAAATGGTTTTCGCTCGGGCGAGTGGTTGGTGGATAGTGGGGATGTGGATTGAACATGTTGTGGGTTTGTGGTAGACTTGCCTGGGTAACTTGTTAAGGACTTAATCTTGTGCGCCATTGGCGGGCCTTAACAGTACAACCACATGTGCAGTATGGAGCGGACTGGTGATTAATTAGCAATGTCTTGATTTCGGTTCTGTCATGTGAAGTGTGAGTCGTGGAAAACGTATTCTCACGGTGGCGCAAGAGGGCCTGTGCAGTCGGAAAGACATTCAGTGTTGAATCCTTAGCGGGCAGAACTGGGTTAAGAATGAGCTTTGTAAAAGCCTTGTGATGATCACTTAGTCGCACGCCTACGGAAGTGTGGAATGCCTGACATTATAAGTTGATCTATCTCCTGTGGGTCAAGCTGTACAACCTCTGCAGAGTGTAAAACTATTCGAATAGCCGTGTCCGTGGTTATGGACGTGCCTGGGGATTTCACACGGGAGATAGAGTTTCTTAAAAAATGAGTCGGAGTGTGGATGGGAAGTTCACTTGATGAATGTAATGTTCGTTTGGTGAATAGATCAATCACTTGGTGGGTTGTGTTGATTGGTGAATGGGGAATTCACTTATCGTTGGTTTGGTTGGGAAGTGAATGGGAAAGTTCGCTAGTTGTTTCAAAGAAATTGTTTATTTACTTATTATTGTTTTCAAATTACGCATTTCAATCTATTTATTATATTTATCGTAAATGTTGTTTTATGCAAAAGAGCCATACAACTAATTTTGTTCAAACCCTCATGAATATTATTTGCATACATTTCCCCACGGCTTGCTGAGTACATTCAAAGTACTCATGGCTTTATGTCCTCTGTTTGATCAGCAGTAGAGGGAGAATATCAAGCTGCCCAAGAGTTCTTCGCCCAGGAAGACCATGAAGGTTTTGCGGATTAGGATGCGTTTCTCCACTCGATTGCCTGTGGGCATGTTGATTGACCATTTGAAGAGTTTCGTTCCGCTGCAAGAGTTTATTTGTTTCTTTAGCCCTGCGTGGCAAGTTAAGTAAACGTTGACCATAAGGTCCACTTATTATTATTATTTGATACTTTGAGATCTTTTTAGTGAAATCGAATAAATGGATGGTATTTCATCACTGTTTCCTATGTGAGCTAGCTACTGATCTGGGACTAGTTCAGAATACACAGAGGGTTCCTGAGATGTATTTTCGGGTCCCGACACAAGTCATGGGGTAAAGTAGTACACCCCTGCAGGGTATAATCTATTCGAATAGCCGTGTCCACGGTTATGGACAACCGCTTGAGTTTGGGAGTTACTATTGTTAGACTTGGAATTAAAATTATGGGTAAACTCGGTATTCGTCATGAATGGGATGCTCATGCTTGTTGTTGTATCAAAGTAGACAGCCACTTTGCTATTTGTATGATTTATTTATTGTTCAATTCATTACTTATTCACATGCTTTACTCCTACTTCAAATCTGATTTTGAAATGGCAATTGAAAAACTAATATGTGTAGATTGTACATTGTTGCGTCTCTTTTGCAAAACTAAGCCAATATGAGCCATCCTATGGAACAACCTTATGCATAACTAATTTTTATTTGTGTAAGACTTGCGAGTACTCTTTGGTACTCAGCCAGTTTGTTCTACTAGCTTACAGGTGAGGAAGATATCGAGCCCGATGAGCTTGTCAGTGTCGATTTAGGCGACACTGATGAGTAATGCTATCATTTAACCCCCAGTCCGTTGTCGATGGGTTATGGGGGCATACCACTACTGGCCTTTTGGTTTATTTACTTGTTTCCGCTGTTACTTAATACTCTTATTTGAATTTGGTCGGTCGGCCGTATGTAGCCGTTGTAGACTTGAACTATATTGTTGTCTTTTGAACTAGTGATGTATGCTTGATGTATGGATGTGATCCAAGTTGTATGAGAGTATGAGTATATTGGTCGCTGATCTTGGGAGCCAATATAAGTCATGCTCGCTGTTCATGGCTTCCCATTTAACTCACTAAGTGTAGTGTTCGGCTAGTTGGAGAACCGACATGCATGTAGTGCTCGCAGAGGAGCAGCTCGTATGATTATCGGGGCTCTAGTTTTTAGTTAAGCCTCTCACTTAGATTGAGTTAAGTCGGAATCCATTTACTGGAGGTCCAGAGTTATGTCCTTAAGGCCATGCTTAGTCTCGGTCTTATGGAGATAATTCGGGGTCCCCACAATCTGGTTTGGGCAGCTAACATGTGTACCATCTTCAGCATTAGCACCGGAAGCAGCTGGATCTGCCATTGATCCCGCCATTGCCTACAGTTAGAAATAAGGAGCAATTTGTTCTTGGTCATCTGGTTTTACTATCACAGCTTGAGTAACATTATAAAATTTGGGTTCATTGCCACTGTTATGTAATAAGCATAAGTGCAAGAAAAATAATCCAAGCTAGAATTCTCAATGGATGATCATATTTAGTCACAAGCTAACTTTTGTCAGCTATTACTCCTGATGAAATGCTGGTCAATTTTATGGTCACAATGCTCTATTATGTGGTTATGGAAAACACAAATTTTGTGCTCCAATATAAGAGGCTGTGTTCTCAGCTAAACAATCGATCAAGTATGGTTGCATCTGCTTCAGTTAAAAATGATGTGAGCCAGAAGGTTCAGCCACGTTCTTTACACGGTCTCCCAAGTATCTACTCCGTAGATGCTTGCTTAAAAGCCTTCCGTGGATCCCCAGTGACTTATGAACAATGCTATGGTCCTGGTGCCACAATCGTGTCAAGTAGTACATCAGCAAACACAACCAGGAATGCTTCATTGCTTAAGGTTGCATAGAGAAATGGTCAAGCTATTAGAGATCACAGTTTATATGCTCCTGGTATGAGGTTCAGACGACAAACCCCTTACTGTGACAATAGAGTTGAAAGTAACACACAAAGTAGTGTTGTGAGCTCAGGGTTTATCTCTTCTATCTCAACATCAGTGGAAAAACATCCATTGTTGATGACCAACATTGGTCAATTAGAACTGGGAATCATGGCCACAAATTTATGTAGCTTGACTATACTGGTTACCTTGACTTATTTAGAGAAAATTGAATCTGATAATTAACCCTCTATTATGTGGTTTTATGTATATGCATGAATGGTCGAGTGAGGTAATAATTAATAATTAAGTGAGGAAAATTAATCCTATCTAGATTAATTTTGAGGGGGAGATGTTAATGATTGTACTCCAGATGAGTAGTTCCACTCCATATATGCGGGAGAAGGATAAACTTTTCTCAAATCACCTATCTAATTTAAGGTCTATATATAGTCAAAACTGTGTTGTTCCCAAGCTAGCTACTCTTACGCTAGCTCTAGCTCTAATAATTAACAATAGACTGCCAGTTTAATTAATCAAGTATGCATATTTATGCATGTGTAGAGAGATAGAGAGAGAGAGAGAGAGCATATAATTAGTAGGATAAACTTGTGGCGGCCGCTGTTTGTATTTGCACTAATTTAAACTTATGATGGCTATACAATTCCCTTGTTTAAGTGCATGCATGCATGAGATGAGAATAGACATTATAATTTATACTAGTATATCTTCAATGCAGAAGATGAAACATGCTCTACCAAGCTAGCTACCTAACCAGAATTAAAAGAAACCAGTACAATGCAACTTGCATATATGTCCATTTATTTTTAGCTTTCTTTCTATGAACTCTCAAGCACTCATAAGAGACTAACAATATAATAATCGGTGTCTAGTTACTAACCGGAGTTGATAAGGTAGGCGGTGGTACCTCGGTGCAGTGCCATCAAGTCGAGTTTGAAGTGCCTACATATTTGTTTGCACATTGCCATACATTAGCCAAGTACGAATATTTTTTTTTTGCATATTACTTTGTTATTGTACTACAGGCTCCAACTAACCTGGAGCATTCGCTTAACCGCTGCCTAGCGTTGATTTCATCTTGTAGCCTCACCTCAAGCTGAGAAAACACTCATCGATTGATGGTGTGATCGTCTTTAAGGGTGTACATCATCCGTTGATCCTGTAACACCCCAACTCTCAAAGAGCCTGGAATGCTACGGGAATTATACTATTCTAGCACAAACTACCAATTTTTGGCAGAATCTTCTTTGTTTAAACAGCTATACTGAGAGTTCAACAATAAAACATGGCCTTTAACAATATTTCTCATAATCAAGTCTACTCATTCATGCATGATAATCAAATGAACATACCAAGACTGGCAACCTCATTATTACAAATAATCAGATACTCAAACCAAAACCATATATGGTGATAACCAAACAGTTTATTTATTTCTAAATTGGTGCTAAGTGGCAAACGCCTTAAGAGTGTGAGGTAGTGAGTGCAACAACTTCTATTCCCTCCCATGCATGTCATTCCTGCATCTGGTACCTAAAACACATTAAAGCAAGGGTGAGCCTAAAGACTCAGCAAGTATCAACAGGGCCATAAACAAGAACACAAACATAGCATCGATGATCCTCAATTAACATCACACTAAACATAGCCATTTAACTCATGATATGCAACCAATGCAATGCTCCTTTGAATTTTATCTCTTTTCGTATTTTACCGGTAATGCGGGGTATACAAGCGTCGCTGTATACCCTTGCCTGTGCCCTCTGGCACAGGGACCAATAGCCTATACACCACATATATAGGGACCTTTGCCCATCATCTTAATGATGGAGACCTCTTTGTTCATTAGCCCACATTCCACGAATGTGGGGACCTCAAGCCCGTCATCTACATGATGGGGACCTCAACTGTATGTGCTTGGTCACCACGTGACCAAGGCACCTGTATGCTCTCAACATGCATATGCACCATGATAACATTTTCATATGCAGGAATACAACATATTCTCATTGGCACGGAAGCAATAACAACATGTGGAAGAACCTTTAACCATAACTAGCGGTCATCAAAATAAACGATAACTCATCTCATAAGCAGGCATGCATGGCTATCGATCAAGATACACCACAATCATATCATGCAAGCATACATATATTATAGCCGAATACTTGCCTCAACCGTGCGAGAGCGGTGGGCGCGACGAGGGTGCTGCCCTGGGACCACGCTCCCACCTGAATTTTAAGATAACCCAATCTAAGACCAACATACTGAACCAAGAGCATAAGAACAACACAAATGAACTTGCTAAACCCCCCAAGTGTTTCCCAACTTCCAATTTCTAGCGATCGATTTGGCGCACACTGTAGACTGTCAACTTCTAAAATACATAACTTTCTTCTCAGGAATCCAAATAAGATGATCTTAGACTTTCTGAAAAGGTAATTAAATTAGCTAAATAAACCTAGTTGGGGATCCCTTTTGATTCTTCCATTTACTTCCCCTACCAAGCCAATCTACAGAACATCAGAATTCACGTCGGGTTCTCTGGACAGTGCACTAAAACCACCATAACTTTTGCTACGAAAGTCCGAATCTTGCGTTATTTATCTCTATGAAAAGGTATAGAAATTACCCACATTTTTTGTTATATTGAGATCCTCTTATTTCGTCTTTAACTAATAGATTAATTCAGATTTCTACAGACTGTCCCAATACTGACAGATCAGCAGGACAGCGATACTAAAAAATTCATAACTTTCTAACCATTAATCGGATTTGGGCGTTCTTGGCGGCCATTGAAAGCTACGAACAAGACCTACATAACTCTAGGAGACCAAAACTCCTAATTCGGCATTTAAAGTCACGAAACAGACCATGCAACATTCTGGACAGAATTAACTTTCTACTCGCAGCAATACGATCTAATCGAAATTGAACCAAAACACATCTACCACTAATCAAACGATGAGGATCGGCACTCGTTACCCTTGTAGCAACCAGGAAGTTCAAGATCTTGCCCCGCGAAGATGATGATCATCCCATCCCGCTTCTTCTCCCCTTCTTCCTCTTGTCCCTCCTTCCTTTGGTGGCATCAATGGAGGAAGACCACCCATGGTTGGAGATGGGCGGCAAGGGATGCAAGGGGAGTCTTTGGACAGGAGGAGGCGCAAGGGGAAGAGGAAGTGGCGGCCAAGGGGCGGAGGGGAGGAAAGATGGGCGGCTAGGGTTTGGGGAGGGTGGCGCCTCCCCTATGGCCGGCCACCCACATGGGCCTAGGCCCAAGCCAGTTGCCAAATAAATGCGAAAAACCCCTCTTTTTCTTGCTTTGATGCTTTTCTAAAAAACCTTCCCCGATTAAATTAATCTCTACCGATTAAATTATTCTATCCCGATTAATTGCTTCTCTCGCTTGAGTATTACATTCTCTCTGATTACATCCTTTCGAATATATTTTAGGGTATTACATTCTACCCCTTAAATGAGTCGACCCGAATTCTACATCATCTACTAAAAAACAACAACAACCACAATCGAAAACCAATAACCAACAAGATGTACCGACGTGAACATATCACCCAAGCGTATACCCATGTCTATACCTCAACACTCTCTACGACCTTCCGGTACTCACTCAACACCAAAACATACATGACGTTACGTACTCGCGCACGGACTCGAGAGCAGATCTCGCGTCGCTAACTAGCGAGAACAAGCCAAAGTATCTTGGGTTAAACTTCCCAAAGATACCGAACCACACAACATACACACAGAACACGAAACCATCGTTCCACCTTTCAAATGAACTCTTCACTGAAGAAAGGATCACCTCCTTTAACCAGAAACACACAACAAAACTCTCTTTGAGCAAACTCTTGTACTAACAAAATCCATCTGAAAATGAAAGACTCACATCGCTACTATGCGTTACCAGCTCAGTATTGAAGAGTCAAATCCAGAAATAGGAATTTCATCACATAAACCATTTCCATTTTCCAAGTGGCAGTTTGCGAATAAGCATCACGAAATCCAAATGAGAAATCACTCGAAATCCCAAATCAAATATTCCTTTATTCCATCTAAATTGGAAGGAATCACACACGCCAACGTAAATGCCGAGCTCAACTTACGATAAACAATGGTCAACAGCACAGAACTCAAATGAGAATCAGGAAAACGATTCACTTCTTGAAGAAGCATCAATTTATCAGTTTCTCTTTTAAGACCAAAATTTCCTTCAAGCTATGGAATCCCAATCATCGCACAACACACTAACTTGTTACTCTTAACCTGGCGATCTCAACGCCAAGCCCAAATCGAAACACCTCGTCTACACCTTTGAAGAGGGACTCTGATGATTTCACAAAATATTCTCTAACCAATTTCCTTTACTAACAGAATTCATTTGACAGATGGCACTCAGAAAGTATCCCCAAATTAGTTCTCTCACACGATCATATCACCTCAACCCTTTTGAGAACAAACATCTCAGATTTCACATCACACACTCTCATGTACTACATCAGAAGAGTGTTATCAACGATCATCTCACTGTTCGCAATCCACCCTTATTCTACTTCCTCTACACATAATCTTTGGGCGACTCAAAGTCCTAGCATAGCAATGCAAAGTCCACATTTAACCTCCAAGACTCTTGCAACTATCTTCTCATATAAAAGATAGGGAAATCCTCAGATTAAACCCCTGAAAATCCACAATTCCCACATACTCACTTATTAACATCATAATAAAAATATTTTCTTGACCCGTTTACCTTTACAAATATTATAACTCTCAGAAGGTTACTCATTTAAAACCAAATCACTCTTGACATTACTCAACATTTTCTATTATCCCATTAATTGACATGACGATTTGTTTACTTTGTAATCCCACTCTCATTAAACCACATCATCAAGAATAACCATTCACATCCTCGCAATACTACCAAATTGCGATACTCTATAAAATTGATTAAGATTTCCATACTTTCGGTAATTCTAATGTTCCACCCGGAGTGAACAAAAGATCTTGGATCACAATCACTATAGGTTCTACTAGCTGTAACAATGCAATCAGTTTAACCCCATAAGACAATCTTCCATTGAGATAGACTTCTCTCAAAGAACTATATTACAAAATTATCCCATCCTCCAATGCTCGTCGAATTACTTAAAACCCAAGTTTCACAACTACAATTAATAAACACCTCAGAAGATTCAGGTGAAACGAATAGGTTGATTCTTTCTCAAAAGAAAGAGTGAATGGAATCAAAATTTTTTCTTATCAACTTGGAAAACATGTGCCACCCATGATGAACACAAGACCAAGAAAGCTGTCACTTAAGCCAAGAACTCGAAAATCATAAGGAAAGTCAGCAGTCAAGGGCTCAAGCCCTACTGAAAGCGTATTCCAAACCACAAATGAGAAGAAGGTAATGCCCTTTGAAGATTGATAAACTCTTATGGAACAACTGCATAAGGTTTAAGTACTATCAAATAAACTACAAGATGCGAAACGTGAAATGAATCTCAATTGCTTATTCTTCACTCCTTCCTTTAACAAGGAAGGTTATTTTCTGTGATTACTACATAACCTTGCCAGCTTAAACAAGATAAGCTCTTAAGACCAAATCATAGAAACAACTTAAGAACCAATAAATTCCTTCAACATGTCACTTTGATCAAAGCAACTCAATCACCACATAATTCAAGCGATCCAAATGATCACCATTGCAAAACTCGAAACACTTCTACAGAATCCAAGTTACGAAAGACGATCAAATTACTTTATTTCTAAAAGAATCATCACCTCACACACAAGTCACAATCTCTTGCAGATAATCTTACTAACATCAAGAGTAATATACTTTGAACACAAATATTTATCATCAACTATTCCATTAGAAAGCCTCCAAAGTTTCACCAAATTGTTCCATTCTACCTTTTCATCCCATCTTCAAAATGAGAGTATACCAAAACCATACAACATCACTACATCAACCTCTTAAGTTTAGAAGGGGTCTACTACACAATTGAAAAGCTCTTACCAAAACCCTTTCAACAAGGACACATTATCATCCGATTATTTCACAATCATGTGGGCATAAGCCCATATCAGTTCAACTCTTAGCGATGCTCATCATCAAATTTCAACACACAACAGTTATACCACAACCATTGTTGTTATCAATTGGCTTCATTATGAAATCTAGTTGCTACCTACTTTTATTCCCAAATCATATGGATATTAACAAACACATATTCAACTGTTTCTCCTCACATTTGGATGTGAGGACCCGGAATATTTAACTAGGAACACTTAACCTCCAAATGGTTCTAGTGTTACTAATTAAACATTCTAAGCCTCGATGGACATATGCTTCCTGAATTGCAGCATCGTACATCATCACAAAATTACACATCAATTCCATACACATACATCACTAAGTTCAACAACGACATACATAAAGTAAAGTTATTACAAAGAGAGCCGACCAGGCCAAATAGATCAATATACAAGAATGACAATGAAGCAAAAGCGCCATAAGATGGCTAGAACAAAAGTCGACCGGTTAGCCACACACCCACAAGGCAACCGGCCAGGGCGCCAAGCTAGTCGCCCGCAGCTACCACAACACATGACTCACAAAAGTGAGGCCTCGGCTCACCTTCCTCCTCTGCAACAAAACAATTAAGCATAGCAACTGAGTACAAAGATTGTCTTTGTACCCGCAAGACTGACGTGTGGAATAGCAGACCTATTCATAACTACATGCAAGCTTACTTAGGTGGAGGCCATATGTTTCATTTGCACAAAGCCAAATTTATTTGCAATAATATAATACATTCAAAAGCAAGTTTGCAAATATGTTTCATTATCAAAGTAATGATAAGTAAAGGTACATACAAGAACCACCTGGAAGTGACTACCCCAATAGTCACCACAACATAGCACGAATCCCAGATTCGTACCACCCATCAAGTTTTAGTTTAAAAGGTTGTAGTCTAGTTCTCACGGGGCGTAGCCGAGCGTGTCCATAACCTAGGGCGAGGCTATTCGAATAGTTTTAACCTGCGGGGTGTACCAATGTACCCACACTTGGATCGCCTTTAAGCCAAAGCACACTTCGAAGGTATCAAGGCTGACTAAGTCTACGAGACTGTTTCCAATATTGTGTATTAACTACGAGCGCTCGTATGGATAGAAACCCATACGCTTACATTGCAAGCGAAAGACAACCACCCGTTACGGGGAAACCTTCGGACACTACAATGCTCCCACCTCCATCCCTCCTGCGACTCCTCGCGACCGGAGCCAATACACGCCAAAGTACTAAGTCAGAGAGGTCCCATACCCTCTAGTGTGGTTATACGCAAATTGCTCGAAGACGGTGGCGCAAGTAACTCGGTCCTTAATGACCCGGGCACCATTCCAGTCACACCCGAAAATCACACCAATCATACCGTTGTGCCCAAGTCTAAACCATTTTGCTTCAGTTTTAGTTTTCATAAGTAGACATGGCACAAGGTTGAAATCATAATCATAATAAGTTTTATGTGATCAAGGTTATCGACAAGTCGATAACCGCCCATTTCTACGGAGACTAAGCATGGCTAAGCAATTAATTCGCAACTACTAAGTGACAAGAGCCCATCCACGAACTCTAAATCACAGCAAGTAACCTAGGCTCATGGTAGTAGAGGATAATCATTTGCTAAGGAAATGCATCTACTAGGCCAACTATTAAAACAAAATAGCAATGCATACATAGAATTTGTAATCAACATAAATACTTAAAATATGGGATTAACATGATCAAACTGCTTGCACGCTTGTCGTTGCTCAATTTGTTGCGGAGGGTCGCTCTCGGGTTACCGCAAATGTCGAATCCTAAGCGAAAGGCAAAAGAACCAAGAACAACCAATAAGGCGAGCAAAACTTAAACAAAAGAGCAAGCAAAATTATCCAAAAACGACGAAATTTATACACAGGGTAGAATACAAACATACCTAAACATAGAAACTGGAAAAACCTAATTTGGATTTGTGGTGCAAAGATATTACTTAAAAACTCATTTTCGGCCATAATTAGCACTGTAGCAAAAATATTTTCTAGAAAGGTTTTGAACCTGAAATTTTTATGGTAGCTACCTACTGGTGTAGAGGTAACCCATATAAAATTTCAGGTCATTTGGAGTTAAGATGATTAAGTTATGATTTTCTAAGTTCTATAACTAGCATATATCATTTCTCAGAACATGAATAAAGACAAAACCTAGATCAAATTAAAGCATGTCTACAGCCAAATTTACTGAGTTGAGTTTGCTCAGTTTGCAACTACAGAGAGGAAGTTATGTGTTTTACAAATTTTCCATGAATTCCTAGACATCATTTTTCATTAAACAAGATCATGTCGTTTAAATCATTTTCTGCTACAAAACAGGGCCTAATTTCATTCTCAGATTAAAGTTCACACTATAACAAAGCTACAGCAACTGGAATCATTCAAAAAGGAGTTAAAATGACAAAATTATGCACTTTTGAAATTTGAAACAGCAAAAGACTTAGGAAACTTTGAGCTCTCGGGAGGTCCAAACGAACTGGAAGACAAGGGAGAGGTCGTGGGCCGTTAGATCAAGGTCTGACGGCTACGAGCCTCGAAGCACAGTGCGCACAAGACCTCCTCCCGCACTGGGGAGGTCTGGATCGTTGAGATCTGATCCAACGATCACGACCAGTGCATGCACAGCGCACGCAGAGGAGGTCCTCGCGCCTAACGGAGGTCGTGACCGTCAGATCAAGATCTGGCGGTCCCGAGCACTAGGGAAGGTCCTAAGACTAAGCCTACAGAGGAGGTCTAGCCCGTTAGATCTAGATCTAACGGTCCAGAGCTGAAGGGGAGGTCCTAGACACTGAGGTTTTTGCGGAAAAGAACCTAAGGCCCAAATCTAATCTTGGAGAGGTCGTGAACGGCCAAGATTAGTCACAGGAGGTCCGGGGTTTTCTTTTAATGGCGCGGGACCACCGGACAGCGACAAAAAGGGGCGGCTAAGACAAATTTATTGCTCCTGAAGATTGGCAATGAATGAACCTAAAAGGGGCGCCAAAGACTTCCGGATTTAACTTCTAAGCCCATGGCCCACCTGTCAGCGACACAATGGCACAGCTTAAGACAGGATTAATGCACCCAATGATTAGCAATAAATGGGGCATTGATAATGTCCTAAGAAAGTGACGAAAACGGAGGTTTTGAACCGGCAAAATCCCGAGCGGGCTCAGCGGTTTGCCGCGGCGATAGGGACCTCGCCGCGCCGACCAAGGGCACCGATATACTCGCAATATTGTCGCGGACCTAGCGGAGGCACTCTCGGCGGCGACGGTTTTAAACGCCATGAGCCGAGAATGACGGAGGACGATGTTTGGCAAAAACCGAAATGACAAAGCTGAGCGCCACGAGCTAAGCTAGCTAGACCCTAAGCCCTAAGGGACTAAAATGGACTCACCCGAGTGTAGGAAGGTCGAGGAAGACGGAGGACTTGGAGGAGGTCGATGAAGTCCGCGGTGAAGAGCTTGGGAGATGGAGAAGAGGCGACCTCGACCCCGACAAGCAGCTCCCCAACTTGACCACCTCTGCGATGGATAACCACAGCAAGTTAGAGAATGCTCGAGGTGCTCGAGATGACAAGAAAAACAGGCAAAAACGTTGCTGGAACCGCTGGAGCTCGAGCTTCGGCAGGGAGCTCCAAAGGTGGCAATGGAGGTTTCGAGGTGGCGGTGTTTTTGGGGGTTTGAGTTTGAGGACCACTCAACTGAGGGAGCTCAAGCACAGCCAAGAACGAAGAAGGAAAAAGGAGAGGAAGTTTTCAGGCTATGTATAGCCTGGGAGTTTGGCAAGGGCTAGGGCAACCCACTGTGAGCAAGAACCATGCCCCTGCCAACGGCACGCACGACAGGACAAGTGGCAGAGCAGGTGAAGACTTTGGAGGTTAAAGCTGACTAGCAATAAATGCATGTCAGCAGAAAGAGTCATTGACAAGAGGCAAAAGGTGACATCTCACTGCCCCCAACTGCTCTGACCCTGACACACGCACAGAGGTGCGAAATTTCATGGCGGGCAGACCTCAGGGAGGTCGTGAGGAAGCAACACAGCGCTAAGGAGGTCCTGGACGTCCCAGATTTGCTTGGGAGGTCTGGGCGTCCCGAATCGCCGAGGTGGGGAGGTCGAGCGCGGGCGAGGAGGTCTGGGAGGTCGTGAGCCCACGATGGACATCCACGGCTTGGACCACCCCAAAGCGGCGAGGGCGCAAGAGCTCGGATCGGTGGGAGGTCGTGGCGGTGGATGGAGATCCAACGACTCAGCTTGCGCGACGAGATCGAGCTCGGGTGCGACCAGCTGCGCACATGGCTCGACCGAGTCGATCGTCTGGTCGACTGGTCGACTCGAGCCCGAGTTTGACTCGGACCTAAATTGAGTTTCAAACAGATTTGGAGTTTGAGGTTTGTTTGAGATAGCAAACTCACTCCAAAAATTATGGAATTTTACAGGAGCTTGCTAGCTGAGTTAATGACCTCGTATAGAATTTTCAGAGGTTTTTGTGCTATGCTTTTCCTCCAAAAATTTAACAAAGCACTGGCTCAAGGTTTGACCAGATTTTGAATCGGTTTATTTGTCCTCCAAAAATATTCAAACAATGTCTAAAATTTGTGAAACTTTTCAGAGGGTCACATATCATCCCAAGAACTTAGGAAAAATATTTCCAGGAGATGATCCAGAGGTTTGACAAGATTGTTTTTGAAAGTTCAAGATTTGGATCAAAAGACTTGTGACTTCGTATTTCCATAACTTCTTGTACAATACTTGCTTGGTACAATAGGAAATACAGGATGTAAGAAAAAGTTTTAATTTCTACTCATTTTCTTACATTTGAAACACAAGCCTAAAATTGGGATGTTACAACTCTCCCCCCCTTACAAGAATCTCGACCAGAGATTAGTTTACTCGGAGAAGAAAGAAGGAAAATGCACGAAGGCGATCTTCTCGCTCCCAAGTTGCCTCATCTTCAGAATGGTTTGACCACTGAACCTTAAGGAACTTGATGACACGGTTCCTTGTTCTCCGCTCAGATTCCTCAAGAATGCGAACAGGATGCTCGCGGTAGGTCAAATTCTCCTGCACATCGAGAGTTTCCAACGGAGCTTCCTCGGTCGGGACACGGAGGCACTTCTTGGTGTGAAACATGGAACACATCATGCACACCCTCAAGTGCATTTGGTAGCTCCAATCAGTATGCAAGCGCCCCAACTCTCTCGATGATACGGTGAAGGTCCAACATATCGAGGAGCCAACTTGCCCTTGATGCCAAAACGCGATGGCCCTTCAAGGGTGAGACTTTGAGATACACAAAGGCATTGGGCTCAAAGCTCAACTCACGGCGGCGGCGATCCGCATAGCTCTTTTATGCGGATCGGGCGTGCGCGATGCTCGCGGATCAAGCGAACTTGACTTTCGGCCTCATTGATCGAATGCGGGCGGCGCCGCGCCACCCGACCTCGACCAGTTCAATGGGGTTCGCATCTTTTCCCATACAAAGCCTCAAATGGTGCCATGCCAAGCGGCTCGAAAGTTGTTGTTGTAGGAGAACTTCGGCAAATGGTAGGCATTTCTCCCACTTCTTCCCATAGGAAAGAACACAAGCACGGAGCATATCTTCCAACACTTGGTTGACTCGCTCCGTCGACCATCGATCCGAGGATGGTAGGCGAGCCCGAAGGTAAGACGGTACCCATAGCCTCTTGCAACTTATGCGAAGCGAGAGGTGAAAAGAGAACCACGATCGACACAATCGTTCGTGGTACACCATGCAAGCTCACAATGCGAGATATATACAAGTCCGCCAAGCGACTCACATCAATCTTCGCGTCTTGGAAGAAAATGGGCCACCTTTGTCAAGCGGTCAATGATGACCCACAAGGCATCCTTCCCGGAAGAAATGCGAGGCAACCCGGTGATGAAGTCCATGCCAACGGAATCCCACTTCCACTGCAGTGCGGCAAGGGCTGAAGAAGACTCGCTGGGCCGATGCTCGGCCTTCACACGACAAAGACACGTCGCTTTTCGGCAACGAACACGGCAATCTCGCGCTTCATACGGGTCCACGGAATCTCGGCGAAGGTCTGATACATCTTGGTAGCCCGGGGTGGATAGACAGAGGAGAATCATGGGCCGTGGAGAATCAAATCCGCAACTCCATGACCTTAGGAACCACAAGACGCTGCCCAAACCACACAACGCCATGCTCATCCTCCGAAAAGCACTTGGCTATCCCATCCTTGATGTTACGCTTGATCGGCTCACACCCACATCTGTCATGTGCGCCTTGATTTGGTCCACCAAGGTTGGTTGCACAACCAAGGTAGCAAGAGAACCGTGCTCGATCAAACCCAAATTGAGGCGCTGAAATTGAAGTGAGGGTAGGCTGCGCTCTTGGAGCATCAACATGTTGCAATACACCTTCCGATCGAGTGCATCGGCAACGACATTGGCCTTGCCGGATGGTGCGAATACCCATGTCATAGTCCTTGATCAACTCCAACCATCTTCTTTGCTGAGGTTGGATCGGGTGGGTGAGCAGTACTTCAAGCTCTTATGGTCGAATACACCTCACAGCGGTTACCAATCGGATAATGCCGCCAAATTTTGAGTGCATGGACCACAGACTAACTCCAAGTCATGAGTAGGATAGTTGAGTTCATGAGGCCTCAAGCGCCGCGATGCATAGGCCACAACCTTGCCTTCTGCATAAGAACACAACCAAGACCACGACGAGAAGCATCACAATAGATATCAAAACTCTTGTGAATATCCGGAGAACAAGCCTTTGAAGTGAGGTCAACCGATTCTTGAGTTCTGAAACTCACATCACAAGCGGTGGACCACTCAAACCTCTTGTCTTTCTTGAGCAATTCGGTCATAGGCCGCAATCTTGGAGAAATTCTCGATAAAGCGGCGATAGTAGCCACTAAACCAAGAAAACTCCGCACATCGGTGACCGACTTGGCCGACCCCAAGATAGCACATCGCCGACCTTGCTAGGATCTCTGACCACACCTCTCTTTGAAGAACATGGCCCAAGAATGCCACTTCCTTCAACGAACTCACACTTGCTGAATTTTGCATACAAAGTGGTGCTCACGTGACTTGCCCAACACAAGCTTAAGATGCTCATCATGCTCTTCTTCACTCTTGGAGTAGATAAGGATATCATCGATGAATACCACCACGAACCTGTCCGGATACTCCATGAATACCGAGTTCATAAGGTTCATGAATAAGCGGAGCATTAGTCAAACCAAAAGACATGACGGTGTACTCGTAAAGACCATAACGAGTAGCAAAAGCCGTCTTAGGAATATCCTCGGCCCGATCGACTTGATGATAGCCCACCTCAAGTCAATCTTGAGAAGACTCGTGCTCGGTCAAGCGATCGAAGAGATCATCAATCGGGGCAAAGGATACTGTTCTTTACCGTCACCTCATTAAGCGGACGGTAATCAACACACATGCGCGAGGTCTTGTCCTTCTTCTTCACAAAGATAATGGACAACCCCAAGGAGATGAGCTAGGACGGATAAAACCCTTCTCTTGCAGCTCACCCAGATTGCTTCTTGACTCCTCCAACTCATTAGGAGGCATACGTCTGACCTCTTAGAAATAGGGCGATGCCGGGCAAGAACTCGATCACAAACTCCAGATCTCGAACAGGTGGCATGCCAGGCAAGTCTTCCGGAAAGACATCCGCGAAGTCACACACCGTGGGGACGTCGTGAATCTCCAATGCTGGCTTTGCTTCAAGGACATAAAGATGGGGCTCTCGCAACTGGGGCGAAAACCCAACCTGTTCACCTGAAGGACTGGTGAGGTAGACAATCTTCCTGGCACAATCGATTTGCCCCAAGTGTTGGGACAACCAATCCATGCCAAGAATCACATCCAAGCGCGCCGAGTCGAGTAGGATAAGATTCGCCAAGAATCCCACTCCTTCGATGTGGATAGGAACATCCCGGCATACTTGGTCAGCTCTCATTTCCGAACCCGGAGAGCGAATCAGCAGTGGAATCCCCAGAGGAACACAGTGAAGCCCACAATCAACAGCAAAAGACCTCGAAATAAAAGAATGCGAGGCCCCAGAGTCAAATAAAGCGTAGCGGGACGCAAATTAACAAGGGCGTACCCAACACTACGTCGGGCGCCTCTGTGCCTCCTCGGCCGAGATGTGGTTGACTCGGCGCTTCCCAAGCACAGGGTCTTCGGTCGGTGGGTGACCACTCCCTTGCCGCGTCCTCCATTGGGACGAGGGCGCTCGATCTTCTTAGGGCAACTACTCGCGTAGTGGCCCTTGTTGTGTGATAGAAGCGGTGGCGTCGGCCGCGGGGTTGCGGGAACACCCTGGCTGGGTCATGGCGACGCGATCGAGTCACGGCTGCGGAGGGCGTGGAGCTGGTGCCGAAGGCCTCGGCTAGTGAAGCCAAGGCAGGCCACGGTGCAGGCCCAACTCGGGACGAACAAGGCCGGCTGTGCGGACCTGGGCCTCCACTTGCGCTGCGGGACTCGCCACCGCTCGGCCTTGTGCTCGGCGATGATGGCCTTGTCCACCAAGGTGCGGAAGTCGGGAAGTCCACAATAGAGAGCTTGTCTTGCGGCTCCTCGACAAGCCCTCCATGAACTTCTCACCTTGGCCTCATCGGTGGCCACCTCGGCGAGGCGTACTCGCCAAATGGTTGAACTCATGGAGGTACTCAGTCACAGATTTGCGCCTGTTTGAGCGCAAGGAACTCCTTCTTCTTCAGCTTCATCAGGCCGGCGGGAACATGGGCCCGACGGAAAGCTGAACGGAACTCCTCCCACGAGACCACGTGTCCCGCGGGCTGCATGGCGAGGAAGTTCTCCCACCACCATGAGTGCCGCACCCTCCAACCGATGGGATGCGAAAGTGCCCGCTCTGCGCCTCGGCGCGAGCAGCGTTGAGCTTCCGCTCAACCGACGCGGCCGATCGTCCGCGTCCAAGGATCTCGGACCGGAGAAGGTAGGAGGCTGCGTGCGGAGGAACTCCGCAAGCCCCCACGAGTGCGGTGCCCACCTCAGATCCGAGGCACCAGAGGGAGTGGAGGTGTTCCTGGCGATAACCTCCAACACCCTGCGGTCCTCCGAACGATTGCGTTCGATTTGCATGAGGACTTCCGCCATGGTCGGAGGAGGGGGAAGCTCCTCATCGGGACTACCCGGCTGATTCCGGCCGCTACGTGTCCCACCAGCCATCCTGATTTACTAAGACCAGTTAGATACAGTTCAAGACCCAAGAGCACGAAATCAAACTTAGTTAAAATGACCAAAGAATAGCCACAAAAGAACATGAGACCGCAAGTCACCGAATCAACTTCCCGAAACGACTAACCCGTATGGAAGAACGAGTAATCGTTTGAGAAGACCCAAAATTTCAGAACTAACTTCTAGCTCAAAACAGCCCAAAAATCAAGATATAACCACCTAATAGAGTATAGGCATTAGCTAATCTCATATCACTTCTTACCCCTTTCATTCCCACAAGTTTTAGTTGAACTTACCTCTCATTTCCTACCTTAATTACTAACCACTAGCTAGCTGTCCGAATTCTTTTCTCCAAGCTCTCATGTTTCTCCCAAAACCAATTTAATCGATAGCGGCTAATTTTTGAAAGGAAGAGAGGAACAACTTTTTCAAAACTTAAGTGGGAGTAAGGTGAGATGAGCAAGCTAAGATAGATAAGGAGTAAAATCTGAGAACTTACTTAAGTTTTCATATACTATTTGAAAGTAAGTTTTCAAAATATCCTAAAGCGACCAAGCTAGGGGTTTCTACAGTCAAGATGGCTCGATACCAACTTTGTGAGGACCCGGAATATTTAACTAGGAACACTTAACCTCCAAATGGTTCTAGTGTTACTAATTAAACATTCTAAGCCTCGATGGACATATGCTTCCCAGAATTGCAGCATACGTACATCATCACAAAATTACACATCAATTCCATACACATACATCACTAAGTTCAACAACGACATACATAAAGTAAAGTTATTACAAAAGAGAGCCGACCGGCCAAATAGATCAATATACAAGAATGACAATGAAGCAAAAGCGCCATAAGATGGCTAGAACAAAAGTCGACCAGGTTAGCCACACACCCACAAGGCAACCGCCAGGGCCGCAAGCTAGTCGCCCATAAGCTACCACAACAGACTCACAAAAGTGAGGCCCCTCGGGCTCACCTTCCTCCTCTGCAACAAAACAATTAAGCATAGCACCGAGTACAAAGATTGTCTTTGTACCCGCAAGACTGACGTGTGGAATAGCAGACCTATTCATAACTACATGCAAGCTTACTTAGGTGGAGGCCATATGTTTCATTTGCACAAAGCCAAATTTATTTGCAATAATATAATACATTCAAAAGCAAGTTTGCAAATATGTTTCATTATCAAAGTATGATAAGTAAAGGTACATACAAGAACCACTGGAAGTGACTACCCCAATAGTCACCACAACATAGCACGAATCCAGCATTCGTACCACCCATCAAGTTTTAGTTTAAAAGGTTGTAGTCTAGTTCTCACGGGCGTAGCCAGCGTGTCCATAACCTAGGGCGAGGCTATTCGAATAGTTTTAACCTGCAGGTGTACCAATGTACCCACACTTGCATCGCCTTTAAGCCAAAGCACACTTCCAAGGTATGCTTAGCCTGACTAAGTCCTCGAGACTGTTTCAATATTGTGTATTAACTACGAGCCGCTCGTATGGATAGAAACCCATACGCTTACATTGCAAGCCGAAGACAACCACCCGTTACGGGGAAACCTTCGGACACTACAATGCTCCCACCTCCATCCCTCCTGCGACTCCCTGCGACCCGGAGCCAATACACGCCAAAGTACTAAGTCAAGAGAGGTCCCATACCCTCTAGTGTGGTTAGCACGCAAATTGCTCAGTACGGTGGCGCAAGTAACTCGGTCCTTAATGACCCGGGCACCATTCCAGTCACACCCGAAAATCACACCAATCATACCGTTGTGCCCAAGTCTAAACCATTTTGCTTCCAGTTTTAGTTTTCATAAGTAGACATGGCACAAGGTTGAAATCATAATCATAATAAGTTTTATGTGATCAAGGTTATCGACAAGTCGATAACCGCCCATTTCTAGGAGACTAAGCATGGCTAAGCAATTAATTCGCAACTACTAAGTGACAAGAGCCCATCCACGAACTCTAAATCACAGCAAGTAACCTAGGCTCATGGTAGTAGAGGATAATCATTTGCTAAGGAAATGCATCTACTAGGCCAACTATTAAAACAAAATAGCAATGCATACATAGAATTTGTAATCAACATAAATACTTAAAATCTGGGATTAACATGATCAAACTGCTTGCACGCTTGCTGTTGCTCAATTTGTTGCGGAGGGTCGCTCTGGGGTTACACGCAAATGTCGAATCCTAAGCGAAAGGCAAAAAGAACCAAGAACAACCAATAAGACGAGCAAAACTTAAACAAAGAGCAAGCAAAAATTATCCAAAACGAGAAATTTATACACAGGGTAGAATACAAACATACCTAAACATAGAAACTGGAAAAACCTAATTTGGATTTGTGGTGCAAAAGATATTACTTAAAAACTCATTTTCGGCCATAATTAGCACTGTAGCAAAAATATTTTCTAGAAAGGTTTTGAACCTGAAATTTTATGGTAGCTACCTACTGGTGTAGAGGTAACCCATATAAAATTTCAGGTCATTTGGAGTTAAGATGATTAAGTTATGATTTTCTAAGTTCTATAACTAGCATATATCATTTCTCAGAACATGAATAAAGACAAAACCTAGATCAAATTAAAGCATGTCTACAGCCAAATTTACGAGTTGAGTTTGCTCAGTTTGCAACTACAGAGAGGAAGTTATGTGTTTTACAAATTTTCCATGAATTCCTAGACATCATTTTCATTAAACAAGATCATGTCGTTTAAATCATTTTCTGCTACAAAGCAGGGCCTAATTTCATTCTCAGTTAAAGTTCACACTATAACAAAGCTACACAATGGAATCATTCAAAAGGAGTTAAAATGACAAAATTATGCACTTTTGAAATTTGAAACGAGAAAAGACTTAGGAAACTTTGAGCTCTCGGAGGTCCAAGCGGCTGGAAGACAAGGGAGAGGTCGTGGCCGTTAGATTAGGTCCGACGACTCGAGCCTCGGCACGCGATCGCGCACAAGACCTCCTCCCGCCTGGGAGGTGCGGATCGTTGAGATCGATCCAACGATCACGACCGGTGCATGCACAGCCGCACGAGAGGAGGTCCTCGCGCTTAACGGAGTCGTGACCGTCGGATCAAGATCTGGCGGTCCCGAGCACTAGGAAGGTCCTAAGACTAAGCCTACAGAGGAGGTCTAGCCCGTTAGATCTAGATCTAACGGTCCCGGAGTGAAGGGAGGTCCTAGACACCGAGGTTTTTGCGGAAAGAACCTAAGGCCCAAATCTAATCTTGGAGAGGTCGTGAGCGGCCAAGATTAGTCACGGGGAGGTCCGGGTTTTCTTTTAATGGCGCGGGACCACGGACGACGACAAAAAGGCGGCTAAGACAAATTTATTGCTCTCGAAGATTGGCAATGAATGAACCTAAAAGGCGCCAAAAGACTTCGGATTTAACTTAAGCCCATGGCCCACTGTCGGCGACACAATAGCCTGACTTAAGCGCGGATTAATGCACCCAATGATTAGCAATAAATGGGGCATTGATGATGTCCTAAGAAAGTGACAGCGGAGGTTTTGAACGGCAAAATCCCGGCGGGCTCAACGGTTTGCCGCGGCGATGGGGACCTCGCGGCGCCGACCAAGGGCACCGATATACTCGCAATATTGTCGCGGACCTAGCGGAGGCACTCTCGGCGCGCGGCGGTTTTACGCGCCGAGCCGAGAATGACGAGAGACCGGTGTTTGGCAAAAACCGAAAATGACAAAGCTGAGCGCCACGAGCTAAGCTAGCTAGACCCTAAGCCCTAAGGGACTAAAATGGACTCACCCGAGTGTAGGGAAGGTCCAGAGGAAGACGGAGGGACTTGGAGGAGGTCGATGAAGTCCCGCGGTGAAGAGCTTGCCGGAGATGGAGAAGAAGGCGACCTCGACCCCGACAAGCGGCTCCCCAACTTGACCACCTCTGCGATGGATAACCACAGCAAGTTAGAGAATGCTCGAGGTGCTCGAGATGACAAGAAAAACAGGCCAAAACGTTGCTGGAACCGCTGGAGCTCGAGCTTCGGCAGGGAGCTCCAAAGGTGGCAATGGAGGTTTCGAGGTGGCGGTGTTTTTGGGGGTTTGAGTTTGAGGACCACTCAGCGGGAGCTCAAGCACGACCAAGAACGAAGAAGGAAAAGGAGAGGAAGTTTTGGGCTATGTATAGCACGGGAGTTTGGCAAGGGCTAGGGCAACCCATCGTGAGCAAGAACCATGCCCACGCCAGCGGCACGCACGGCAGGACAAGTGGCGAGCGGTGAAGACTTTGGAGGTTAAAGCTGACTAGCAATAAATGCATGTCAGCAGAAAGAGTCATTGACAAGAGGCAAAAGGTGACATCTCACTGCCCCCAACTGCTCTGACCCTGACACACGCACAGAGGTGCGAAATTTCATGGCGGACCTCGGGAGGTCGTGAGGAAGCAACACTGGCGCTAAGGAGGTCTGGGCGTCCCAGTTTGCTTGGGAGGTCACGGGCGTCCCGAATCGCCGAGGTGGGAGGTCCGAGCGCGGCGAGGAGGTCTGGGAGGTCGTGAGCCCCACGATGGACATCCACGGCTTGGACCACCCCAAAGCGCCGAGGGCGCTAAGAGCTCGGATCGGTGGGAGGTCGTGGCGGTGGATGGAGATCCAACGACTCGGCTTGCGCGCACGAGATCGAGCTCGGGTGCGGCAGCTGCGCACATGGCTCGACCGAGTCGATCGTCAGGTCGACTCGGGTCGACTCGAGCCGAGTTTGACTCAGACCTAAATTGAGTTTCAAGCGATTTGGAGTTTGAGGTTTGTTTGAGATAGCAAACTCACTCCAAAAATTATGGAATTTTACGAGGAGCTTGCTAGTGAGTTAATGACCTCGTATAGAATTTTGAGAGGTTTTGTGCTATGCTTTTCCTCCAAAAATTTAACAAAGCACTGCTCAAGGTTTGACCAGATTTTGAATCGGTTTGTTGTCCTCCAAAAATATTCAAACAATGTCTAAAATTTGTGAAACTTTTCAGAGGGTCACATATCATCCCAAGAACTTAGGAAAAATATTTCAGGAGATGATCAGAGGTTTGACAAGATTGTTTTGAAAGTTCAAGATTTGGATCAAAGACTTGTGACTTCAGTATTTCCATAACTTCTTGTACAATACTTGCTTGGTACAATAGGAAATACAGGATGTAAGAAAAAGTTTTAATTTCTACTCATTTTCTTACATTTGAAACACAAGCCTAAAATTGGGATGTTACATTGGATTTCGGCAAAAAGTACACTAAAACTTCAAAAATCGAAATCTTCTATCGATCAAAAGTCTCAGCAACGTTACAACCAAATTCATTGTGTCATTCTATATAGAGGAACTATATAGAACTTCCCTCATAAATTCTAGATCCACCCATATTCTATCCCTTCAACCGATTAAACACAATTCCGATAGTTAATCATACTAAGGAATACGTAAATCTGGTATTCCCTCTAATTTTCCTTTCCACACAGTTAAATTAATCCATGGGAACCAAAGAACCCAACAAGTTTAGCAACCTAACGATTTTTAATGACCAAACTAATTCATCAATATTCCATACTTCTTGATATCTCTTTTGACTCCACATAGGTGTGGACATACTCTGAGTCACTACTCATATACAGTTCATCAAGAACTGGTAGAAGACAACATCAACTTAATCAATTTCACTCCCAAAGACACTAGTTAAGGCTAATTATGCACCTTGCCACTAATCCAACTTGACATCACAACCGTTATCAATTATCTCGTATACTTACAAACTCTCACTTAACACAACAAATCATTGCAAAAGAGAGTTGACACTCTCTTTCTCTATGAAGAGGGTCTAAATTTCAACACTCCATCTACTCCAAATGAAATAAGTAGAATCAAAACTTTATTCAATGAACTTTGTGAAAGATAATTCCCATATCCAAAATACCAAACAGACACCCGGGTCACCTTCATCAACAGGAAAGGTAAGATTCTCAAGAAAAGAACGTTATAAAGTCGCAAAGATAGCTCACACTCGGCAAGTCAACAATTGTTTTGTAAAACAAAGATGGACCAATTGCAGCAAAACACTAACAATTTGTTTTATTACAATCTCGACTTAACCAAGACACGACATAGTCAAAAGAACTTTGATGCTTCCTCTCATAAAGAGAAGTATCAACGAACTCAAATCCGAAAGAGTGCATCCAAAGCTTTCTCACGTTGTAAGGACAAATAAAATAAAGCTTCCATTGACCAAAGTTCCAAGTAAAAGATCAATTTTATAGACCATCTATGTTTAAAAACAGCAAAACAACTCGTCATTCGGGAGAACAAATGTTTGCTTTAAGGACCCAACAACAACCGATGAACTAAAATAACCACTGACCCAAGAGAATTCATCCACCGGGTGAGACCAAGAATAACCATTCCAACTCAAAGAAGACAATAACCTTCCCAAAGAAACCCAGATGGTGGTGCAATCCTGGCAGCCCAAGGCTAAAACCACAAGCTTACCCTCTCATCATCTACTATCATCAAATATAACAATCTTAAAGGCAACCCATAAGTATTCATACCCATTTCACATCAGAAATGATCAAAGCAATACAACGGAAACGTAAATGCAATGTTTGACCCATCCCCAACTTACTGTGCACAGTGTGTCAATTTAACAATTTATTTACCACGGACCTACTACCCGCTCTGATACCAACTGTAACACCCCAACTCTCAAAGAGCCTGGAATGCTATGGGAATTATACTATTCTAGCACAAACTACCAATTTTTGGCAGAATCTTCTTTGTTTAAACAGCTATACTGAGAGTTCAACAATAAAACATGGCCTTTAACAATATTTCTCATAATCAAGTCTACTCATTCATGCATGATAATCAAATGAACATACCAAGACTGGCAACCTCATTATTACAAATAATCAGATACTCAAACCAAAACCATATATGGTGATAACCAAACAGTTTATTTATTTCTAAATTGGTGCTAAGTGGCAAACGCCTTAAGAGTGTGAGGTAGTGAGTGCAACAACTTCTATTCCCTCCCATGCATGTCATTCCTGCATCTGGTACCTAAAACACATTAAAGCAAGGGTGAGCCTAAAGACTCAGCAAGTATCAACAGGGCCATAAACAAGAACACAAACATAGCATCGATGATCCTCAATTAACATCACACTAAAGATAGCCATTTAACTCATGATATGCAACCAATGCAATGCTCCTTTGAACTTTATCTCTTTTCATATTTTACGTGTCACGGGGTATACAAGCGTCATTGTATACCCTTGCACGTGCCCTCCGGCACAGGACCAATAACCTATACACCACATGTATAGGGACCTTTGCCCATCATCTTAATGATGGGGACCTCTTTGTTCATTAGCCCACATTCCACGAATGTGGGGACCTCAAGCCCGTCATCTACATGACGGGGACCTCAGCTGTATGTGCTTGGTCACCACGTGACCAAGGCACCTGTATGCTCTCAACATGCATATGCACCATGATAACATTTTCATATGCAGGAATACAACATATTCTCATTGCACGGAAGCAATAACAACATGTGGAAGAACCTTTAACCATAACTAGCAGTCATCAAAATAAACGATAACTCATCTCATAAGCAGGCATGCATGGCTATCGATCAAGATACACCACAATCATATCATGCAAGCATACATATATTATAGCTCGAATACTTGCCTCAACGATGCGAGCGGTGGGCGCGACGAGGTGCTGCCCACAGGACCACGCTCCCACCTGAATTTTAAGATAACCCAATCTAAGACCAACATACTGAACCAATAGCATAAGAACAACACAAATGAACTTGCTAAACCCCAAGTGTTTCCCAACTTCCAATTTCTAGCGATCGATTTGGCGCTGCTTTGTAGACTGTCAACTTCTAAAATACATAACTTTCTGCTCAGGAATCCAAATAAGATGATCTTAGACTTTATGAAAAGGTAATTAAATTACCTAAATAAACCTAGTTGGGGAGCCCTTTTGATTTTTCCATTTACTTCCCCTACCAAGCCAATCTACAGAACATCAGAATTCACGTCGGGTTCTCTGAACAGTGCACTAAAACCACCATAACGTTTGCTACGAAAGTCCGAATCTTCCGTTCCTTATCTATCTGAAAAGGTATAGAAATTACCCACATTTTTCGTTATATTGAGATCCTCTTATTTCGTCTTTAACTAATAGATTAATTCAGATTTCTACAGACTGTCCCAATACTGACAGATCAGCAGGACAGCGATACTAGAAAATTCATAACTTTCTAACCGTTAATTGGATTTGGGAGTTCTTGGCGGCCATTGAAAGCTACGAACAAGACCTACATAACTCTAGGAGACCAAAACTCGTAATTCGGCCTTTAAAGTCACGAAACAGACCACGCAACATTCTGGACAGAATTAACTTTCTACTCACAGCAATACGATCTAATCGAAATTGAACCAAAACACATCTACCACTAATCAAACGATGAGGATCGGCACTCGTTACCCTTGTAGCAACTAGGAAGTTCAAGATCTTGCCCCGCGAAGATGATGATCATCCCATCCCGCTTCTTCTCCCCTTCTTCCTCTTGTCCCTCCTTCCTTTGGCTGGCATCAATGGAGGGAAGACCACCCATGGTTGGAGATGGACAGCAAAGGATGCAAGGGGAGGTCTTTGGACAGGAGGAGGCGCAAGGGGAAGAGGAAGTGGCGGCCAAGGGGTGGAGGGGGAGGAAAGATGGGGTGCGGCTAGGGTTTGGGGGAGGGGGTGGCGCCTCCCCCCTATGGCCGGCCAGCCCCACATGGGCCTAGGCCCAAGCCCAGGTTGCCAAATAAATGCGAAAAACCCCCTCTTTTTTCTTGCTTTGATGCTTTTCTAAGGAAACCTTCCCCCCGATTAAATTAATCTCTACCGATTAAATTATTCTATCCCGATTCATTGCTTCTCTCGCTTTCGGAGTATTACATTCTCTCCTGATTACATCCTTTCGAATATATTTTAGGGTATTACAGATCCAGTACTCGTTGTTTGGACCTCCGAGAGGGTTGTCAGTGTGCTAATGTAGCCAGCACCCATGAAGAAATGACCATGTTTCTTCCCCTTTCCGGCCTTGTAAATAGCAGTCGCATAGAGTGGTGAATTCATTATGTCTTAGTCTGGTCCATGAATCTCCTTAGCAGCATCAGTATATGCAGCCTATTGGACAAAATCATCAGGGTGCGAAAATCATCTGGGACAAAATCATCAGAAATCATACCAAGTTCTCTGTTGCGCGCTGGCTACACAAGGTGCCCTCCTGATCACCCCTCCTAGCTTCTACATATGCCTCTACATCGGAGACATGCCTTTGCTTCTTCTTTTCCTACGCAAAAAAAAAACCACGGAGGTAAATAAATATATATCTGCGACATACAATCAATATGAGCATGCTGACCTACCAAGTGCTTCTTGTAACGAGCCATGGAGGAGCTTCCTTGATGATGTGCTTCCCCGCCCATCAACAATCTCTGCTCCCTAGCAGCACGAGAGGCCTCTAACCATTGTTCGTTGCACCACCTCTTTTGGGAAATCTGCTACCATGCATCTTCACACTTCTGGGCCCATGAAGGTATTGCCCAAATTAACCAAGTGTTAAATATGAATAAACTAAAATTGATTGTAATCAAGAAAATCGTTTGTATAATTGGTTACCTGCATGTACTCCTCCAAAGTGATATGAGTTTGTCAAGCCTCAGCCCTATAAATTTCCTTTCTAAGGACTTGTGTGTGGTAATAGATCACCGCTTGGATGTGCTTCCTGTCCCTCAGCCCATCTAAACCACCACTACAATCCAGCGTATATTGGAAACAAATAAATAATAATACACCCTTGTGCATGCGAATGTAGTAACCTACCAGTATCCAAGTAATTAATAATGCTCATATGTTTGGTATTTAACTAGAAGTAAAAATGGAGAATAAGTTAAGCTTTAAATTGTGATTTCATGACAAAATGTCACTATGCTGCACTGTATAGCCCTCATATATGTTGTAGTTCTTTTCTCACATGATTCCTGTCATTGTCAATCTTATTCTAGTTTACATGCTTTCTAGAGTAATTTGGAGAAGCTGATCATATGTTCAACACATCTGATCATTAAATTTGATGGTATTTTAGAAATCAAATTTGGTATAAACTTGTCTATAGATGTTCTGATTTTTGTTGTGGAACTCATTGCTTTCTACTGCTGGTGTTTTTGACATTATCAACAGCTGGTGTTAAGATTAAGAGAACAGGGTGCTAGTGTTTCAAGAATCCTAGTCATAACAAATTAAGATATATTATAAAATTTGGTCACTACTCACTGACAATTTTTAGCTTATCATTGTCCAAGAACTATCATGGATTGCCATGGTTTCTTTTACTGATAGATAAACACAAAGCTGTTGTGAAGCTATCTATACATCTGGAAGCAATATAAATTCCTATCTATACATCTGGAAGCAATTCTGCAGAACATAGATGCAGATTTGAATATTCAGTCACTTACCCAAAAACTTTCCTCCACCCGCTACAAACAATTGTCAAATTGTATTTCTCCTTCAACGGCGGTATCTTCAGCGGCCTTGTAGTGGCACCATGTCCATGCAGGCTCCCACCTTCCTCTGTAGGTGACCAAGCCAGGGAAGTGCCATCCAATCAACACGCCAATTATGTCGTTCAAAAGTCTACATTTCTCAACCCCACCTTCTTCTTGCCATTGCTTGCACATTAGTTTTTTTAGGTCTGCAAGCAAGTGGGCTAAATTAGTGAAAGTGCTAACAGTTACTTACATGTCACCAATAGGAACGATGACAGTCTTGTCCTCCTCTCGGGTTGGTTGTGGTGGTAGGTTTGCAGGTCCTCGCAATCAAAAATCTTCTGAGCCAGTACTTAACGCCCTCCGCCTTAGGGTACTCATCCTCCTCACCCTCTTCCTCACTAGGATGATACTCATCATCCACATGATCGACACGAGGGTTGTGGGTAGAGAGCTCGATCTACTATAGGTAGACCCCACGCTGCATCCTCTAGGACTATGTTTGCCCTTTGCCTCCTCAAGGGCTACGGTGCCTCTCTGCCTCCTTGAGGTGGCCACATTGTCCCTCTGCCTCCATGACATGGTGCTACCACTTTGGAAGACAAATGTCCGCCTCAACTAGAGTATCTTGCCTTTGATGCCATTCATTTTTGGTGTCTGAAATGAAATGAAATTAAATAAATCAATTAATATAGCACAATGAAGTAAGCTCATAGAAAGACATAATAAAGCATAATCAAGTAAGCTCATACAAAAAATTAAAAACATGCAGCAAATAGATGGAAGACGTACAAGAAGATCATGCTTAGAAGTAGTCGCCTACAATGGGATCCTCCGCAGATGGGCCCTCTAAAAAGTCATTGTCATTGTCATGAGGTGTTGACTCAAGCTCATCCCCTTTGGTGCTATCAATGTCTAAGCGATTAAGTAGTTCCAAGTCCTCTTCATTGACAACCTCCTCGGCATCGATTTGAATGTCATCTATGTGATCGTCCTCTTCCCCAATTATTATTTGAAAAGTCCCTGGTAGCCCATCTTCTTGAAAGAATAGGTCAGCACCATTGTTGGTCTCGATGTTGTAGTACTACTCACTAGGGGTAGGTAGTTTACCATATGGTTGCACCTTATGTACTACCCACCAATCCACTAGACTACGCATAGTTTTACATAGGTACGGGATGTAGTATACTTGGGTGACTTGCTGAGCCACAATAAATGGGTCATTGCCTAGTAGGAGTGATTGATGTGCAACTTCAACCAGCCCAAGTGATGTGTCGTCGACTCCCTACATGGATGGAACCAATGATATTTGAATAACATAAGTTTGTGGAGTTTGCTACCATGGAAATATAGTTCAATTATTTCTTCAATTACTCCATATAGTATTGAGCAGTTGTATTGCTCCCATCACGGCCTATAGTCGACAATCCACTATTAATTGTTGTTGCATTAGGTCGTTCCTCTCATGTGTCGATGTTCGAAAGCGGTACCCATTCACATCGTAGGTGCTATAGGACAGCACCTAGTGTGGCATCCTTGAGTAGCTTACCTCAATTCCTTGCTCGTAGACTTATCCTTCAAACTCTGACATAAATAGAATGGGTTTCATATATTACTTTCTCTTTACTTAGTAAATATTATATGTAAAGGACTAGCTAATAGGAAGTTACTACGATAGAACCAAGTCGGGAAATTCAGTTTGCAATTCCCAGTACCCTTCCTAAGAAGGGTCTCAATTTGTTTTTCAGATGGATCACGACGTTGCTTCCACTCGCTCCTAACAAATTCCCTATAGGCAACAAGACAAGTAGATTAAAACACTCATGCATCAATTCTTGGGAAAAAATAATTGTTGCATACCTAATGTAATCATCCACTTCGGAGAGGTTGGTACAGACATACAACATCGCTGTCATCCACTCATCCCGCGATAAAACTTTGGGAGTACCACCACTTGAAGTGTCACCTCTTCCGATGAAGAGGCTAAGTTGGCAATCATTTTGAGAGATGCCAAAATTGTATTGTGAGGTTAGATTGCACCGTGCGAACATTGTCAGCAAAGTATATTGATGTGAAATGGGAAATTTCCTCAAGTATGTACGCCTCCGCTATGGACACTTCAACACGTGATCGATTTTTTGCTTTGCCTCGTAGTTCCTTTTGTTTCCTCTCAATTGGATACATCCGCTGGTTTTGCACTGGTCCCCATATCCTAGCTTCATAGGGGAGATGGAGAATCAAATGTTGCATTAGATTGAAGAAGCCAGGTGGAAATATCTTTTCCAACTTGCAAAGCAACACAGGTACTGCACGCTCCATAGTTGACATCACCATGGAATCTATCTCTTTCACACATAGTTGTTGTGAGACCCCAGTTTATTTAGCTTGTAATGCTTAGCCTTCCATTGGCCCTAGCATCACAAACAAAATACACCGTGTCTCGATGGACATGTGCTTCCCAGAATTGCAGCACACATACATAGAAAGTCATGCATCGTTCTCATACAACAAGTTTAGCAAAAGACATACATATATAAAGTTATTATAAAAGAGCCGACCGGCCGAATAACATGCAAATGACTAAGAAAACAGCGGAAGCAAAAGTGCCATAAGATGGCTATAAACAAAAGCCAATCAGTGTGCCTTAACCCACAAGGCAACCAACCGGACCGCCAAGCTAGTCGTCCCAAACACTGCCACAGTACAATTATGCACTCGCAAGACTTACGAGTAACAAGCCTATACATAGCTGCATGTGAGCTGGAATCAAAGGAAATGGTTATATGGTTAATTGGACGCATAAAGCAATTTTCATTTGCAATACTGTAATAGATTGAAGGCCATTTGTCAAATCTGTTTTTACATTGAAATAACAGCTAGTAACAATAAGTAACAAGAGTAACCACCTAGAGGTGACTAACCCAATAGCCACCACAACATAGCACGAATCCCCGATTCGTACCACCCATCAAGTTTTAATTTAAAAGGTTGTAGTCTAACTCTTGCAAAACCTAACCAAGCGTGTCCACAACCTAGGACGAGGCTATTCGAATAGTTCAAACCCTGTAGGGGTGTACCAATGTACCCACACTTCAGACCACCTTTTTGCCAAGCTATTAAGCACACTTCTGAAGGTATGCCGGCACGGCTAAGTCCTACGAGACGTTTCCAATATTGTGTATCAACTACGAACCGCTCGTATGGATAGAAACCCATACGCTTACATGGTAAAGCCGAAAGACAACTACCCACCCTGGGTAAAGCTTTCGGACAACTACCATGCTCCCAACACCATCCCTCGTACGACCCATAGCCAACACACGCCAAAATACTAAGTCAAGAGAGGTCCCATTTCCCTCTAGTGTGGTTAGCACGCTAAAATGCTTGGATAGTGTGACACAAGATGTTCGGTCCTTGTTGACTCGGGCACTAACTATTCACACCCAAAAGCACACCATCTTACCATTGTGCCCAAGTCCAAATCGTTTTATTTTTATTTTTATTTTTAATTTTTGCAATTAAACATAGCACAAAGCTGAAACATAAAGATCATAATAAGTTTGTGTGATCAAGGTTATCGACAAGTCGATAATCGCCCATTTCTACCGGTAGATAAACATGGCTAAGCAACATACTCGAAAACTACTAAGTGGCAAGGGCTCATCCAACGAACTAAAATCACAACAAGTAATCCTAGGCTCAGTAGTAGAGGATAAACATTTGCCTACAGATCAAGCATCTGATGGGTCAACTAATCGACGATAGTTTAAAACAAGATAGCAATGCATACGTAGAATTTGCAAACAACATATTGGGATTTGAAAATAGTAGGAGCAACATGATCAAATGATGCTACATCTATTTGCCTTGCTGGTCTTGCTGTTGCTGCATAGGAGAGTGCTCAGGCTCAAAAGATTCTTCGCAACCTAACGCAAGAACGCGAAAAACCCGATAAGAACGAAGAACACTGTGGGGACCCCGGGTTATCTCCATAAAACCGAGACTAAGTATGGTCTTAAGGACATAACTCTGGACCTCCGGTAAATGGATTCCAACTTAACTAAATCTAAATGAGAGGCTTAACTGAAAACTAGAGCCCCGACGATCATGTGCACCGCTCCTTTGCGAGCACTACATGATTGTCGGATCTCCAATAAGTCAAGTACTACACTTAGTGAGTTAAATAGGAAGCCATGAACAGCGAGTATGACTTATATTGGCTCCCAAGATCAGCGACCAATATAACCATACTCTCATACAACGTTGATCACATCCATACAACACTCATACATATATAGTACAAAAGTCATACATCATAGTTTAACCTCGCAAGTAAATAAACCAAAATGCAGTGATGGTATGACCAAATTTAACGAGTTCATAAAGTAACAGCGGAAGCAAGTAAATAAACCAAAATGCTAGCAGTGGTATGCCCCCATAACCCATCGGCAACCGACTGGGAGTTAAGAGATAGCATACTACTCATCAGTGTCGCCTAAATCGACACCGACAAGCTCATCGGTCTCAAAATCTTCCTCACCTGTAAAAGCCAGCAAACATCTGGCTGAGTACAAAAGAGTACTCACAAGTCTTACACAAATAAAAATTAGTTATACATAAGGTTGTTCTAAGGGGTGGCTCATATTGGCTTAGTTTTGCAAAAGAGGCGCAACAAGGTACAACCTACACATGCTAGTTTTTCAAGTGCCATTTCAAAATTAGATTTGAAGTAGAAGTAAAGCATGTGAACAAGTAATGAATTGAATAACAAATAAATCATACAATTAGCAAAGTGGCTGTCCACTTTGATACAACCACAAGCATGAACATCCCATTCATGACAATACCAAGTTATAACCATAATTTTAATTCCAAGTCTAACAATAGTAACTTCCGAACTCAAGCGGTTGTCCATAACCGTGGACACGGTTATTCGAATAGATTTATACTCTGCAGGGGTGTACTACTTTACCCACACGACTTGATTAGCCCGTAAGCCTCCAGATGCCTCCGAATATAGCATACTTCCTATGATATGCCGGCCGGGTAAATCAAGATATGGTCGTTTTTAGCAAGAAAATCCATTGGGCTAAGTCCCTCAACCTAGGGCTCCTAGGAAACACAAGACGTTAACGTCTCCATCCTATTGGCCCAAAAGGAAAACATGGGATTTCTCGGTCCCATGCCCTTACAATTTCACCACCGTGGGACTCAACACAACAAACCTTCCCCCTACTTAACCATATGGCTCCCAACCCGCGTGTGGTAGCACGAATGTACTTGAATGAACGACGTTACCAAAATTCGGTCCTTAATTGTCCAGATAGGTCCACCACTTACCCAAATCTCGTGCACAAAGCACCATCACTAACCAACACTTGTCCAGACCAAAAGCTCATTTAAAATGACAAACTTTAACTCATAAAACAGATACTAAGATCTGAAACAACGTTATATAATGAAAGTTGTGTTTATCCCATAATTGTCGGGTTATTCCGACAATGGACTCCGTTCTAGACTTGCATGGCTAAGCAAACCCGAACAATATAATTTCACACATCCTATCATAAGCATTTCAGTACTGGAATAATTCATGGATAGCCACAATGACAAGATAATAGGATGTGTCTAACTATTCATCACAAAAATAGCGACAATATCAAAATAGCATGCAAGCAATTATCATTGCACTAACTTAACAAAAACTAGGATCAAATATGATGCAAAAGAAAGTTCAAATGATGCTTGCCTTGCTGGTAGAGTAATTGTTCGCTCTCGGTGGTGTAGGAGTCAATATCAAAAGGCTCGGAATCTATATAAGTACAATACCGAATAAACATCGAGAAATACTCAAAAATTCAAAGTACTAAAAAATGCATGATTTTCCTACAGTAGCTAAGTCATGATTTTAGATGATTTTTGGTGAAATAATTATTTCATTTTGATTTAGTATATGAAAGTTATGGTGGTTTGAATTTCAGATTTCAATACACCTTCATTCATGTAATTTAATTATGAGATGAAAATTTGTAGAGCAGTGGTGAGTACATGGATTACATGGATAAAAAGGAAATATTATTACAAGTTCAAAACAGTTGAGTTTGCCTCAATTGGGGTTTTCAAGATTTAGTTATGAATTTCCAAAGTTATCAGCATTTTCTTTTGTAAAAATAATAGTGTTAATAGCTCATTTTCCAAAATATTGCTCTCTGTTATAGGGACATGTTTGAAAACAATTTTAATATAAAGTTCATTAAATATGAAAATTATCAAAAGTGGTTTCACTCATTTTGGAGTTGAGATGAATTAGTTATGTATTTTTAAAGTTATACATATTTTACGATTGCATAAATATATGGGTTTCAATTTCTTAAAGCATTTATCACTTTTTCTACCAGCGCTTCCTAGCGCGGTCAGCGACTAACGGGCACTGGTGAATAGTGTGTTTTCTAATTTAACTCGATTTAAATTCGGCTCGGCGTGTGGGTCCGTCGTCGTAGTAGGTCCACGGACTTGGTTCACGCGCATATGTGCATGGTGCGGGGTTTCATGGGCTAGGCCCACCCGTCGACCTTTGTTTTGTTTTACTAAGTGCGTTGGTTTTATGTGCACGGGGCCCACATGTAAGTGAGTTTAGCCGTTCTCTTCCGGATGAAATTAAATGCTAATGATGGAGGTTTACTCCTAATCACCTTTCTGGTCTTTGTCGAAATGCGACAACGGGCTTTTGCCCGCGCTTCACGGCTCGCGGTGATTCCGCCGCGGCGGCGCCGACCAAGGGCATGTCTGGATGTAAAATTGCAATGCGCTTCTAAAGAGGGTAGTCTCGGCGATGGCCGGCCTATCTGGCGGCTAGCGGAGTTGGGCGGCGATGGTTCTCTGACAATCGTGCACAAAGCAAAGAGAGCTCATAGCGACATACAAGCAAGTGCCCGGTACTAGGGACTATTAGTGAACTACGGCGAGGAATGGTGCTCGAAGAAGCTTGAGAGCAGTTGGAACAATATCGGCGTGGGAGAAGAAAATGGTGACGACATGGCTTCACGTGGATAGGATCTGGAAACAAAACTAAAACAAATGAATGCTGGGATAGCTCAAAGATCCTAGGAGGATCTTTGTAAGAGCAATGAATCGACAAAAGGCTTACCAATCTAAGTGGGAGATGAAAGGGTGTTTCACGGCCGAAAATGGTGCAAACTTGATTCACTTCAACCTGCCATGCATCCATGAAATTGATTGAGGAAAGCTTTAAGATACCCTAATACACGTTATGACACGCAAAAATGGTTAAAAACCTCACGAAACAAAGATGGCAAGGAGATGTCCCGAGTGCACGCTCTGGGCGTGGCTGGAGCACGAAAATGGTCCGAGAGCTACAAACCGTGAAGTAAGCTCCCATTAGCAAAAATGGAGAAGGCATCGAGTAGGGTATTGAAAGCTACCACCGGTGGGAGCTTACCTAGAGATGTCGAGAGAGCTTCCTTTGCTCACCACGAGAGGAAAAGTGAGGAAGAACGAGGTGCCGAGGGTATTATGCCCGGGCGATGGCGGCATCGGGCGGTGTGAAGTGAAGAAGCTCGAGGAGTGGTTGCATGCGGCGGTGGCTAACGGAGATGACGGCTCGCCAGCGGCTCGGGCGGCGGCAGCGGCGCGTGGCGCCGGCATCTGGCGCGCCTGCGCGTGGTGGAAGCGGTGGACGCGTGGGTCCACGATGTTAGCGGCTCATCGCGCGCCCATGGACGGGCTTAAGTAACTTCGGTGCACCGTTGGATCTCGGATGGGCGGCTTGGATTAGAGAGGCGATGTAATGGGTTTGAAGTGCACGCGATCCGGGCGTCGATTTCCATCGGGTGGCTCACGTGCGGTGCATTTAGTTGGTTCGGCGAATCGATTCGCCGAGTCGGACTCGAGCCCGACGAAACGATAGTAGCCGGTTTGGGTCTAGGGTTTTGACCAGGATTTAAATTATTTTCCCTACTTTGACCAGGGGCTTAAAATAGAATTAAAATTCCTAAAATCATGAAATAATTTCTGGGGGTTCCTGGGATAGCCTAGTGTCCATAAAAATTATTGAACCCTATTGTTCATGACATAAATTGTATAATTTAAATTCAAACATAATGTTGGTCTTTAAATGTGTTTGAATTTTCTCTGGGTTCAAACCAGTCCCAAAAATTTGGGAAAAATTATATTAATTCATGATAATTAATATAGTGTGTGAATAAATTATTTCCAGAGGAAATTTAGTAGCATTTGTTCCAGTTTTTAGTTTGGAGCTCAAATTAAAGAGTATGTTTCATATGTATTTTGAGATTTTCCAAGTACAATATTTAAATAAAAAGTTTCAAAACATGATGCATGCTAATGAGATGCATAATAAACCTCTTTATTAATTTGGGGATGTGACAAACACCAAACAAAATTCAACCGCAAAATTCTTCCAAATCTCATGAAATTTACACAGCAGCAAGGGTATGATTTTAGACAAATTTATGAACAAGAATTATTAAATTTGGACTAAGCATGCAAAAGTTATAGCTAAAACAAATTCTGTCAACCTGGAAATTCAAACTAAATTAATTACTAGTACTGTTCATGGCATAAATTTCTAGCATGATCTGGACCCTGAAATTTTTATGGTAGGTAGAAAATGGTATTCTAAGAACAGCAAAACTGAGTTTACTCAATTTGGAGTTAAAATGATTTACTTATGACTTTTCTAAGTTGTGAGACTAGAGCATGTCATTTTTCAGAGATAGATACATGAACGAAACCTATGCCATATTAAAGCATACTAATAGAGGAATTTTTGAAGCTTGAGTTTGCTCAGTTTGGAGTTATACAGAAAAAGTTATGCATTTTACAAGTTTTAGTTGAATTTCTGAAATATCAATAAATGGCTGAAAGGAGTTAATATTGTTCACAAGGTTTTCCGCCATAGAACAATGTCTATATGCATTTTTAGATTAAACTTTAGTTAAACTTGAATTTAACCCAACTGGAATCCATCTAAAAAGGAAATAAAATGAATTAGTTATGAGTTTTCAAAGTTTATCACAATTCTTAGTTGACAAATAAAGGCTTACCAGAAAACAAACCAACTTAAACAAAAAAGAAAAGACGTGGGCATTGGCTGAAGATTTGGAATCCTACGGCCCATGCGCGTTGGAGAATAGCGCACGCGCGCGGTCCAAAAGGTCTCACCGTATGATCAAGATCCAATGGCCCAAGGTGAGCGGGAACGTATCCACCAGCCACAGCCGCAGATCTAGAGATGGAGGGCTTAGAGCGCAAACACATTCGGAAATCCGAATGCACTTTCGATCTGAGCCACAGATCGCGAGATGGACGGCGAAAATAGATCGAGGCACTAGAACTCTAAACGCACCGAGGAGGTCTGGCCCGTTAGATCAAGATCTAACGATCCAGAGCTGATGGGGAGGTCCTAAGGTTAAGGATCTACGGAGGAAGTGCAGGGCGGCCGGGGATCTATCGGAGGAGGTCTGGGCGGCCTAGATCTCACCGGGGAGGTCTTAACGATCAAGATTTGCGAGGAGTGCAGGAACAAGGTTTTAACAAAAGATCTAGGCGGCTCAGATCTCCACTAGGAGGTCTGAGCGGTCGAAATCTACCAGGTGGTCCTAAAGGCTTAGATACATGCGAGGGGAGGTCATGGGATTTTCTTTGCAAAAGACCAAGGGGTGGTCTTTTGCAAAGAGGACCCCAAAGGAGTCCGATGGTGGTTTTTACCAAAATGACCACGGGGTAGTCCTTTGCAGGGAGGGTGATCTAAGCGGCCGATTTAACGTGGTGGTCCTAAGCGGCTAGGCTCTCCGCGAGGAGGAGGTCTGGTGGAGGTCTCACGAGGAGGTGTGTTGCGGAAGCTCAGAGAGTAGTCCTAACGGTTCAGATTAGATCTAAGGAGGTCTTCAATGGTTAAGATTTCACCTAAGAGGTCTGGAACTTAACGGCACACACGTTTTGCCGACAAGAGCTGCATTTAACGCTAATGATTAGACTTAAGACAACATTAATGCTAATCATCAGGCTACATGGCTTGTCCGAGTAAGGCACGGCAAAACTCGTGTTCGAGCTAGAGCTCACCACCAGCGAAGTGGACCACACCGGCGAGAACTAAGGGCACAGATGGGCTCTAAATAGTAAGGTGGACCTAAAGGTGCCAAAGGCCGGTGCTAAAAAAATTTCTACCGGCGGCTAGCCAGAGATGACCGCCGACGACAAAAAAACGACAAAAACGAGAACTAAAGCAGCCTGCACCAATGCGAGAAAAAGCTCAGCGCTGAGGACAATAAGAGTGTACCTGAGTTCGGAGAAAGCAAGGAGATAGTAGGAGGAGCTCCGGCGACCAAAAGCTTGCCGAAGGTGAGGAAGATGACAAACCCGGCCACCAAGAACAAGCCCCCAATTCATCAACCTCTGTGAAGGTTAAACAAAACAAGATAGGGAATGCTTAAGGTGACCAAATAAACAAGTTGACAAGAATCCCAAGTGAACCACTGGAGCCCTGACGGCCTTGATACCAACTGTAACACCCCAGTCCAGAAGGGACCCAGAATGCTACTAACTAGACAATCTTAATAAATTTCGGCAGAACCTCCATTGTAAAGTTAATTACGAAGGTTCCAACACAGATTAATCAAATATTAACTAAAACTTTCATCCAAAGACATCAAAAGATAATCAAAGACATGCTAAGTATTTAACATAACTAGAGAGATATGAAGTTACACTACTCATCATTATTACATTTAATCCATTGCATGAGACAAAACATAATAATCTTTGCATTTACTAAAATCAATCACGTTTTGAAGATCATTCATCTTTATTTAGTTCGTGTGGCATGTGTGTGACTAGCAGTCTACTTCCCCCCATGCATGTCGTTCTTGGCTCGGGTACCTAAAACAACAATAAAAGCAAGAGTGAGTCCATAGACTCAGCAAGTACAAAAAGAAACCATAACATCAGCATCCACGTAAAGGAGATCAACAATAGAACATCTCATATGCAAATGCAATGCTCAAGGATCCTTTATCTTTAACTTTTCGTGTGCATTACACGTGTAATGCACGAGTATGCAACCGTCGCCGCATACCCATGCACGTGCGCGCACGCCACGAGGACCAATTGCCCGTTACTCCGCAAGTAAGGGGACCTCAAGCCCACACTCCACGAGTGAGGGATCTCGGGCCCGTCACATTCATGGCGGGAATCTCAAAGAAACATGCTTGGTCACGCGTGACCAAGCCACAACATGTTCTCAATATGCATATGCTCATCTCTTATTCATCATCAATCTTATCAAAGACAACAACATTGTACCATAGTAAAGCATAAGCATAATTTGAGCAATCACCATACTTAAACAATCATCAAGTAAACCATCTGCTATGCAACCTTATATCAAGAAGCACCTGACATAGCTAATCAATCACACCCATTTAACAAACAATGCACTTGCCTCAACCGTGCGAAGGTGGATGTCGAGGATAAGGTACTGCTCCGGAGCCAAACCCACACTGGACATACAATTGAGACATGCTAAGGCTACCATATAAGTCTAATAACAAAACCATAAACACAAAATGAGCAAATCGTCCACTAAATGCGATCCCCAACTCTTATTGCTAGCTGTCAGTTTTCTTTTCCAGAGAACAGCCCCCTTCGAAAAATCATAACTAAATGTACAAAAATCCAAATGGATTGATCTTGGACAATCTGAAAAGGTTATTGAATTACCCTTCTAAACCTAGTTGGTGAGGTTCTCTGATTCGGTCCTTTACTAGCCCTACCAAACCAAACAACAGAGTATCAATTCTCGCGTCGGGTCTCTGGACAGCAACGATGCAATTATCATAACTTTCTCTACGTTCGTCCGAATTTCATGATCTTTAGTTTTCCTGAAAGATGGAAGGATTATATACATTTTTCATTATGGTGAGCCCCTCTTATTTTTCCTCTAAATACACGCTTAAGTCGAAACACTAAAACCTGTCAGACCAACCACCATTCCACATCACAGACTCCCTAAGAAAAATCATAACTTTTGCTACAAAGGTCCAAATGATGTGATTCTTGTCGGCAATGAAAGGTAACGAGATAACCTACAATGCTCTAGGAGATCCCAAGTTCTAATTCGGCACTTAACAATTTCTTATTTATTAAACAAGATGACTGCAGGTTCTCGTCAGGATTCTGGACAGTAAACACTAAAAATAACATAACTTTTAACTCGAATGTCGGAATGCGGTGTTCTTGGCGGCCACTGAAATCTAAGAACAATATCCACACTTCTCTAGGAGACGGGATTCCAAAATTATGCTTCTAAGGATGCGAAAATTGCCGCGCACTAAACTGGACAGAAAAGCAATCTAGCAGCAAAATTAAACGATCTGCTAAATGAAACCGTAAACGCATCTAAAACCAAAAGAACAGCGAAGAAACCTCTTTGTTACCCTTGAAGATCGCAGGAGGAGCTACCGGGAGGTGGCTCAACCAAGGAAGAGGGGAGGAGAGGCTGCGCAAGGGAGAGGGGAGGAGGAGGCGGCGCAAGAGGAGAATGGGAAGTGGCGGCCAAGGGGAGGGTGGGCGCCCTAGGGTTTGCCCCCATATGGCCGCCACCACCCCCACCAATGGGCTGAATTCAAGTGGGCTTGAAGCCTTGGCCAGTTGTCCAACCTTCTGAGAAACCCCCTCAAGCTATTTGCTAATTGTATTTTCTAATTGATCATTTTCCCTCTTTTAATTATTCTCACCAAAACTAGATTTGGGGTATTACACTCTACCCCCTTAAGCATGAATTCGTCCTCGAATTCTAACCGTAGAAATAAACGAAAGTAAAGCTGCGAATAGAACTTAACTTTAGTAAGCGGATAACCGCTATAACGAAGTGGATAAAGTCGACGCATGTGAAACCCCAATTCCCAAGTCGCCTCTCTCTCGGACTATTGGGACAAAAGCACCTTGACACAAACCAACGATCGGTGCCTCAATACCATACGACCTCTCTAACAACGCACGGGATGATACGGAAGGTCGGTGGCTCATGAAACTTCAAACCTCGGACCTCTCGGTGCTCGCTCATCACTGGAACAAACATGACGATGCATACTCGCGCATGGACTCAATACGGTCCTAGCCCTTTGGTACCAAACCACGAATTTGTGCACAAGCATATGGAGCCGCTCGTTCTATCTTGATCGACCTCTTTATCCTAACTAGGAGGGTCTTCCTTAAGCGAGGACGCACAACACAACTTATTTTAATCAACTCTAATAACGATTCAAGCGAAAACAAAGGATTCACAATGCAATTCCAACTTCCTAAAAACACTCAAGTCCAAAATCGAAGATCCCCAAGAAAACCCTTTTCACATTCCAACTAGGCAGTTTAGAAATAAATGCCACATAGGCCAAAAGCGAAATCACTCGAATAATCAGATTAACCCTTTTTTTTCAACTGTAAAGAACCACATATCCCGGCAAGAACCAACTCAATTTGAAATTGATATCCGTCATAAACACATAGTTCAAATAAGAACTAAGAAAATATTTCACTATTCAAGATCACACTCTTTCCCATAATTTTTCTTTTAAGATTTTAACTTTCTCTTAAATCATAAGATCCCAAATCATCGCATAACGCATTAACTCATTTCTCTTAAATTGGCAACCTCAAACCTATGCTCTACCGAACACAAAATCCACACTTGTGCAGGGAGACTCCTCCAATCCACAATATCATACTCTAGCCAATTTCCTTACCGAAAGAATTACTTGTCAAAATAATTTCCAACACAACTCAATATAGGTTTCACCCACCATCACATCCCATAATCCGTTAAGGATGAACAATTTAAAATTCACATCCCACACTCTCATATACTAGCCCCAAAGGATACTATCAATGATCATTCCACTACTCGGAATCCACTCTTATTCTACTACTTTTACAGAACAGTTGCAACCAAGATTCTAGCATAAAATGCAAAGCCCAAATTCAATCTCCAAGACTCATACGACTAACTTTGCGTATAAAAGATCGAGAAATCCTCAGATTCACTCCCTAAAATTCCACACTCTAAACATACTCACACATTATCGTCCACATGTAATATATATATATATATATATATATATATATATATTGACCAAATAATCTTTTAGAAGAATTCTATCTCCCAGAAGGTTACTCACTAAAACCAGGGCATACCTGCCAACATCTCAACCTTACCTACTATTCCACCAATTGACATTACGATTGAATTACTTCGCTAATCCTACTCTCATTAAACTACACCGTCAGAGATCACCTACGCAACCTTGCAAAATTACTCAATCGCGATACTATAACACATTGATCAAGCTTCCAAACTTTTGATAATCCCAACATTCCAACATGATTGAGGATTCTTTGATTATAATTCGTTATAGGTTCCACTAGTTGTAACACTAATCTATTTTATTTCAACGACAATCTTTCCATTTAAATCCACTTCTTTTCCAAGAGTTATAGGACAAAACCAAATCACTTTCTACTGATCTTCAACTAGCTTGGCTCCCATATTTCTCACTACGATCATTTACTTGACCACCACCAACCAATCGCCACATTTCACTCTATAAGGCCTTGCAACCCAAGTCGGATAATCTTTTCTCAACAGGAAAGAGCAAGAAAACACAAGTTTTAACACACGACAAAACACTACTCCTCACAGTGAGCACGAGACCCAAGAGAAATAGTCAAATAGCGTTGATCTCGAAAAAAAAACAAAAGACGAGACACAATTGCGGGCACAAGTTCACAAGAGGGGAGTTTCGAACAACAATAAATCACAATAAAACACTGCATTTGAAGCTCAAGAAACACTTAAGCGACAATGAAAGAAAAGTTACAGGTTACAATCTTGAAGTCCAACCTTAAATACCTATGGTACACCCCTTTTTCCTCTTCTCCTTAATGAGAAAACAATTTGATCCACCACACTAAGCATGAACTCCCAAAGCTCACAAATGCGAAACTCCAAACTTTCCATTTAATCGATATTATGGGAGGTGGTCAAATTACCTTCTTTCGAAAGAATCATCACCACTCCCACAAGTCAGAACCCTTTACGGACAATCTTATTCACATCAGGAATAATAAACTATTAACAAGAATCTTTATCATCAACTCTTTTAACAAGGGCATGTAGCCACAAGTCACATTCCTCATGAGACACACATGAATAAATCATTTTTTTTCAACCCTTCACCTATTAGCAATGCTCACACTCATTTTGTACACAACTTCCAATCTAGCGGTTATCATAGACATTTAACGTATTATACCATCATAGAAGAATTTATGGTCCTTTTACTATCTACGTTCCCACTAGCAAATATGAGACCATCAAGCAACCATTTAAAGGCAATTTTCATATTATTATCCACTAGGACAACGATCAAAATGGCTTTTCTATTAAGGTCTTTCATGAATACTTGCTAAGCACTCGACAAAACTTTCAATTTCTTTCCGAGATATCACATTAGTAATGTAATAATACACTCTTAGCGAGACTCATCATAGCCTCTTATCCCATCATAAATTTCTCCAAAAGAAACACAAGCCACAAGGTTGAAACAAACCTATTTTAACTAGTTCATACTATCAAATGATACTTTCGCAAAGCACACTATCGAGGCCACTTACTCATTCATCCACTCAACTATTAGTGTTACTCACACCGCTCCAATCTGTCATTAACAATTGTCAATTGTATGTATCATGTATACAAATAGGGTCCTACTTCTATTTGTAGTCACATAACCATCTATAAACACAAAGTCAACATTTAATAATCTCATCGTCTGTACAACATGGTTTCACACATGCTACCTCAACGTTCGTCTAATCTAATATACATGTTTCAATCTAGCAATTATGTATGATCATCAAGTAACCAGTTTACGAAAATTTTCAAATTTGATATCCTCTAAAGCATCGTTCAAACACATTCTTAACATAACCATCACTAATGGGTAGGCTAATTCATAGAGATACATTATTCCATGCTATCCAATAAATCTACCTGATCCCCCAATCCTAACGATCAGACCAATTCATCAAAATACCACACCTCTTAATAACTATATTGATTCCAACTAAATATTGTCATACTCATAGTCACAGCTCATCAAGAACCACTAGAGGACAACCTCCACTTATTCAACTTTCCTTGATAAGGACCTTAGTTAAGATCGATCATGCACACACTGCGGACTCAACTTGAAACTCATAACACAACCATTAATCTTCAACGCTCAAAATACCCAAGAGAGATACGTTGAGTCAAAGCCTTCATGAACTAAAGGACTTGCAAAAGGAAACTTTCATTAACCAAAAACATCAAGCGAATAAATAGGTCAAGCTTTTCAAAAAGAAAAAAACAAAACTCCCCTACAAAAGTCAATCTTGACAATTAGCAAAGTTCACCAATCGCGAGAATAACTCAACAGTTGGGAAAAACAATAATTGATTTACGGGACAAATTAAGCCAATGGAAACACACCAATAATTTCAAAGCAACCCAACAATCGCAACCGGATAAGAGTTGACCAAATTCAAATTCAAGGAAGAGAACAACTCTTCTAACGATTCTCGCTATCGTCACCTGTACTAAGATATCTGGGGTAGCACTTCTCTATTCCCACTCCACGAACGGTGGTGTAACCTGGTAAAGCCCAGGGTCACAACCACGACCTGAACGTCTCAACAACGACTAATCTCACTCATAATAATCATAATAATTAATTAATAGGCAGCCAAACTCAATTCATATCAGCAATAATCAAAACGATATAACGGAAACGTAAATGCAATGATTGGCCCATCCCCATCCTACTGTGCACCAGTGTGTCAAACTTTTAAGTTGATTAACATTAGCAAAAATTTTTTTATAATCTAGTCACCACGGACCTACAACCTCGCTCTGATACCAACTGTAACAACCCAGTCCAGAAGGGACCCAGAATGCTACTAACTAGACAATCTTAATAAATTTCGGCAAAACCTCCATTGTAAAGTTAATTACACGAAGGTTCCAACACACAGATTAATCAAATATTAACTAAAACTTTCATCCAAAGACATCAAAAGATAATCAAAGACATGCTAAGTATTTAACATAACTAGAGAGATATGAAGTTACACTACTCATCATTATTACATTTAATCCATTGCATGAGACAAAACATAATAATCTTTGCATTTACTAAAATCAATCACGTTCAAGATCATTCATCTTTATTTAGTTAAGTGTGGCATGTGTGTGACTAGCAGTCTACTTCCCCATGCATGTCGTTCTTGGCTCGGTACCTAAAACAACAATAAAAGCAAGAGTGAGTCCATAGACTCAACAAGTACATAAAGAAACCATAACATCAGCATCAACGTAAAGGAGATCAACAATAGAACATCTCATATGCAAATTCAATGCTCAAGGATCCTTTATCTTTAACTTTCGTGTGCATTACACCGTGTCTGAGTATGCAACCGTCGCCGCATACCCATGCACGTATGCGCGCACGCACGAGGACCAATTGCCCGTTACTCCACAAGTAAGGGGACCTCAAGCCCACACTCCACAGTGAGGATCTCGGCCCGTCACATTCATGACGGAATCTCAAGGAAACATGCTTGGTCACCGCGTGACCAAGCCACAACATGTTCTCAATATGCATATGCTCATCTCTTATTCATCATCAATCTTATCAAAAGACAACAACATTGTACCACAGTAAAGCATAAGCATAATTTGAGCAATCACCATACTTAAACAATCATCAAGTAAACCATCTTGCTATGCAACCTTATATCAAGAAGCACCACGACATAGCTAATCAATCACACCCGGTTAACAAACAATGCACTTGCCTCAACCGTGCGAAGGTGGATGTCGAGGATAAGGTACTGCTCCCGAGCCAAACCCACACTGGACATACAATTGAGACATGCTAAGGCTACCATATAAGTCTAATAACAAAACCATAAACACAAAATGAGCACATCGTCCACTAAATGCGATCCCCAACTCTTATTGCTAGCTGTCAGTTTTCTTTTTCAGAGAACAGCCCCCTTCGAAAAATCATAACTAAATGTACAGAAATCCAAATGGATTGATCTTGGACAATCTGAAAAGGTTATTGAATTCCCCTTCTAAACCTAGTTGGTGAGGTTCTCTGATTCGGTCCTTTACTAGCCCTACCAAACCAAACAACAGAGTATCAATTCTCGCGTCGGGTCTCTGGACAGCAACGATGAAATTATCATAACTTTCTCTACGTTCGTCCGAATTTCATGATCTTTAGTTTTCCTGAAATATGGAAGGATTATATACATTTTTCATTATGGTGAGCCCCTCTTATTTTTCCTCTAAATACACGCTTAAGTCGAAACACTAAAACCTGTCAGACCAACCACCATTCCACAGCACAGACTCCCTAAGAAAAATCATAACTTTTGCTACAAAGGTCCAAATGATGTGATTCTTGTCGGCAATGAAAGGTAACGAGATAACCTACAATGCTCTAGGAGATCCCAAGTTCTAATTCGGCACTTAACAATTTCTTATTTATTAAATAAGATGACTGGAGATTCTCGTCAGGATTCTGGACAGTAAACACTAAAAATAACATAACTTTTAACTCGAATGTCGGAATCCGGTGTTCTTGGCGGCCACTGAAATCTAAGAACAATATACACACTTATCTAGGAGACGGGATTCCCAAATTATGCTTCTAAGGATGCGAAAATTGCCGCGCACTAAACTGGACAGAAAAGCAATCTAGCAGCAAAATTAAACGATCTGGTAAATGAAACCGTAAACGCATCTAAAACCAAAAGAATAGCGAAGAAACCTCTTTGTTACCCTTGAAGATCGCAGGAGGAGCTGCCGGGAGGTGGCTCAACCAAGGAAGAGGGGAGGAGAGGCTGCAAGGGAGAGGGGAGGAGGAGGGGGCGCAAGAGGAGAAGGGGAAGTGGCGGCCAAGGGGAGGGGTGGAGGCGCCCTAGGGTTTGCCCCCCCATATGGCCAGCCACCACCCCCACCAATGGGCTGAATTCAAGTGGGCTTGAAGCCTTGGCCCAGTTGTCCAACCTTCTGAAAACCCCCTCAAACTGCTAATTGTATTTTCTAATTGGTCATTTTCCCTCTTTTAATTATTCTCACCAAAACTAGATTTGGGGTATTACAAGCTCCAAGGGTCCAGCAGATTCTCGGAAGTTTTGAGCACAAGAGCACGGAGAGGAAACTAGGGTTGCAAAAATGGTGTCTAAAGAAACTTAAAGGGGGAGCTTGGGGTTCTTATATAGCGGGAGAGAAAAAGGAACAAAGGAAGTGCTACACAGGTGCACTGAGTCAAAAGTCTCTGCCATAGAAGTGGATGAAATGACAGGGCAGGTGGAGAAGAGACTTTGGAGAAAAAGGTGTTGACATGAATTAAAGGTTGGCAGAGCTATCCGTTGACAAGGGCAAGAAATGACAAGGCACTGCTCAAAAACTGCCCAAGCACTGGCACACACACATGCACGTGAAAACGATGATGACCAGTCCCAGAGGTCCCACCAGTCAGTGAGGGAACCCAAGGAGGACCAGTCAAAAGAACACAACGGGTGGGGGAGACTTAGATTTGAGCTGGGGAGGTCTTGGCGGCTGGATTTGAAATGAAGGGCTCCAATTTTAAGAAGTGATCGGAGGTCTTAATGCACAAGGAGGTCTGAGGCACAGATCAAAGGATGGACGTCCCACGATCACCAAGGTGCAACAGAGGTGGTCTGGAGGGTGGTCCTATGAGGAAGACTTTGAGGAGGTCTTCGAAGACAACTAGGGTGGTCTTTGCAAAGGCGCCAAAGGGTGGTCCAATGGGAGGTCGGGGAGGGTTATCTTTGCAAAAAGGCACGAGGTGGTCTGCACGAGTGGGAGGTCTGAGAGCTCCCAAGATCGCAGCGGTAGGGCAAGGATCCAACGGCTGAAAGTGGTCGTGATATGGAAGGAGCTCGGGGACGAGCTGAGAGGGTTGAGTCGCACCAGGATTAAGGGTTGGGCTCGAGTCTAACTCGAGTCCAATAGGACCTTGACTAACGGTTGGATTTTGAACTGAAACTTTGAGAGATATTTAGAGGTAGCAATTCAACTCCAAAATTTCTGAAATTTTAACTGGAGTTTGATGACTCTATAATAAACCTTGTATAAATTTCTAGAGGTTTTTATGCAGAGCACTTTTCTCTAAAAATTCTACAAGGTGCTGAGCTAGGCTTTGACCAAAGGTCCAGCTGATTTGACTGCCTCTTAAAACATTCAAACAATTTCTAAAAATTGTAAAAAAATTCAGAGGGGTCACACAACAACCCTAGAACTTAGAAAGATTATTTCCAAAGAGTGCAACACAAGATTTTCAATAAAGAGTGTATGACTTTAGTCAATTGGGGAGTTATGTTTTTTATTTCCCCACAATTCCTTTACAAGAATTGTAGAAAGGTTCAAAAACTTCAAGATGCAAGAAAAGTTTTTAATTTCTACATATTTTCTTACATTTGAAACACAAACCCAGATTTGGGCTGTTACAGCTATCAATAAAAGAAGCTCAACTCCGCCATCACTTGCCAAACACACTCGGGGACGTAGCCACGAATCATCATAGGCAAAAGGCGTTCCATGAATATGTGGTAGTCATGGCTCTTTAGGCCATTGATATGCATATATGGTAGCTAAATTGACTCCTCTCCTTAGATTTGTTGCATACCCATCAGGAAACTTTAGGGTCTAAAACCATTCCAAAATCTCCTTCCTCTAAACCCTAGTTAGGCAATAACTAGCTCTTGGCTTCTCCCACTTGCCAGTAGCTGGCTTGTGGATCTTATTCAGAGAGGGCCTATTGCAAAGCTCCTCCTGATCAAGGTAAGCCTTGACATTGTCCTTCGTCTTGTCTGGAATGTCAAAGAATGTGCTAAATATGGCCTCAGCAACATTCTTGTCATTGTGCATTACATCTATGTTATGGGGAAGAATGAGCTTATGGAAGTATGGTAGCCGCCACAAGCTTGGAATGTGAGTCCAATTGTGCTCTTCACCATATTTCTTGAACCCATCACCATCATCAAGAGGCTTCAGAGCATCTAGCCATGCACGAACCTCCTCACTTACCGATGATGTGGTTGTCCATCTGACGAAGCAATATTGGCCCTAAATCCATTTGTGTCACTTCTGAATTCGAGGTCAATTGGAAAGAATTGACGATGACAATCGAAGAAGGAGTGCTCCCGGCCTTGCTTTAGCCAACAGCCACGCAACGCCTCCCTACAGATTGGGCATGGCATCTTCCCATGTACACACCACCAACATAATATCCCGTACGCCGGGAAGTCATGCATGGATGTGTGGTAGACGACCGCATGGTGAAGTTCTATTTCAATGCTCGATCATATGTTACTATGCCTTGTTCCCAAGCATGTAACAATTCATCCACCACCGCTCCATGAATACACTCATATTCTTCCCTCGGTATTCAGGACCAAGGATTATCAACGAAAGGAATATGTTCTGCTTCTGCATGCAAATGCTGGGTGGGAGGTTAAGGGTTACGACAAACACAAAGCCAATAGCTATATGGCGCAGCCCCATACTAAATGGGTTAAACCCATTAGTTGCAATTGCAGTCGAACGCTACGAGGCTCGCGCAAACTCTATATAGTCTCACCAAATTGCCTCCATGCTTCACCATCAGATGGGTGGACCATCCTGTCATCATGGTACCGATGACCATACTTGTGTCATACCATTTGTTTGGCAGAAACCTCAGACATGTATAACCATTGGATTTGTGGCACAAATGGTAGATAGCGAAGTATTTTTCTACTAATAGGAAGCTGCCTCTTCTGACCATCACCGGAGTCAACCTTAACAAACCTAGACTCACCACACTTATCACGGTGCGCTTATCAATTTCTTGGCCTCATACAAGTTAGAGGGTAGTTTGTAACCATCTGGGAGAAGGGTGCTAAATACGCTTAAGAATGCATCAAAGCAAGCAATGCTTGTGCTAAACTAGGACTTGACAGCAAGTAGTCATGTGATGGCATCAAGTTGGGACACGTGTGTTTGCCCATGAAGTGGTTGACTCGCTGCTGACAACATATCAAAGAAAGACCTTGTTGCAGCTCCAGCTTCTTCCCTCTGGTGGCACATATGCATCACGCACATCATCTAGCATGTCTTCTACCCGACTCTCATTATGGCCGCCATCGTCCGTTTCTTCCCTTAGCACATCTGATCTACTACGTTGTGACTCGTCGTGATAGACCCACATAGTATAGCCTGGCCTAAATCTGTACTTGCACAAGTGTGCGATCATTGTTGCCCTCATTTGTGGCCGTGTGTTCGAACAACGAGAACAAGGGCACAACACACCCCGTTCATTACTCCCAGCAAATGCTCGATCCACAAAATTTGTCAACATTTCCATCCATTCTGGCTACGACCACCCATCTCTCTACACCAAAGGTACATCCAACAATGATCCTCAGCATCCTAGTGTGCAAAACATAATGCATATTTTAATCCGACTTTTATTTATGCTAAAAATTACAACTACAGAGCTAGATAGAAGCTACCATAGGATACATTCCCTATATATGTACACTAAAACAGATTGACATGAAGACAATATACATGATCAATGGAGCATAAAAACACTTTCTTTCAATATAAATGAATACCATTATTTATTAACACGTTAATGTAGCATTGTAATGACAGCATATCAATCCACCACAAACGGACAACAGAAAATAAAATAAGCAAACTTTATTTATTTTTCCACTTATCCATTAGCTTACAGTAGTTCTTGGAGTTGAGGGAGGCGAGGGAGCTGCGGTGGGGAAGATGGTTGCAGTTGTGTGTCAGTGGAGGCAGTCGATGAGGGCAAGCGCCAAGTGAATTGAGATCTACACGCGCGATGGTAGCTCAAGAGGAGGAGGAGGAGGAGGCGGCGGCACTATAGGCAAGTACTAGAAAACTATCAAGCCTCAGCGAACTGTAGTATCTACTGACTAGGGACTATATTGAAAACAAAGTAACAATATCCATAGAGGATAGCAGCATGCAAGACAAGTTCACTAAACATGTTACAGTACATAATTAAGAAAAGGTATAAAAATACCACTTGGGGCATGCACATTTGTCTCACCAAGTTGTGGCTTGAATAAAGGAAAGAGACAGGAGGATTCAATAGTGAAAAGTGCCCTCACAAGACAAAGCTCCCAATACTTACTTTAATCATTTGGAATTTGAACTCTGGTTTTATTTTGTAGGTTTTTCATTTAATAGTAGTTCCAAAACATTTCAATTTTAGATATTTTGGTGAACACCATTTTAATTACTTACAACATATGTTCATTTTCTTTCATATAAAGTATTGGTAGCCTTCACTATTAACTGGGAAAGCACACTCACTAGCTACAAGTACTCCGGGACCACTGGAAGCTCAAAACAAATCTCAATAGTTAATACCATTAGTGCCTCCCTATATTTGACTAATGTAAGTTTGTAACCAACTATTTTCTTGCCAATAGAATCTCAATGAATATGGATAGTTCATATGCAAATATGTGCAGGTATGGAACATAAAAAGAACACTAGACAAGATTAGGTTTCATGTAGCAAAGAACCAAAGCCATATGTGATAAGAGCTCAATAACAAGAAAGCAAAATTCTCAATTTCAGCTGTCATTCACAGTCAGTTTATTTGCACCATTCACAGAAAAGCAAAAAGAAAAAACTCTACTATGCATACAATTGGGTGAGGAAATTATCTCACCATCTCTCAACCATCATGGCCAAATCTCCTTATATGCATATATACTAATTTAACTATCATATATACACAATTAAAAAGGGTAATGATCAAAGAGGGTAATGATCATTTCTTTAGGATCTGAAGATGTCCTACTATCATCCATACACAACTAATCAGGAACATCTGAAGATGTCCTGCTATCATCCATACACAACTAAAAAGGGTAGTGATCAATTGTTTTGGATCTTGGAAGAAACAAAATTGGAGATTCAGAATTACCTTGATCTGGATCTGAGGAGGACGACGGCGGTGGGTGCAGGGTAGAGGGAAGATGTCGGCGTTGGGCGTGGGTAGAGGGAGTACGGCAGTAGTGGCGGGTGGAGGAGGGGGCAGCGAGGTCGTGGAGGAGGGGGCGGTGGTCTCATGAGCGCCGAGGAGGGGGCGCGAGCGGAGTGTGGCGCATGTGGAGACGAGGGGAGGTGTTGGGTGCGGCGGCGGCAGACGAGGAGGCGGCGCCAATTTTAGTGCATGAGACGGCTGCAGAGGCGGTGGAGGAGGGGGAGATGGTGGCGGCGGAGGCAGTGGAGCATCGAGGGAGAAGGAGGAAGAGGAGGATGGGGAGGAGGTGCCGGTGGTAGGGGGAGGAGAGGGGAGGAGGGTGGGAATTGGGGATTGATTTCAAGTGGGTACGTTGGGATAGGTTTTACCTGAGGTCGCCAGCGTTCGTAGCTGCAAAAGCGTTGGCTGATGAGGAGGGTGGAGGCCTTGGCTGCAGCGACAGTGACTAACGAGGAGGATGTGATGGCGGATGAGGATGATTGCGTTGTCGGGTATGGAGGCGTGCGGCAGACAACGACTCAAACGACAGAAGAGGGGTGGTACGTCAATGTTGGGTGCGGCGGCGGCAGACAAGGAGGATGGCGGCGTCGGGTGCTGTCGTGGCCCCTATTTGAGTGGCTCTGCTACGGTGGGCGCAACGTTGGATGAGATGGAAGCGGAGGCAGTGGAGGAGGGGGGCGGCGGGGACGGGTGTGGCAGTGGGGTCGGGATCTGAGAGGGAGATGGAGGGGGGGCTGCAGGGTTGGATGTGGCGGCGGGGTCGGGATCTGCGATGGAGGTGGGGATGTTGGGGAATGAGTACGAGGGTTCGAGTGATAGGGTTAGCACTGTAGGGTCGGACTCAGATGCGCAACAAAAAAATGCACACGGTTGGGAAAAAATTAGCGCCGCTACTAATTGGTATACTCTCGAGTGCCATATGTTTCCCGAGTGTATGCAACACATATGCACTCGGGAATACATTTCAACCCGTTCTGACTGCATCGATATCCCGTTTTCGAGCAGGCGAGTGCTTCCCCGTCGTCGTCTTTCGAGTGTACTATAGAACACTAAGGAAACTAATGTCCACCGAGTGCGTTCTGCTTCCCGAGTGCCCTAGTAAGCACTCGGGACAATCCCGAGTGTTTCCGATAAGACAGTCGGGATATATATAAGCACTCGGGAAATAAGCAGGTTCTGGTAGTGAAGGCAAATAGTGCTTGTCATGAAATCAACAAACTTTGATATGTGGAGGATCCTGATGCTATACTGAAACCTCGGGATTACATTAAATTACAACTACCTTACATATAGAGTTTACAGACAAACTACATATCTTAACATATGTATCACCAAAGAACACATTAATGCGAAGATCAAAGCAAGCAATGCAACACAACACAACACAATAGCAACGAGACATGATGCTTTCGTTTGGAGGTGGATTAGGCAACAACTTTATTTTGATATTTTCAAACGATCCATGTAGTGGGAATATCTATTATGGAATTTTTTAAAATAATATTATTTTAAAAGATATTTACAAAAATAAATAGTCATTTAAAAATTACAAAAATATGTCCTGCCGCCAGCTTGAATCAAGCGATAGGAACCTATCGCCAGCTGAACTAGCGGCGGTGAACCCCGTCTCCCCGTCACCGCTTGAGGTATTTATTGCCGCTGAACTCGCGATAGGAACCTATCGCCGCTGAATCGCGACAGACTCAATCGCCATTCAACTAGCGCTAGTGAACCTATCGCCGCTTGAACCGGCGATATATACTCAAATTTCAGCCGCTTTTTGATTTTGCGTATTCCACTTGTGCGATTGTGATTTTCATAAAATTTAAACGACGAAATCTATTAGACTCGCAATAACATTTTATCATCGTCAGATGTTGTTGTACTACGATAAATTTTTGTGAATTTACCGAGGACGTTTGAGGTATGAACGATTCGTAAAGAGGAAGGTAAGTGATATTGCGATTCGCTTGGGAATTCATACATCGATATTACGTAACTTGCGCAGTAATGTCATAACACTTAATTGAAATGATAATTCGTAACATTGATAATAATATTTTTCGCGGTCGCGATGTCAATCGCTTCTAGTCGGGCACCTGATGAGGTCCCCGCGCGACGCCCGAATGCCGATGTCTCATTGGTCCCGAGTATTTCGCGTGGGCATGTCTTGAAGGTGTGCCTGCACTCTCGCAAATGGAGCACTTCTTCGCGGCGACGTCCGCTTCGCCTCGCCCATATCGCTCCTCGATGCACCGCACTGCCGCCAACCTTTCCTTGAGCCTAGCAATGTCCGCGCCCAAATTAGTTGCTCCCACGTGGGATGGCCAGTGAAAAGGCCAACAACAAAGAACCATACATATCTCCACTCCATGTTTGCATCACCGCCTCCTGGTGAAATAGTGAGAGAGGTACTACCGGATGCCGCCCACCGCGAACAGCGCCATGACATGGGAGCAGGCCTATGCGAAGAAGGGCTTATTACAAGTGCATACGCAACTATCGCGTGTAGCATGCACTCATGGTGATCCTCTCGCGTTAGTCCCGCTGACGCCCTTATCCTCGCACATTATCTCGGCTAAGCTCCTCGTGCCCATCTTGAATGCCCTGCATCTCACCCTTCTTGCTCTTCTCTCCATGTATGTGGTGATCATGGCGAGTAAAGTATCATTATTTGCCATGGCGACCGATGCATTGTTGCATCTGTTAACAAAGTAGTTTGTGGTACCGCGGAGAATTGCCTCCACAATACCAACCAAAGGGAGGCACCGCGCCGCGCATGACCCAGCTTGTAGACCTCACTAGGTTGGTTGTCATGATACCATATCGAGCATCACCCTATCATGTAGCAAATACCACTTCTCCTTAGGCTCGTGCTCAATCCACCGAGAAGCATTTGACCTGCGGCCCTGTCTTCCTCGTGACACTAGGAGCGCCCGTGGGTAGATGTGGCAATGCTTCGGGGCTCGATCAGGCTTGGGGCGCCCTTCGCCGCCTCCCTTGTGTGGGTTTGGGTCCAGCTTGTCCGCATCTTCCGTAGTGTTTCGAACTTACGCCGGGTTCTGCTGCCACAGCGCTAAATAGGTTCATTAAGTCCTTGTTGCGAACCGCTATAGAAGTTCGCACCCAAGTCCTCATGCACCACCGCTCGTAGATCCGCCATGGAAGTGGTACGCCCTCTCCTCGCTAGAAGCCGAAGTTATTGCACGCAGAGGCCTCGCGCTTCGCCGGTCATGGCGAGGCATACGCTGGGACGGTCCCGCACAATGTAAATCCTCACATTCTTCGTGAACCACAGATACCATCAGTCGTTCTCGCTCGCCAACGAAAGCGAATGCCACGGAAGAACTTGATTATTTTCGCCCGCCGCTATTGTAGTCGTGATCCGCCCTTATACCTCCCGCCAGAACGTGCCATCGATGCACAAGATTGACGACAAGGCGGAATGCATTGATGCATGGACCAAAGGCGAAGAATGCTCGTTGTAGTACCCTCTTATTAGGCCACTTCTGATGCGTGGCGCCTTGAATGTCGATATGAGTGGCGGATTCCCGCCTTGTGTGACCCTGAGTTGCCTGTGGAGGTTGTGGTAGGAATCTAACGTGCTGAACCTTGATTCCAATACCTGCTTTGCCCTCCAAGCCTTTGCATAGTCGATAGTGTATCGAACCTTGCCTCAATGGTCCGAATGATGGATCGTGGCTCAAAATCTAGGTTATCCACTATATCACCGCACATTAGATTGGCGATGAAGCTCGACGATAGGTTTCGTGGGACCGCATCGACTCGCGGACGACGCATGTGTGAGGGACCACTATGGAGCACTTCCAAGAGGTGTCCCACTTGGGCTGAAATGCGCAGCACGCGCTAAGGGCATCCTCTATGCCACACTTCACGTCCGAGCATCTTGGGGTAGACTTCACGACGGTGAATGTGCGACGCGACCGACAATGCCCGTAATTTGACAAAGATCCTCGCACGCCTCCTTGCACTTGTACATAGCTCCTAGTCCGACTCGCTCGGTCGCACTCCCACAGAACATGGGAGCCTTCCTGACGACGGTTCTCGAATCGGTATGTGTTCCACTTGGATGGAACCGATCGTTGGTCCGCATGACCATCGCCATCGAACCTTCATCCTCTGACAATGCCATGTAGTCTTGGTCTTCGAGATCCATCATTTGCACCGCTTCAAGCTCCTCCCCTCGCCGCCCGTGCCACTAGCTTGTCTCATCAATGAGGTAATTCGGCATAGCCTTCATCGATTTACATCAGCAACCTCTGCCCTTCTCGCTGCTGTGTGCACCGCGCCGAGTCACCTATTTCTTCCTCGGTGTCAAGAACTCCTACTTGTTCGATGCGATGCAGGAGTGGGTTTTGCAAACGCTCGACCGTATGACCAATTTCCATTCCTCTCGCCATGCGCACGTAGGACCGCCATGAATTTGTTCCTTTAGTTGCACTAACTCCCAATATATGGGTTGTCCGCCCGGGGCAAGGCAACTCAATGTCGATCGCACATCACGATCCACTTGGAACGTAGAACAACCACCGCATCACAAATACCGAATGTACGCTGCTCGTGTCTTGGTAGGGGCACGTCACGACCGAAATAACTCAAATCGATTCCCAAGACTCCTCCATAATAGTCCTCAATCGTAGTAAATTTTGAAGTTGACTACGCCTGACATATTTGACGTGATCGCAGCAGAAGAACATTTACACGATGAACTACATATGTGCAACTAAACAACAGACAAAAAGCTTGTAAAACAGACTTCACTACATAACACAAGACATCAAAAATCATGTAATCTGTTCTGTTAAGAAAATTACCCGAGAGGTGGCCAACTAGACGAGCAGCGCTTCGCTAGCTTTTCTCCTCCTCTCTGTTCTGTCCTTCTCTTTTTGCTGAGTAAGACTGAGTACTGTGTGGAATTTCGAGGGTTCCAAGAGGGTTATATACAGGTAAAGGCTTGTTGCCAGTTTAAACGGCGACAGCTTCCTGTCGCCAATTGAACTGGCGATACATAGATGAACCGGCGACAAGTGGTTCAATTGGTGACAGGGATTCATTTCTGTAACTTATTGCGGTGGGTATTTGTTGTTGTAAATATCTTTTTAAAATAGCTCGTGCATTGTAACTACGAAGCATTTTATTATAATGCGTCCGGGAATTCTTTTACAACTCCGTTTGAGAACTTTGGAGAAATGACGCAACGATAACAACAAGACATTTCATCGGAATAAGAGGGTTACATGGCACGCACGACAACGAACCGAGGACGGTACATGCATGCCTTTAGGGAAATTGAAATACATGGGATATGTGGAGGACTATGATAGATCTACTGAGTGGAACATGGCCATTTACCCTTGCGGCCCAACTCGGCGTTGTACTCCTCGCCTTGTGCCTTAGCTCTCGCCGCAATGGCCCTCTTCTCGCTCCCTCTCGCCCCGTCGCCTCACATGCTCACGCCTCGCTCCTTACATTGCTCGTCCTACCGCTTTGCTCGGCCTACTCATCTTTCAACTCTTTGAGGCGCCACTGTCTCGATGTTCTCCCGCCCAGCCTCTTCCGTGAGCAATGACCACATGTCGAGGTGGATCTTGTCGCCCATCCACCGCCGAAGTCGCATAGGGGTGGCAGAGATCGTGGGTAAAGAGCGTCTACGTTACCGTTATGCGAACAAAAATAGCATTGTACCATGAAATACGGTTTCATTAACGGATGCTCAGCCGTTGATGTCGATGGTGTAGTTTGGGCAGCACCAATAGCGCCGCCAATGGTCCACTCATCGGTTGATTTGACGACTTGCAGCGCCCCGACACCAAAGATAGGTGGCGCCACTCTACCTGGGCCCTTCCGAGGGCTGCCCGCGCATAGATGGGGTCGCGCCGACCGTAACCATTGGGTGTACTACGAGGCAGCCTTCCTTAGATCCACCGGCCTGAAAAGTTTTGTGTGAAAGGTTCCCGACTAGCAAGATGGTAGCGAAGGCTGGTCTCATGGGAGACACCTAATCCTTCAAAAGTTTATGGATTTTCTCCCATTCCTTCTCCTTGTCCATGTTTTCTACTTGGTGGTGGTGTTGTGGACTTATTGGACGAGTTGCGCTGTATTTATAGCTAGAGCGAATCAAGCCGTGAGCCGAGGCCGTAGTCTTGGTAAAAGGTGCCTCGCTTGCTCAAATAGTCCCAAAAGCCGCCTCGCGTGGTCACATCGCCCAAAAGCTGCTCGCTCGTCACATCGCCCCGAAAGCCGCTTTGTCCGTCCCATCGCCCTAAAAGCCGCTCGCTCGTCACATCGCCCCAAAAGCTCACATCGCCCTAAAAGCTCGTGATCGCCCTAAAAGCCGCATCGCCCGTCACATCGCCCCAAAATCTACTCGCCCGTCACATCGCCCCAAAAGCCGCTCGTGGGGTCAAATAGTCCTCATAAGCCAGCTCGCCCGTCACATCGCCCTACAAGATAGCTCGTTTGCTCACGCCATTGTCAAAAGTTTGATCGCCGATCACGTGGTATTCAAAAGCTTTTAGTACCAAACCGAGACCGCCATAATAATAGTTGCAAACAGTAATAAAATTTACGTGAGCTACCATTACTGATACTAACAAAAATCAACATCTAGTGGCGTCCCCTCTTAGGGTCCACCCCGCGTGTCATCCCGGGCCTCCTCCGTCGCTGCTGCGAGTACGTCAGAGGGTTGGGCTGCCTGACTACCCGACCCGCGCGAGTAGCCTGCGGTGGTGTCGCCAAGGGCGCTCTCGCGCCACCGGGTCTACGCCTGGCCGGGACGAACTCGGCGCACCATACACCAGAAGCTCCATAGAGAATCGCGTGTCACGGATCCCTCAAGAAGTCCTCGATGGTGCCGATAGATATGCAAAGCGCCAGCGACAAAGTGTATCGCCCTCCCAAACCGCTCATGCGACATTACGTTACAAATCTAATCATGACAGAAGGACGCGACGCGAGCGGAACTTACCGCTGGCCCGAAGATGCTCTGACGACGCGCAACATAGTCCTCGCCCGCGCATGTAGAGCCGAGGACCTATAACGTAAGATAGTCGCTACAAACTTTGAGGTTCTAAATGAAGAAGCGATGTGAGTGTGTCGCACTCACCTCCTCAGATGTCCCGAGGTGCTCGCCCCACCTCGCCACGACGACGAGCCCACCCCGAGTGGAGCAGAGGTCGTGTCCTACCACTGGCCACGACTCGCTCCTCCGATCGCTTGTCCACTTGGTTTGCCGGGCGCGACTGCCGACCGCACTCAGCCACGCTCGCTTTCCCCGATCCGCCGCAGAGCTCCTCCGGTCTCCGCGCCATTGGCGCCGCGTGGAGTCTACCAATTCAACAATCTCCTGAAGATCCACCGCACACGATCAACAAGTTGCAGACCTAAGTTCGCAAATTAAATACGAATAAGGACCGCTGAGTACATACGCAGCGGTGGAAAGCGTAGTATGGTCGGGTGGGGTACGTGTCCGACGCCAAGGCTCATGCTGCGAGGGGTCGCCCACGACCCGGACGCAACGAAGCTCGCCCGGTAGCGTATCACCCCATGTACCGCCGCACGCCTGGGTCGAGGGATCTTGCCCACACCGGACGAGGTCCTCGACCGCGCTTACTCCAACCTCGACCCAGGGGCCATCCCGTCCGACTGTGACATCGAGCCGCGAACTCCTTCCGAGTGTACCGTGACGGTAAGAAAAATATTTGCGGATGTAACACACATTGTACGTAAAAGAAGTAAATGTTGAACTTACGAGTGTACGCGTCGCGCGCACTCGCCTCCCAAGGGGGCCGGCTGACCTCCCGCCGCATCGAATCGCGCATGACGCGTTGTACCCGTACTCCTCCACGAAGATGTCATGCACTAAGGCACTCGCGTGTACCAAGACAGTAGTGTGAGGACCCAGCTTATTTGGCTTGTAATGCTTAACCAACCACCTCGGTCCTAGCAAAGACAAATCAAATAATCGATCCTCGAGATATGTATACTTCCTGCAAAGATACACACCTTTGCACAAAATTAGACATCAACTCCATTCCAAACATAGAGTCCAAACACTACACTACTAACGGAAGATAAACAAATAGTAACAATATTACGTATATAGGCCTATTGTGCCACAAGATACACAAATAGACAAGAACGACAATGAAGCAAAAGTGCCATAAGATGGCTATAAACAAAGCCAATCAAGGTGCCTTTGACCCACAAGGCATCCGACCGACCGCCAAGACTAGTCGTCACCCACGGCGACAAAGATACTCACGTAAGTGAGGCCCTGAGGCTCACCTTCTTCCTCCGCAACAAAAACATTAAGCAAAGCACCGAGTACAAAGATTGTCTTTGTACCCGCAAGACCGACGTGTGAACTAGCAGACTGCTCATATGCTACATGCAAAGCTTATTTGGTGGAGGTCATATGTTTCATTTGCATAAAGCCAATTTTCATTTGCAATAAGGTAATACACTTTTAAAGGCAAGTTTGCAATTCATTTTTAAGATTGAAATAACAATAAATAAAGATAGATACAAGTAACCACCCAGAGGTGACTACCCCAATAGTCACACAATAGCACTAATCCCGCATTCGCACTCACCCATCAAGTTTTAATTTAAACGTTGTAGTCTAACTCTTGGAAGACTTTGCTAAGCGTGTCCATAACCTAGACGAGGCTATTCGAATAGTTTTAAACCCCGCAGGGGTGTACCAATGTACCCACACTTCTGCATCGCCTTTAAGCCAAAGCACACTTCCAAGGTATGTGGCACAAATAAGTCCTACGAGACTTTTTCCAATATTGTGTATTAACTACGAGCGCTCGTATGGATAGAAATCCACACGCTTACATGGTAAAGCCGAAAGACAACTACCCACTCAGATAAAGCTTTTCTGACAACTACCATGCTCCCACCTCCATCCCTCCTGCACGACCTCACACCCGTGAGCCAATACACGCCAAAGTACTAGGTCAAGAGAGGTCCCATATACTCTAGTGTGGTTAGCACGCGAAATGCTTGGTCTCAGCAACAAGATGTTCGGTCCTTGTTGACTCTGCACCATTCCGCCACACCCAAATGATCACACCAATCATACCACAGCTCTAAGTCTAAATCATTTTTATTTTCAGCTTTAGTTTTGCAATTAAACATAGCAAAATGTCAAACATAAAGTTATAGAAGATTTTATGTGATCAAGGTTACCGACTAAAGTCGATAACCGCCCAGCTTCTACCGATAGCTAAGCATGTCTAAGCAGCTGAAATCGATCTACTAAGTGACAAGAGATCATCCAACGATCTCTAATCACAAGAAATAACCTAAGCTCGTAGTAGAGATCAATATTTTGTCTACAGATATGCAATACACGGATTTAACTAATCAATTTAACACAAATTAAGCAATGCATACATACAAATTAAACAAAATATTAATCTTTAAAATACTGGGATTAAACATGATCAAACCGCTGCTCGGTTGTCGTTGCTCAATATGGTGCGAGGATCGTTCCTGTGGTTGCCGCAAATATCGAATCCTAACGATTTGAACAAAACAAATAATAAGAACGAATAACACCGCAGAAACTCAAACATCACATACAAACACCAATATATACACCAAGGCTAGATTATCACAAAGAATGATAAACAATTGCTACAGAGACCCACCCACCTTTGCTAGGTTAACCACGAAATCAAACTTCTAACATGCTTTAAACTTTGGACAAGCTTTGATGGTGATTGTGTACATCTATTATTTAATCATCAAGTTAACACATCAAAATCAGCTAGCTATACTAAAACCACTATTGACAGTGAGAGCACAAAATCTACAAGAAGCTATCGAAAGCATAACTAGCCAAGTATCCAATTATGAGATGCTACAAAATTCTAATTAAGTTTGGGCTTTAAAAGATCAAGCTACTAATACACCTAAGTATCGCACCATAATAAGAAGGTTATCACCATACAACATGCTACTACTCCCAAACTCACTGCCCTGATAAATCAAAAGTACAGAGACAATAACATGATAATCTAACTATCCCTATGATCAAGCATGGCAACAGAAGTTTTGAAACTGGAATTACTAACTAACATAATTCCTTGCCAAACGCTACTTCCTAAGGAAATCTTCAAGTCTAACAAGACCTAATTTAGCAAGTATGAAACCAATTTTCAATTTCATCGACAACACCTAAAACCGACAACGTAGAGAAAAGACACAGAAACTTGCACTAAAATACTTTCAAACCTCAATTACTAACTTTGATCATGCATGAGAGTGAACTAAAGAACAATCATAAGCATGATTAGCTAACTAATTGGTTTTGAAGGGAGGGCCCCACCGCTGCACGCATGAGAGGAGCACAACGAAAAAACAGAGGATCTCTGGCGGCTCTCGACTGGATTCGCCGCCGGTGGAGGCGCAAGAGGTGGAAACCAAGGCCAAAATGGGTCACGAGGATCATCAATCAGAGGTGGTCTCGAGGCGCGGAGATGCATCATGGCGCGCGGCGGAGCTTAGCGGCCGTTGGGGTGACAAGGTGCATCGCACTAGAGAGGAAGACAATGAAATTTAGCGCGCATGGGCATCAGTGAGTTACCAGAACTCACCGGTGTGTTTGGCGACGAGAGAGGCACCGGAGTGACCTGCGACGAGAGCCCACGGCACAAGCAGGCGATTAACGCGACAGGAGCCTCGGGTGAACGAGGACACGAGAGTGAGTGGAGAAGAAAGGTGGAGTCTGTGTGGTGCTCACTGAGCGAAGAATTGAGCTGGAGCTCACCAAGAAGATGCGCTGTGGAAAAGGCGTGTTGGGCGGATTTGAGAAGAAAGTCCACGCGCAGCTCCACGCACGATGAATCCTGAAATTTTGAGGGGTTTACTCCCGGGATGTGGAACACGCCAGGACGCGCCGGCGATGACCGAGCCCACCGAGCGGCCGAATGCTCGAGGCGCCGCAGCGACGCCACGGCTCCCGAGCTCAAAGGAGAAGAAAGGCAATGGAGACGAAACGAGGTAGGGAAACCCTCGATGGCTTTTGTAGGAGCAAAGTGAGGCAATGAGGTGAGGCGGTGGCGTGGAAAAGACCGTGAAGCTAGGTGGCGCGTGCATGCAGCGGCGAAGCGGCGAGAGCGCCACGGGGCGAAGCGGTGCGCTGAGCCGGCGAGGCGACGCGTATGGATGACCTGCGGCAGTGGGTCCGCCTTGTCACGACAAAGCGAAGAAACGGGCGCGAGCCCGAGTTAGACTCGATCATCGCGGCCACCGCTGGATCTAAAACGGACGGCACGAGATTAGTGTATGCATTCGGACAGTCGGTTGCATGCGCGACGTGGATCGCTCGATTTGCATCGGACGGTCACGATCGATTGACTCGAGCGGCACGCTTAGTTGACGCGACGAGCCAGTGGTAAATGCTAGTCGGACTGAGCCGAGGTTGGGTCCGAGCCCGAGGAACAAGATTTCGTGGATTTGATTTAAAAGACAGAGAAGGTTTGGGGAATTTTTAGAGGTAGCTCCTGAGCTCCAAAAATTTCGAAATTTTTATGGTAGCTACTAGGGGACAGAGGACAACGTTGTATAATTTTTCTAGAACTTTTATGCACTGCATTGTTCTAGAGAAAATTCACAAGCTGCTGTACAGGAGTTTGACCAGATTTTCAACTAGTTTGACTTGGTCATTTGAAAACGATGATGACCAGTCCCGCAGGTCCCACCACCGCTGAGGGAACTCAAGGAGGACCGCCAAAGAACACAACGGTGGGGAGACTTAGATTTGAGTCGGGAGGTCTTGGCGGCTGGATTTGAAATGAAGGGCTCCAATTTTAAGAAGTGATCGGAGGTCTTAATGCACAAGGAGGTCCGAGGCACGATCAAAGGATGGACGCCCCACGATCACCAAGGTGCAACAGAGGTGGTCCGAGGGTGGTCCTATGAGGAAGACTTTGAGGAGGTCTTCAAGACAACTAGGTGGTCTCTTGCAAAGGCGCCAAAGGTGGTCCAATGGGAGGTCGGGAGGGTTATCTTTGCAAAAAGGCACGAGGTGGTCTCGCACGAGTGGAGGTCCGAGCTCCCAAGATCGCATGTGGGCAAGGATCCAACGGCCAAAGTGGTCGTGATATGGAAGGAGCTCTGGGACGAGCGAGAGGGCTGAGTCGCACCAGATTAAGGGTTGGGCTCGAGTTAACTCGAGTCCAATAGGACCTTGACTAACGGTTGGATTTTGAACTAAACTTTGAGAGATATTTAGAGGTAGCAATTCAACTCCAAAATTTCTGAAATTTTAATCGAGTTTGATGACTCTATAATAAACCTTGTATAAATTTCTAGAGGTTTTATGCAGAGCACTTTTCTAAAAATTCTACAAGGTGCTGAGCTAGGCTTTGACCAAAGGTCCAAATTGATTTGACCTCTTAAAACATTCAAACAATTTCTAAAAATTGTAAAAATTCAGAGGGGTCACACAACAACCCTAGAACTTAGAAAGATTATTTCCAAAGAGTGCAACACAAGATTTTCAATAAAGAGTGTATGACTTTAGTCAATTGGGGTTATGTTTTATTTCCCACAATTCCTTTACAAGAATTGTAGAAAGGTTCAAAACTTCAAGATGCAAGAAAAGTTTAATTTCTACATATTTTCTTACATTTGAAACACAAACCCGATTTGGGTCAACATACTATCAATAAAAGAAGCTCAACTCCGCCATCACTTGCCAAACACACTCTGGGACGAGCTACTAATCATCATAGGCAAAAGCATGCCCATGAATATGTGGTAGTCATGGCTTTAGGCCATTGATATGCATATATGGTAGCTAAATTGACTCCTCTCCTTAGATTTGTTGCATACCCATCAGAAACTTTAGGTCTAAAACCATTCCAAAATCTCCTTCCTCTAAACCCTAGTTAGGCAATAACTAGCTCTTGGCTTCTCCCACTTGCCAAGAGTCGGCTTGTGGATCTTATTCAGAGAGGGCCTATTGCAAAGCTCCTCCTGATCAAGGTAAGCCTTGACATTGTCCTTCGCCTTGTCCGAATGTCAAAGAATGCTAAATATGGCCTCAAGAACATTCTTGTCATTGTGCACATCTATGTTATGGGGAAGAATGAGCTTATGGAAGTATGGTAGCCGCCACAAGCTTGGAATGTGAGTCCAATTGTGCTCTTCACCATATTTCTTGAACCCATCACCATCATCAAGAGGCTTCAGAGCATCTAGCCATGCACGAACCTCCTCACTTACCGATGATGTGGTTGTCCACTGACAAAGCAATATTGGCCCTAAATCCATTTGTGTCACTTCAATTCGAGGTCAATTGGAAAGAATTGACGATGACAATCGAAGAAGGAGTGCTCCCGCCTTGCTTTAGCCCAACACCACGCAACGCCTCCCTACATTGGGCATGGCATCTTCCCATGTACACACCACCAACATAATATCCCGTGACGAAGTCATGCATGGATGTGTGGTAGACGACCGCATGGTGAAGTTCTATTTCAATGCTCGATCATATGTTACTATGCCTTGTTCCAAGCATGTAACAATTCATCCACCACCGCTCCATGAATACACTCATATTCTTCCCCGGTATTCGTGACCAAGGATTATCAACGAAAGGAATATGTTCCGCCGCATGCAAATGTCGGGTGGGAGGTTAGGGTTACGACAAACACAAAGCCAATAGCTATATGGCGCAGCCTCATACTAAATGGGTTAAACCCATTAGTTGCAATTGCACCGAACGCTCCGAGGCTCGCGGCAAACTCTATATAGTCTCACCAAATTGCCTCCATGCTTCACCATCGATGGGTGGACCATCCTGTCATCATGGTACCGATGACCATACTTGTGTCATACCATTTGTTTCGTGAAACCTACATGTATAACCATTGGATTTGTGGCACAAATGGTAGATAGCGAAGTATTTTTCTACTAATAGGAAGTCGCCTCTTCCGACCATCACCGAGTCAACCTTAACAAACCTAGACTCACCACACTTATCACTTGCGCTTATCAATTTCTTGGCCTCATACAAGTTAGAGGGTAGTTTGTAACCATCCGGGAGAAGGGTGCAAATACGCTTAAGAATGCATCAAAGCAAGCAATGCTTGTGCTAAACTAGGACTTGACAAACAAGTAGTCATGTGATGGCATCAAGTTGGGACACGTGTTTGCCCATGAAGTGGTTGACTCGCACGACAACATATCAAAGAAAGACCTTGTTGCAGCTCCGCTTCTTCCTCTCTACGTGGTACATGCATCACGCACATCATCTAGCATGTCTTCTACCCGACTTCATTATGGCCGCCATCGTCCGCTTTCTTCCTTAGCACATCCGATCTACTACGCTGTGACTCGTCGTGATAGACCCACATAGTATAGCCTGCCTAATCTGTATTTCTGCACAAGTGTGCGATCATTGTTGCCCTCATTTGTGGCCGTGTGTTCGAACAACGAGAACAAGGGCACAACACACCCCGTTCATTACTCCCAGCAAATGCTCGATCCACAAAATTTGTCAACATTTCCATCCATTCTTGGCTACAGTCACCCATCTCTCTACACCCAGTGTACATCCAACAATGATCCTCAGCATCCTAGTGTGCAAAACATAATGCATATTTTAATCCGACTTTTATTTATGCTAAAAATTACAACTACAGAGCTAGATAGAAGCTACCATAGGATACATTCCCTATATATGTACACTAAAACTGATTGACATGAAGACAATATACATGATCAATGGAGCATAAAAACACTTTCTTTCAATATAAATGAATACCATTATTTATTAACACGTTAATGTAGCATTGTAATGACAAGATATCAATCCACCACAAACGGACAAATGTAAAATAAAATAAGCAAACTTTATTTATTTTTCCACTTATCCATTAGCTTAAGAGTTCTTGGAGTTGAGGGAGGCGAGGGAGCTGCAGGGGAAGATGGTTGCGCTTGTGTGTCAAGGAGGCAACGATGAGGGCAAGCGCCAGTGAATTGAGATCTACTACAAGCGATGGTAGCTCAAGAGGAGGAGGAGGAGGAGGCGCGCACTATAGGCAAGTACTAGAAAACTATCAAGCCTCAAATGAACTGTAGTATCTACCGACTAGGACTATATTGAAAACAAAGTAACAATATCCATAGAGGATAGCAGATGCAAGACAAGTTCACTAAACATGTTACAAGACATAATTAAGAAAAGGTATAAAAATACCACTTGGGGCATGCACATTTGTCTCACCAAGTTGTGGCTTGAATAAAGGAAAGAGACAGAGGATTCAATAGTGAAAAGTGCCCTCACAAGACAAAGCTCCCAATACTTACTTTAATCATTTGGAATTTGAACTCGGTTTTATTTTGTAGGTTTTTCATTTAATAGTAGTTCCAAAACATTTCAATTTTAGATATTTTGGTGAACACCATTTTAATTACTTACAACATATGTTCATTTTCTTTCATATAAAGTATTGGTAGCCTTCACTATTAACTGAAAGCACTCACTAGCTACAAGTACCGACCACTGAAGCTCAAACAAATCTCAATAGTTAATACCATTAGTGCCTCCCTATATTTGACTAATGTAAGTTTGTAACCAACTATTTTCTTGCCAATAGAATCTCAATGAATATGGATAGTTCATATGCAAATATGTGTATGGAACATAAAAAGAACACTAGACAAGATTAGGTTTCATGTAGCAAAGAACCAAAGCCATATGTGATAAGAGCTCAATAACAAGAAAGCAAAATTTCAATTTCACTATTCACAATCAGCTTATTTGCACCATTCACGTAAAAGCAAAAGAAAAAACTCTACTATGCATACAATTGGGTGAGGAAATTATCTCACCATCTCTCAACCATCATGGCCAAATCTCCTTATATGCATATATACTAATTTAACTATCATATATACACAATTAAAAGGGTAATGATCAAAGAGGGTAATGATCATTTCTTTAGGATCTCAAGATGTCCTACTATCATCCATACACAACTAATCGTGAACATCTCAAGATGTCTCGCTATCATCCATACACAACTAAAAGGGTAGTGATCAATTGTTTTGGATCTTGGAAGAAACAAATTGAGATTCGCATTACTTGATCCTGGATCCAGGAGGACGACTACGCGGTGCAGTGGTAGGAAGATGTCATGGGCGTGGGTAGAGGAGAGTGCAAAGAGTGGCGGGTGGAGGAGGGGGCAGCGAGGTCGTGGAGGAGGGGGCAGTGTGGTCTGTAGAGGGCCGAGGAGGGGGCGGAGCCTGTGGCAGGAGACGAGGGGAGGTGTTGCAGGCGGCGGCGCAGCAGGAGGCGGCGCCAATTTTAGTGCATGAGACGGCTGCAGAGGCGGAGGAGGGGAGATGGTGGCGGGAGGCAGTGGAGCATCGAGGAGAAGGAGGAAGAGGAGGATGGGGAGGAGGTGCGTGGTAGGGAGGAGAGGGGAGGAGGGTGGGAATTGGGGATTGATTTCAAGTGGGTACGTTGGGATAGGTTTACCCGAGGTCGCCAGTGTCAGAGCTGCAAAGCGCTATGGATGAGGAGGGTGGAGGCCTTGGTCAGCCGACAAGGACTAACGAGGAGTGTGATGGCGATGAGGATGATTGCGTTGTCGGGCATGGAGGCGTGCATGCAACAACCCACTCAAACGATGAAGAGGTGGTACGTCAATGTTGGGTGCGGCGGCGCATGGGAAGGAGGATGGCGGCGCCGCGTCCGCCGTGGCCCCTATTTGAGTGGCTCGCCACGGTGCGCAACGTTGATGAGATGGAAGCGAGGCAGTGGAGGAGGGGGCGCGGACTGTGGCAAGGGGCCTGATCCAGAGGAGATGGAGGGGCCGTGGTTGATGTGGCGGTGGGTCGGATCTGCGATGGAGGTGGGGATGTTGGGGAATGAGTACGAGGTTCGAGTGATAGGTTAGCATCGAGGGCGGACTCGACACGCAACAAAAAAATGCACACTGGGAAAAATTAGCGCCGCTACTAATTGGTATACTCAGTGCCATATGTTTCCGAGTGTATGCAACACATATGCACTCTGGAATACATTTCAACCCGCTCGACCGCATCGATATCCCGCTTTCGAGCGAAAGTGCTTCCCGTCGCCGTCTTTCGAGTGTACTATAGAACACTAAGGAAACTAATGTCCGAGTGTCGTTCGCTTCCGAGTGCCCTAGTAAGCACTGACAATCCCGAGTGTTTCCGATAAGACAATCGATATATATAAGCACTCGAAATAAGGTGTTCGTAGTGAAGGCAAATAGTGCTTGTCATGAAATCAACAAACTTCTGATACGTGGAGGATCCTGATATACTAAACCTTCGGGATTACATTAAATTACAACTACCTTACATATAGAGTTTACAGACAAACTACATATCTTAACATATGTATCACCAAAGAACACATTAATGCGAAGATCAAAGCAAGCAATGCAACACAACACAACACAATAGCAACGAGACATGATGCTTTCGCTTGAGGTGGATTAGGCAACAACTTTATTTTGATATTTTCTCAAACGATCCATGTAGTAGGGAATATCTATTATGGAATTTTTTAAAATAATATTATTTTAAAAGATATTTACAAAAATAAATAGTCATTTAAAAATTACAAAAATATGTCCTGCCGCCAGCTTGAATCAAGCGATAGGAACCTATCGCCGCTGAACTAGCGGCGTGAACCCCGTCTCCCCGCCACCGCTGAGGTATTTATTGCCGCTGAACTCGCGATAGGAACCTATCGCCGCTGAATCGCGGCAGACTCAATCGCCATTCAACTAGCTACGTGAACCTATCGCCGCTTGAACCGGCGATATATACCTCAAATTTCAGCCGCTTTTGATTTTGCGTATTCCACTTAGTGCATTGTGATTTTCATAAAATTTAAACGACAAATCTATTAGACTCGCATAACATTTTATCATCGTCAGATGTTGTTGTTGTACTACGATAAATTTTTGTGAATTTACCGAGGACGTTTGAGGTATGAACGATTCGTAAAGAGGAAGGTAAGTGATATTGCGATTCGCTTGGGAATTCATACATCGATATTACGTAACTTGCGTTAATGTCATAACACTTAATTGAAATGATAATTCGTAACATTGATAATAATATTTTTCGCGGCGCGATGTCAATCGCTTCTAGTCGGGCACCTGATGAGGTCCCCGCGCGACGCCCGAATGCCGATGTCTCATTGGTCCGAGTATTTCGCGTGGGTATGTCTTGAAGTGTGCCTGGACTCTCGCAAATGGAGCACTTCTTCGTGGCGACGCCCGCTTCCTCGCCTCCATATCGCTCCTCGATGCACCGCACTGCCGCCGCCAACCTTTCCTTGAGCTAGCAATGTCCGCGCCCAAATTAGTTGCTCCCACGTGATGGCCAGTGAAAAGGCCAACAACAGAACCATACATATCTCCACTCCATGTTTGCATCACCGCCTTGGTGAAATAGTGAGAGAGGTACTCACCGACGCCCACCGTCAACAGCGCCATGACATGGGAGCAGGTCGCGTAAGAAGGGCTTATTACAAGTGCATACGCAACTATCGCTGTAGCATGCACTCATGGTGATCCTCTCGCGTTAGTCCCGCACGCCCTTATCCTCGCATTATCTCGGCTAAGCTCCTCGTGCCCATCTTGAATGCCCTGCATCTCACCCTTCTTGCTCTTCTCCATGTATGTGGTGATCATGGCGAGTAAAGTATCATTATTTGCCATGGCGACCGATGCATTGTTGCATCTCATAAAGTAGTTTGTGGTACCGCGGAGAATTGCCACAATACCAACCAAAGGGAGGCACCGCGCCGCGCATGACCCTTGTAGACCTCGCCTAGGTTGGTTGTCATGATACCATCGAGCATCACCCTATCATGTAGCAAATACCACTTCCTTAGGCTCGTGCTCAATCCACCGAGAAGCATTTGACCTGTGCCCTGTCTTCCTCGTGACACTAGGAGCGCCCGTGGGTAGATGTGGTATGCTTCGGGGCTCGATCAGGCTTGGGGCGCCCCTTCGCCGCCTCCCTTGTGTGGGTTTGGGTCCAGCGTCCGCAATTTCCGCAGTGTTTCAACTTACGCCGCTGGGTTCTGCCAACACAGCGCTAAATAGGTTCATTAAGTCCTTGTTGCGAATCTATAGAAGTTCGCACCCAAGTCCTCATGCACCACCGCTCGTAGATCCGCCATGGAAGTGGTACGCCCTTCTCGCTAGAAGCCGAAGTTATTGCACGCAGAGGCTCCGCGTTTGGCGTATGAGGCATACGCTGGGACGGCCTCGCACAAACAAATCCACATTCTTCGAGAACTACACAGATACCATCTTCGCGTTTCTCGCCAACGAAAGCGAATGCCACGGAAGAACTTGATTATTTTCGCCCGTCGCTATTGTGTAGTGTGATTCGCCCTTATACCTCCGCCAGAACGTGCCATCGATGCACAAGATTGGACGACATGCGAATGCATTGATGCATGGACCAAAGGCTAAGAATGCTCGTTGTAGTACCCTCTTATTAGGCCACTTCTGATGCGTGGCGCCTTGAATGTCGATATGAGTGGCGGATTCCCGCCTTGTGTGACCTTGAGTTGCCCAGGAGGTTGTGGGAATCAACGGCCAACCTTGATTCCAATACTCCCTTTTGCCCTCCAAGCCTTTGCATAGCCGATAGTGTATCGAACCTTGCCTCAATGGTCCGAATGATGGATCGTGGCTCAAAATCTAGGTTATCCACTATATCACCGCACATTAGATTGGCGATGAAGCTCGACGATAGGTTTCCGGACCGTGACCGACTGGACGACGCATGTGTGAGGGACCACTATGGAGCACTTCCAGAGGTGTCCCACTTGGGCTGAAATGCGCAGCACGCGCTAAGGGCATCCTCTATGCCACACTTCACGTCAGAGCATCTTGGGGTAGACTTCACGACGGTGAATGCGACGCGACCGACAATGCCTAATTTGACAAAGATCTCGCACGCCTCCTTGCACTTGTACATAGCCTTAGTCCGACTCGCTCGGTCGCACTCCCACAACATGGGAGCCTTCCTGACGGTTTGCGTTCTCGAATCGTATGTGTTCCACTTGGATGGAACCGATCGTTGGTCCGCATGACCATCGCCATCGAACCTTCATCCTCTGACAATGCCATGTAGTCTTGGTCTTCGAGATCCATCATTTGCACCGCTTCAAGCTCCTCCCCTCGCCGCCCGTGCCACTAGCTTGTCTCATCAATGAGGTAATTCTCGCATAGCCTTCATCGATTTATCAAGAACCTCTGCCCTTCTCGCTGCTGTGCACCGCGCCGAGTCACCTATTTCTTCCCTGTCAAGAACTCCTACTTGTTCTCGATGCGATGAGGAGTGGGTTTTGCAAACGCGGACCGTATGACCAATTTCATTCCTCGCCATGCGCACGAGGACCGCCATGAATTTGTTCCTTTAGTTGCACTAACTCCCAATATATGGGTTGTCCTCGCCCGGGGCAACTCAATGTCGATCGCACATCACGATCCACTTGGAACGTAGAACAACCACCGCATCACAAATACCGAATGTACGCTCGTGTCTTGGTAGGGGCATCACGACCGAAATAACTCAAATCGATTCCCCGCACCTCCATAATAGTCCTCAATCGTAGTAAATTTTGAAGTTGACTACGTTGACATATTTGACGTGATCAAAGCAGAAGAACATTTACACGATGAACTACATATGTGCAACTAAACAAGGCGACAAAAAGCTTGTAAAATGACTTCACTACATAACAAGACATCAAAAATCATGTAACTGCTCATAAGAAAATTACCCGAGAGGTGGCCAACTAGAGCAGCGCGCCGCTAGCTTTTCTCCTCCTCTCTGCTCTGCCCTTCTTTTGGCCGAGTAAGACCGAGTACCGTGTGGAATTTCGAGGTTCCAAGAGGGTTATATGTGTAAAGGCTTGTTGCCAGTTTAAACGGCGACAGCTTCCTCTCGCCAATTGAACTGGCGATACATAGATGAACCGGCGACAAGTGGTTCAATTGGTGACAGGATTCATTTCGTGAACTTATTGCATGTGGGTATTTGTTGTTGTAAATATCTTTTAAAATAGCTCGTAGATTGTAACTACGAAGCATTTTATTATAATGCGCCCGGAATTCTTTTACAACTCCGCTTGAGAACTTGGAGAAATGACGAACGATAACAACAAGACATTTCATCGAATAAGAGGGTTACATGGCACGACGACAACGAACCGAGGACTATGACATGCATGCCTTTAGGGAAATTGAAATACATGGGATGGAGGACTATGATAGATCTACCGAGTGGAACATGGCTATTTACTCGCGCCCAACTCGGCGTTGTACTCTCGCCTTGTGCCTTAGCTCGCCGCAATGGCCCTCTTCGCTCCCTCTCCCGCCGCCTCCACATGCTCACGCCCCGCTCCTTACATTGCTCGTCCCGCCGCCTTGCTCGGCCTACTCATCTTTCAACTTTGAGGCGCCACTGGTCTCGATGTTCTCCCGCCCATTCTTCCGTGTGAGCAATGACCACATGTCGAGGTGATCTTGTCGCCCATCCACCGCCGAAGTCGCATAGGGGTGGCAGAGATCATGTGGTAAAGAGCGCTTCGCATACTGCATGAACAAAAATAGCATTGTACCATGAAATACGGTTTCATTAACGGATGCTCAGCCGTTGATGTCGATGGTGTAGTTTGGGCAGCACCAATAGCGCCGCCAATGGTCCACTCATCGGTTGATTTGACGACTTGCAGCGCCCCGACACCAAAGATAGGTGGCGCCACTTATCGGCCCTTCCCGGGCTGCCCGCGCATAGATGGGGGGCGCCGACCGTAACCATTGGGTGTACTACGAGGCAGCTTCCTTAGATCCACCGGCCTGAAAAGTTTTGTGTGAAAGGTTCCCGACTAGCAAGATGGTAGCGAAGCCTGGTCTCATGGGAGACACCTAATCCTTCAAAAGTTTATGGATTTTCTCCCATTCCTTCTCCTTGTCCATGTTTTCTACTTGGTGGTGGTGTTGTGGACTTATTGGACGAGTTGCGCTGTATTTATAGCTAGAGCGAATCTAGCCGTGAGCCGAGGTCGTAGTCTTGGTAAAAGGTGCCTCGCTTGTTCAAATAGTCCCAAAAGCCGCCTCGCGTGGTCACATCGCCCAAAAGCTGCTCGCTCCGTCACATCGCCCCAAAAGCCGCCTGTCCGTCCCATCGCCCTAAAAGCCGCTCGCCCGTCACATCGCCCCGAAAGCTCACATCGCCCTAAAAGCTCGTGATCGCCCTAAAAGCCGCATCGCCCGTCACATCGCCCCAAAATCTACTCGCCCCGTCACATCGCCCCAAAAGCCGCTCGTGGGGTCAAATAGTCCTCATAAGCCAGCTCGCCCGGTCACATCGTCCTACAAGATAGCTCGCTGCTCACGCATTGTCAAAAGTTTGATCGCTTGATCACGGGTATTCAAAAGCTTTTAGTACCGAAACCGAGACTCGCCATAATAATAGTTGCAAACAATAAAATTTACGTGAGCTACCATTACCGATACTAACAAAAATCAACATCTAGTGGCGCCCTCTTAGGGTCCACCCGCGGTCATCCCTGCCTCCCGCCGCCGCGAGTACGCCGAGGGTTGGGCCGCCGACTACCCGACGCCGCGAGTAGTCGCGCGGTGGTGTCGCCAAGGGTCGCCTCGCACACCGGTCTACGGCCGGGACGAATCTCGGCGCACCATACACCGAAGCTCCATAGAGAATCGCGTGTCACGCGGATCCCCAAGAAGTCCTCGATGGGTGCCGATAGATATGCGCCACGCATATGTATCGCCCTCCCAAACCGCTCATGCGACATTACGTTACAAATCTAATCATGACAGGACGCTACGCGACTGCGGAACTTACCGCTGGCCCGAAGATGCTCTGACGACGCAAGATAGTCCTCGCCCGCGCATGTAGAGCCGAGGACCTATAACGTAAGATAGTCGCTACAAACTTTGGAGGTTCTAAATGAAGAAGCGATGTGAGTGTCGCACTCACCTCCGATGTCCCCGAGGTGCTCGCCCCACCTCGCCACGACGACGAGCCCACCCCGAGTGGAGCAGAGGTCGTGTCCTACCACCACGACCCGCCCTCCGATCGCTCGTCCACTTGGTCGGCCGGGCGCGACTGCCGACCGCACCAGACGCTCGCTTTCCCCCGATCCGCCGCAGAGTCTCCCGCCTCTCCGCTTCATTGTGTGCCGCGTGGAGTCTACCAATTCAACAATCTCCTGAAGATCCACCGCACACGAATCAACAAGTTGTAGACCTAAGTCGCCAAATTAAATACGAATAAGGACCGCTGAGTACATACGCAGCGGTGGAAAGCGTAGGCGGTCGGGTGGGGTACGTGTCCGACGCCAAGGCCTCATGCCGCGAGGGGGTCGCCCACGACCGACGCAACGGCTCGCCCGGTAGCGTATCACCCCATGTATCGCCCGACGCCTCGGTCGAGGGATCTTGCCACACACGGACGAGGTCCTCGACCGCGCTTACTCCAACCTCGACCAGGGGCCATCCGTCCGACTGTGACATCGAGCCGCGAACTCCTTCCGAGTGTACCGTGGACGGTAAGAAAAATATTTGCGGATGTAACACACATTGTACGAAAGAAGTAAACAGTGAACTTACGAGTGTACGCGCAGCGCGCGACTCGCCTCCCGGGCCGGCAGACCTCCCCGCCGCAGATCGAATCGCGCATGACGCGTTGTACCCGGTACTCCTCCACGAAGATGTCATGCACTAAGGCACTGTACCAAGACAGTAGTGAGGACCCAGCTTATTTGGCTTGTAATGCTTAACCAACCACCTGGTCCTAGCAAAGACAAATCAAATAATCGATCTCGAGATATGTATACTTCCTAGCAAGATACACACCTCTGCATAAAAATTAGACATCAACTCCATTCCAAACATAGAGTCCAAACACTACACTACTAACGGAAGATAAACAAATAGTAACAATATTACGTACATAGCCTATTGTGCCACAAGATACACAAATAGACAAGAACGACAATGGAAGCAAAAGTGCCATAAGATGGCTATAAACAAAGCCATCAAGGTGCCTTTGACCCACAAGGCATCCGACCATCACAAGACTAGTCGTCACCCACGGCGACAAAGATACCACGTAAGTGAGGCCCTGAGGCTCACCTTCTTCCTCCGCAACAAAAACATTAAGCAACCGAGTACAAAGATTGTCTTTGTACCGCAAGACCGACGTGTGAACTAGCAGACTGCTCATATGCTACATGCAAAGCTTATTTGGTGGAGGTCATATGTTTCATTTGCATAAAGCCAATTTTCATTTGCAATAAGGTAATATGCTTTAAAGGCAAGTTTGCAATTCATTTTTAAGATTGAAATAACAATAAATAAAGATAGATACAAGTAACCACTCAGAGGTGACTACCCCAATAGTCACTACAATAGCACTAATCCCGCATTCGCATCACCCATCAAGTTTTAATTTAAACGTTGTAGTCTAACTCTTGGAAGACTTTGCTAAGCGTGTCCATAACCTAGACGAGGCTATTCGAATAGTTTTAAACCCGCAGGTGTACCAATGTACCCACACTGCATCGCCTTTAAGCCAAAGCACACTGGTATGTTGGCACAAATAAGTCCTACGAGACTTTTTCCAATATTGTGTATTAACTACGAGCGCTCGATGGATAGAAATCCATACGCTTACATGGTAAAGCCGAAAGACAACTACCCACTCAGATAAAGCTGACAACTACCATGCTCCCACCTCCATCCCTCCCGCACCGCGACCTGTGAGCCAATACACGCCAAAGTACTAGGTCAAGAGAGGTCCCATATACTCTAGTGTGGTTAGCACGCGAAATGCTTGGTTCAGTAACAAGATGTTCGGTCCTTGTTGACTCTGCACCATTCCGCCACACCCAATGATCACACCAATCATACCACAGCTCTAAGTCTAAATCATTTTTATTTTCGTTTTAGTTTTGCAATTAAACATAGCAAAATGTCAAACATAAAGTTATAGAAGATTTTATGTGATCAAGGTTACCGACTAAAGTCGATAACCTCGCCCTACCGATAGCTAAGCATGTCTAGCAGCTGAAATCGATCTACTAAGTGACAAGAGATCATCCAACGATCTCTAATCACAAAGAAATAACCTAAGCTCAGTAGTAGAGATCAATATTTTGTCTACGTGATATGCAATACAGGATTTAACTAATCAATTTAACACAAATTAAGCAATGCATACATACAAATTAAACAAAATATTAATCTTTAAAATATCGGGATTAAACATGATCAAACCGCTGTTCGTTGCTGCTCAATATGGGCGAGGATCGTTCGTGGTTGCCGCAAATATCGAATCCTAACGATTTGAACAAAACAAATAATAAGAACGAATAACACCGCAGAAACTCAAACATCACATACAAACACCAATATATACACCAAGGCTAGATTATCACAAAGAATGATAAACAATTGCTACAGAGACCCACCCACCTTTGCTAGGTTAACCACGAAATCAAACTTCTAACATGCTTTAAACTTTGGACAGGCTTTGATGGTGATTGTGTACATCTATTATTTAATCATCAAGTTAACACATCAAAATCAGCTAGCTATACTAAAACCACTATTGACAGTGAGAGCACAAAATCTACAAGAAGCTATCGAAAGCATAACTAGCCAAGTATCCAATTATGAGATGCTACAAAATTCTAATTAAGTTTGGGCTTTAAAAGATCAAGCTACTAATACACCTAAGTATCGCACCATAATAAGAAGGTTATCACCATACAACATGCTACTACTCCCAAACTCACCGCCCGATAAATCAAAAGTACAGAGACAACATGATAATCTAACTATCCCTATGATCAAGCATGGCAACAAGTTTTGAAACTGGAATTACTAACTAACATAATTCCTCCAAACGCTACTTCCTAAGGAAATCTTCAAGTCTAACAAGACCTAATTTAGCAAGTATGAAACCAATTTTCAATTTCATCGACAACACCTAAAACCGACAATGTAGAGAAAAGACACAGAAACTTGCACTAAAATACTTTCAAACCTCAATTACTAACTTTGATCATGCATGAGAGTGAACTAAAGAACAATCATAAGCATGATTAGCAGCACTAATTGGTTTTGAAGGGAGGGCCCCACCGCTGCAGCATGAGAGGAGCACAACGAAAAGAACAGGATCTGGCGGCTCTCGACTCGATTCGCCGGCGGCGGAGGCGCCAAGAGGTGGAAACCAAGGCCAAAATGGGTCAGGATCACCGAATCAGAGGTGGTCTCGAGGCGCGGAGATGCATCATGGCGCTGCGACGGAGCTTGGCGGCAGTTGGGGTGACAAGGTGCATCGCACTAGAGAGGAAGACAATGAAATTTAGCGCGCGATGGGCATCAGTGAGTTACCAGAACTCACCGGTGTGTTTGGCGACGACGAGAGGCACCGGAGTGACCCACGACGAGAGCCCACGAAGGCGCATTAACGGCAGGAGCCTCGGGTGAACGAGACACGAGAGTGAGTGGAGAAGAAAGGTGGAGTCTGTGTGGTGCTCACCGAGCGAAGAATTGAGCCGAGCTCACCAAGAAGATGCGCGTGGAAAAGGCGGTTTCACGATTTGAGAAGAAAGTCCACCGCAGCCCACGCACGATGTCAACTAACCTACTAAGGACATCATTTAAGGTTCATTATGCATCACGCTACTGACCCAACTTGATAACTCATACCCAATCAAATAATTTCTGTGACCACCACCAGTTGCTTAAACATAAGAAGACCTTACCAAAAGGGTTTTGACATTTTGTTCCATAAAAGAGAATTAGTAAACTTCACACTCAATTTACTCCAAAAGAAATACGTAGGGTCAAAGAGTCCACATGGTAAAGAACTTGCAGTAGAAAGCTTTCATTATCCAAAACATCAAGCGAACAAATGAGTCATGTTTTCCAATAAGAAAAAATAGAACTCCAATAAAAAGGTCAATCTTGACAATTAACCACGTTCACAAGAAACAACAACGGATCAATTGTCGATAGAACAAATAATCACTTTATGGAACCAATAAAGACCAATGGAAATTGTATTGTAACCGCTATCCAAAGAAAGTTCATAAAACCAGCGAGTGATTAGAATAACCAAATGCAACTCAAGGAAAACAACAACCTTTCTATGGAAACTCATACCCAACCTTTGTAACTAAGTTACCCTAGAACACCCTTCACCATTCCCATACCACAAACGATGGTTAAACCTGGCCATGTCCATGGCTACAACCAATATCTCTACCCCTCAACATTGACTATCATCGCACAAACCAATCATGTCATCAAATCGTAAGCATACAAAATCATCTCATAACATAAATAAATAATACGACATAATGGAAACGCAAATGTAAAACTTTGCCCATTCCCATCCTACTGTGCACCAGTGTGTCAAATTTTAAGTTAATTAACCATTAGCAAAATTTAGTTTATTTTACTAGTCCTAAAGCAAATTTTAGCAAATTAAGTTTATCTAAGTTGTTAATCTATTCACCACGGACCTAAAGCCCGCTCTGATACCAACTGTAACACCCCGGCCCAACGCGGAGCCCAGAATGCCACTAACTACATTAACTATCAATTTTAACATCATTTTATAATAAATTGCAGCAAGCATCTCATCAGCTGATACCGGTATAGCGGAGTGTTCACCCGTCGATGACACACTCTATCCTTCACTCCCGTGAAGTCCCCACCGAAGTAGGATTTTATCTAAAGCACTCCGGACTAGTCATGTATCTTTCTCACCGACCTCACCGGAATAGTTACATGACTTTCTCACCGACCTGGCTCGTGCAACTCCTGTCATGATGAATGTATATGATTCAATATCTTTAAATATTCATCAACATAATTCATCTCATTAACTCAATATCTCATTCTCATGAACTCAATATCTTAATCTCATGAACTCAATGTCATAAATATCATGTATAAGGATAAGATTAATGAAATCATAATAAATAGCATGATAAGCTATATCAATGATAGTGGTGAATAACCCGTTGTTCACCACTCTACTATGTACTTGCCTCTTAGCCCTTCGAAGCCGGATGACGAAATTATGGCACAACGCATGAGACCACAATCCCTAAATGAGCAAGCAATAACACACACTCAAAAAAAACATCATCAAAATCATATCATCACAGCACCAACACGTCACACTAATCGACCTCACATGTTTACGCCAAACCGACCAGAATTAACCCAAATCTACCGGACACACTACCCGCTGTCCCAGGAGAAAAATGGCTCTAACTTATTCATCCGAACTCCAAATACTACCAACCAAGACTTTCTGGAATCCTCACGAAGCAACCTACATTTTCCTAATTATGATGAAACTCTGATTCTACCATTTTCTACCTGTTTAAATACCGAAGGCGCACTGTCAACACAAGACAAACTCCACCGGACAGCAGAACTATAAAATTCATATCTCACAATCTATGCATCGGATTGACATGAATAAAAATTCTACCGAAAGCTATCGAAATTATCTAGAACTCTCTAGTAGATGAAATTATCAAATTATGTCTCTGTACTACCAGTAAAAATAGTACAACAAAGACTACGACTAACTCAATCTACTAATCGTTTCCCTAACTAACACTTGCCACATCCCTTCTAATCTAGACTCTAATGTCTACTAAAATAATTAGAAAATAGTGAGGAATACCAGATCGTTACCACGAACGGATGCCAAAACTCGATCTAATCCTCGCTTTTCCTTCTCTTCTTTCTCTTCTACTATTGAATCCACCACAAGGCCATGCAAATGATGCGACAAGACATTGCTAGTACACGTGCATGCATTTTTTCTTCTTTCTCTCTCTCCTCAACATGCAAGGGCAGCGACACAAAGGTGCAAGCATGATTCGCATGGCATTGCTAGTACACGTGCATGTACCTTTTCCTTCAATCTCTCTCTCCTCAACATGCAAGGGCAAACAACACATAGGTGCAAGCATGAATCGGCTACACGCAGAGCGACTAGCAGCGTTATAGCACAAGCGAGAAAAGCATGTAGAGCTTTAGTAGATGCGGCACTTTGCAGGTGCATGAAAGGCACAAGTAGCAAGCAATAAGAAAATAGCATGAAGCATTAGGTGGATGCGCATGCAAGAAAGCTCTCACAGGGGTAGAGGCATTAGGTGGAAGCGCAAGGGACGGCGCCTGTGGCTGGGGCAGCAGGGAAAAAAGATCGGCAGGGTTGCGCAGGGAGAAAGATAGGCAGGGCTGCGCAAGGAAGAAAGCTAGCTAGCGCGGTGGGTGCATTGAGCAGAAGCGAGGGAACTAGGGTTTGGGGCAAGAGCTCCTCCCTCTTTTCTTCTTATCTGCTGCCAACCCCCTTCTTGGGCCATGGGCCGAAGCTCACCTCTATTCCCCCCTCTAATTCTGAATTAATTTTTTAATTACTTACTCTAATTTATTAAGTAGTAAAAATAAATTAAACGGGATATTACAGGGCCGGGAGGCTCTCAGGTGGCGTGGAGGAGGTGGGGACCGTGCGACGGCGGTTTCGGGAGATCGTGGTGTACGAGCGGAGAAAAAGAGGAAAACGGCGTGGAGGTGTGGCGGAAAACGGCTGTTAGCGAAGCTTGGGTGTGCGTGAAAATGGCGGTTGTGGGACTCGGCCGCGCGAAGAAGAAGGCGAGGAAGAAAGAGCATGGTCCGTTGGATTTCGATCCAACGGTCACGATCGTTAGTGGTTACGTGGAAGAAATAGAACGGGATGTGTGTACGACTCGTTGGATTTTAATCCAACGGTCGAGGCTTGATGAGGGAAGTTGAACGTGGCTAAATCCTGGCCATTGGATTCTGATCGGAGGGTTCACGTTGATTGAGACGTTCAGGCCTCCGAAGGCTCAAGGAATCGTAGCCGTTCATTTTAGATCTAACGGCTCACGATGATTGGGATGTTCGGGCCTCCGAAGGGATATCAAGATCTGGCTATTGGATTTTGATCCAACGGCCGATGTCGCGAACGACGAAGGGAAAGGGGAAGATGCGGGCCGTTGGATTTTGATCCAACGGTTGGCAAGGGTTGGGGCGTGGGCGTGTGCGGCTTGGGCTGTTTTGGGCCGCGCGCGGGGTGAGGGTTTGGGCCGAGGCTTTGGGTTTCGGCCCAAACTAGGTTTTGGTTTTTCTTTCGAGTTTCCAATTGTTTTAATTCTGATAATTCAAATTAGCTTTAGGAAATAGCAAAATAATTCCAAAAATTATGGAAAAATTCACATAAATTTCCTTATTTATTTGGAACTGAATAAAATATTTCCAACTATCTGTTGGCTTTTAATTTTGCAAAATAAATTTTTTTTGACCTTAAATTATTTATAAAAACTTTTAAAAATTCCAAAAAATTCCACAAAAATACATAAATTTTAATTTGTACTGGAATTTGAAAATTGGGCTGTTACAGCTTATCTCATCACAAGCAAGCGACCGGGGTGTCCTGTGTACGACTGATATTACCCAAGGAGGTTGGCTAATATCGGTTGTACACAAGAACCAATCGAGTCTACTAGACTGAGGCGAGATCTCGTCTACAGAACCTAGACTACTCCTCTTTGTTTCCTTGTTCATTGACCTCTGGGTCCTCAAAGAAAGCGTAGTCTCCATCATCCACATTATCTGGAGGGTTTGCGAAAAGAGCGGGGATGGGCACAACTTCTGTGCTCGTGAGCCAACACACAAAGCAGTATTATACATGCGAGGTTTAACAAGGATGACTTAGTTCTTTTATTTGCTAAAGCAAGGTTTTCAATTATCATAATTAGGAACTCCTATCACTTAGCATTTTAACCAAATTTGCATTTTGTAAAGAGGGTAAGTGTGCAGTAATGTATTAGCAGAGGTTACCTCCACCCATGCTTATTCTTTTGATCGTGATTACATCCACCACTAGATAACACTGGGTTCGACCACCCAGGAACAACACCAGGTCCAGGTTACCTCCACCTGACCAATTTTCAACCTGCCCAAAAGGTTTTTGAAATAGAACTAACTCTAGTTAAGTTCCCATGTTCGCCTTTGACCGTAAGCACAGCTGTTTAAATAGTTTAGACTCTGCAGATATTGTACACTTTACCCACAAGAGATAATCATACTCGTTACCCCACATGATTCCTTGGTCATGTAGTTGAGCGACCATCACAATAACCCTTCTAGCTATCTCACCCCTTCTGTCATTTCACCTATATGGGGCTACGCCCATATGTTGTACGAGATGTTCACCACAACGACTAGCATAGTTGGCCCCGACCACAACGACTAGCGCAGCTGGCAACTTCACCCTACACGGTGTCCCTTTCAAGCTGGACCACCTCTACCACTTGTACATCCTCAATCGCCTCTAGTGAGATGATTCCAGGGTTTAAAAACTTTACTAAGCCAAGTTGTACGTTACAGATTTGTGGTTGCACATGTTGTACATGGGAGGTCGTGACAAGATTAAGTGTAATACCCCAAATTTAATTTGCTGAGAAGAAATAAATTAGATAGAAGGACCAATTAGCAAAGCGATTTAGTAGAGGATTAGAGGGGGATTTCTGCAAAAGGTAGACAACCTGGGCCGGGGCTTTTTGGCCCACTTGATTTTGGCCCAAGGTAGGAGAGGGAGCAGCTAGCTACAAGTGGGAGAGGGCAAAACCCTAATCGCATAAAGATGCCTCCGCACTGCTACAGAACTACAGTACTCTGAAGAGCTGCCCCCTGGCCCTTCTTGCCATCTCCTCCGAGGCGCAGCCCTGCTGTTCTTGTGTGCCGCCGGCCAAGCAAGAAGAGCGAGGAAGGTAGAGGAAGAAAGGGAGAAGAAGCGGGAGAAGGGAAGGAGAAAGATCTGGTGATGTTCATTGTGTTCTACAGCGGGTTCTCCAACGGTAACCCCTGTTCATCGTTCGTTAAAGTCATAGATTTGTGTATCGTAGCAATGTCGGTTCTAGATTGCTTTCTGTCTAGATATTTGGAGGGCCGTTTTCATGTCCTTAGAGGCTGAATCTGGAGATCCCATCTGCTAGAGATATTTAGATAATTCTCTTAGCTTTCAGTGGCCGCCAAGATCACTGGATTCTGACTTACGGATCAAAAGATATGAATTTTTTTAGTGTCGCTGTCCTGTTGATCTGTCAGTTTTTGGACAGTTTGTAGGAAACGGGGTTAAACCATTAGTTAAAGACGAAATCAGAGGATCTCAATATAACAAAACATGTAGGTAATTTCCATACCTTTTTATAGAGATAAAGAACTCAAGATGTGGACTTTCGTAGCAAAAGTTATGGTGGTTTTAGTGTACTGTCCAGAGAACCCGACGTGAATTCTGATATCTGATAGATTGTCTTGCTAGGGGCAGTAAATGGCAGAATCAAAAGGGCTCCCCAACTAAGTTTATTTAAGTAATTTAATTACCTTTTCAGAAAGTATAAGATCATCTTATTTGTACTCCTGAGCAGAAAGTTATATATTTTAGAAGTTGACTGGCCTCAGTGGGCACCAAATCGATCGCTAGAAATTAGAAGATTAGAAAACGCTTAGGAGTTTATCGAGTTCAATTGTGATGTTACTTATGTTTTTAGTCCAGTATGTTGGCCTTAGATTGGGGTTATCTTTATGTTCAGGTGGGAGCGTGATCCTAGGGGCAGCACCCCCTTCGCGTCCACCGTTCTCGCACAGTTGAGGCAAGTATTCGGGTTATTGCATATTTATGATTGTATGCTGAAATTGTGTTGTGCCCTGCTTGTAATAGCTATGGATACATGTTAATGTGATGAGCTTCCATCTATCTTGATGAATGCAAGTATTCGGGTTATTGCATATTTATGATTGTATGCTGAAATTGTGTTGTGTCCTGCTCGTAATAGCTATGCATAGATGTTAATGTGATGAGCTTCCATCTATCTTGATGAATGCAAGTTATGGTTAAAGTTTCCTTTGTATGATGTTAATGCTTACATGTTATTGTGTACACGTTAAATTCGTATGTATGAAAGATGATGTCATAGTGCATATGCATGTTTTGTGCATGTTTGGGTGTTGGTCACGTGGTGACTAAGTATACTTTGTTGAGGTCCCCGTCATGCAATGACGGGCTTGAGGTCCCCACATTCGCGGAATGTGGGCAAGTGAGAAAAGAGGTCCCCATCATTGAGATGATGGGCAAAGGTCCCTATACATGTGGTGTATAGGCTCTTGGTCCCTGTGCGAGAGGGCACAGGCAAGGGTATACATTACCGGTAAAATGCGAAAAGAGATAAAGTTCAAAAGGTGCATTGCATTTGGTTGCATTCCATAAGTATGAAAGCTTTAATTAATGTAATGATGTTGTGGAGTGTTGATGCTATAACTGTGATCTTTGCTTTAACCTTGTTGATACTTGCTGAGTCTTTGGGCTCACTCTTGCTTTTATATGTTTTAGGTATATCTAGCAGGAACAACATGTATGGGAGGGATTAGACGTTGGATGCACTCAGTACCTCACAATCTTAAGGCGTTTGTCATTAGTTTTATGCCAATAATAAATGAACTGCTTGAGAATCACTTAAGGATGGTCTTGAGTTTCAGATTAATTGTAATGATGAGAATAATACTATTTGTTTATGTTATTTAGATTATCTTGCATGCTTGAATGAACTTGAATATGGAATTTATTGTTAATTGCTATGGTTAATTGTCGGAACCTCGGTATAGTTAACTATACAAGGGAGGCTCTACCAAAAATTTGTATTTGGTCTTAGTTCAAATTGGTTTAATGTAATTTTTAGTAGCATTCCAGGCTCTATGTGAGTTGGGGTGTTACAGTTGGTATCGAGCTGGTCAGAGGTCCGTGGTAATAGAATTGTTAAACTTGACACACTATGCACAGTAGGTTGGGGTTTGGGTCAAGCATTGCATTTACGTTTCCGTTCTAACGCATTGATCATTGTTGTCATGAATTGAATATAAATGCTTATGATTTGATTATTATGATGGTTATGTAACTATACTTGATGTTGAGAGGTTGAGGTCGTGGTTGTGGCTCTGGGTTTTACCAGGTTACACCACCGTTCATGGTATAAAATTAGTGAAGTGATTACCCCGAGTACCATAGCTATAGGTATTGTGGGTGAATTCTTTTAGAAAAGTTGTTCTCTTCTTGAGCTTGATTTAGGCCAATTCTGGGTATAAATGAGGATGGCGAATTTTCTTGGGATCTTGGTTACAAGGCAGTGGTTGGGATTTCACTTGGTCCCTATTTGTGTCACGGGAGTTCTGCCCTTCTTATTGGAAAATCTGATTCATTTTTTCGCTTGGTATTATGGATACTGAAAGTTTTCTGTTGCAAGTTCTTTACATGTGAAGGTTTTGGCTTTATGTATTTCTTTTGGATTGTTTCAAGTGTTGAAGTTAATGCCCCTTTTTCTGAAAGGAGTTAAAATCTTTTTGTAAGGTCTTGTTATATTTAAACGAGAGGTGTTAAACATAGAAGTTCATTGATAAGGTTTGAGTTATCAAGTCAGATTTGTAGCGTGGTGCATAATTGGTCTTAACCCGGATCGTTGGAATTGAAGTTGATTAATTTGATGTTGACATAGAGTAATTACCTGATGGGTAGTGACTAAGAGTATGTTCTTACCTAATTGGGGTCAGAAGAGTTATTAAGAAGTATGGAACGTTGATGAAACTGGTTTGATCACTATGGATGATAAATTGGGTAAGCTTCTTGGTTAGATTAGATTTGCGGGTCTCAACGGATTAATCTAGCCCTTTGGGATGGATAAGTCCAGAAGGTGTTAGATTATTGTCATAGTAGATATTAATCTTGGAGTTATCTTTTATGGATAAGTATTGATCATATGTAATTGCTATGTGCAATTATAATGTATCGAAGTATGATGTTGAGCATCGCTAAGAGATGAACTGATGGGATCTAGTTGGTGATCTTTGTTTACATGATGGAATAGTCACCAATTGTTTATGATAGCTCTAGATTGGAATTAGTGTGCACTAAATTGGTATTGAGCTTTTGCTAACAGTGAATGGTGGACAATAAAAGTAATATATGTATCCGTGTTTTATGAGGATGACTTGGGCAGCATGCCCTTATTAAAAGAGGTTTACTTGATAAGGTAGTTTGTGCATGAGTTATTCTCTTGAACAAGTTGATTGTTGCAATCTTATTGAAAGAAAAATTGAAATAAGTCAATGTGTTCTTTTGGAAATGTTTATGATGGGATAGTAGGCTATGATGATTCATGCTAAGAGTATATAATGACGAGGTTAGTAAGACCGTGAGTATGAGATGGTTCAGGTAGTAGCTGAAATTTGTTGAGCAAAGCGAAGTGTTGGAAAAGTTCTATTTGATTCTTAAGTGATTCATGTGATTTGAACTTAGAGGCTCTTTTATTTTGAGTTGGCTAAATGATGTTGTAATCAAAGGAAATTGATTTCTCTGTTAACGAAAAAGGTGTACCTTAAGTATTTGAGGTTGTATTTAGGAATTGTAATTTGCAACTTTTCTGTCGTTACAGATTAAGAGTTTCGCGAATTTCAATAGCAATGTTTTATCATGATTTTTTTTGGAGGTTGTAATTCCTTCTTGTGGGACATGTGCCTTCAACTATGGACTCGTGTTTTGTTTTCCGAGGACATTTCTATTTGACTGTTTCTCTTGGTCTCGTGCTCACTCTGAGGAGCAACGTTTTCTTGTGTGTTGAAACTCATATTTGTTTGTTTCTTCCTTTTGAGAAAGGAATTAACCAACTTGTGTTGCAGAGTCTTTTAAAGTGTAATTTGGCAACTAGTTGGCGGTGGACAAGTATATGATAGTGGCGAGATTTTGGGAACCAAGCTATTTGAAGAGCAGTAGAAAGTGGATTGGTTTTGACCTTTAACAGCCGGAGAGGATTCGATGGAATGTTTTGGTGATGAAATAAAAGTGTTTCAACTAGTGGAACCTATGGCGAATTATGATCTAATAACCTTTGTCTATGTTGGAATGTTGGAATTCACGAAAGCATGGACTCTTGATAAATTTATTAGAGTATCGCGATTGGGTACTTAGTAAGATTGTAGAAGAGTTATGATGGTGAAGTTTAATGAGAATAGCGATGTGGAGAAATCTAAGCGTCGTGCTGATTAATAGGATAGTAGGGATTGTTGAGTTATTACTAGGTATGACTTGGCTTCAGTGAATAACCCTCTAGGAGTTAGAATCTTTCTGAAGATAATTTGGTCGGAAATATGCTTACATGATTATGTTAAGGATTGAGTATGTTTAGATTGTGGGGGTTTAGTACTCGGATCTGAGGATTTCCGAATCTTCTACACTAGAATTCAATTGTAGGAGTCTTAGAGGTCGAAATGGGGCTTGTGGTTTATGCTAGAATCTTGGTCGCTCCTTGATTATATGTAGAAATAGAAGAACAACAGTGGATCCTGAATAGTGTGTTGATCATGGGTAGAATCTTTTTGATATAATAAATCAAAATGTGTGATGTGAATTTGAAGTTGATTATCCTTAACAGATTGAGGTGATGTGTTTGTGGGCGAAGTCCATGCTGAGGTGCATTAGAAATTATTTACCAAAGTAACTCCGTTGGTAGAGGAGTTGGCTAGAGAATGTTTGGTGGGGTCAGTAGAGTCTCTCTACAAAAGGTGAATGACGTATTCGGTTTGAGCATCGCGTGAGGTTGCCAATTTAAGAGTAATGAGTTAGTGTGTGGTACAATGACTCGGAATCCCATGGTTTAAGGAAAGTTAAATTCTTAAAAGAAAGGATTGAAAAAAGAATGTTTTCTCAGGTAATAAAATGCTCTCTTGATTCTTGTTTGAGCTGCGTGTTTATGACAGAGGTCGTTTGCAATTTGAGTTGGCTTTATGTTCACATGTGTGATTCTTTCTGATTTAGAAAAAAAGATTAATTTGTGCATCCGATTGATTTCTCCTTTGGCTTACGTGGTGTTATTTGCAAACTCCCTAATTGAAAAGTGGAAAAGTTTTCATGTTAAATTCATAGATTTTGGATTGGGCTCATCTGAAGGGAACATGGTTTTGAGTTGGTTGCATTATGACTCCTTTGTTTTCAGTTGAGTTCTTCGGATAAGGGAGTTAGTAGGCGAGTTCTTTGTGCGTCCCTTGTTAAAGGAGATGTTGCTTGCATAGGTAAAGTGATCGACTGAGAGTTGGAAATAGAGTTCCGTGTGTTTTGTGCAGACGGTGTAATTCGGTACCAAAGAGAAGTTTCACCAAAGGTGTGTTGGATAGGTCCCGATAGTTACGGGGATTTGTAAGTTGGCGTTTTGCTAGGACCGTCTCGAGTCCATGCGCGGAGTACGCAATTTCTTGTATGTTCCAGTGCGGAGTGAGTACCTAAGAGGTCCGAAGCTTGAGTTTTTGTTAGAGCCGTTGGCCAACGAGTAAGACCTTACCTTTGAGAGTTGTGTGTTGATTGTACCTGTAAAGGTCGAGTCGAATGTTGAGGTGTAAGACGTTGATATCCATCAAGGTGATGTGGTCCCCCAAGTCCGAGAGGAAAGCGACTTGTGAGTTGGAGTCTTGCATGCGCGAGCAATATCCGGAATTGTTCACAGCAGGTCCGTGGTATTGTTGGTAAATTGGGTGCTTCTTTGGCGTTAAGCGTGATTAGAATTCGGGGTCGAATTCCGTTTAAGGGGGGTAGAATGTAATACCCAAATTTAATTTGCTGCGAAGAAATAAATTAGAGAGAAGGACCAATTAGCAAAGCGATTTAGTAGAGGATTAGAGGGGGATTTATGCAAAAGGTAGACAACCTGGGCCGGGGCTTTTGGCCCACTTGATTTTGACCCAAGGTAGGAGAGGGAGCAGCCAGCTACAAGTGGGAGAGGGCAAAACCCTAATCTGCTATAGTACCTTCGCACCTACTACAGTGCCGCCGTCATTGCTACAGTACCACGGTGCTACATTAGCTGCCCCCTTGGCCCTTGCTGCCATCTCCTCCGAGGCGCAGCCCTGCTGTTCTTGTGTGCCGCCGGCCAAGCAAGAAGAGGGAGGAAGGTAGAGGAAGAAAGGGAGAAGAAGTGGGAGAAGGGAAGGAGAAAGATCTGCCAAGCAAGAAGAGGGAGGAAGGTAGAGGAAGAAAGGGAGAAGAAGTGGGAGAAGGGAAGGAGAAAGATCTGGTGATATTCATCGTGTTCTACAGCGGGTTCTCCAAAGGTAACCTCTGTTCATCGTTCGTTAAAGTCATAGATTTGTGTATCTTAGCAATGTCGGTTCTAGATTGCTTTCTGTCCAGAGATTTGGCGGGCAGTTTTCGTGTCCTTAGAGGCAGAATATGGAGATCCCATTTCCTAGAGATATTTAGATAATTCTCTTAGCTTTCAGTGTCCGCCAAGATCACCAGATTCCGACTTACGGATCAAAAGATATGAATTTTTTAGTGTCGCTGTCCTGTTGATCTGTCAGTTTTTTGACAGTCTATAGGAAACGGGGTTAAACCATTAGTTAAATACGAAATCAGAGGATCTCAATATAACGAAAAATGTACATAATTTCCATAAATTTTCATACAGATAAAGAACGCAAGATTTGGACTTTCGTAGCAAATGTTATGGTGGTTTTAGTGTACTGTCCAGAGAACCCGACGTGAATTCTAATGTCTGATAGATTGTCTTGCTAGGGGTAGTAAATGGCAGAATCAAAAGGGCTCCCCAACTAAGTTTATTTAGGTAATTTAATTACCTTTTCAGAAAGTATAAGATAATCTTATTTGGACTCCTAAGCAGAAAGTTATATATTTTAGAAGTTGACTGGCCGCAGTGGGCACCAAATCGATCGCTAGAAATTAGAAGATTAGAAAACGCTTAGGAGTTTATCGAGTTCAATTGTGATGTTACTTATGTTTTTAGTCCAGTATGTTGGCCTTAGATTGGGGTTATCTTTATGTTCAGGTGGGAGCGTGATCCTAGGGGCAGCACCCTCTTCGCGCCCACCGCTCTCGCATGCTGAGGCAAGTATTCGGGTTATTGCATATTTATGATTATATGCTGAAATTGTGTTGTGTCCTGCTTGTAATAGCTATGGATAGATGTTAATGTGATGAGCTTCCATCTATCTTGATGAATGCAAGTATTCGGGTTATTGCATATTTATGATTGTATGCTGAAATTGTGTTGTGTCCTGCTCGTAATAGCTATGCATAGATGTTAATGTGATGAGCTTCCATCTATCTTGATGAATGCAAGTTATGGTTAAAGTTTCCTTCGTATGATGTTAATACTTACATGTTATTGTGTACACGTTGAATTCGTATGTATGAAAGATGATGTCATAGTGCATATGCATGTTTTGTGCATGTTTGGGTCTTGGTCACGTGGTGACCGAGTATACTTTGTTGAGGTCCCGTCATGCAATGACGAAGTTGAGGTCCCCACATTCGCGAATGTGGGCAAGTGAGAAAAGAGGTCCCCATCATTGAGATGATGGGCAAAGGTCCCTATACATGTGGTGTATAGGCTCTTGGTCCCCGTGCTGAGGGACACAGCAAGGGTATACATCGACGGATGTATACCCGCATGACACTGTAAAATGCGAAAAGAGATAAAGTTCAAAAGGTGCATTGCATTTGGTCGCATTCCATAAGTATGAAAGCTTTGATTAATGTAATGATGTTGTGGAGTGTTGATGCTATAACTGTGATCTTTACTTTAATCTTGTTGATACTTGCTGAGTCTTTGGGCTCACTCTTGCTTTTATATGTTTTAGGCACATCTAGCAGGAACAACATGTATGGGAGGGATTAGACGTTGGATGCACTCAGTACCTCACAATCTTAAGGCGTTTGTCATTAGTTTTATTCCAATAATAAATGAATTGCTTGATAATCACTTAAGGATGGTCTTGAGTTTCAGATTAATTGTAATGATGAGAATAGTACTATTTGTTTATGTTATTTAGATTATCTTGCATGCTTGAATGAACTTGAATATGGAATTTATTGTTAATTGCTATGGTTAATTGTCGGAACCTCGGTATAGTTAACTATACAAGGGAGGCTCTGCCGAAAATTTGTATTTGGTCTTAGTTCAAATTGGTTTAATGTAATTTTTAGTAGCATTCCAGGCTCTATGTGAGTTGCGGTGTTACATTAAGTCCTTAGGGATGTCTAGTCGGTTCAACCACATACCCACCATTCTCGTGCTCCATCCGCACCCATCACCTTACCATCCGCCCAGACATGGTAGAAGAAGTTTTGGGTTTTGAGGAGGAAACCAGTTTATCACCAAGCCTGCAGTCATGTACCTCCCATGACTGCCCCAAAATAATTTTTATATTTGAAGGGATGATGGTTGGGGCATGCAGTACCCTGGTACTTAAGCATGATTAGCATGTCGTTTAGGTACCACGTATAGCTAGTAATTACCATATATTTACTAGGGTGACAAGGTTTAAGGGGTTCAATTTGTCAAGGATGGCATATTAAATAATTAATCATTGAATGGGTGTTTAGCTACCTTAAGCTTTAACATACATTTGATTAAAGAATTAAAGCATGTAGTTTATTATTTTAAAGGAATGTAATTTGCATAAAAGTAGGCTCAACATGATCAAAGTATTGACTCGCCTTGGTTAAAGGCCGAAGGGTCTTGGTAGTCTTGCTCTTGATCAACTTGGAGATCCACGACGTCTTCGAACTCTATGCGGATGAAAGCACCAGAAAAGAAATAACAAGCAAGCAAGAACCAATAAATTCAAAAGGAACAACAAAAGAGCTCGAAATAAAACAAGACCCATGCCATTAGCAAGATCTTGAACCAGAACAAACATAGAAACAAGAAACACCGCAACCGAACTTACAACGGAGAGGGAGGTCCAAACACGGGAAACTCACCAGGGTCAAGAGAGGGAGCGGCGTGGGGAAGAACAAGGGGCACATGAGCCTTTTATAGGTGGCCAAGGTGTGGGTGCACTGGCACGGAGGTGACAGGGTGGGACAGGTGGTTGCAGGTATGGGTGTCAAAGGAGCGGTGACTTTGATAGGGCCGGCTGACGCCGGCGTGAGGCTTGGACCAAGCTACTGGTGCGGCGAGGACGTCAAGGACGACCATGGCGAGGGCACGGAGGAGTGATGACGCACAGGTGAAATGACGGGGCAAGGAAAGGGGCTGAAGTTGCGGAGAGCGGGGAAGTGGGAATGGTACAGGGATGGCAGGGAGTTGGTGTTGCAGAGGGAGTGGGTGTGGTGCAGCAGAAAGCACGAGAGGTAGTTGTGAGCTGAGTAGAACAACTGCTCCGTTGACCACTGTTCAACATGGTTACTAAACATTGAGTACTGATTTGAGGCTTTGACTACGCATGCTCGAAGGAGTTACCACACCTAGTGTCGTAGAAGAAATCGGAAGAGGTCCCAGAGGATGTCCTAGGAGGAGCTCCTGGGAGGAAGTCCTGACGGGAGGTCCAGGAGAAGGTCCTGGGAGGAGGTCCTGAGGATGTCCCAGAGGAGACCCTGAGGGGAGGTTATAGCGTCCTGTTTGTCTTAGAGTTCTTACCAGATTTCAAAACCTAAAAAGGAACCTTTTGGTTTATTGGTTTGCTCAAGCTTAAGTTGGAACTTTGGAAATCTTGGAGGTTTAACTTGAACTAACTTAACCTCAACTAAAGTCATTTGGCTCTTTGTTCGCTGTTGGAGTCTTTGGTGTTCTTTGACCTTTAGTTTCCCTTTTCTTTGTGCTTTGAGTGCCCTCAGCCTAGTTTCTCTCTTTTAAACCTCCCTTGTCCAGACCCCCTTCAGGGTCAGGACCTCTTTTGAGGTTTGTACCTCCTCTCTTTGGTTTAGACCTCCTCAAGTTTGGACCTCCTTTGTGTTGGACCTCTTCCTTGTTAAGACCTCCCTTTTTGTAGATCTTGACCATCGTGACCTCCCTTTGTAGATCTTGACTGTTAGGACCTCCTTGGACCTTTTTCTTTGGATCTCCTTCGTTAGATCCTTCTCACTTTTGAGTCTTATCTGTTGAAACTCCCCTTTGTCTAGACCACCCTTAAGTCCAGATCCTGTGTGCGCCTTCCCCTCCCTAGAACCATTAGATCCTGTTTGGATGGCCCGTTTTAGAAGAAGCATTTGCTTGCTCCGAACGTTCCTTTCCCCTTTGAACCACCCAATCAAGATCGTGTGGCCCTGGTCTGTTGCGCTTTTCCCCTTTATCATTCAGACCTCCTCCTTGCCCTTAGGACCTTCCCGTGGTCTTTTTGCAAAGACCACCCTCTTGTATCACGACCACCCTGTGTGGTCATGACCTGTGGTCTTTTTGCAAAGACCACCCTCTTGTGTCATGACCCCCATATGTGACCATGACCTCTGGTCTTTTTGCAAAGACCACTCCGGTGGAACAGGACCTCCTTTGCCTCTACAGGACCTCCTCCTTCGCAGGACCTCCTCTTAGGACCACCCCTTTGTTGGACCTCCTCTTTGGTCACGACTTTTTCTTGTTGCTTTGACCAACCTCTTTGTTTGAGCCAGCTCTGTCCCCTTTCTCCTTTCTGCACACCTTGCAGCAGAAAGTCTCTGAACATTTAATATTACTATGGCACATTGAATGTGGTCACATCTGAGGTACTTTGTCCCTCCTTTTGATGGCCTGCCTTGTCTTATCTTTGTACTATTTTCTCACCTACCCTTGACACGTTGCCCTAAGCCTCAGTGCTTTCACCACTGCCTCTCTTGCTATGTGTAGCTGAGAGAGCCTCTCTCCACCACCTTTGTCCTCATTTCTAGCTTCTTTGCTTTCACCTTGTTTTCAACGTGCTTGAGATCTAAAGTTTCTCTCTCCCTTGAGTTGGACCTCCCCTCAAGCTAGGACCTCCCATTCTTCTGGTTTTAAGTTGAATTTGCTTAAGTTCTTTTATTTCTTTTATGTTCTTTTGCCCAAGCTTGTCTTGTTTATTTGGTTTTTTGCAATCGTGTAGGTCCTGAGTTCAAAGAGGGGTTCTTGGATCCAGTAGCCTCTATCAAAGCCTCCCCATTGCTCAACGAAGGCAAGCCGTAGACCTTGATCATTGTTGAACCTAGCATTTCAAATATATGTTGTTTTACTCTATCATGTATGGCTACTTTTATAGCAAAGGTTTTGGGCAGTAGCTCTACCTACTTGACTCTATCCCTCCTTGGGTATTTGTACTCATCATGTTGACATGATTTCTTTTGACACCTTAGTTGGGCAGGTTTTGTTGGCAATCTTCGTTTTGCCAACTTGGGACCGTAGTTTGCTTAGCTTAGCTTAGAACCGCGGTTTTAGGAGAATCTTATTTTTTCCATCTTTAAATAATCTTGAATAATGAACTATGGAACCTGTGGTGTGAGGCCACAGTTGTATTGATTGTGGTGTGATGCTACCTTTATTAAAACTTGTGTGCTAGGACTTGGTGGTCCTTTGGCTTGGGTGAACCATAAAACTGTTTTTATGCTCGGGGAAGAAGGTCGGGAGTGAGTAGTGGGTGCTCTAGGGTGGTTCCCTAGAGTCACTTTGGGTTGTGGATGGTCTTGCTTGAGCAGCAACTAAGGACATTACTTTGTGATCCAATGATCCGGGTATTTTCATGCAACCACAAGATCTGTTTATGGGGGTGATTTGGGCCAAATAATTAGTAAAAAGCTGGCTTGGTTCTGTTGTGGTTGAGTGCGTATTCGTTGGCACAAGAGGGGGCACGAATCTGGCGTGGTGTAAGGCCCGTTAGAAGCAGAACCTTAGCGGGCAACTCTGAGCCACCTCCAAGCTTTGTAAAGGCCTTATCGTGCTCTCTAGACTGCTCATCTTCGGAAATGAGCAAGGTTTCGACGGGAACCGCCCCGCTAGAGAGGTCGTGAATTATGGGTAAAGTTGTACACCTCTGTAGAGTGTAAAAATCTATTCGAATAGCCAAGTCCTTGGTCATGGACATTTTCCTGGTGATTTTGCGTAAGGGGTAGACTTTTATAAAAGTTGAGGACCTGGGCTCTCGCGAGAGGTCATGGCTGTTATCTCGAAGAGACCTTGGTCGGCTCTAGAGAGGTCGTGGCTAGCTCGTGGGTGGTTCAGGGTGCTCGGGGTAGGTGCCTCGGACATCCTGGAGTTGGTGCTCTAAGGTGGTCGTGGGGGTGGTCCTGTGGGGTGCGACTAGGACCTCCCACGAGTGGTTTTGGGAGTGAGTGGGTGCTCACAACCTCCCTTTCAAATCAAATGTACTTTATGTATTATTGTTTTTAACTTGAGCTCTTAACCTATCTATGTTATTTCCTGCGAAATGTGGCTTTCTGTATACTAACCCTGCAGCTTCCTGTTGTCAAAGCCAATGCATGAATATTATTTGCATTACTTCCCTGTTACTTGCTAAGTACATTCAACGTAGTTACGGCTTTAAGCCCTCTATTTGAGCAGTAGCCGAAGATGACCCAGTTCAAGGTGGCTTAGACCTCTTCGAGCAGGAGTTCTTCGACGATCCAACCCTCTAGGGACGTCCTCCACTCGACAGCTTTTGGGTTTGCCGGTTGGCACCTCGCGTTTTTAGTGTTTTGCTGTAAAGCTCTGTTGTCGGATTTTGTAGCCCTTGTTGGCAACTGCTGTAAACAACCTTGGGCATAAGGCCCTTGCTTATTATTTGTTGTACTTTATCCGTTGCTCCTTTTGTGGACTTTGTGGTTATGATTGCACCTATGTTGACTTGTGCGAGTTAGCTTCGGTTCTTGGGACTAACTCAGTGCACAGGTGTCCACGACCTCCGGGAGGTCCTTGTGATCTCCTGGGTGTTCCTGGAGGACCTCCTCCGTGGGTGTTCTTAGAGGACCTACACGACCTCCGGGTGATTGATGGCTACGGTGGCCTGATCTTCCGATAGGTTCAATTGATTTCGTTGTGAGGACGTTGACGCTTTGAGGCTTTCGACCAGCAGATCGTCACCTCGCAATTCGCTACACCCGCACGACTGTCGTTATCGACCACGCTCGCACGCGATCGACCTTACCACGAGGGTTATTGTTCCTGCAAGCAATCGAAGCAACTCACAAGAACAAGGAAGATGCAATCTGAATTGTATTGCGAATATGAATGAAGATCATCAAAGTGGGGTTCCTCAAACCGTACAACGGCGAAACTGCAAGTGGTAGAATAATTCTAATAAAACCCAACCCTAAACTGTGGCGGCTGTTGTATATATATAGGGGGGACGTGAGGGGGTTGACGTAGGGTTGTGCGACCATGGGGAGAGGCGTACACAACCTAGGCTTTGACCCCGACACGCTTACAAGGCCCTATTAGGCCCAAAACGGTGTCGCAGCACCTAATGACTGGTCGTAGAGCGTGAGAACTAGTCCTATCGTCGTAGAGCTTGAGACCTAGTCGTATCGCTGGCAGGTCTGGTCGTAGGGCTGGCGAATCTGGTCAAAGAGCTTGAGACCTGGTCGTAGCGCTGGCAGGTCTGGTCGTATAGCTTGTAGACCTGGTCGTAGATCCTCCCCATTATTCCTAAGTAACAAAAGATCACAATTATTAGGTAGCATACCATTCTACATAGATAAATTATTAGCACATAGAAACAAGCTCACCTCAAAATTTAAGTTACGTGCACGAGCTCTTGTCATAGGACCTTGTAGTTTAGCAACTAGATCTGGAGGATTTTGTGTAGTGCATGTATCCGAAGGAGTGATGTCCTCATCAGTGATTCTGTCGAACCTCCCTAAGAGGTCCTGGGAGATCTTCTTATTACATCCCGAGGTTGTACTGACAGAGGTGGTATCAAAGCCCTAGTCGGCTGTAGGACGTGACCCTAGATAGAAATGTTGTTTTAGACAAATTTCAAAAGGTTATTTTCTAAATCAAACCAACTTTGCAACTTGCTTAGTGGTTCTTTTCTTGCCCTAATCTGTTCTGATCTTACCTTGTTCAATTCTCTTTCTTATCTTACTCTATCTTCTTCTTTTCTCTCCTTTCTGGAACATTGTTTTCAAGTGTAATTTTACCTTCTTATCCCTGTAATTTCTATAGGGTTGTTTCCTTTAAGATTAAGTGGTAGTGGTCCTTTTAGTTTTTGGTACCGTTTAGCAGGGTCAGTAGGACCTCTTGCTTGTGGTTGTTGCCTCTCTTTAGCCCCTGGACTTTTGGTTTTCAGGTTTAACCAATTACCCCTAATAGGTTGATCTAATCTTTCTCCCCTACTCTAACTCACCTTTGTGTTTTTCCCTCTTATCTATTATATTTTCTTTCTTGTCTTTTAAACCTGGGAGTTCTATGCAAATGGTTCAAACTCGACAATCAGCTAGCCAAGATGAGCCAGCAGAACAGTTGCCTCCACCACCACCACCTCCAGCACCAGTGACAAAACAAGGTTTGGGGCAATTTATGGCAACACAAGCCCAAATGATGAGCTCAATGATGTAAAATATGAACCAAATGATGGCCCAGCAAAGTCAGACAACCACTGCCTTGCTTGCTATGATGAGTCAAAGCAGCCAAGCCTCAGTTGTGCCACCACCTTCACCTTTTGTGCACCCCCAATCGAGGTTATCTGAGTTTATAAAGACGCGCCCGATCACATTTTCAAGTTCTCTAGAGCCTCTAGATGCTGATGATTGGCTGAGATCAACAGAAAAGAAGCTTGAGATTGCACGTTGTGAGGACCATGAGAAGGTCTTGTTTGCTTCGCACCAATTAGGAGGTGTAGCCGTAGAATGGTGGGACACCTTTTGTACCTCTCATGTTGATTCCCAGAGGATCACATGGGCGGAATTCACAGCAGCTTTTCGCCACTCCCATATCCCTGATGGGATGGTTGAGATGAAGAAAAATGAGTTTCGGGACCTCAAACAAGGGAACATGACTGTGAGTGAGTATCTTACCAAATTCACTTAGTTGTCCCATTATGTCAAGGAGGATGTTGCCACTGATGATGCCCGACAAAAGCGCTTCAAGCGAGGTCTTCATCCTAGCTTGAAGGTCCAAGTGATTGGCAATAACTATATTGAGTTTTAGCACATGGTAAACAAAGCTTTGCTCATTAAAGAATCTCGCAAAGAGCTCTCTGAGTCTTATAAAAGGAAGATGCCACCCTCAAGTGCTCAACAAGAACCTCCTCAGCGGGTTCGGACTTTTGTGTAGTACCAGCACTAGTGCCAAGTGTGGGGTCCCCGGGTTATCCCCATAAGACCGAGACTAAGCATGGTCTTAAGGACATAACTCTGGACCTCCGGTAAATGGATTCCAGCTTAACTCAATCTAAATGAGAGGCTTAACTGAAAGCTATAGCTCCAACGATCATGCGCGCTGCTCCTCTGCAGGCACTACATGATTGTCGGTTCTCCAACAAGTCAAGCAATACACTTAGTGAGTTAAATAGGAAGCCATGAACAGCGAGCATGACTTATATTGGCTCCCAAGATCAGCGACCAATATATTCATACTCTCATACAACGTTGATCACATCCATAAAACAAATACACATCAATAGTCCAAAAGACAACAATATAGTTTAAGTCTACAACGGTTACAAACGGTCGACCGGCCAAATTCAAATAAGAGTATTAAGTCGCAGCGGAAACAAGTAAATAAACCAAAAGACCAGCAGTGGTATGCCCCATAACCCATCGGCAACCGACTGGGAGTTAAAAGATAGCATACTACTCATCAGTGTCGCCTAAATCGACACCGACAAGCTCGTCGGTCTCATTATCTTCCTCACCTGTAAAATTCAGCAAACATCTGGCTGAGTACAAAAGAGTACTCGCAAGTCTTACACAAATAAAAATAGTTATGCATAAGGTCATTCAAGGGAAGGCTCATATTGGCTTAATTTTCCGAAAACGACGCAATAGCGAACAACCTACACATACTAGTTTTTCAAGTGTCATTTCAAAATCAGATTTGAACTAGAAGTAAAGCATGTGAACAAGTGATAAATTCAATAATAAATGAATCATACCAAAAACAAAGTGGCGGTCCACTTTGATACAACAACAAGTATGAACCTCCCATTCATGACAAACCGAGTTCACCCACAAATTTTAATTCCAAGTCTAACAATAGTAACTCCCGAACTCAAGCAGTTGTCCATAACCGTGGACACGGCTATTCGAATAGATTTATACCCTGCGGGGGTGTACTACTTTACCCACACGACTTCATTAGCCCGTAAGCCTCTAGATGCCTCCGAATATAGCATACTTCCTATGGTATGCCGGCCGGGTAAATCAAGATATGGTCGTTTTTAGCAAGAAGATCTCATTGAGCTAAGTCCCTCAACCCAGGGCTCCTAGGAAACACAAGACGTTAACATCTCCATCCTATTGGCCCAAAAGGAATACGGGATTTTACGGTCTCATGCCCTTACAATTTCACCACCGTGGGACTCAACCCATCAAAACCTTCCCCCTACTTAACCATACGGCTCCCAACCCGCGTGTGATAGCACGAATGTACTTGAATCAACGATGTTACCAAAGTTCGGTCCTTAATTGTCCAGACAAGTCCAAACCACATACCCAATTCTCGTGCACGAAGGCACCATCACTAGCCATCACTTGTCCAGACCAAAAGCTCATTTAAAATGACAAAATTTAACTTAGAAAACAGATACGAAGATCTGAAACAAAAGTATATAAAATGAGAGTTGTGTTTAACCCATAATTGTCGGGTTATTCCCGACAATCAACTAACGTTTCTAGACTTGCATGGCTAAGCAAACTCGAACAACATTATTTCACACATCCTATCATAACCATTTCAGTACTGGAGTAATTCATGGATAGCCACAATGACAAGATAATAGGATATGTCTAACTACTCATCACAAAAAAAAATAGCGACATTATAAAACTATCATGCAAGCAATTATCATTGCATCTACCCTAACAAAATTGGGATCAAATATGATGCAAAAATAAAGTTCAAAGGATGCTTGCCTTGCTGGTAGTTCACTTGCTCACTCTCGGTTACTTACTCTCATACTTCCGGCAACTCGGAATCTAAAGAGAGGCGATATCGAATAAACACCGAGAAATAGCCAAAAACGCAAATTGCTTCAAAATGCATGAAATTTATACAGTATCTATATTATGATTTTAGATGAATTTAGGTACAAAAATTATTCCATTTGGAGTTTATATGAGAGAGTTATAGTAATTTGAAAATCAGATTTTTGGAAAATGCTGAAAATCAATGTTCTGTTAATGTTCATCCGAATTTAATTCTTTCGCAGAAATTTGTAGAACAGTGGTAGGGATAATATTTACATGGTATGAAAGGTAATTAAAATTTATGATCAATAAAAATTGAATCACCCCATTTAGAGTTCATATGAATTAGTTATGAATTGTTGAAGTTAAAAGACTTTTTCGTGTAAAAAATAATTCTTTTCTGATTTTGCTACTGCATTAAATAATTTTTATAGGTAGGATGACCTAGCCTCTGCCATGACAAGTGGGGTCTATGTATTTTCTTTTCTTTTCTATTTATTTCCTTTGGAAAAAATCTACCGACAAATCTAACCTTCTCATACTCATATACTTAACCGATTCTCCAGTGTTGAATCCAATCACATGTATAACACTCTCCAATCATATTCTCATATCTTGATCTAAATACCGTACTAACCTCCACTAAGACATTATCAAGGTAGTTAATCCATCGAATGATGCCCGAACTCACGATCTTCCAAATAAACAACACATCCGATAATTACACAAAATCCACCGACTCGTGGGCATATGACCATGATTAAATCCATCAATCGTTCTCCGATATACTATTTAAGATAATACTAACTATCTAGCTCTACTAGTCTCTTCGCGGCAAATCACCCTCGCATAAACCAAAATTTCCACCGATTGATGTTTATTTGACCAACCGACACCTAATGAGCTTAAACATTTTAGTAACACATCCAACATCTAATGTCTCATTAATTGATCTGCTCATATCCATACCACTGAACTTAGTTATGTACTACATCTACCAATCCAATCACATATGCGTCTCTACGGTCGACTAATAATCATTTAGCTACTAATCCAAAAGAGAGTAAAATTGCATCGACTCGGGACATGGGACTTACCTACTAATTACATGGCAATCCAAATATTTATCCGCAATCAAATAATCCATTCCTACCTTCTTCCAATTCTAGCATGTACAACTCACATAGATATTACTTAAGGCATCCGACCAACTTGCTCGCGATTAAATAAATCGTCTGATTCAAAATCCATATTTCCTTAAATATCATCTCATGAGCTATCCAACAAGTAATAATCTATAAAATCCTTATGCATCCTATCTCCTAAAATTACTAATCCAATGTGAGAAGAAACCTCCAATCCATTTATCATCCAAAGATCACCACAATTTTTGATGCAACTCCAAATTAATATCATCCAATCCACACTCCAATAATACTTAATCTAGCATCCACCAATCAACAATATACAAAATCCGCTATGACGATAAAATTATTCGTAATCTACCGACATACATCACAAAAACATACCTACACATAAATAAGACATAACCGGAGAATTTTACTGGTCTAAAGCTACCAATTCATTTTTATAATTAAATATGCATAAATAGATGCTATGCTCATGACTAATATGCAACATGCATGACTAATATCATAGCACGGTAACAAAAATAACACTAAAGATTTTTACCGCGGCACTAGGCGTGTGAACCGTCACCGGGCGTCGTCTTCCCGACCCCGCATCCGCGTCCGTCGTAGTTGTCGCCGAACTCGTCCGTGTCCACATCCGGCTCCTCGTCCATGTTCGTCATCCTAGTGTCGTCGCATGCGCCACGCCGTCGCATCGACACCGCCGCTCGCCGCCTCGATGTCGCTGCACTGGCGCGTCGCGCGTGCTCAGTGCGCTCACCGAGCCACCACGCCATGCCGCGCCGCCGTATGCATGGTTGCCGGCCTCGATGTCGCGCCTCGGAGCCGTCCCAGTGCCTCAGCCCGGCCACCACCGTGCTGACGCCACTAGCCGCCGCCGCTGCTCCCGATCGGCTGTGTCCTCGGCGCCCTCGTCTTCACGCCGGGCACGCAGCTGCGGCGCCTCGGCACCGCCGCATCGCTGCCTCCATCTGCGCCGCTTGCGCCGCTTGATCGACGCTGCCCTCACTGGCTGCGGCCGCGCCGCCATCCTCCGTCTTGGTGCCGGGCTGCCGCCGCCATCGGGCTACTGCCGGCGCTTCAACCCCTCGGCCGCCTCGACAAGTGCCGCCGGCCGGGCCGTGCCGCCGCAGCACCTCGCCTCCCGCTCACGGAGAGTGCCTCCACCGCCGACACTCGTGACGTCGCCGCTGCAGTGCAGCGCCTCGATGCCCTCGGCCACCTCCTTGCCGTCAAGCCACTGGCTGCTTGCTGCTAGCCTGCTACTCCTCTCATACCAAAACAGCCACTGCCCTCCTTTCTCTCCTCTCCAAAACACTCAAAAGAACTTGCATGCGTAATCTAATTGGATAAATGAGATGCTTGGGTGAAGATGAACACAAAGGGATGGCATGCATAGAGAGATTTGTGGTTCTTGGTAGAGATTTAGAGGAGAGAAGTGGAGCTTGAGTTTGTGTACAAGAAGAGAAAGAAATGGTGTGCTTGTTCTGTTGGAGGAAGAAGGCAGTGGGGGAAGAGAGTTGGCGTGGGAAAAATGATAGTGAGCTAAAGGGGCTTCGGTGGGAGAAAGAGCATTGCAGGGGATGGGGCTGTGTTGGGAAGTGAAATGGCAGTGGGAGGTTTGGGCTCTCGGCTGGGCAAGGAAAAGCAGTGAAAAAAAAGAATGGGACTGGAAGAAAGAAATGACAGTAGGGAGGGGTATGCTGCCTGGGAGAATAAAGAAATGGTAGTAGTGGGAGGTGAGTTCGGCTCGGATAGTTAAATGGGGATGGAGTTGCTGTTGGAGAGGAATTGGTTGGTTAGCAAAATAAAAGAATTGGTGTGTGCTTTGATGGGGAAGAAGACGATGGCAAGTGAAGTACTTGTGGCTCTCGGTTGCATAAAGGAAATGGCAGGGAAGCTGTGCACAAGGTGGGAAAAAAAGGTGGCAGGATGAAGCTTTACATGTCCGATAGTGTGTGAGGTGAATAAAAACAAGAAGATGGCAGTATTGGTGGGGTTGTTCGGCTGGTCAAGAAAAGAAAAGCAGTGAGGTGTTTAAGAAATTATTAGATGATGAAAACTTGCACCAAAAATCGTGAAAATTTTAGGGGAGGCTTCTCACATAATGTAAATGCTTAGGTAAAATTTTCAAGAATTTATCCAGACTGTGATTTTCTCTAAAAATCTTTAAAGTTTGCTGTTTTTGTTGGCTGTGTATTGTTGGGTGCTTTGCATGATGGGTAAAGTTGGCAATGGAAGATAGATTTAAAAAAAAAATTGGCAGTGAGAATGAGCAGCTCTCGGTTGGAGAGATGAGGGGGGCTGTGTACAAAATTGGAATGGAAATGAGTTGCTTTCTTGAGAAGTGAAATGACAGCAGGTCTGAGTGGCATTGGTTGGTGGGAAAAGAAAATGTATGTGCAAGAGGAGATGGGAGATGGCTGGGCAAAAAGAAGGGCAGAACAGTGGAGTTAAAAGCATTGTATTTCTCCCTCATTTTTTTCCAACTTGCTCAAATAACCTTGCATGTGGGAACCGCTTGCGGAATTGAAATGCTTGCGTGATGGCGAATGCAATGATATAACATGCGTTGTCAGATTCTTGATTTTTGGTGGTGATTACGAGCAGAGACGTTGGGAGAAAGAAATAGACTCACAGGCGTCTGGCCTACGGTCGATCGGACTGAAAAAGAGCAGCTTACTAATGCATGCCTCATGATTTTTGTAAAGGATGCTAAAACAAGAAATCAAAGTAATTAAATTTAAATGCAGTCATTTAGACAATTTGATTATATATATGTATATATATATATATTATTGTTACTATTATTATTATGCAACTTTTTAAACCACTTGATTTAACTTTAGATGCAACCTTTTAATTAATTCGATTTGATTTTAAAAACATTCTTTTTACGTAACCTGGGAAAATTTTAAAACATAGTCAAATATTTAATAGATTGCCAAATTAAATAATAACATCCTGATTCTGAAAATCAAGATCTGAAAAGAAGACATCCCCAAGACAGCTTTTTCAACAAGATATGGGTTGTTTGAGTTCACTGTCATGCCCTTTGGGTTAACCAATGCCCCTGCCTACTTTATGAACTTGATGAATAGAGTGTTCATGGAGTACCTTGATAAGTTTGTCATTGTGTTCATTGATGACATCCTGGTATACTCCAAAAGTAAAGAAGAGCATGCAAAGCACCTCAATTTGGTTTTGGAAAAGCTTAGAGCTCACCAACTATTTGCCAAGTTTAGTAAATGTGAGTTCTAGTTAAATGAAGTGGTCTTTTTGGGACATGTCCTATCCGAAAAAGGAGTTTCTGTCAACCCCAGTAAGGTCCAAGACGTACTCAATTGGGAACCTCCTAAATTAGTGCCTCAAATTCGAAGCTTTCTTGGTATGGCAGGTTATTACAGAAGGTTCATTGAAGGGTTCTCTCGCATAGCAAGACCTCTTACTCAGTTGTTGAAGAAAGAGAAGAAGTTCTCCTGGACCTCTGAGTGTGAACAAAGCTTCCAAGAGCTCAAGAAACGCTTGACCTCTGCCCCGGTTCTGATATTGCCAGATGTCCGAAAGGACTTTGAGGTTTATTGTGATGCTTCCTGACAAGGTCTTGGTTGTGTTTTGATGCAAGAAAGGAGAGTGGTAGCCTATGCCTCTCGGCAATTGAAATCTCATGAAGTAAATTACCCTACACATGATTTGGAGCTAGCTGCCGTAGTGCACGTTTTGAAAATTTGGTGCCACTATCTCATTGGGAACCGCAGAGGTCTACACCGATCACAAAAGCTTGAATTATATTTTTACACAAGCTGATTTAAACATGAGACAAAGAAGATAGCTAGAGCTAATCAAGGACTACAATGTGGGAATCCATTATCACCCCGGCAAAGCCAACGTGGTAGCTGATGCTCTGAGTAGAAAGGTCCACAGCAGAACCTTGATGATAAGAGAAAGCCAACCAATATTGCACAAGGAATTTCAAAAGCTCAGGCTTGAGATAGTTCAAGAAGGGTTTTTAGCAGGTCTTGAAGTGCAACCCACCTTGCAAGGCAAAATTAGGGCAGCTCAAGTTGAAGATGCCGACATTCAAGAGATCAAGAGCAACATGAGAAAAGGGAGGTCTTTGAGGTTTTCGAAAGATGAACAGGGAACAGTTTGGTTCGACAAAAGGCGGTGTACCAAATAACACAGAGCTCAAAAGGGTGCTCGTCAAAGAAGCCCATGAAGCCTTGTACTCCATTCATCCTGGAGCTACAAAGATGTATCAAGACATCAAGGAGATGTACTGGTGGCCTAGCATGAAAAGAGAAATTGCAGAATATATAGCCAAGTGTGATACTTGTCAAAAGGTCAAGGGTGTACACCAAAGACCGGGAGGTCTTTTGATGCCTTTGCCCATACCCGAGTGGAAATAGGAGAAGATCGGGATGGACTTCATAACTAGTCTACCCCGTACCCAAGCTGGTTTTGACTCCATTTGGGTGGTTGTGGATCGCTTGACAAAAGTGACTCATTTTATCCCTATCAAGACCACCTATTCTTGAGATAAGTTAGCAGAGCTTTCTATGGCAAAAATTATGTGTTTGCATGGGGTGCCAAATAAGATTGTGTCGGACAGAGGATCTCAGTTCACCTCCAAGTTTTGGGTAAAGTTGCATGATGTCCTGGGCACAAACCCCAACTTCAGCACAACTTATCACCCACAAACTGATGGCCAAACCGAAAGGGTTAACTAGGTCCTTGAGGACATGCTGAGAGCTTGTGCTCTAGAAAAACAAACTAGTTGGAATCGAATGTTGCCCTATGTTGAGTTCTCGTACAATAACAGTTACCAGGCAAGCCTCCAAATGTCACCATTTGGAGTTCTTTATGGAAGGAAGTGTAGAACACCTTTGTAATGGACAGAATGTAGTGAAGGACAAGTTCTTGGACCAGACCTCTTAAAAAAAGCCGAAGACTAAGTGAGATCAATAAGAGAAAAGCTAAAGACAGCTCAAACTAGGCAAAAAAGCTATGCCGACAATAGACGTCGAGATCTAGCGTTTACACATAGAAATCAAGTGTACCTTAAAGTGTCACCTCTCAAAGGAATGCACCATTTCAGAGTTAGTGGAAAGCTTGCACCAAGATTCATTGGACCTTTTCCCATCCTTGCCCGAAGAGGATAAGTTACCTACAAGTTAGATCTCCCTCCTCAGCTGGCTGGAGTGCACAATATCTTCCATGTGTCTTAGTTGAAGAAGTGCTTGTGAGTACCTGAGGAGCAGATGTCCTTAGAAGCCGTGGACCTCCAAGAAGACCTCACTTATCAAGAGAAGCCCATCAAGATCTTGGACGTGTCTGAACAAGTCATAAGAACCAACACCATCAAACTTTGCAAAGTGCAATGGAGCAATCACATGGAAGCACAAGTAACTTGGGAGCGTGAAGAGGACCTCAAGAAGGAGTTCCCGCACCTATTCTCTAGCTAGCCCGAATCTTGGGGTCGAGATTCCCCTTAAGGGGTGAAGGTTTGTAACGTCCCGTTTGTGGTAGAGTTCTTGCCTGATTTCAAAATCTAAAAAGGAACCTTTTGGTTTATTGGTTTGCTCAAGCTTAACCTGGAACTTTGGAAATCTTGGAGGTTTAACTTGAACTAACTTAACCTCAACTAAAGTCATTTAGCTCTTTGTTCGTTGTTGGAGTCTTTCGTGTTCTTTGACCTTTAGTTTCCCTTCTCTTTGTGCTTTGAGTGCCCTCAGCCTAGTTTCTCTCTTTTAGACCTCCCTTGTCTAGACCCCCTTTAGGGTCAGGACCACTTTTGAGGTTCGGACCTCCTCTCTTTGGTTTAGACCTCCTCAGGTTTTGACCTCCTTTATGTTGGACCTCTTCCTTATTAAGACCTCCCCTTTTGTAGATCTTGACCGTCAAGACCTTCCCTTTGTAGATCTTGACTGTCAGGACCTCCTTAGACCTTTTTCTTTGGATCTCCTTCGTTAGATCCTTCTCACTTTGGGAGTGAGTGGGTGCTCACAACCTCCCATTCAAATCAAATATACTTATGTATTACTGTTTTTAACTTGAGCTCTTAACCTATCTATGTTATTTCATACGAAATGTGGCTTTCTACAAACTAACCCGGCAGCTTCCCATTGTCAAAACCAATGCATGAATATTATTTATATAACTGTTCTCTGTGACTTGCTGAGTACATTCAACGTACTCACGGCTTTAAGCCCTTTGTTTGAGTAGTGGTCGAAGATGACCCAGTTCAAGGTGGCTTAGACCTGTTCGAGGAGTTCTTCGACTAGGGACGTCCTCCACTCGACAGCTTTTGGGTTTGTCGGTTGGCGCCTCGTGTTTTCGATGTTTTGCTGTAAAGCTCTATTGTCGAATTTTGTAACCCTTGTTGGCAACTATTGTAAACAACCTTGGCCATAAGGCCCTTGGTTATTATTTGTTGTACTTTATCTGCTGCCCCTTTTATGGACTTTGTGGTTGTGATTGCACCTATGTTGACTTGTGCGAGTTAGCTTCGATTCCTAGGACTAACTCAATGCATAGGTGTCCACGACCTCCGAAAGGTCCTTGCAATCTCCTGGGAGGTCCTAGAGGACCTCCTCCGTGGGTGTTCTTAGAGGACCTACACGACCTCCAAGTGGTCCTATCAGACCTCCCTAAGAGGTTCTTGGAGATCTTCTTAGTACATCCCGAGATGGTACTGACAGAGGTCCAGGAGAAGGTCCTGAGGGGAGGTCCCTAAGGAGGTCCTTGAGGAGATTCGGAGGGGGGGTCCAGGAGGAGATCCTGAAGGGAGGTCCTAAGGGGAGGTTCAGGAGGAGGTCCTAAGGAGGTTCTGGAGGAGATCCTGAAGGGAGGTCCAGGAGGAGGTCCTTGGAGGAGGTCTTGAGGGGATGTCTACGAGGAGGTCCTGAGGGGAAATGGTCGTGACCAAGGAAGGTGGTCTTTTCAAAAAAGACAGTTGCGATCGAAGAGAGTCGTCTTTGCAAAAAGAACAGTTGTGACCAAGAAGGGTCGTCTTTGCAAATGGACAGTTCGTGGAAGAGTGGATAGAGATGGCCGTTCGATCTAAATCAGACGGCTCACTAGGAGTGGAACGTTCGGACCGGACGAACGTGCAAACAGGATCGGGCCATTCAATTTTAATCGGAAGGCTCACAAGGGGTGGGATGTTCGGACCGGGCAAACGTGCAAATAGGATCGAGCCTTTCAATTACAATCAAACAGCTCACAGGGAGTGGAGGCGTTGGCGCGCGGGAATAATGAACGGCTAAGCCCAAAAGGAAAGAAGGTCAAAAGAGGAGGGCCAGAGCTGAAGAAGGAGGAAATCAAACCTGGATTTCGAACTACGGAAACAAAGAGTTTTGAAACACAATCCTGAGCTTAAAAGAAGCTAGGAGATTTGAGGCTAAAGACACAAAGACAAACGAAGGAAATCAAAATCCACAATAGCACAAACTAATACTTGTCCGAAAACATGACGTTACAACTGTATAATGGTCCGGCAGTGCAAAAGGACGCTGCACCTCCTAGATCATACGCACATGAAATCATCTCAACATTCATGAGCACAGGCGAGGGGTATGTGTTATTCTTTTGGTTGCTTCATCAAGACCACTCTTGCTTACGAGTATCCTTCTACGTAGAAGATCACATGGACATTTTCAGTCTTCAGGAATTTCTGTTGGCCCAAGCCCAATTCGAGTACAATCAAAAAAACAAGACATGCATATATGTTGCACACTTCATCGGGATATCATTCACTATTTATGCAAAGAAGCAATATACTGATGGCAAGCAACAACTAATAAGATGTATCTTAAATATCTTTTTTATTTTTATTTTGCCACTACTAAGTGGTGCACTAATCTTGTTTTTGCTACTAGCTATCTCACTGACAAGTGAGGTATAGGCCCGTGTGTCAATGAGAGTACTTGATTGGTGGGGAAAAAACCAAATTCGCTGGTGGCAAAAATGGAAAATTCCTTTACTTGTATTTTATCAAAACTGTGGCAGCCAGAGCCATCCTACATCGGATGACATGCAACGGTACTACAGTGTTTCGCAAGACAACAAGTATGGGGTCACTCGCTAGAGAACCCACAAGAGATGAGCATGAATCTTGGCCGGTCGGAATCAGTGCTACAACACTTAATACTAGACGTTCGTGATATCAAAACCGTCAGATTCAATACAATCACGCACAATTTTGGTTTAGTGACCGTCAGGCATCGCTACGCTAAAAACCGTTTGTGAAGAAATAATATCACAGATGGTTTATGTTGAAAACCGTCTGTGAAGTATCACAGACGGTTCTTCAACATGAACCATCTGTGACTTCCCGTCCTTATCATAGATGGTTTGTATTTAAAACTGTTTATGATAAGTATTTCTGATTTTACCATAACTTGAAATCAACACTATGATTTTACTATGGTTTGAAATCACTAACTCTCTGATTTTACCATGGCTTGAAATCAATAACTCTCTGATTGGGTGCCACGAAAACATCACTAACTCTCAGTTTTTGTATGAAATCGTTTGTAAAATATTACAGCCATCATAGACAGTTTTTGTATGAAACTGTCTATGATTTGGTCATCATAGACGACTTTTTATGAAACCATCTGTGAAGTATTATAGTCATCATAGACGATTTTTGTATGAGACCATTTGTGATTCGGTCATCATAGATGGTTTTTGTATGAAACCGTCTGTGATTCGCAACACGGGAGAGCAGAAAATTTTGAACGTGTGCACAGAAGGTAAAATATTTTGACACTATCCTTATATATTATAGCCACCCTGGCCTAGTCTTCCACCAGTCTCCCTCTCCCCTTCCCACGCCGAGCTCCAGCGACCACCCTCGATTACTCGTCGCGGTTCAGTGAGAAGACACAACCGATGATGATGAGGAGGAGGGATGCAGAGGAGCTCCTTGTTTGCCGCAGGAGGTAGCGATTGCCGGAAGGTGCATGTACAACTCTAAAACATACACAATTTGTTGGTTATTTATTGTTAAAAAAAGATCTTAATTTTATGTTATCTAAGGTCAGAGCACCACCGGATGTTTTCAGTCGTCTGCCTTGCCGACCAGCTTGAGTCAAACTTAGACGATATGCAAGAACAGCTTGTGATATACTGGTGAGGTACAAAGAGGAGCTCACAAGACCAATCCAAGAAGTCGATCAGTTCTTCAGGAGCTTGGAGGTACATATGGTTTTTAGCTAATTTAACTTTGTAACTTTATTTTTTTTTCTTATTTGAAGGGGACATTGTGAAACCTTTTGGTTTCCCTTTCCTATAATGTGTATGCTATCAGAATTTTAATTGGATTTTAGTTGTCTTGCAAGAGGTTGCATATGGAAACTACTGTCTAGCAATCGATTAGTTTGGCTCAAAATCTAATTTTTTTTTACAATAAAAAAAACTATCACAGACGATTCTGAACAAGAATCTTCTGTGATAATAGACTATCACAGATATCACAGATATTAGCCTGAAGATTACGCATACACCTATATCAACCCTTTTATTCAGAACCGTCAAGTGATAATCTTATTCAGAACTGTCTGTGATAGCTTTTTTCACAGACGATTCAAAAACCGTCTGTGATGACTTTATGTTATTACTGATCCATAATCTCATACAGCTCACGAAACCATCTGTGAAGATATTTTTTGTAGTAGTGCAAGGAAATTAAAAACCTTGTTGTAGATCGAATCGTGGCCCTTATAATGTGACATGATCGCAAGCATTTCTATAGTACTGAAGCTCATTCCCGCTGGTCAAATTCACTTACGTCAGAAGTTTATTTCGAATCTCCGACATAAATATGCATTTAAAATCCAGATATATATATAAATAAAGCTCCACAGTTACAGTTCAAGACCAGGTTCAATCTGTCTTTTGCATTTGTGAGCTTACCATAATTAGCCTGAAGATTACGCATACACCTATATCAACCCTTTTATGCATTCCAGTGCGATTCTGCAATTAATTACGTGCCATTTATAATATATCCATTGAAATGTGTCTTTATAGCAAATCGCAAAAATCCGATTTGTAATTAAAAACACAGAGATAAGGATTGAAACCTCTCGCTTGGACATTAATTCCCTACGCCGTCCTACGGTCGAAATCCTCCTTTAAAAAAAACCCCATCCTATCGAGCCAGGCACACCAACCAGGCCAGCGAGCAATTAGGAATAGTACTCCCCTATCCTTCCTTCCTCTTGATTACCTAGGAACCATGTCTTCCATGGTGAACGGTTCCGAGGAGGCCCTCCTCCGCGACATAAGTCTTTTGAATCCTTCTTTGGCCCCAATCGTATCAGATCTGCTGACAAGGGAGCTGATGAGCCCCATCTACATATGCGTAGAATGCACCAAGCGGACCTACATCCAGCAAGCCATGGCCGTCCATTGCAGGCAGCATGTCCGGGCTGGCATGGCCAAGGGGACTGTGAGGCACATCAAGTACAATCCAGACCACTCATACACTATCAAGGGCAAGAATCCACAGCCACGTCCAGCTGACGAAGCTCCCAGATCTGCCGACCATGTTGTGCCGCCGCAACCACCGAGCCAGATCAACAACCAGGTGCCAACAGCAAGGTATCACGCTATCTCAACTTATGCTTACCGTCCTTTCATTACACAAATAGCAAGGTCGATATCCCTCCGGTTGAATCGCCCAAACCAGGGCTCTCGTCAGCCAAGAATCAACACCGACAACGCGCACGCTACAACACTTACATGGCGTTGATCGGTAAACCCTTATATTGGAACTTCCCCAAATCCCAGGTCCTAACACATTTCTTATTCCAGTTCTTCTGCCCAAGATGGATCTGGCACCCTGGATGGGTCCAAGAACTACTGATAACTCCAGTCGCTATGGTGATAACCGCAAAGGAAAGAAAGTGATGCGTGGACCATGGGATTGAAGGCGGCGGCTAGAAGAGCATCAATCTGAAAGTTTAGATTCTGTTCTGCATCTATCTATCTATGTAGTAGCTTCAAATTTCTTGGTAGTTTGCTTGCGAGGTTTGTAGTTTCCAGTGTGGAAAAAGTACCATGTATCAAGTTTCTTTTCTATATGTACTCCTCTTTTATTAAATAAAATAAATTAGCTTCATATCGCTGAAGTTTTTCTTGTTTAAAAAACAGTTAGTCTAAAATTGTAACTTTATCCTATTATAAAGAGGAGTTACATCTATAAAATTTGAAAAATCGCATGATGGGACAAACTTTTCAGATTTTAACCCCTTCAGTGGTATGATATTGCTTTTAGTGTGCCATCCACTCAGGACAATTTTAGCCAAGAGCTTATGCATACAAATGAATAATTCTGACATCTTGGTCTTCATCTATGACAAGTGATATATATATTGGTCGATGCATTGGTAGAACGTTCTTGTGTTTGGTTCCTCCCCTCCGTCTTTCCCTAAATTAATGGGACATGTAATCATGTGTACAAGTCTAAAACCTATACTCAACAAGCATCAGAAAGAGAAATGAAGAGGCTACATGGTAATAATATAATATTAGATCTTTATATTCAGAAGATTGTTTGTGGAGAAAATATACTCTAAGAAAGGGGTAAATTCAGGTGTAACGAAGACTACATTTAAACATTTGGATTGAAATTCTTATATGTGTTGCGTTTAGCACTCTAACTAAACTAATCTATGAATCAAGATAATAGAATGCATACATAGTTTAATTTCCAGGTTGCTAGTTCCAGGGCTATCACTTGTTCCTGACCCATTGTTCTTGTTTGAGACATTTAACTGAACATTTTGCATATATATATATATATATGTGTGTGTGTGTGTGTGTGTGTGTCCGTGTCCCCTAGGACCCATTCGACTAAACATAAAATTTTGCCTCGCTACTGCTTTTGCATAAAGGAACGCTACTCAGTTTGAAGGGGCCGGATCTAAAAAAAAATTCAGAATTGAATACAATGCTCACTCGCGCTTGGTAATATCTGAGATTATTAGTACTTTTTTTTTTCAGTTGTAACAATTTTACAGTTATTACAGATTCCAGAATCTGGAAATTGTACGTAGTTCCTCATTTCCAGATACTTTGCCATCACCTAGAATGGTTTAGTCTAATCCTCTTATTTTCCACATAGGCAAGGAACAAAGCAAATTAAAGTACAACTATTTTGCACGTACTTGTTATTTGTAATATGCGTTCTGTAAAAGTACAATGTATTATATTGTTTAGAGAACACCAAGGGTCCACAAGGAGAAGTAAAACCCTATGGGGAGAGAGAGAGACACACACACACACACACACATATATATATATATATATATATATATATATATATATATATATATATATATATATATATATATATATAACAGTAATCAGTACCTTCTTGTTTGTGATTTGCAATTCCTTTGTTTATTTACTTTAATACTCATGATGCCATGTTAGAGACATTATTTATGTGCATATTGAGATGGATTAGCTTGTTTAAACTTCTGTCTGATATTGACTGGAATTATTTCATGTGCTGCAGGATAATATTTACAACTATTATACTGGAAGTTTGAAATGGAAAAATCAGGATTCTACAGTTGGTGTTCTAATATATATAGCTTCCTTTGTACCTTTTCGTTTCCACCAGTTAGACTTGTATTCTGATTCTGATTTGTTAACTAAAAACAGATGATCTTTTATTTCCTTGGTTCATATATGGAGTGTTGTTAAATTATTTATGTTTTACAATTACTCCTATCTTTCTCTACTATGTACTATTTCTGGTTGTTTTATTAATTTGTAACATTATGTATTCTATTGATTAGAAGTGGTGAATTTCTTACATATGTAGCAAGAGGATAAATCATGGTGGAAGCATAATTGGATGCTATAGCTCATGAAAAGTTCGCATCAATTATCAAGTTTTATATTGTGTTACGGTGGGAAGAGGGATATTTGAAAGATCAGGGGAAGAAGCGCGATAGAGGAATTAGTCGACTCACTGGACAGAATTTCTCAATATGAAAAGGCCATTCTAAGTACTATTATCCAGAATTACTAAAGATCGTATTTCATATTAATAAATTTGACAATGTTTTACACAATAAAACATCTATTTTTCGCCATTTGGGCGATAAGATTGTCAATATTTTCCATATAGTCGATTTGAATAGTTATTAATTATTTGATAAATACATATAAATGACCATAAAATAGAAAACAAGACAGCTATATATGTTTAGATAAAATCCAAATATTTTCATAAAGTCACACAGCGGCATTAGGGTTTGAAACTCTAGGGAAAGCTTATCGCGTTATTACCAGTAACAATATTTATTTAAGTTCATGGTGGAAAAAAACACATGGGATTTTTTTTAAGTTCTTTCCCTCGGTTTCCCAACTATAAACATTGGGAAATGAAACAATTCCCATCGAATCTCTCCGTACTCATTCCCAAGGGTTCTAATTAGGGAAATGTTTCCCTTATTACTTTATGGTGTTTCTTAAGGGCTTGTTTGGATGTCTCAATCCCGGGGGACCCAGTCCATTTCTGGGGGTGAAAAACCACGGGGCAAACTTCCGCGACCCAAGTCGAATTCGCATTTAGAAGCCCATACGATAGGGATCTCCAGCCCCGATCCACGCCATTTCCATGGGGCAAATATCATCAGCGACGCTGGTCGGGAATTTCTCCTCATCGTCACCTGGTCTCGCTCCTGAGTCCGAACCTCCTCCCTGACCGCCTTCCTCCCGACCATCGCGTCCGCCACGTTCTTCCTCCTCCCACTCTAGCGACAGGAACTAGCCGGTGAAGTCCTATGCTTCCTCTCCTCCTCCCACTAGGGTTCCACACCTCATCTTCTTTTTCTCGTAGATCTCGGTGGGAGACAATTTTTGGATTCATGTTTCTTGATGCATGTTTCTTTCTAGAAATCAAGTTTTTGATCGATGTGTAGCTTTGGCACTTGAGTTATTGATTGATGCTCGCATTTAGATTATACATTGCTGATGTTTTGTGTGGGATCTGGAGAAGTGAATCGAGAGGTAGGCAGAGAAATGACTTACTCATCCATGGGTCCTGGTCGTGGAGAGGTGACTGGATTTGAGGCTTTCTGTTCTTGAGATCCTGAGTTGCGGATTGAGTTTCTTCGCTGGTTGCGAAACTGGGGATGAAAAGAGGGGGAGAGAGAGATTGGGACTTCGAGGAAGAAAATGGGGGCAGTCCAGAAGCTGAGAAGTGAGAACAACTGGTAATGAGAATCAAGGCCTGCTAGAAGCTACTTCCCGTGAGGAAAAAAAAGAGGGATGAAAGCATGACTGAATGAACAGCCTAACGACTGACTTAAAAAGTTATAATAGAATTTGTATAAAAGTATTTGTTTACATCCTATGTCTCAAAAATTATCTGATGAACAGCGCACAGACGTAGTAAAAAGAATTTCTTATACAATAAACCATTTTACGTCTAGTTTTTTTTTTTTTGCAAGATTATCTTCAGTAACAAAACCATGCTTGGGTTGCGAATTAACCTTCTTCCAATGCTAAAAGTCATAGCACTGCAATTCTTGTCATGGCGTTGCAATGTTCATTTGCACACCATAGGTTCAATTTTGAAAATAAGTTTGAGATTATCCATAGCACTGTGGAGTTTAATTGAATCGATGCTGTTCCAAATTTTTGGACAGGTTTATGTTATAAAAAAGTGTTCTAAAATGTAGCGGGCATTTAGAACATTTTCATCTTACTAAGCATATATAAGTGAATCATCCAATTTGTCGTTGCGTTTTCTAAATCTATGGACCTGTAATGCATTCTAGCAAAAATGAATCTGTTAACTCTGAATTTTTTGCATTCTAAACATGCCCTTGTCTCTCACATTTTGTCTGATGTATTAGTTTTGCATCATCTATTTCTAAAATAAGACAGCTCAACTCGATGTCCGGCTCTTAAGGGCACATGCAATGTGAGTACGTAAAAAGTCGGAGCTAAGAGCAATTTTGGGGAGCTAGCAAGAACTTTCCTAGACCCGACTCAAGTTCAAGGTTGGTTCCATCACAATAAAAATTTCCAAAAGGTTGGTTCCAGCAGAAACTTCTGCAATTTGCTGGAACCTTCTGCAATTTGCACTTTTTGGTAGCAAGGGTGTAATGTTGTTTTACTTGGGATGTATATGTAATTCAACTTACTAGAAAGTCATAATCTGAACAGCAGAAAACTAAAAACTGATTCAAGGCAATTGTAGCTCTCTTGAGAATTAATTCTTATTGCACTGATGCACAAGGTTTTTTTTTTTGCCTAGAGAGAATTAGTCAAGTGATATTCATCCAGAGTCAGAAGATTATGAAGAAAAACAACGAACAGAGCTCAGGTAAATGATGATTCACATGTGCTTGTTTCATTAGTTGTCCATTGTTTCTTTTCCTATTGCTTGAGATAACCTTGCTTTCCTACCATGTTAAAATGCTGCTATAGTCATGTTTTTTTCTTGTCATGTCAACTTAAGAACTTCTTGTCGGCATCTTTCATGAGAAATGTTTTACTCAATATGCTAATTCACAATATGTTACATCTGCATGGATGGTTTATACTCCCTTTAACTAATAATATTATTTGTGGTGTGTTTTGTTACTAACTATATTCTTTTATTACATTCAATAGGATCATCCAAAGGTGAAGAAATTCCGCAACAAGCCATTCCCTCTCTTTAACTACCTAGCAGCATTGTATGAAGGTAAAGTTCAACTACATTATTTCAATTCATGCTTCAATGTTCATCTCATGATTTTCAGATTCTATTAATCTTATATGGTCTCATGTTTAGTACATTTGTACATACATGGTGGTATATTGATTTCCTGAACTTCACATTCATTGCTTATACGGAAATAGGAAGTACAACAACGGGAGATCTGAATTTCATATCAATTGAACAAGTAGAACCTCCAACTAATCAAGTTATCCTCAGTGACAATGATGCCCACGATGTTGGCTTAAACCCCTTTTTTTACAAATTTGGATGGGCAAGCAACATCTAGTGCTCATATAAAAGCCGAAGATGTGGAACATGCGCTTTTTCTACTTCGTCTGGATAGAAAGGAGATGATAATGGGAAAAAGAGAAAGCAAAGTCAAATTGCCAGGGTCATTGAGAGCTACTTGGAATTCAAGAAGGAGCAAACAAAAAAATTTGCCGAAGAACTAAATGAAACAACAAGACATAAGCAGAGTGATGATTTTTCTATTGGAAAGTGTGTTGCTGTACTAAAATCAATTGAAGACCTAACGGATATGGAGAAGGCAAAGGCACTACGACTCTTCAAATGTGAGCTGAATAGAGAAATTTTTATCAACACCAAAAACCCAAGTGTTCGATTGGTTTGGATTAAGAGAGAAATTGCTCCATAAGAAAGTTGTCTTTTAATTTATTGCCCATCCAACCATGTTTTGTGGATTGTTCATGGTAACAGCCAGTGTTTGTTCTAGACGATGTTTGTAGAGTTGCATTTGTAATTAAGTTGGTATGATATAGATCAATCCCTTGTTTCCTATTTGTATGACTTCCGCTGTCTTTGTATAATGTAGTCGAATCCTTTGGCTTAATTGGCTTCTACCAATTTCTACATTTTTGTAACTTATTCCTTTTATTGCCCTGAAATTAAAACTGTTTTGCCCATTGCCTTACAGATCAATGGGTCCCTAGCTCGAAGAGCTGTCAAGGATCTGATGGCACGGGGCCTCATCCGCATGGTCTCGGTTCACTCAAGCCAGCAGATCTACACCAGGGCAACCAACACCTGAGGGTGGTGCGTGTGCTACTCTTGTTGATGCCCTTTGTCTTCACTGCATGTGTACCTAGGTGCTCCTCTACTTTAGAACAAGTGTTATATCTTTGTCGAGTTTTCTAATGTTATGCTAAATGAGGTACTTGAGATGGTAGCATGTAACATCCTAATTTTCTGAGTCTTAAAAATCTTGTAAGTAGTTTAGTAGTTGGAAAATTCACCCAAGAGATTTTATTTGAATTTTAATTAAAGCTTAACATGAACTTTTAGTACCAAAACAATTTAATATGATTAATGTCAACATCAACAATTGTCAAAACTATTTTATTTGGATTCTATGAGCTTGGATATATTTTCTAGATTTTTTTTAGAATTTTTCCTAGTTCAATTGCTATTTTCTATTTGCTATTTGAATTTCTAGTATTTTCTAACTTAGAAAATGTATTTAAAATCTCAGAATTTGCTTTGGGCCGAAATCATATTCCTTCAGCCCATTTCCTCTACGGTTTGGCCCAGCCCGGGTGGCCTTTCTCTCCGTGCCAGCCCAATACATGCGCCCCTACGAGCCGTCGCTGATGTGTGGACCCTGCTGTCAGGTCCTCCTTCCACCTCGCGTCATCTTCTCTGTGCGAACGTCATGTTCGTCCGCCATTGTTGCACCTTGAAGCCTCGTCCGGCAACGGGACTTTTCAACCTAAACCTTATCTAGAAAACGTATAGAATCTTATCCCTATCTCTCCCGCAATGAGTCATCATTCCATGTGAGTTGGAAATATACATTTAACGAAGTGAATATGTAACTTTATGATAAAACTATGTGCTATGTGCTATTACTCGTTGATGGCATATGTTGCACACTACAACATGAACGCCCCTTTAGCAACGCATATATGCGTTGGTAGAAGTCCAAATAAATGTTGTTAGGGTCTATACCAACGTATTTAGTATGCGTTGCCGTTGAGGCCGTTGCGAGAGTCTATTACAACAGATAAACAAGCGTTGATAATAGATATGAATAGGCGTTGTGAAGTAGCAACGGATATAGTCAGGTTGTAACTACATTTGTATGCGTTGGTACTTACCATGTATAGATGACTTTTACTATTTTGACTATGGATATAATTATATTGTCACAACGCATAGAAGCATTGCTATTTACCATACAAATGACTTTTGCTATTTTGGCAATGGATATAATTAGATTGCTGCAATGATTATAAGTGTGTAGAAATCAAAGTAAAAAAAATATCATTATCGGTCGTAGCATGGTAAAAAAGAACACTCATATGTTAAAAAGAAATTATTGCATTACATAGAGAACCATCCACATAAGACATAATATAAATATTTTGTTTGAACATCATTTTCTAACATAATGAAAATCGTTTGTCTATGTCACCATTCTCCACCTTCATTCAACATATCATCCATTTATCTTATCAACCTACAATGAAAAATTGGAATCCATTAATGCACCATTAGAAAGAAACAAAATCACAATATTAAAGTACAAAAACTAAAAGGAGCAGCGTATTATATTATTTTGATGCTCGACCATATTCATGAGTTCCAAACAGTAGAGAAGTGAACTAACCTTGTGAAAAAACACATTTCTTGGTTCCAAACTCTCCTATGAAAAAGCACATTTGACAACTTCCAAAGTAGCTTCCGTATCCATCCATAGTAGATAGCATATGTTTGGGCATTTTCCACAAGAAGAATGGAAACCCTTAAATACTTTAGAACTGAGCATCTTAGACTCCTCAAGCAAAAATTGCAGAAGTTCTTCTCTCACTGAATAAAGTTGGGATCGGGGAGTTATTCCATGCCTTGAAAAATAGATCATGTGAGAACATCTCATAGAGTTCTATCTTCTTATAAGAGCATCCTATATAGCAAATTCATATGTATTCCTGGTTCTGCAAATAATCATGTTAGGAAGTATATAGATGTCCCTATGAGAATGACACAACACCAACACCTTATGGCAGAGTTGAACTCTCCAATTTCAGAAAATCAATTTAAGCTTTACACACATAGTTTTACTAGCACATTATACAATTTACAAGGTTCTAGGTCCAGCAAAAGCCCAATAGCATAGGGAAAACACAGTTTATGGTCCAACTACTAACCTGGCATTGAATATATGAAATGAAAAATTATTTGCCATGAATGGTACACCTACTAACCTAGAGGAAATGCTAGGCCCTGAAAGCAATATTTCAGATAAACAAGCATCCTGTAGCTATGTCAACAAAGGCATTATATGGTAAGATGTTAGCTTTCTATATAGTACTAGCAATATTCTAACAAAAAATAGATCAATTTCATGTAGAACACTAGGAATATCTAACAAAATTAAGCAAGTTCAACCACGTAATAATATGTACTTGCCTCCTTCCCATGCATCAATTGTTTTTACAGAGTATCAACAAACCCTCTATTTTGTGCACACTCCCACACACACAAAAAAATGTAGAAGGCAGATGTGTCCACTATAAAATACATATTGATACTACAAACTTTTAAAGAATGGCTCTTTCATCAGCAAAATTGGAGTGCATATCAAAAGCATCTAACATTTTTCACCACGATATCATGTATAACATATTGTAGATGTTTACCCTGATGAAAATTTTTCCTGGAACCAAAACTAGAACAAATATACCAGTTATCAGATACCGTGTCACTCAAAGTTAGACACGTACAACCAGAAAATTTCATTGGGGTCAACAATTAGCTAGGTAGCCGGATGTAATCTAAATTCCACAATGAACCACTAAAATGACCACAACCTTGTAATTAGCACGAATCTGGGCACTCACAATTCCAGTCAAGACAATAGTGCATGGAGATTTGTAATTTTTTAAAGCAACCAAATCTTTATGCTGTAATTCAATGTGTATATGTAAGGTCATATAACAAAGAGCTATAATTTTTAAACTGATGAGCCTCGGCGATGAACACAAACATAGGATATGCCGGCAGTGGAAGCTCTACCACTAACTGGTGTTGAAATCGCAACCAACTTGAAATCATGATGCACAAGTCTATATAATAAGTGACAATGACAGAAAAGAAAGGGAAATCTTAAGAGCTGCTAAGTGAAATGTTATGACCTGCTATCTATGTACATCATGATGCACAAGTCTATCATAACACATGGCAATTAGAAAACAAAAAGATTTGATTCATGGGTTGGATAAAGCACAACCTTCGCTGGTGAAGAAGGTGTTGTCCCGGGCCAAGCACTTGCGGAGGTTAATGCTAGCCTTGGCCTTCCACTACTTCAGAGACTCCGGTCGCTCGGGGACTTGCTCCGTCCTACCATCAAGATCTAGAACTCACCCTGCCGCCGAAGAATCGCCAATAGGCTCCAAATTAGAGGCTTCGACACCCAACCCTGACAATCGCAGCAGCGGCATGTCAGATCCTCAAATCGCAACCACTAGGATCACCAATCAGCCACCCAAATGCCCCCACAAATCACCTGTAACATCCCAATTTTGGGCTTGTGTTTCAAATGTAAGAAAATCAGTAGAAATTAAAACTTTTTCTTACATCATGTATTTCCTGTTGTGCCAAACAATTCTTGTACAAGGGATTATGGAAGTACATTGTCACAAGTCCTTTTGATCCAAATCTTGGCTTTCCAAAAACAATCTTGTCAAATCTTATGATCATCCTCTGGAAATATTTTTCCTAAGTCTCTGATGGCATGTGACCCTCTGAAAAATTTCACAATTTTTAGAAATTGTTTGAATATTTTAGAGGCGATCAAACTGTTTGACTCTTAGTCAAACATTAAAACAGAGCCTTGCAGAATTTTTGGAGATTTATTCACAGTATAAAACCTCTGAAAATTTTACACAAGGTTGATATTTGAGTTAGCAAGCTCCTGTAAAAATTTCATAATTTTTGGAGTTAATTTGCTACCTCAAATAAATCCTTCAAGGTCTCTGTTCTAATTTTAAAGTCAAACGTGGTTTTCTTGTTATCGGGTTCGAGTCGGACTGGGCTCGAGCCATTTGATTCGGTCCGATCAACTAAACGCACCGAGCCACTCTTTAAACGCCGCAATCGATCTCGACCGTTGGATCGAAATCGCGCGCCGCGCGCGTGTAAGACTTCGGACCTTCCGGTTGCAAGATTGATTGTCGACCGTTAGATTCCCATCCAACCATTGAGATCTCCCGAACCCTTCGGACCATCCGGTTGCATTTTTGAATCTGAGCCGTTGGATTAAGATCCAACGCTCGCGCACTTTCGTTGTAAGTAAGAGTTTGCGACGTGGAGCAATCGGAGCCATTCGTTTCTAATCATAGGGCTCGCAACCTCCCCGTTGTGTTTTAAAGCCCGTAGGCGTGGCACTATCTCAGCCGTTCGTGTCTCATCCAACGGCTGTGAATCGCCCGAGCCTTTGCGCGGTCATCTTCAACCTCCCGCCGTGCGAAAAACGGTGCAAGGCATGGTGAGGTCATTTCTTGCTCCCTAAAGCCACCTAGCCAGCGTGTAGGGGTATGGGCGTACATTGAGCGAGCCATGCCCTAATGCACGTCTTCACCTCCTTTTCCCTGTCGGCCGCACCTTGTGCTTTGTGTTTTGCCGCCCAAGAGAGGAGTGGTGCAAACCCTAACCCTTTCATGGCCTTATAAGCACCCAAATGCCTTCCTGGAGTTTCTTTATACCACCATCAAGCTTCATTTTCAATATTGGAGCTTAACACCTCAAAAATGGCAAATCGCCATTGTTGACCCGTGGAGCTCCATCAGTGTTCTTGGTGTTCGGTGGTCCTCCTTCATGTTTCTTTGCCCTAACCTTATCCCTTTATTATCTTGAACATTTCCTCACTTAATTTTGGATTTGATTCTCGGAATTGTCCAATTTGGGGTTTGTTCAAATTCGGTCAATTTGGTCATCTTCTTCCTCAGCTCAGGTGAGTGCTCCATTTTCCAATTGCTCGCTCATGTAGCTTCTGTGAATCATTATGAAGCCATTCGATGCCTTGGTATCACTCATTTGGCTCGTGGTGTCGTTTTCAATCGTTCTTCTCCAAGTCCGCGAGCCTTCACCGTGATCAAGCATCTCGGCCATCTTTGAAGCTTCGTTGTTGGGAAAGCGTGTAGGCTACACTAGCGCAAATTAAAAATTCTACCCGTAAACCAAGATCACTGCGATTATAGATCACGGTATTACCACTAGACGCAGTGCGGAAGTTGATGCGAGACGTCGGGCGGTGTAGTCGTACTCGATTGATGCAAGACGTCGAGGCGAGTAGTCGTACTACTTCCTCGTCCTCGTCGCGGCCCCACGTGCTGCTCCTTTCTTGCGGTTCGTCCCAACGCCACGGATGCGGCGCCCAAAGGTATCCACACGTGCGGGAAGCGGCGCGCAGCGGACTACTAGATCGCGCGGCGACTAGGGCGTGGGAGGGTGGCGGCGGGGTTTGAGGATGTCACGAAAAACTCAACCTCAACCAGCCGCCCTGCCCTCCTTTTATAGGCGTCCTTATAATGGGCTTCTACGAATAGAGGCCCATTAGGACTCAATGCCCGATCTAATTTAGATCCAATCCGAATTAGGCTTGACCCTTAAGTGTGTGACCCTATGGTTCACATATGTTTAGACATGACGCGAGTACACATACTTGGTCAATAGTTGGTAGCGACCTCTAGCAAGGCGTGCCAACTCCTAAACATACGTAAAGATCATATCGGACGAACCATCACAAGCGTTATGTACATGTCAATCCCTTTGCCTCACGATATTGATCGAGCTCCAAGTGACCACTCTTTCTCGATCTGTGATCCGAATCCCTTACTAGGTTAACTCTTAACCTTAAGTAGCATGGCCATGCATTTACGGATCCGATCACTCGAGGGCCAGAGATATCTCTCTCGGTAGAGAGGGCAAATCCCATCTCGATGACCATGCCTCGCAAAGATGCTTCATGACAAACCCGAAAGCTACCTTTATAACTACCCGATTCACGGAGTAGCGTTTGATAGCCCCTAAGTAGGTCGATTCACATCTCAAGTACATACGACAATCTCGTGTCTAAGGACAAGGCGTACACATTGTGTAGAGAGAACCATAAGAATAATTACTATGTCTCATGTTGGGTCGGTCCAACCCCATGTTCTAAACATGTGTCCACATTATTGGTTTGACATCTCCATGTCTATGACCGTGAAACATGGTCATCAACCGATACATGTGCTAATCCATCATTCACGTGTGTCCTCACATGAACTCCGACTAGGGACAACTTTAGAATAACCATACAAGTAAAGAGTTTCACAAACAAGTCACATACTTGTTAATCAACACAAAGGCAATATTCAAGGAACATTTATTAAATCATGGATACAATGAAATATCATCATCAATATGATTGCCTCTAGGGCATATCTCCAACACTCGTCCCTAAGGTAGCTTCTTATTAGTCCTTAGAAGCTTTGGCACCCGCTTCCTTGGACCGCAGCGGAGCTTTTCGCTATTTTCATGTTTAGCAGTGAAGCTCCCGTTTTCATTTTCGGCTAGCCGGCGTTCGATCCTCGCCACGGCGAATGCTACCATTAGGTTCGTCTTTGCTATTGCGAATCCATTTTGGGTCTTGTTCACACGCGCGGCGTTGTCGCCGGCGATTAGCCGTCAAAGACGATCGGGACTTTTGCGCACGCAGCTCCGTTTTCGTTAGCTCATTAGGACACATTAATTACCAATCATTAGTTATTAATTGTGTCTTAATCATTATTATTGAGCCAGCGACCGGTGGGCCCAATATCCTTAAATCAATCTCGGTTCACTCCGCACTGCTTCGAGCATCATTAATGTCTAATCATTGCTTAATTAAATGAGTCGGCATTTAATCGTTGTCGAATTAACCTCTAGGTCGATTGTTGGTGGGCAGAGGATTAAAATCAAATTCCGATAGTCTTTAGTGTCTAGTTAATGATCATCATTAGTGGCATTAATTCGCCATAGCCGTCCTCTCTCGGCCGTCCGCGTGGGCGGTGCGTGCACGTGGGTTAAACCGGCGCATGTGTGCCTCAAGGTCGCCAGCATGTGGTGCCCACGTGTCGATCCATCTTTTGAACTTGATCTTTAGCCACCGTCGATCCCTTGATCAGCGGCCTAGATCGTGAGGGCATTCGGACCCTCGGATGCCTTGATCATTCTTGGCGTCGATCTTGCGATCAATGGTCGAGATCGTGAGTGCAATCGGACAATCCGGTTGTTGGTGCGCTCTGGACCGTCCATCCGCCGATCTGCGGTGGGATTGGCCCAAGCAACCGCGCCGTCGGTTGCATACACTCGTATGAGCCGTTGGATCTTGATCCAACGGTGGGTTTCTAGTGGCTTTTGCGCGTGCTTTTTGTTTCGCGTGAGCCGCGAGGATGTTAGATCAAGGGTTGGGGTTGTCCACGTCATTTTCTTTTATTGGGTTGTTACGTATTTGGTAAGCATTTGTTTATCAATGAAAATGATATAAAAACTTTAGAAACTCATAACTAATTCATTTTGATCGCTTTTGGTTAATTCCAATGTAATAAATCATGTTATCACTTTAGCTTATTATAAAAATGGATTTAAGCACGTTCGAGAATGAAAAATTGTATAACTAGGAATAACTTGGTTTCGTCATTTTGAATATTCCGAAAATGAATAAAACTTTAGAAAATGCATATCTTGCTCTGTGTATGTCCAAAATGAATGATTCCAACTTTGATAAATTTGTTATTAACCCAATGTTAATATAAAAATGATGGTAGGTCCAAGATTGTATGAAACCTTGATTAATGATTTAGTACCTATTTTGGCATTTAGAAAATTCGGAAGACTTATAAAATGCACAAGTAATTCTCTGTAAATGCAAAATATTTATGATAAATTCTAGAGAACCCTCTGTTGGTATACTTCACTGTAAAATTAGTTTTGAACATATTTATGCTCCTGGAAAGTGCATTATGCTAATTTTGCATCTTAGAAAAATCATAACTAAATCATTTTAACTCCAAATGACCTGAAATTTTATATGGGTTACCTCTATACCAATAAGTAGCTACCATAAAAATTTCAGCTTAAAAATCTTTCTAGAAAATATTTTTGCTACAGTGCTAATTATGGCCGAAAATGTGTTTTTAGGTAATTTCTTTTGCACCACAAATCCAATTTAGGTTTTTCCAGTTTCTATGTCTTGGCATATTCGTATTTCACCTTGTGTATAAGTTTAAATCGCATTTGGTTAATTTTTGCTTGATCTTTTGTTAAGTGTTGCTAGTCTTATTGGTTGTTCTTGGTTCTTTTTGTCTTTCGCTTAGGGTTCGACATTTGCAGTAACCCGAGAACGATCCTCCGCAACAAATTGAGCAACAGCAAGAAGGCAAGCGATTTGATCATGTTAATCCCAGATTTTAAGTAATTATGTTGATTACAAATTCTATGTATGCATTGCTACTTTGTTTTAATAGTTGGCCTAGTAGATGCATTTCCTTAGCAAATGATTATCCTCTACTACCATGAGCCTAGGTTACTTCTTGTGATTTAGAGTTCGTGGATGGGCTCTTGTCACTTAGTAGTTGCGAATTAATCGCTTAGCCATGCTTAGCCGGTAGAAATGGGCGGTTATCGACTTGTCGGTAACCTTGATCACACAAAACTTATTATGAATTATGATTTCCACCTTGTGCCATGTCTACTTATGAAAACTAAAGCTGAAAGCAAAATGATTTAGACTTGGGCACAATGGTATGTTGGTGTGATTTTGGGTGTGATGGAATGGTGCTGAGTCAACAAGGACCGAACATCTTGTTACACTAAACCAAGCATTTTAGCGTGCTAACCACATTAGAGGGTATGGGACCTCTCTTGACTTAGTACTTTGGCGTGTATTGCCCTCGGGTCGCAGGAGGTCGCGGGAGGGATGGTGTTGGGAGCATTGTAGTGTCCGAAAGACTTCACCGTGATGGGATTTGTTGTCTTCGGCTTGCAATGTAAGCGTATGGTGTTTCTACCCATACGAGCGGCTCGTGGTTAATACACAATATTAGAAAAAGTCTCGTAGGACTTAGCCGTGCCGGCATACCTACGGAAGTGTGCTTTGTGGCTTAAAGGCGATGCAAGTGTGGGTACATTGGTACACCTGCAGGGTTAAAACTATTCGAATAGCCTCGTCCTAGGTTATGGACGCGCTTGGCAAGGTCTTTCAAGAGTTAGACTACAACCTTTTAAATTAAAACTTGATGGGTGGTACGAATCAAGGGATTCGTGCTATGTTGTGGTGACTATTGGGATAGTCACTTCCTGTGGTTACTTGTATGTATCTTTATTATCTGTTATTTCAACATTTAAAGCAGTTTGCAAACTTGCTTTTAAAATGTATTACATTATTGCAAATAAAGTTGGCTTCATGCAAAATGAGACATATAACCTCCACCTAAATAAGTTTGCATGTAGTTTATGAATAGGTCTGCTATTCCACACGTCAGTCTTGCGGGTACAAAGACAATCTTTGTACTCAGTTGCTATGCTTAATTGTTTTGTTGCAGAGGAAGAAGGTGAGCCTGTGGGGCCTCACTTTTGTGAGCTATGTTGTGGTAGCTTGCGGGGCGACTAGCTTGGCGGCCCGGTCGGTTGCCTTGTGGGTGTGTGGCTAACCGGTCGACTTTTGTTCTAGCCATCTTATGGCACCTTTTGCTTCCGCTGTCATTCTTGTATATTGTTCTATTTGGCCGGTCGGCTCTCTTTTGTAATAACTTTACTTTATGTATGTCGTTGTCAAACTTAGTGATGTATGTGTATGGAAATGATGTGTAATTTTGTGATGATGTGCATATCTGCAGTGCAGGAAGCATATGCCCATCGAGGCTTAGAATGTTTAATTAGTAATGCTTGAACCAATTGGAGGTTAAGTGTTACTAGCTAAATATTCCGGGTCCTCACAAAGTTGGTATCAGAGCCATACTGACCGTAGAAACCCCTAGCTTGGTCGCCTCTAGAATATTTTGAAAGCTTACTTTCAAAGGTTTGTAAAACTTAAGTAAGTTCTCTAATTTTGCTCCTTCACTGCCTTAGCTTGCTCATCTCACCTTACTCTCACTTAAGTTTGAAAAAGTTGTTCCTCTCTTCCTTTCAAAAATTAGCTCAGTCGATTAACTTGGTTTTGGGAGAACCATGAGAGCTTGGAGAAAGGAATTTGGACGGCTAGCTAGTGGTGAGTAATTAAGGTAGGACATGAGAGGTAAATACAACTAAAATTTGTGGGAATGAAAGGGTAAGAAGTGATATGAGATTAGCTAATGCCTATACTCTATTAGGTGGTTATACCTTGATTTTTGGACTGTTTTTGAGCTAGAACTTAGTGCTGAAATTTTGGGTCTTCTTAAACGATTGCTCGTTCTTCCATACGGGTTAGTCGTTTCAGGAAGTCGATTTAGTGATTTTGGTCTTGTACTCTTGGTGGTTATTCCCGAGCTCTTTTTTGAGTTTGCATTTCCTTGCTTTCTTTTTATCTCGGGCTTGTAGCTAACTCATCTTAGTAAATCAGGATGGCTGGTGGGACACGAGCGGCGGAATCGGAATCACCGTAGTCCCGATGAGGAACTTCCTCCTCAGACCATGGCGGAAGTCCTCATGCGATCGAACGCAATCGTTCGAGGACCGTAGGGTGTTGGAGGTTATCGCCAGAACACCTCCACTCCCTCCGGTGCCTCGGATGCGGAGGTGGTCACCAGTCTCGTGGGGACTTGCGGAGTTCCTCCGCACGCAGCCTCCCACCTTCTCCGGTCAGGATCCCTTGGACGCAGACGCATCGGCTGCGTGCGGTTGAGCGAAGCTCAACGTTGCTCGATGCCGAGAGCGGAGGCGGGCACTTTCGCATCCCATCGGTGGAGGGTGCGGCACTCTCATGGTGGGAGAATTTCCTCGCCATGCAGCCTGCGGGACACGTGGTCTCGTGGGAAGAGTTCCGGTCAGCTTTCCGTCGGGCCCATGTCCCTGCCGGCCTGGTGAAGCTGAAGAAGAAGGAGTTCCTTGCGCTCAAACAGGGCGCAAGTGCGGATCGAGTACCTCCATGAGTTCAACCATTTGGCGAGGTACGCTCTCGCCGAGGTGGCCACCGATGAGGCCAAGCGGGGAGAAGTTCATGGAGGGTGCATGCGAGGAGCTTGGGACAAGCTCTCTATTGTGGACTTCCCGACTTCCGGACCTTGGTGGACAAGGCCATCGCCGCGAGCATAAGGCGAGCGCGGCGAGTCCCGCAAGCGCAAGTGGGAGGCCCAGATGCCGCACAGCGGCCTCGTTCGTTCGAGTTGGGCTGCGCGGTGGCCGTTCTTTGGCTTCACCACCGCCGAGGCCTTCAAAGACCGACTCCACGCCCGCGCAGTCGTGACTCGACCACGCGCTCGCGACCAGCCAGCAGGTGTTCCCGCAACCCCGCGGCCGACGCCACCGCTTCTCGCCACAACAAGGGCCACTACGCGAGTAGTTGTCCTAAGAAGACCGAGCGGCCCTCGTCCTAATGGAGGACGCGGCAAGGGAGTGGTCACCCACCGACCGAAGACCCGGGCTTGGGAAGCGGCCGAGTCAATCATATCTCGGCCGAGGAGGCACGAGAGGCCCGGCGTGGTGTTGGGTACGCTCCTTGTTAATTTGCATCCCGCTACGCTTTATTTGACTCGGGGCCTCGCATTCTTTTATTTCGAGGTCGTTTGTCGTTGATTGTGGACTTCTTTGTGTTCCTTTGGGGATTCCATCATTGATTCGCTCTCGGGTTTGGAAATGAGAGCGACCAAGTATTGGGATGTTCCTATCCACATCGAAGGAGTGGGATTCTTGGCGAGTCTTATCCCGCTCGACTCGGCGCTTGGATGTGATCCTTGGCATGGATTGGTTGTCCCAACACTTGGGGCAAATCGATTGTGCGGAAGATTGTCTACCTCACGATCCTTGGTGAACAGGTTGGGTTTTCACCGCGATTCACGAGAACCCCATCTTTATGTCCTGGAAGCAAAGCGGCATTGGAGATCCGTGATGTTCCCACATATGTGAGTTCGTGGATGTCTTTCCCAAGACTTGCAGCATGCCTCTGCTCGAGATCCGGAGTTCGTGATAGAGTTGCTGCCCGGCACGCCTCTATTTCTAAGAGGTCGACGCATGCCTCTAATGAGTTGGAGGAGTGAAGAAGCAACCGGGTGAGCTGCAAGAGAAGGGCTTTATCCGTCCTAGCTCATCTCCTTGGGGTTGTCCAGTTATTTTTGTGAAGAAGAAGGACAAGACCTTGCGCATGTGTGTTGATTACCGTCCGCTTAATGAAGTGACGGTGAAGAACAAGTATCCCTTGCCCCGTATTGATGATCTTTTCGATCAGTTGACCGGAGCACGTGTCTTCTCCAAGATTGACTTGAGATTGGGCTATCATCAAGTCAGGATCAGGGACGAGGATATTCCGAAGACGGCCTTTACTACTCGTTATGGCCTTTACGAGTACACCGTCATGTCTTTTGGTTTGACTAATGCTCCTGCTTTGTTCATGAATCTTATGAACTCGGTATTCATGGAGTATTTGGATAGATTTGTGGTGGTATTCATCGATGATATCCTTATCTACTCCAAGAGTGAAGAAGAGCATGCTGAGCACCTTAAGCTTGTGTTGGGCAAGCTGCGTGAGCACCAGCTGTATGCCAAATTCAGCAAGTGCGAGTTCTGGTTGAAGGAAGTGGCATTCTTGGGCCATGTTCTTTCAGCAGGAGGTGTGGCTGTGGATCCTAGCAAGGTCAGTGATGTGCTATCTTGGGGTCAGCCCAAGTCAGTCACCGATGTGCGGAGTTTTCTCGGTTTGGCTGGCTACTACCGCCGCTTTATCGAGAATTTCTCCAAGATTGCGAAGCCTATGACCGAGTTGCTCAAGAAAGACAAGAAGTTTGAGTGGTCATTGCTTGTGATGTGAGTTTTCGGGAACTCAAGACGCGGTTGACCTCACCCGATGCTTGTTCTCCCGATATTCACAAGAGTTTTGATATCTATTGTGATGCTTCGTCGTGGTCTTGGTTGTGTCCTTATGCGGGAGGGCAAGGTTGTGGCCTATGCATCGCGGCAATTGAGGCCTCATGAACTCAACTATCCTACTCATGATTTGGAGTTAGCTGCTGTGGTTCATGCACTCAAGATTTGGCGGCATTATCTGATTGGTAACCGTTGTGAGGTGTATTCGACCACAAGAGCTTGAAGTACTTGTTCACCCAACGGATCTGAACCTCGGGCAAAGAAGATGGTTGGAATTGATCAAGGACTATGACATGGGTATTCGGTACCATCCGGCAAGGCCAATGTCGTTCTTGATGCACTCGATCGGAAGGTGTATTGTAACATGTTGATGCTCCAAGAGCAAAGACCTACCCTCATTTCGTAATTCGGCGCCTCAACTTGGGTTTGATCGAGCGCGGTTCTCTTGCTACATTGGTTGTGCAACCAACCTTGGTGGACCAAATCAAGGCGGCACGGCAAGCGGATGTTGGTGTGAGCCAAATCAAGCGAACATCAAGGATGGGATAGCCAAGTGCTTTTCGGAGGACGAGCATGGCGTTGTGTGGTTTGGGCAGCGTCTTGTGGTTCCTAAGGTCGTGGACTTGCGGATTTGATTCTCCACGAAGCCCATGATTCTCCTTTGTCCATTCACCCGGGGCTACCAAGATGTATCGGGACCTTCGTCGAGATTCCGTGGACCCGAATGAAGCGCGAGATTGCGTGTTCGTTGTCGAGTGCGGCGTGTCTTTGTCGTGTGAAGGCCGAGCATCGGCCCAGCAGTCTTCTTGACCTTTGCGATGCTGAATGGAAGTGGGATTCCGTTGGCATGGACTTCATCACCGGTTTGCCCGCTTCGTCCAAAGGAATGATCTTTGTTTGGGTCGTGATCGGCGGAGTTGACTAAAGTGGCACATTTCCTTCCCGTCAAGACTCAGCTCCGTGTGGGGCCTTTGGCCGAACTTTATGTCTCAAGGATTGTGAGTCTTCACGGCGTGCCGAAGACGATTATTTCTGATCGTGGTGCACTTTTCACCTCGCGGTTTTGGCATAGTCTGCAAGAGGCTATGGGGACCCGCCTTCACTTGATCTGACCTTTCATCCTCGATCGACGGCGACGGAGCGAGTCAACCAAGTGTTGGAAGATATGCTCCGTGCTTGTGTTCTCTCCTATGGGAAGAAGTGGGAGAAGTGCCTACCATTCGCTGAGTTCTCCTACAACAACAGCTTTCAGGCCAGTCTTGGCATGGCACCATTTGAGGCTTTGTATGGGAGGAGATGCAACCCCATTGAACTGGTCGAGATCGGTGAGCGGCGATTTTCGCCCGATTCGATCAATGAGGCCGAAAGTCGAGTTCGATTGATCGCGAGCATCGCGCACGGCCATCCGCACAAAGAGCTATGCAGATCGCCGTCGCCGTGAGTTGAGCTTTGAGCCCAATGACTTTGTGTTTCTCAAAGTCTCACCCTTGAAGGGCCATCAGCGTTTTGGCATCAAGGGCAAGTTGGCTCCTCGATATGTTGGGCCTTATCGCATCATCGAGAGAGTTGGGGCAGTTGCATACAGATTGGAGCTACCAGCTGCACTTGAGGGTGTGCATGATGTGTTCCATGTTTCACACCTAAAGAAGTGCCTCCGCGTCCCGACTGAGGAAGCTCCATTGGAGGCTCTCGATGTGGAGGAGAATTTGACCTACCGCGAGCATCCTGTTCGTATTCTTGAGGAATCTAAACGGAGAACGAGGAACCGTGTCATCAAGTTCCTTAAGGTTCAGTGGTCAAACCATTCTGAAGATGAGGCAACTTGGGAGCGAGAAGATCGCCTTTGTGCAGATTTTCCTTCCTTCTTCTCTGAGTAAACGGAATCTCGGGTCGAGATTCTTGTAAGGGGGGGAGAGTTGTAACATCCCAATTTTGGGCTTGTGTTTCAAATGTAAGAAAATCAGTAGAAATTAAAACTTTTTCTTACATCATGTATTTCCTGTTGTGCCAAACAATTCTTGTACAAGGGATTATGGAAGTACATTGTCACAAGTCCTTTTGATCCAAATCTTGGCTTTCCAAAACAATCTTGTCAAATCTTATGATCATCCTCTGAAATATTTTTCCTAAGTCTCTGTGATGGCATGTGACCCCTCGAAAAATTTCACAATTTTTAGAAATTGTTTGAATATTTTTAGAGGCGATCAAACTGTTTAACTCTTAGTCAAACATTAAAACAGAGCCTTGCAGAATTTTTGGAGATTTATTCACAGTATAAAAACCTCTGAAAATTTTACACAAGGTTGATATTTGAGTTAGCAAGCTCCTGTAAAAATTTCATAATTTTTGGAGTTAATTTGCTACCTCAAATAAATCCTTCAAGGTCTCTGTTCTAATTTTAAAGTCAAACGTGGTTTTACTGTTACTCGGGTTCGAGTCAGACTCGGGCTCGAGCCATTTGATTCGGTCCAGTCAACTAAACGCACCGAGCCACTCTTTAAAACGCGCAATCGATCTCGACCGTTGGATCGAAATCGCACGGCCGCGCGCGTGTAAGACTTCGGACCTTCCGGTTGCAAGATTGATTGTCGCATCGTTAGATTCCCATCCAACCATTGAGATCTCCCGAACCCTTCGGACCATCCGGTTGCATTTTTGAATCTGAGCCGTTGGATTAAGATCCAACGCTCGCGTACCCCTTCGTTGTAAGTAAGAGTTTGCGACGTGGAGCAATCGGAGCCATTCGTTTCTAATCATAGGGCTCGCAACCTCCCCGTTGTGTTTTAAAGCCCGTAGGCGTGGCACTATCTCGTAGCTCGTGTCTCATCCAACGGTGTGAATCGCCCGAGCCTTTGCGCTGGTCATCTTCAACCTCCCGCCGTGCGAAAACAGTGCAAGGCATGGTGAGATCATTTCTTGCTCCCTAAAGCCACCCTAGCCAACGTGTAGGGGTATGGGCGGTACATTGAGCCAGGCCATGCCCTAATGCACGTCTTCACCTCCTTTTCCCTGTCGGCCGCACCTTGTGCTTTGTGTTTTGCCGCCCAAGAGAGGAGTGGTGCAAACCCTAACCCTTTCATGGCCTTATAAGCACCCAAATGCCTTCCTGGAGTTTCTTTAGACCACCATCAAGCTTCATTTTCAATATTGGAGCTTAACACCTCAAAAATGGCAAATCGCCATTGTTGACCCGTGGAGCTCCATCAGTGTTCTTGGTGTTCCAGTGGTCCTCCTTCATGTTTCTTTGCCCTAACCTTATCCCTTTATTATCTTGAACATTTCCCCTCACTTAATTTTGGATTTGATTCTCAGGAATTGTCCAATTTGGGGTTTGTTCAAATTCGGTCGAATTTGGTCATCTTCTTCCTCAGCTCAGGTGAGTGCTCCATTTTCCAATTGCTCGCTCATGTAGCTTCTGTGAATCATTATGAAGCCATTCTGATGCCTTGGTATCACTCATTTGGCTCAGGGTGTCGTTTTCAATCGTTCTTCTCCAAGTCCGGCGAGCCTTCACCGTGATCAAGCATCTCCGGCCATCTTTGAAGCTTCTCGTCCCTAAGGTAGCTTCTTATTAGTCCTTAGAAGCTTTGGCACCCGCTTCCTTGGACCGCGGCGGAGCTTTTCGCTATTTTCATGTTTAGCAGTAAAGCTCCCGTTTTCATTTTCCGGCTAGCCGGCGTTCCAGTCCCTCGCCGCCGGCGAGAATGCTACCATTAGGTTCGTGCTGCTATTGCGAATCCATTTTGGGTCTTGTTCACCGCCGCGGCGGTGTCGGCGATTAGCGTCAAAGACGATCGGGACTTTGCTTAGCACTGAGCTCCGTTTCGTCTACTCATTAGGACATATTAATTACCAATCATTAGTTATTAATTGTGTCTTAATCATTATTATTGAGCCAGCGACCGGTGGGCCCAATATCCTTAAATCAATCTACGGTTCACTCCGCATCGCTTCGACATCATTAATGTCTAATCATTGCTTAATTAAATGAGTCGGCATTTAATCACCGCCGGAATTAACCTCTAGGTCGATCGTGGCCCGAGGGATTAAAATCAAATTCGATGAGTCTTTAGTGTCTAGTTAATGATCATCATTAGTGGCATTAATTCGCCCTTAGCCGTCCTCTCGATCGTCATCACGTGGGCCGATGCATCGTGCACGTGGGTTAAACCAGCGCATGTGTGCCTCAAGGTCGCTGACAGTGGTCCCCACGTGTCAGTCCATCTTTTTGAACTTCGATCTTTAGCCACCGTCGATCCCTTGATCAACGGCCTAGATCGTGAGGGCATTCGGACCCTCCGGATGCCTTGATCATTCTTGGCCGTCGATCTTGCGATCAATGGTCGAGATCGTGAGTGCATCGGACAATCCGGTTGTTGGTGCGCTCTGGACCGCCCATCCGCCGTCTGCGGTGGGATTGGCCCAAGCAACCGCACCGCCCGGTTGCATACACTCGTATGAGCCGTTGGATCTTGATCCAACGGTGGGTTTCTAGTGGCTTTGCGCGTGCTTGCTGTTTTTGCAGCGTGAACCGTAGGATGTTAGATCAAGGGTTGGGGTTGTCCACGTCATTTTCTTTTTATTGGGTTGTTCGTATTTGGTAAGCATTTGTTTATCAACCGAAAATGATATAAAACTTTAGAAACTCATAACTAATTCATTTTGATCGCTTTTTGGTTAATTCCAATGTAATAAATCATGTTATCACTTTAGCTTATTATAAAAATGGATTTAAGCACGTTCAAAGAATGTAAAAATTGTATAACTAGGAATAACTTGGTTTCGTCATTTTGAATATTCCAGAAAATGAATAAAACTTTAGAAAATGCATATCTTGCTCTGTATGTCCAAAATGAATGATTCCAACTTTGATAAATTTGTTATTAACCCAATGTTAATATAAAAATGATGGTAGGTCCAAGATTGTAATGAAACCTTGATTAATGATTTAGTACCTATTTTCAACATTTAGAAAATTCGGAAGACTTATAAAATGCACAAGTAATTCTCTGTAAATGCAAAATATTTATGATAAATTCTAGAGAACCCCTCTGTTGGTATACTTCCTTTGTAAAATTAGTTTTGAACATATTTATGCTCCTGAAAGTGCATTATGCTAATTTTGCATCTTAGAAAAATCATAACTAAATCATTTTAACTCCAAATGACCTGAAATTTTATATGGGTTACCTCTATACCAATAAGTAGCTACCATAAAAATTTCAGCTTAAAATCTTTCTAGAAAATGTTTTTGCTACAGTGCTAATTATGGTAGAAAATGTGTTTTAGGTAATTTCTTTTGCACCACAAATCCAATTTAGGTTTTTCAGTTTCTATGTCTTGGCATATTCGTATTTCACCTTGTGTATAAGTTTAAATGCGCATTTGGTTAATTTTTGCTTGATCTTTTGTTAAGTGTTGCTAGTCTTATTGGTTGTTCTTGGTTCTTTTGCCTTTCGCTTAGGTTCGACATTTGCGGTAACCCGAGAACGATCCTCGCAACAAATTGAGCAACAGCAAGAAGGCAAGCATTTGATCATGTTAATCCCAGTATTTTAAGTAATTATGTTGATTACAAATTCTATGTATGCATTGCTACTTTGTTTTAATAGTTGGCCTAGTAGATGCATTTCCTTAGCAAATGATTATCCTCTACTACCATGAGCCTAGGTTACTTCTGTGATTTAGAGTTCGTGGATGGGCTCTTGTCACTTAGTAGTTGCGAATTAATCGCTAGCCATGCTTAGCCGGTAGAAATGGGCGGTTATCGACTTGTCAGTAACCTTGATCACACAAAACTTATTATGAATTATGATTTCCACCTTGTGCCATGTCTACTTATGAAAACTAAACGAAAGCAAAATGATTTAGACTTGGGCACAATGGTATGTTGGTGTGATTTTAGGTGTGACTGGAATGGTGCCCGAGTCAACAAGGACCGAACATCTTGTTACACTAAACCAAGCATTTTAGCGTGCTAACCACATTAGAGGGTATGGGACCTCTCTTGACTTAGTACTTTGGCGTGTATTGCCCTCGGGTCGCAGGAGGTCGCAGGAGGGATGGTGTTGGGAGATTGTAGTGTCCGAAAGACTTCACCCGTGATGGGATTTGTTGTCTTTCGCTTGCAATGTAAGCGTATGGTGTTTCTACCCATACGAGCGCTCGTGGTTGATACACAATATTGGAAAAAGTCTCAGAGGACTTAGCCGTGCTTGCATACCTTCGGAAGTGTGCTTTGTGGCTTAAAGGCGGTGCAAGTGTGGGTACATTGGTACACCCCTGCAGGGTTAAAACTATTCGAATAGCCTCGTCCTAGGTTATGGACGCGCTTGGCAAGGTCTTTCAAGAGTTAGACTACAACCTTTTAAATTAAAACTTGATGGGTGGTACGAATCAGGGATTCGTGCTATGTTGTGGTGACTATTGGGATAGTCACTTCCAGGTGGTTACTTGTATGTATCTTTATTACTGTTATTTCAACATTTAAAACAGATTTGCAAACTTGCTTTTAAAATGTATTACATTATTGCAAATAAAGTTGGCTTCATGCAAAATGAGACATATAACCTCCACCTAAATAAGTTTGCATGTAGTTTATGAATAGGTCTGCTATTCCACACGTCAGTCTTGCGGGTACAAAGACAATCTTTGTACTCAGTTGCTATGCTTAATTGTTTTGTTGCAGAGGAAGAAGGTGAGCCTGTGGGGTCTCACTTTTGTGAGCTATGTTGTGGTAGCTTGCGGGGCGACTAGCTTGGCGGCCCGGTCGGTTGCCTTGTGGGTGTGTGGCTAACCGGTCGACTTTTGTTCTAGCCATCTTATGGCACCTTTGCTTCATTTGTCATTCTTGTATATTGTTCTATTTGGTGGTCGGCTCTCTTTGTAATAACTTTACTTTATGTATGTCGTTGTCAAACTTAGTGATGTATGTGTATGGAAATGATGTGTAATTTTGTGATGATGTGCATATGCTGCAATTCTGGGAAGCATATGCCCATCGAGGCTTAGAATGTTTAATTAGTAATGCTTGAACCAATTGGAGGTTAAGTGTTACTAGCTAAATATTCCGGGTCCTCACATCACCCAAAATGGAACACACATAAATCCCCCCAAAATGGAACACACAAAAATTTGCGGTGGGCAGAGGGGAACGGAGTACGGCGGGAATGGGAGGGGGAGAAGGAAAGTTAGGGAAGGGAGGGGACCCGACGTGTCAGCCCAGCCCTCCTCCAGCTCGCTCCTGTGGCTCGGTTGTCGAGCATCGCCTCCCTTTGTTGGCGCCCTGGCCCAGCCCGTGCTCGTCGAGGAGAGGACACGAGGGCGGCAGGGAGCAGGCGGCTAGGCACAGCTGAGCCGTGAAGCAAGGGGAGGAGGCGCCATGGAGATCTATCATGCCCCTCTTCGGGAGCACTGGGAAAAAGCCTCCCAGGATCTCCTAGGGAGGTCCGACAAGACCACCCAGAGGTCTAGAAGATCCTCCAAGAGCACCCAAAGAGGAGGTCCTCTAGGACCTCCTAGGAGATCGCAAAGACCTCCCGGAGGTCTGGTCTCTGTGCACTGAGTTAGTCCCAGGAACCGAAGCTAACTCGCACAAATCAACATAGGTGAAATCACAACCGCACAGTCTTACAACTGGAACAACAGATAAAGTAAAACTTATATTAAACAAGGACCTTATGGCTAAGGTTGTTTACAGAGGTTGCCAGTGAGGGTTTACAAAAACTGACAACAAAACCTCACAGCGGAACCACCAAAAGCGTTTGAAGCCATCTGGTAAGCCCACAGGCTGTCGAGTGGAGAACGTCTCCTAGTAGGTCGGGTCATCAAAGAACGCCTCGAAGAGGTCTGAGCAACCTTATCCCTGATCATCTTCGACCACTGCTCAAACAGAGGGCTTAAAGCCATGAGTACGTTGAATGTACTCAGCAAATCCCAGGGAACAAGTATGCAATTATTATTCATGCATTGGCATTGACAATGGGGAGCTACAGGGTTAGTTGCATAAAGCAATATTTTACAGGAAATAACATGAGTAAATATCAAGGAACCCTAGGTTTTGGGGCAGTTGTAACACAAAACTCCAATTTTTTAGTTTTATAACAAGAAACCCCAGGTTTTGGGGCAGTTGTAACGCAAAACCCCAGTTTTTACGTTTTTCCCGTCCCACAGCGGTTCCGTAGAGTTTGGTTACGTCGGTGGCTTGGAGCGGTGGAGGTGCTGGTGAGCGGCGGCGCGAGGAGGCTGGCGAGTAGGCAGAATGGGTTTCCCCCGAGGGTGGGGACCCCATGGGTAGAGGCGGCGGCGCTGGAGAGGGCCTGGCAGGGTGGCGATGCGGCCAAAGGCGGTGGCGGGCGCCACGGGCACTCGGGCTACGTGGCGGCACCGGTGGTGGAGTGGCGCACCAAGGGAGGTAGGGCGCGCATCAGCTGCGCGTGAGCGTGGGGCAGCCAACGGGGTGGTCCAGGTAGCTTGGGGGCGGCCGAGGCGGTCCGACGGCGGCAGCTGGGGGCGGCAGAGAAGGGGCACCATGGGCACTCGGGCTACGCGGCGGCACCGACAGTGGAGTGGCGCGCCGAGGGAGGTAGGGCGAGCATGAGCTGCGCGCGAGCGTGGGGAAGCCGGTGGGGTGGTCCGGGTAGCTTGGGGGCGGAAGAGAAGGGGCACCGGCAGTGGAGGTCCTCGGTGGTGGAGAGGACAAAGGGAGGTGGGGGTAAGCTTCCTCGGCGCCGGGGGCATGTGGTGACGGGGTTGCCCGGGCGAGGAGCTCACCGGAACGGCGGTGAGGCAGCGCGGCCAATGGCGAGAGCAGAGGTTTGTGCGTGCGGGCGATTCTGTTGCCTCCTCACATGGCTACAAATAGCCCAGGACCTCCTCCTCCCTCCCCACCAAGTAGCCTAGGACCTCCTTCTCCCTCCCCACCTTGCATCCTCCCTCTCGGCCGTTGCGGCGGCGGCGAGCACACGGCCGTGCATGGCACCAGCTACTGGGTGAGACGGGGAGGGAGCCAAGGCGAGCACGAGCGGCGCCTGGTCATGGGGATGCCGTAGGTGAGGTCGGGGAAGCTAGGGAAGGGCCGAGGAGGCGGTGCAACGGAGGCCATGGCCGGTGGGAGGGAGCTCGCGGCGGTGGGGCTCCTTGATGGCGAAGGGGATGAATGGAGGGGGGCGAAGGGAGAGGAGGCTCGGGGATGCGTCGTGATGCGGTCGTGGGGCACAGGATGACCGGAGGTGGAGGTCACGTGGTGGAGGAGATGGCGGCTCGGGAAGAAGATGGAGCTCGGGTGGGGTGGTTTGGCGTGCACGGATCCGACGACGAGAGCTAGGGCAAAGAAGCTTGGGGCGGGCTCGCGGCGGTGAGCGACGCGCGAGCATGGCGGCTTCGCAGCGTGCAGCGCGCAACGGGGTGGTGGAGAGTGGAATCGTGCGGCGGAAAACGTAAACTGGGTTTTGCATTACAAGCGCCCCAAAACCTTGGGTTTCTTGTTATAAAACTCAAAAGCGGGGTTTTATGCTACAAGCGCCCCTAAAACAGGGTTCTCGATATTTACTCAAATAACATAGATAGATTGTAGGCTCAAGTGAAAAACAATAATACATAAGTAAATTTGTTTAAAAGGAGGGCGTGAGCAACAACTCACTCCCAAAACTACTCGTGGGAGGTCTAGGCGCACCCACGACCAGGTCCACCCCCATGACCATTTTGGAGCACCAACTCCAGAGTTTCCAAAGACCACCCTAGGGCTCCAAGATCTCCCTAGAGCACCAACTCAAGAGCATCCTAGACTACTCTAGGGTTCACAAGACCTCTTTTGAAAAGCTACCCCTTGCGCAAAATCACCAGGCAATGTCCATGACCAAGGACTTGGCTATTCGATTAGATTTTTCACTCTGTAGAGGTGTAGAACTTTACACACAATTTACGACCTCTCTAGCAGGTCGGGTTCCCGTCGGAACCCTTTACTCATTACCGAAGATGAGCAGTCTAGAGAGCGTGACAAGGCCTTTACAAAGCTTCGATCTGGCTCAGTTCTGCCTGCTAAGGTTTCACTTCTAATGGGTTAAACACCCACCAGATTCGTGCCCCCTCTTGCGCCAAGTGTGAATCAGCACACACTTCCACCACAACAGAACCGAACCATATCTTTGCTAATTATTTGGTCCAGACCACCCCCATAAAATGGTCTTGTGGTTGCACGAAAGTACCCGGATCAAAGGAACACAAAGTTAAGTCCTTAAACCACCCAGGGAAGACAACCTCATCCCAAAGTGTGTATAGCAACCCCCCCCCTTTACTGCACGATCACTTCCCCGAGTGAGAAAACAGTTTTGAGTTCAACCCGGTCAAAAGATCACCCTGATCTTGGCACCACAAGTTTTAACAAAAGCGGCATCACACCACAATCAACACAACGGTGGCATCTCACCACAGTTCTATAGTTAAATTAGTCAAGATTGTTATTAAAGAAGCATGACTTTCAAGACGAACGGTTCTAAGGCAGGGCTAAGCATATACATACGGTCCCAGGTTGGCAATACCAAACAATACCAACTAAAATACCCATTTTAAGTTGTCCAAGGGGGATCAGGTCAACATGTCGAGTTCAAATATCCAAGCAGGCATAATGTCAAGTGGGAAGAATGGCTACTGCCCAAACCATTTCTATAAAAGATAGCCATGCATGATAAAGTAAAACAATATACTTTTGGAAAACCAGGTCCAATATGTCAAAGGTCTACGACTTGCCTTCATTGAGAAGTGGCGAGGCTTCGGTAGAGGCTGCTGGATCCAAGTACTCCTCCACGAACTCGAGATCTACACGTTCGCAAAGAACCAAATTAACAAAGCAAACTCGGGGTGAAAGAACTTAAACGAATTCAACTCAAAAACCAGAAGAGCAGGAGGTCCTGGTGAGAGGGGAGGTCCAACCTGAAGGAGGGTGAAGCTCCAAATACAAGCACAGAGAGAACTAGGCGAGAGCAAGGAAGTTGGGAATGAGGAAAAAGGCGATGAAGGGAGGCATGCTCGAGCTACATATAGCTGGAGATGGCAGAGAAACCCTGAGTGACTCAGAGCATACGTGTCAAGGGTAGGTGAAAAATAGGACAAGGATAAGACAAGGCATGCCATCAAAAGGAGGAAACGAAGTACCTTAGATGTGACCGCATTTAATGTGTTGTAGCGACATTAAATGTTCAGAGACTTTCTGCTGCAAGTGTGCAGAAAGGGGAAAGTGGACAGAGCTGGCTCAACCAAACATGTTGGTCAAAGCAACAGAAGAAAGTCGTGACCAAGGGAGAAGTCCAACTACGGGGTGGTCCTAGGAGGAGGTCCTACGGGAGGAGGTCCTGAGAGGGTTCCGCAGAAGGCAAAGGAGGTCCTGTTCCACCAGGGTGGTCTTTGCAAAAAGACCAGAGATCATGACCACAGAGGGTGGTCGTGACAAAAGAGGGTGGTCTTTGCAAAAAGACCAGGGGTCTTGGGGTGGAGGAGGTCCAAAGGACAAAGGAAAAGGTGCAACGAACCAGGGCCACATGATCTTAATCGGGTGGTCCAAGGGGGAAAGAAATGTTTCGGACGCAAACGCGCACTTACATTGGGCTGCCTAAACAAGATCTAACGGTCCTACGGAGGGGAAGGCGCACATAGGATCTGGATTTAAGGGAGGTCCAGACAAGGAGGAGTTTCAACGGATAAGATACAAAAGGGAAAATGATCTAACAGAGGAGATCCAAAGATGGAGGTCAAAGGGGGTCCTAATAGCTAGGATGAACCAAAGGAGATCTTGACAGTCAAGATCTAACAAGGGGAGATCTTGAAAGAAGTAGAAGGAGAGGAGGTCAAGCGAGAGGGAGGTCCAAACGGGGAAACTCAATTCAAAATCGAATTTCAAGAAGCAAAGGGGTTTGAAACACAAACCTGAGCTTAGAATAGCTCAAGGGTGGTTGCAACCTAAAGGGAGGTTTGAACCCAGGGGAGGTTTGGGCAAAGAAGAGGTCTAAACATAAAAGAAATCTAAACCTGAGGAGGTCTAAACCAAAGAGATAACACAGAGGAGGTCTAGACCACAGGATGGAGGTCTGAACCTTAAGAGAGGTCCTAACCGAGGGAGAGATCTGGACTAAGGGGAGGTCCAGGAGAGGAGAAACTGGGTTGAGGGACACCCACACACACACAGCAAGCAAAGAAGGGAAACTAAAGGCCACAGAACACCAAAGAACTCCAACAACAAACAAAGAGCTAGTTTGACTTAGCTGAAGTTAAGTTAGTTCAAGTTAAACCTCCAATATTTTCCAAAGTTCCAAGTTAAGCTTGAGCAAACCAATAATCCGAATGGTTCCTTTTTTATTTTGAAATCTGGCAAGAACTCTAGGACAAACGGGACGTTACAAGATCCATTCGGCTGAAGAAGCTCTAGGAGAAAGGAAAGAAATGGGGAATGGAAAAGGACCAGAGCGCCGGACTATTTAGGGCTAAGTGAAATGGAATATTAGGGAGAAAGTTAAGGGGGGTCGGGGTTAGTGTAGTGCCTTTTCCTTTGACTCAAACGTGGGAGAGGTGGAATATCTTAATCATAGCCCATAAGCCCATTTGCAACGGTTGTTAGTTCCGTTGCTAGCTACCCGTTGGCGTATGAGTGTTCTTGTAGTAGTGGCAATTAACCAACTGGCTGGTAAAGGATTTTGACTGAGGTAAGTGGTGGAAACTGTATGATATGGTGGAGCTTTGTGATTGGGAATGATAATCTTTGTGGCATAGTTAGAAATTGGAAGTTTTGCCTTGGTCAATTAAGGACTTAACTTTGTATACCATTGAACTGAGCCTTACTATACGACTACATGTCTGGTATAGGATGGGCCTAACTTAGTAAGTTATGGAATCTCTGCATTAACTACTCAGGTAATAACCTATTGTAAGTTTGAAATTAAACTAAGCAAATAATATATGAAAAGTAAGGTTTAAAATTTTATATGAGTTCTAGATCATACTAGGAACCACTCTGAATTATTTCAGAATTTTGGAATTTTATTTGCTATTTTTTAAATCCGGTCAAACTTGAGGGCTTTGAAAATAAAACAGTAACAAGTGAGTTGTGATGGGCCGATCGGACCAGTCCGAACGGACCCGAAGCTTGGTTCGGACGGTCCAATCGTGTTCGACTCGGTATTTAAAAGAAAATTTGGAAAATGATTATTTGTACACTGAAAATTGATTTAACTTCAAAAATGCATAACTAATTCATATTAACTCTAAATCCAGTGAAACCAATTTTGATAATTTTCATTTTAAATGAAATTTAATATAAAATAGGTTTCAAATATGTCACTATCCCAAAAAAGTATAGTTGTTGGAAATTTATCCTTAACCAAATTATTTTCACACTAGAAAATGTTATTAACTTAAAAATCCATAACTAATTCATATGAACTCTAAATGAGTTGAACCAAGTTATTTTATTCATATAATTTTATTCTCTATTTATCTATGTAATATTTTGTTCCACCAATGTTCTATAAATTTTCACTAAATAATTAAAATCAGATGAATAGTAACAAAAGTGAATTTTTTCATCATTTTAGTCATATAATTTAATTCTCTATTTATCTATGTAACACATGCATTTTAGAATATTTTTAATTTTTGGCTTTATTTGGTGTTTATTGCGTTATCGTTCTTTCGTTAGGTGTTTGACGATTTTGATGAATTGTGAGTTCTTCCAGAGGATAATCGAGAGTGGTACCAGCAAAGGCAAGCACACATTCCATTGATGCATGTTGATCCTATTATATTCAAAATTATTATCTTATTTTGCAACTGTATGTATGCATGCTTTATTTGCCAAGTTATGTTTGTCGATTAGAGGTAGTTAATCCTATTGCATGAATTCCCTAAAATTGTTCATCCCCTGCCACTAGCCTAAGTTAATAATTCTGTTGGTGGATTAGAGCCTGGTGGATGTTATATGGTCTAATTATGCTTATGCGATGTCATGCATAGCTTCCGGTAGATTGGGCAGTTTTCGACTTTGTCGATAACCTTGATCACTTCAATCATTTTTATTATGCTATGTCCAGCACCTTGTGCTTTTATATTTGGAAAACTAAAAATAAAGACAAAATGATTTAGACTTAGGGACATTAGTTGGATGGTGTGGTTATTGGGTGTGTACTTGGTGCCCGAGTCAACAAGAACCGAATTACTTGTGTCACTAATCCAAACATTTTTGCGTGCATTCCACATGAGAGGGATATGGGTCCTCTTTTGACTTAGTACTTTGGTGTGTGTTAGCTCTGGGTCACAGGAGGTTGTGTGTGTTGTGTTAAAAAGGAAATGTGTTGTTGTTGTTGTTGGGTGTGCGAGGGTGGGTTCCTGTCTAGGTTCTCCACACTGAGGAGCATTGGTAATTGTTTGAGGCTTTATCCCAAGGGGTAGTTGACCGAAGCTTTGCCGATGTCTTTGACACAACGTATGGGTTTCCATCCATACGGGCGACTCAAAGTTAATACATAATATTGGAAACATCTAGTAGGACTTAGCGTTGCCAGTATACCTAAGGAAGTGTGCTCTATTGCATGGCAAAAAGGCAGTCTGGTGTGTGGGTACAGTTGTACACCCTTGTAGGGTTATAAACTATTCGAATAGCCTCGTCCTAGGTTATGGACTTGTTTGGTTAGGTCGTGCAAGAATTAGACTTTAACATTTTCGATAAAACTTGAATTCGGGTGGTACGAATGGGTAATTCGTGCTATGCTGTTGTGGCTATTGGAAAGTCACCTCTAGGATGTTATTTATGATTATAAACATTGTCTCGCTATTATTTAAACAAATAAAAACAGATTTGTTGAATTGCCTTCAATCTATTACACTATTACAAATGAAATATTGCTTTGTGCTGAAAATGAACCCTATAGCCTTCTCCTTTGAATAGAGCTTGCATGTAGCTATGTATAGGCTTGGTATAGTCTTGCGGAGTACATTCGTGTACTCAATATTTGCTTTTATTACTAATCTGGACAGCAGGTGTCAGATCGAATCGGGTAAGGAAAGATTGCGTAGGAACATCGCATTGCTATGTTTGAACCAAGTCGGTTGCCCGGCGGGTTATGGCAAGCCATTGGGACTTTATTGATGGTTGATTTATTATTTTATTTCAGTTTATTTACTGTTTTACGCTGTGTACTTGATATGTTATCATGCTATTTGGCCGGTCGGCCCTTTTGTACAAAATCTGATTAGTGTATGTTGATTATGTTGTAAACTATGAAAATTCTGGTATTGTAATATCTTGTGTATGTCTTGATATTGATGTTTGTGAAGGTTTATGTGTACCGCTCCTAAGATGTACATAATACACCGAGAGCGGGGAAATTTAATTTGTGATGCTAGGACCAATTGGAGGGTTAAGCATTATAAGTTAAACCGCCCGACGGCTCTCACACGAGCGCAAAAAGAACTCTACCTCCAGGTTTTGGCCGACACGACGCTGCGACACCGCTGATGCTCCAATGATCCATTGGACTCGCCACCCCCGTCATGACGTGTTTCGAAGCACAACCACCCTTTCCCCTCATCTAATTTTTACTTTCCTTCACAAGAACATGCTGGAGCTTCCCACTTCTCCATCTCCGGCCAACACTACACTTCCTCCGCCACACTATCTCCGGTGAGCCCATGTACAATTCATTCCTCTATGAGCATCTACTTGACATCCTCGAGCTTCACCAACCTCTCTTTTCCCTCCTTTTTGCACAGGTCATCGCCGCACCAGTAGAGCACCCCTCGTTGCCGCTGTCCACCATAGCTAGCTCATCTTTGACCATCTTCATTGCTCTGATGAGTTCCTAGTACTACGTAAGAGCTCATGAACATGCTAAATGGCTTAGAGAATCATCGGGTAGCGATATGGCATGTTGGCCCAAGCACCACCATCGCCAATCCTTGCCACGCCGCCGCTGTGGTTCACCGGAGTCCTCACCGCTGGTATTGGCAGGATCGTGTGAGCCTCAGGGTTCCATTTTTAGCAATCGCCGGCGCCGCCATGGATAGGTTCACCGGTGACAAGCACAGCAAGATCATACACGAGAGCCTCTTCTGCTATCCGAAGCGGACAGCTACTCTAGATTACAATTAAAACCAAATCACTGTCGGATTAGGGCTAAGTAATGATTAGTTAGCTTTAATTGTCGCATAGTTTTGCTGACATGTGGGGTTATGAACAGAAATCCCGAAGCATTACGTGCTCTGTGTTTCGTACCGAGCCACTAATGCGTGGGCCCGAGCGCAATTAAGTGAACAACACACTAGTCCATGGATTCGTGGACCAAGTGCGTGGACTCTAGTCCACGCACTATTCATATGAACCAAGCCAATGACATGTAGGACCCACTTGTCAGTAAGTATTTCCTTAAGAAAAATAAATGAAAAAGAAAAGAAAATCCCTTGGATCCACCTGTCATACACTGAGCTTTTCGGCTAGAAAAATAAATCAAACATAAAAGAAAAGGCTACGGGTCCCACCTGTCAGAGAGAGGTTTCACTCTCCCTTTTCCTTTCCGAGGTATTTCCAAACCGACTCAAATTCAAACCTTAATAACTTTTACTACAAAACACCAAATTGAATGATTTTTGTCTCTAACTTCATATAAAATCAAGCTCTACCTGAGTATGCAAAAATATTTCAATTTTGCTACTGTTGAATTTATTTGGCATTATTTAATTGATTTCCAGCTCTTGTTGAAATAGACGTTGATTATTCGAATGACACTTTCGACGACTAACCGACCTCCTACTCAGAACAACAAGAGCAAGGCAAGCACCCCTCTTGATCATGTTGATTCCAGTATTTTACTTATTGTACTTTGTTTTGCAAAGCTATTATTGCATGTGTGTATGTTCAATATTAAACTGCTATGTTTGGGATATCAGTAGTTGTAAATCCTATTTGATGCATGAATTCCCTTGATACGTTGATATCCTTACTGTTGTAGCCATTAGGATGTGGGTTAGACAATATATAATGTCAACTTGGGAATTTAAGTGCAAATATCGCACAAACGCTAATTAGAGCAGTAGTTTTTCCTAAAGGTTACTAAAGGACAATATAATAAACATGAATTTGGGAGATTTATGAAAAATATCCAGAGGAGTGTGCCACTGTTATTTTGTATAAAACAAAATGAAAATCTTAGTTTTAGATGTGGGCGAGTTATATTATATTCTAAGAAGAGTGAGAGAGGAGTCTCACTAGTAGATAGGGGGAGATTCTCGCCTGGGTAAATTAAGGACCGAATACCAACAAATCCAAGCTAAGACCTAACGTACAACCATATGTGCTAGTATGGGATAGTGGTAGCTAATTAGTCATTGAAAACTAGCCTTGTATGAGGGGTAGGCAGGAGACGTGCGAGCATGTTGGATTATCGACGTAACGGCGAATGCCTCACTGAGATGGGTATACCCGGGTGAAGTGTCAATAAATGTAGCGTTGAGACGGGTATACTCGAGTGAAGTGAGGATCAACATTCAACGGGCTAAGTGTAAGGATAGGACTAGATGATGTAAAGGCTGTGTCACGTGCTATAGACTATTTACCAAAGGTAGTGAGTGGTGACATCAATGGATGTTGAATGAACTAGATAATTCCAGGCAAACTGGAATATTCATGTACTATGGGTAAAGTTGTACACCTCTGCAGAGTGTAAATCTATTTAAATAGCCGTGCTCGTGGCTATGAGCGTGTTTAGTGCGGACGGTATGGATGTAGACTTGGTTTTCACTAAAGTTCTTCTTATTGGAAAATGAGGGAATGGTTGTGGTTTACATTTGAGTTAACTTCCATGTTATGGCTGAGCATAAAATGTTGCTCGTAATCGAGGAGGGTTGTGAGATGCCATTATTATTGTTGTTGATTCATTCAATTACTTATTTACCATCCAGTATTTATTTAACTGCTCTTCCAAATTCCGTTGCAAAGTACTAATTATGAATATTGCAAATAAAATCTACTTATTGCAAGTTAACTTGTAGCATAGAGCCTCCTCTTTCATTAGCCTTGCATTTATATACAAATTGTGATATACTACAAGTCTTTCTGAGTACGCATTGTACTCAATCTTGCTTACATTGTTGTTCAGAGTATGAGGAAGAGCCAATACCAGACAACACTTTCTTCGCGCCCGGAACTGGAGGGTTTGGTGATGGGTCTATCTAGGTCCTTGTTTCTTGTCGGTTGCCTGAGTGTTGGATGGGCATTCCGTTGGAGTTTTGCTACTTTTGTTATTTCTTCTGCTACTACTTTACTCTATTAATATTTGTTTATATTTGGCCGGTTGGCCACTGATGTAATAATTGTACCACTTAAGTTAAGTACCATTTGCTTTACTTTTACATGTGAATGTATGGATGCCAATGCTAAATGTTATGAATATGTGTACTAACCACTGATCATAGAACTAGTACGATACACACGTAAGATCTTCAGGTATTCCATGCTCAGGGGTCTGACATCGATGCTCAAGACAACGAGGGCAGGGCGCACCTAATGCACACCGTATATGGTCCATGCTTCGTCTCCGCTGTAACCTGCTTGTAAAATAATGATTTACTCACACCATGAATAAAGAATTACTAGAACGTGCTAAGGATTTACTGCTGACTAATACATGACAACTACACGGTGGTAAACAAATGAATTACTAAAACCTGAATAATGATTTACTACTGTATATGCATCGCTTTACCAGGATGGACGCTGTGGGGACCCCAAAATTGAATCTGTTTTCAAGTCAAGTGATTACACAGAAGGCACAATCCTTAACCGAAAACGAAAACAATTTCAAGCCCCAGATATACATCTCATGTTAGCTCCCAAGGATCAGTGGCTAACATACACATATCCAACACAACATGGATCACCATAGTCAAAACGCAAAAATATTAGAAGCATTATTACTTCAATCTCAACAAATAGGACCTTATGGCCAATTTTGAATAAAAGAGCTGACAGGCTAGAACTAAACATAAGTCAATAAATTGCAGCAGAATAAAACGTGGAGGCAAAGGTAAATACCCAGATTGGCATGCCCAAACCCACAAGCAACCAACTGGAATTAAAGCCGAAGCATCTGCCTCTATCGCCCAGAAATGAAACGATAGTTAAATCGGTTTGAGCGACGTTCTCACCTGAAACAAGTGGACAATCTGATTGAGTACAAAAGGTACTCGCAAGTCTTACACAAACTAATAAAAAAATTGTCTGATAGAGCCTATCCAAAGGAGAGGGAATTATATATGCTAAATGTTGACCAAAGGAGAGGCTATAAGGGCTTAAGTTTTGCTTAAAATGCACAAGTTTTCATCCTACACAAACTAATTTGTAAATGCCATTTGCTGAACAAAATTTTGACAAAAGAATTTGAATGACATAGATATAAACATAAATCAAACAATACCAAAGTGGCAGCCCACTTCGATAAACTAGAAAGCATGACATACCTATCATGTCGATACCCAGTTGTAACCATATCAATTTTAGTTTGGAAATCTAACAAATGTTGTCTCGAACCCAAGTGACCGTCTGTAACCGTGGACACGGCTATTCGAATAGTTTTATCCCTACAGAGGGTACATCTTTACCCACACGACTTGATCAACCCGTAAGCCACCGGATAATAGCACACTTCCTTTGATATGCCGACCGGGGAAATCAAGACTCAGTATTTTTTAGCAAGAACATCTTATTGAGTTAAATCACCTATGCGAGACCTGATCCCACTCAATACAAGTTTCAAATAGAACCATCTAAGCGGGGCACGCAAGTTGTGTCGGGAGTGCTGATCCAATTGACAGAAATTAAAGTTGTGCTTACTGCACATATTAAATTGCAATCGAACCCCTACGAACACATGATCAAATACATGTGTCCTCACACCACCTATGATCCAACTCAGTAAAATTTTCCCCTTACTTAACTAAGCAGTGCCCATATACATCTGCGTGTGGAAGTGTGAGTGGTACTTGGATTAATGAAGGCACAAAGTTCGGACCTTGGTGATCTGGACAAGACTACCACATACCCAATCTCGTGCACGAAGGCACCCTCACTAGCATCCACTTGTCCAGATCGAAAACATGGTTAAATTTGTAAATTTAACAAACAGATCCAAAACCTGAACCAAAGTAAAAATGATGAATTGTTCAGTGTTTCCCGTAGTTGACGAGATAACCCCGTCAACCGAACTAACGTATCTACTGACCTACGTGGCTAAGCATTTATAATAAGAATAAATATCATCACAATACCTAACCTAAGCTCAAGTGTATGGAATTATTAAAGATAAGCCACAATCATTAGGACATAACTAATCTAGACTCACAAATTATTGATACAACAAAAATAGCATGCACGCAATTATCATTGCATTTCAAAATACTAAAGTACCAAAACTGAGATCAAAATGATGCAAGAAGATGCTTACCTTGTTGGAAGTCCACTTGTTCACTCTCTCAGTTGCGTATTGTTCACTACACAATTCAGAATCTAAGGAGAAAACACGATAGCGAATAAACACTGATAAAGTCAAAAAATCCAAAATGCTAAAAAAATGCATGAGATTTACATATTAATGAGATTATGAGTTTAGTTGCATTTAGGTGAAATTTTTGGTTTAATTGGAGTTCAAAAGAATTTCTTATGGATGTTTGAAATTAATTTAATTCCTAGTGTAACAATAGCCCTTTTCTGAAATTAATTCTAATTTTGAAATTTTCTGTAACAGTAATATGTTCCGAACTTTTGCCAGGTGAAGGTACATTAGTAATGAAATCCAACTAAGTTGGTTTTACTCAGTTTGGAGTCGATTTGAATTGGTTGAGAATTTTATTCTAAGTAAACAATATAGATTCTTAATCTCTAATTACTTTGCCAGTTTTTACCAATCATCCCATTGACTTATTGCTACTTATGATTTCATTACCATGGTAAGGTTACTGTCAATTTATATTCATATAAATTAACTCTTGTTTTCTAATTAGTTTTACTCTTTTAGGTTAAATAGATAACACATGCTTACTCAACTGATTTTTACAATAAACAAAGTTTTAACTCACTATCATCTCCAAGCATTTTCAGATTATCTACTTTAGACAAACATCTTATTCTATTTACTAATCCTTAAGTATTTAGCTTACTAAATTGATTGCCTTTCAGATTAGTGTGCTCCTACAAGTGCTCTTATTACCTACTCTGTTGAACATTACAAAATAAAGATTTGATTGCTCTCTAATGGTTTTTCTAAAACTCACTTTCCTATTAGTTTTCAGATTTGGCTGCCACTGATATCTCAATGAACAACTGACCCATTGAAGCAAGAAGACAACAATTAACTACTAGAATTAGCCATGACTTCACCCTTCTGTCAATTTCTGAAATTCTCCAGTTTACTGTTCCTACATCTATAGCAGCAAGTGTTTCTCAGATTAAAAAATTGCTATTACTAAACTACTTTTAAACTCATCTTCAGAAAAGCTAACTAGAGTGACCTAATAACTAAGTACAGCACTAGCACTGATCTTCCTTTTCTATATAACACATCACCAAAAAGGAGTTGGCTGCCCTCTGTCAGATTCTGAAAATTTACATCCGTAAGGGTTTTTCAGACTTAACTACTACTGGTAAAAGAATGTTTAACTGACTAAATGCTTCAAGAAAAACTTCTAACTACTAGAAGTGATCATGCTATTAGCCTTACAATAATCCTAACCTTTTGCAGAATGCTGCTCCTGCAACCTACAACAAAACACTATCTGAACCTACAACAGAGCATCTGAACTAAAATGCCATTAGTTACCTCCTTTAAAATTCCACTCTCAAACTTGTGAATTAACTTAAGTGACCTAATTGCCATGCACAACATTAGCTAACATAAACATGGATTGGTCTAGTAAGTAAGTTTACTGACAAAACAGCTTTTTCACACAGCACCTTCTCTTCTCTGCTCATCATACAACTAAGAGTGGTTGCTAGCTAAGCTTACCAATTCAGTTATTCACTTGCTAAACAATTCTTCTTAAGTGATTTACAGTCATTAACAAGTTCTAAAGGCATTTGCACAACAGAGAGAAGGACTCAAATACAGAGAACAGAAACAGGGAGGTAGCCCAGGGGAGTTCGGCCGTGGCTTGGGGCGGCACACGTCGCCGGTGATGGAGCTGCGGCGAGGCGGTGTGGACGTGCAAAATGGGTTAAGGAAGACTCAAAGATGCTAAGGAAGGCAACCTTGTGGTGCGGGCGGCTCTGTGGTGGCGCGGCAAGGGATCGCGGCGGTCGGAAGTAGAGGAGAAACGAGGCGGCGACGCACCGGTGAGGGGGGAGGCAATTTCAGGTGAGCATGAGCATGAGGAGGCCCAGGGGAACTCACCAGGACTGATAGCGGCGGTGGGGAGGAACCAGAGCGGGCTGGCAGTGTGGACCACAGGCAGCACGGTTGGTTCAATGAGGCGACAATCCTGGAGAAGAGTAGGGTACAAGTGAGTGATCGGGAAATGTAGAAGGGATCTAGGAGATACTCATCGAGTGAGGAATCGGCGGGAGAGTCGCCGGAGAAGAAGTGGCATCGGGGAAGGTAGTGGAGGCCGGAGTTGGAGGAGACGGCGGATGCACAGCTCCCCGGTGGTGTTATCCCCAATTGACTGAGGGGATCTGCTCCTCTGGGTATAATACGGGCCGTGACGCGGTCGGGGGCGTCTGGGGCTCGCCGGAGCAGCCAGGACGTCCACGCGCGGGTCAGCGGTGGCACTGGCGCTCGGATTTTTGGAGCTCGGGTTGAGTTGTGGTGAAGAGGGAGGATGGAAAGGGAAGGGAGAAGAGATGACGCCAGAACACAGGCGGCTTGGGATGGGGTGGCGTGGCGAGCTCGGGTGCGAGGTGAGGCCGCGTGTCCCCGGTGCTACCACGGCGAGCAGCTGTGTGGCTCAGCACCGCTTGGAGAAGAAAGGGGAAGGTCTGGCAAGTGGGGACCGTCAGTCAGAGGGAGCGGTCGAAAGGTGTGAGCCCGAGTGTGACTCAACGAAGAGGAGAGGACAGTATTGGCCCCCTTTTGCATCCAAATTTCCAAAAGTAGCCTCTTTACTCTCCAATTTCCAAAAGTAGCCCTGCCGGCCAGCGTCTTTGCAGCGCTTGTAACGCAAAGACACAAAGGCGCTGCGCTGGCGAGCAAAGACGTGCGCTGCGCAAGATCTGCAACAGCGCATCTCGCGCCTCCCAGACGCAGCAAGTGCATGTGCTGCGCATTCCGGCCGCAACAGCTCCCAGCGATTCCCGGAATTTGAATGCAAGCGCCAGCCCGCCCACTCGCTCCCGGCCCCGCGCGTGATCGCGTCTTCGCTGCGCCAGCGGCGCTACGGTGGCGTGGCGCGCTTCTTTGCTGCGCCGTCGGGCGCGGAAGCCAAGTCTTCTGTCTGCCGATGCGGCGCCGGTTCTTTTGCGCTACACACTGCGCAGCAGCGTGACTAAGGGGCCACAAATGGAAATTTGATGCTAAAGTAGCTATTTTTGGAATTACAGTGGGTCATGAGGCTAATATTGTCCAAACTTCCTCAACGAATGGGTTCGGCTCGGTCCGATCGAGTCAAGGGTCCTGCTCGGACAGTCCCAAGGGCTAAAGAGTTGACTGAATTAAACTCCAATTCATTTAGTTTGACTAGTAAGTTTAAAATAGCAAATAAATTGTTGGAACCCCGAGTATGCAACCCCCAAGACTCTCTGTGCATTTCGAACTAGTCCTAGATCAGTAGCTAGCTCGGACAATTACAACACACATGGAATCATATCCATACAACCAGATCAAGATGAAACAGACAAATTAATATTAATAAGTAGCAAAAGGACCTTATGGTGAAAGTCTTACAACGGTTGCTACACAGGGCTTCACAACAAAAGATAACTTGTAGCGGAACCAAAATATCTCGTGGAGGCCATTCGACATGCCCACAGGCAATTGAGTGGAGGACGCGACCTAATTCGCATAGTCTTCAAAGTATTCCGCTTCAAAGAGTGCGGTGCATCCAGGTTTTTCTGTGAGGACTGATCAACCAGATGGCATAAAGCCGTGAGTACTTTGAATGTACTCAGCAAATGCAACTAGTATTCATGCAGGGCTTGACAAGGATAGCTTTATGGTTATTTTGCAGAAAGCAGCATTGACTGGAAATACAATAAGTAGATTGAAAAGCACAAGTTAAAAAGATTAATACATAAGTAATCAGTTTCTTTTGCAACAACTAATGAACACCTCGTTCACTTCCCAACCATTCCATCCAAACCACCATTCCAACAGTTTTTATGAAAATCTACCCCTCGTGTGAAATCACCAGGCATTGTCCATAACCGGGAATACGACTATTCGAATAGTTTTACACTATGCAGAGGTTATACAGCTTTACCCACAAGAGATAATCAACTTATACTGTCCGTTTAACACACTTCCGAGGTGTGCGACTAAGTGAATATCACAAGGCTTTTACAAAGCTCTGTTATGACCCAGTTCTGCTCGCTAAGGATTCGCCTCGATCTGACCCCTCTTGCGCCATAATCAACCAAAATAAAACCAAATCAAAACATTGCTAATTAGTTGGCCAGGTCCATCCCATCCTAGACATGTGGTTGCACGGTATGACCCAGATCAATGGCTTACAAGGTTAAGTTCTTAGTGGTTGCTCAGTCGAGGCTTCCTCATCCCATGTGCATCGTGCACCCAAGTGCCTCTCGCACCCAAAAACATGTCTCCCACATCTTGCCTCGTGCATCCCACCTTTGCCACCGACCACTCGTTCGAGCATAAATCATTTTATTCACCCAAGCCAATGGCGACCCCCGCCATAGCACAAAATTTTATAAAGGAGACATCACACCACAAATTGACACAACTGTGACATCACACCATAGTTGCGCAACAGTGATATCGCACCATCATTCCATATATATCATTAAGTCAAAATTAATCATTATGGATATGTGATCATGAATCCCATCAGATAACTAAAGTATGGCTAAGCATATACGATACCCATGTTGGTAGTTCATCAATGTCCAACTAAAATAACCCATCCTATGGTGTCCTAGGATTTATATCATTCAAGGGTACATGTCGATAGAAATTATTCAAGGAGGCATACAACAATTAGGCAATTAACTATTTCTGAAACCATTTAATATAAAAATATCAATACATGTTTATATCAAATAATATAGTTTTATAAAGTGGGTACGACATGGTCAAAGGTCTACAACTTGCCTTCGTTGAAGTGTTGGAAAGCTTCGGTCGTCGGGTCCGAGAATTCGTCCGAAACGCTAGAATCTATACATGCGAAAAGAGCCAAATAAGTAAAATAAATCCCAAATAAATACCAAATAAATACTAACAGAAAGATAGTTAATTTGTATGAATTTAGAAATTTGAATCACTCGAATCGGAGTTCGAACGGAGAAGATACGACCTTTAGAAGTTTGAAAATCACATAAAATGAAGAAATCTGGATTTTCCTGATTTTTGGAATTATTTTTGCAAAGGAAAATGGGTTTATGATGTCGGCTGACGTCAGCAGTGGAGATTTTGTTTTCGGTCGAAATAATTTTCGAAGGGAAAAGGAGAGAAAATGCCACGAGGGCTTGACTTGGCGCCACGCAGTTTAAAGAGGTGACGGCGCCACGCGCAAGACACCCACGCCGCCAAGGCGCGGCGACGACACGCCCGAGCGTCGCTGGCGTTTGGCTAGGAGGTGGTCGACAGTGAGGGCACCGGGGGCTAGAGCAGGACGAAGCGATCACGTTGCTCACGGTCTCGGTGGTTGGGCGACAAGGGGTGGCCGGCAACGAGGAGGAACAAAGGCGACGGCAGTTGTTGGCGGCGGTGATGCTCCGGTGGGGCTCTGGGGACGAGGATGCATTCACGGCGTAGGTGGTGGCCTTGCGATGCCATGGATGGAGACGATGGCAGTGGTGCAAAAGGTGGAGAGCTGAGCTCGGCGGCCGACGGCGAAAACTTAAGGTGCGGTCGGGCTAGGGCAAGAGAGCAAGGGGAATAGAGGGGAAAGGGAGAGGCGGTCGCGGCGCATCTGGTGTGCGTTTAAATAGGGGACGAGGAGGGCTGAGGGTGGAGAACCGTGCACGGAGTGGCGGCGGCTTCCGTGGAGGAGTTAGGTGTTTCGGCTAAACCGCGCGGAGAAAAGGGGAAGTGATGGAGGGGACGGGGTCGGCGGAGAATAGGGACTTCAATGCACGCAAAATTAGGCAAAGAAGGGGAGGAAAAGAGGGGATGTGATGGAGCTACACGTCATGTCAATGGCAGGCGCACGGGCGGCTCGCGCGAGGAAGAAGGGGGTGCGGGGAAGAAAGGGCGCGGTGGCTAATGGGTGGGGCCGCCCGTTAGTGAGAGAGAAGGGGGACACGCAGAGCGGGCTGCGCGCGTGGAACTGGGCTGGCACGGGGTGCGCGAGGGAAAAAGGAGGTGGGCCGAAGGAGGGAATTCGGCCCAAAGCTTTTAGGGGATTTTAAATTCCTTTTTGATTTAGGAAAATACCATAAAACAAAAACCTTTTTAGAAAATAGTCAAAGCAGTCTAGAAATTCTAGGAAAATTCACAGAAGATCCTGGAATTATTTAGGAATTAATAAAAATACTTTTAGCTATACTTTGGCTTTTGATTTTGTAAATAAAATATATTTTAATTTTGGTTTAAAAGGAAAAATCATTTCTAAATTCCATAAAATGCAATAAATCACTTCAAATATTAATTTTGACTTCTAAATCCAATAAAATCCAGGAAACTCCAATAAACCAACTTTAATTCAATTAAAGTTTGATTGATTCAAATTAAATAGTTTTTTTTCTAAATTTTCAAGTTAAGCTTTTGCAACTTAGTAAAATCGAATGGTTATTTAAAAATTTTCAAAAACGCTGAAAATTTAGGATGTTACAAACCTACACCCCTTATAGGGAATCTCGACCCTGAGATTCGGGCTGACTAGAGAATAGGTTCGGGAACTCGGACTTTGCTCACTGAACCGAACTTATTTTCCCTTCTGAGTGAGACAAAACCGAAATGGAAACTGAATTGACTTGATCTTACCTGGAATGGGGTTCTGAGCTAGTTGGGTTGTCTCTATGATGACTTGATTCACTCAACCTCTTGCAGAAGACAGTGGAGTCCTGGTGGCTTGACCGGAAGTCTAAGTTGTTCCTTGGCCTGTTCTTGGTGTAGTAACTCTTGCTAGCATAGCTCCCAAGTTGAATGGAATTGGTGTAGGGGCTCGCTTTCTTGGGCAACTGTGAGCATAATGACTGGTCTCGTGGCATCTATAACAGGTGACTCCTGGAGCTAGATTGTTGCTTCCCTGTGGTTGGTTGTTGTTGACTCCTGAAATAGTTGGGTGAGGTATCAGTGGAGTGGTTCTGAATGTAGCAGGAGGAGCGAAACAGACAGGGTGCTGCACATCCATTCTACCTCTCTGCAGTTGATTTTGATGAGACCCATATCGCATCATCTTTCCCTTGCGGGATTCTTCTAGTTCATGACAAGAATCTTCTATGAGCACAGCCTTGTCCACCATATGCTGAAAATCCACATAGTCATTGCCAACAACTTGCACCTTTAAACTGGGATTGAGTCCATGCTTGAAACACTTCTGACATGCATCATTCGTGGCAACGTCCTCTGGAGCATAACGGGAGAGTTGGGTGAACTTGTTGAAGTACTCAGTTACTGACAAGGTCCTTTGCTGTACTTCGTGGAACTCATTCTTCTTCATTTCTACTATACCATCAGGGACATGCGAGTGGCGGAAAGTTGTTGAAAACTCAGCCCAGGTAATATCTTGTGGATCCTCGTGGGCTGGACAATAATTCTCCCACCATTCTGCAACAGTACCTTCAAGCTGATGTGTGGCATACATAACTTTATCGCAGTCATCACATCGGGCAATGGCCAGCTTCTTCGCTATGGAGCGCAGCCAGTCATCCGCATCCATGGGTTCAGGGGAGCTGGAGAATGTAGGCGGATGTGTCCTCATGAACTTTGCAAACTTGGATTGCTGAAAAGCTGGTGGTGATGGTGGTGGTGGTGGCATGGCAGCAGCCTAATTGTTCTGGTTCAGCATCGCGACTAAAGAAGCAGTAGTCTGATTCTGCTGATTCATCATTTGATTCATGTTCTGCATCATTGCGTTCATCAACTGCGTTTGAGCGGCCATGAATTGACCTAGACCTTGATCTGCTGCTGCGGCTAGAGGAGGTGGTGTAGTGGGGTTCGCGGGCTCATCCGGACTTGCGGAGTTGCGGGTCTAAACCATCTGAAACAAATCTTCCCAGGTTTAATAGACGAGAAGGAGAAAGCACGATAGATAAGAGGGAAAAGCACATTAGACGAGAGGGGAAACAAGAGAGGAAGATGGAACAACCTAATTGGGAAAAGTCGGTTAAACCCAAAGAACAAATAGCCGAAAAGCTATTAAGAAGCAACAAAACTTTAGCAGAAGATCATACTACACGGACTAGCGATTCTAACCTAAGAAGGACAACTTTGCTGAAGCACTCCTAACCTAACTTATACGGACGATCATCTTCAAGCAAATGACAGATCTTGAAACTTCGAGGGCCTCCAGCACTTGATCATGAAGAGCTCGATCCTATAGAGTTTACTAAGGTAAGGAGATCAACTTGAGTTCGAAAACAAGGTTTCAGAAGAGATAAGAAGCAAGAACCTAAGAACGAGACGAGAAAAGAATAGAATGAGATGAGAAAATATTAGGATAAGATCAGAGACTAATAGAACAAGATGAGAGAAGAATAACTATTCAAGTTAATCAGTTGGTTTGATTTATAAAATAAATTTTAAAGTTTTTGACTAAACGACCATGCTAACTATGGTTGCATCCTACACTCGATATGGCTCTGATACCATCTCTGTCGGGACCCCAAATATGCAACCCCGAGACTCTTTGTGCATTCCGAACTAGTCTTAGATCAGTAACTAGCTCGAATAGTTACAACATAGATGAAATCATGTCAGACCCGGGTATTAATACACCCAGATCCTCTGTGCATTTCTGGACTAGTCCCATGATCAGTAGCTAGTCCACACAGTAAACAAAATGATAACAAATTCATATCACAACTTTATTAATAAATAACAACAGAGTTGATTACAAAAGAGGCTTACGTGCCAACAATACAAGAAACACATGGAAGACGAAGAAGTAGTAGGGTCCAGTGACCGCCACGCTTAATCGATCGTAGCGGCCTAGTCGTCGAGATCCACATCGGTAGTGAAGTCCTTCTCCTCTCGAAATTTTATTTGCATAAAGCAAGTATGAGCACAACTTCCGTGCTCGCAAGTTACACCCGCCAAGTAATGAATGACATGCATATATGGATGTAACAATAGAAGGGCTTATTGGTTTATTTGCATAAAGCGGTGTTTCTTTTAAATACGGTACTAAGTTCCAAAGCAATTATTTTATAACTAAAATTTATAAAATTCTCAATTTTATAGTCGATAACATTCACACATGAACGGTGAAGGATACCTCCTATCACATGGTTTCTGCCCAATTCCCATCCGATAAACCAGCTTTGAAGAAGTCTTTTCCAACAAAACCAAAATCTAACTTTGAGTAGTTCTCGCTAGCATGTCCATGACCGCGACACGGCTATTCGAATAGTTTTACACTCTGAGAGGTTGTACGCCTTTACCCACATGACAAGACTTCTCTAGTTTGTCCCAAGATATATCTATGCCACCGCCACTACCTTTGGTAAGCGGTCTAGAGCACGTGTCGAGGCCTTTACAATGTTACGTCTTAATGTATTCGCGTTCGCTAAGGTTTCACGCCATTGGGTGACCATCCTCCTAAGCCCCCTCTCGCGCGGATGGGTCTACTGTCGACCAACACCCATACCAACAACATAGCACCAATGACACTAAGACATCACAAATTGTTTAGCCAAGTCCCACCCATACTTGGGACATGTGGTGGTACGGTATGGCGTAGCATCATGCGTCAAGACCGGTCCTTAATCGACTTGGGCGACTTTCCATAAAACCCCGGGCCTTAACCACGACCAGATTAAGCCTGCATAAACTCGCACCCACCAATCATCCATTTCGCCAAGTCCAAACCCATTTTTATTTTACTTTTCAAGTCATTTGTAAACTCCCATGACACACCAATGCCAAGGGTACAATTTAAACAATAATTGATAATTGGTGAAATTCCCAAATCGCATAAGTTTGGTCTATAAGCATGGCTAAGCAATACATTTAAAATGATCCTAGTTCATACTATCGATCAACCGAGTTTTATCTAGGTGTCAATGTTTTTGATTCAATATCAACATTGGTCATACAAAGGATTTAGGTATAACTATGAATTTAAAAACAGGAATTTATATTACTGAATATAAATAAGCATGCAGTAATAATTTAAAAGTAGAATATAAATAATTTAAAATAATGGGATCAATATGATCAAGGGTATAACTTGCCTCGCTTGAGGTGACGTTGTTTTTCATAATAGATCACCTTCACAGAACGTCTGGTGTTGAGGTGACGTTGTTTTTCATAACAGGTCACCTAGTACTCATAAGTACTATCTTCAGGTAGTCCAAGTATACGATCACGATGATCATACAGTCAAAATCAATCCTCTTATGTTGTTCTTCAATCGGCGTTGAAATCTGACTCTCCGAAGTCGCCGAAATCTAATCGCGAAATAAGCCAAATTCAAACAAAATTCAAAAACAACTCAAATGAACTCCAAATCAAATGATTTTGATTTAGTTAGCTAGATTACAATTTTATACAAATTTTGCAACTTGAATCACCCAAATCAGAGTTTGGATGCAAAAGATATGAGCTTTAGAAGATTGGAATTACATGGAATGATAAGTTAGGGTTTAAAGGAAACATTGGTCAAATGAACTCAAAATTAAATAATTTTGGTTTGTTTGGCTAGATCTTGATTTTATAGGAATTTAGGAATTTGAATCGACGAAATCGGAGTTCGTATGAAGGAGAACGAACCCCGGGAAGTTCTAAATATCAGAAACCCTAATTTTTAGATTTTATTGAATTTCTCGAATTATTTTTCTAAAGGAAATTCGGTTTATTGCGCAAGCTGACGTCATCGCACAGATTTTTGGAATTAAAAGAATTAAAATGAATTTCTGATAGGTGGGTCCCACGTGTCATAGCACGTACCATGTGGACCAAGTCCACGAGTGGATCGGCGCGGATCGCGTGGTGTGCCACGCCAGCGACCACGCGGTCGCCACATGGCGTGCACGCCGCCACAAGACCGAGGTGGCGATGATGTGGTCCGCCACGATGCCCGACGGAGGGTGCTCCGCAACCACCCGCGGCGCCGCGAGCCACGCACGGTTCGTGGGTGTGCGCAAAAGCAAGAGGAGAGCGGTGCGAACTCAGGGGTTACCAAAACGGCGACGGAGCGTGGCCGGAAGGTCGTCGGCGGCGGGGGTTGGCGGCGAGGAACTTCGGCCGCCGACGCAGGGGTTCCGCGATCCTCCGAGGAAGTGGTCGTGGCGCGCCAGCGTTGATGCGCCGGTGATGATGGTGGGGTCGGCGAGGACGGAGGGGCTCTGGTGGCGCCAGAAATGGAGCTGACCCGAAGAGCTTCGCCGGCGAAGAACTTCGAAATTGGGGCGTTATGGCGACGGAGGCGAGCTGTGGATGGTGGTGGTGTGTTGTGGGGGATGCGGCGCACACGGTGGTCCTATTTATAGGGTGCGGACGCCACTGGATTGTCGTGGAGTGCACGAAGCTCCGTGCGGGACTTTGGCGGGGATTCGGGGATTTAGGGCGCCGGAAAGGAAGGTGATGGCCGTGTCGGGGGCGGAGTGAATCAAGGTTTTAAATGCGCGCGATGATCACGGAGATGCTACGATTCGTGCGATATGGAAGCTTTTCTAATTGCGGTAATGGTGGATGCGCGGGAAGAAAGGAAAGAGGGGAGGAAGAAGAAGGAAGGTTGACGACAGACGCGGTTCGTTGGATTTTGATCATGCGGTGGACAAAGGTGTGGCGAACCGTAAGTTGGAGTTATGGCGGCCGCTGGATTTTAATCCAACGGTCACGATAAAACGAGGACGCGGCGAGTGAACGATTAATGACCGATGCACGAGGGCCGTTGGATGTAGATCGGACGGTCCCGATTGAGTGGAACATTCGGACCCTCTCAATGCATCGTGGAGTTCTAGTCGTTGGATTTTAATCCAACTACCGGGATGCGCGATGCGGCGTGAGAGAAGAGGAGAGGTCGACGGTGGACCCGCCGGCGACGAGAAGGAGGGAAGGCGCAGGTGGAGCGGGCCGCGTGGGCTGCGCTTGCGCGGGAAGGACGTGGGCCGAGCTGGGTTTCGGCCCAAATGCTGTTTAAGGATTTATAAATGATTTTCCAATTGATTTAATTCCAGAAATTCAAAAGGGCTTTAGAAAATAGCAAATTAATTCCAAAAATTCTAGGAAAATTCACAGAAATTCCTAGAGGTATTTTGGACTTAAATAAAATAGTTCCAACTATAGTTTTTGAAAATAAATTATTTTGGCTTTGATATAATTAGGGAAAAGCTTTTAAAAACTCAGAAAATCAAAGGAATTAATTAAATTTTTATTTTTCAGATAAAACCAAATAAGGCTTCAAGAACATCAAATAAATTTTGAATTTTGACTTTTAAAACTTCAGAATTCAAATAAAGCAATTAAACTCGCAAATTCTAAAAACTAGTAAAATAATAATTTTATTTATTTTTATTTTGTAATGTAACTTTGGGATGTTACAAACTACCCCCCTTAAAAGGAATCTCGTCCCCGAGATTCAGAGTGGCTAGAAAGAAAACTGGGATACAAGGTTTTCAACTGGAGTTGTTGTCGTCTACATCCTACTCCTTGTTGGATAGAGCCTGGGTTGAGACATCCTCTTTCAGAACGACGGGTGTTCTTCATCTGCTGGTTACTCCAAAGATTTAGGAAAGGAGAGCAAAGGATAGGGAAGAGACAAATAAGAAGAACTAAGGGGATAGAGCAAAATAACACTCCCAAACGAAAGAACCAACTGATCAACTTTTCAAAAACACAACGTTCTATCGATTGAGATTCTCAATTTGATAGAACGACTCAATGCACAGAATGAGTCTTGGCAGACTTATACTATATGGTCGGGTCGACATCGTATCTTCGCGTCGTAGTCTCGACGACGATGCTTCTTTGATGACTTCATGCCTTTCGGTCTTGAACGTAATGGGAGAAAACGTGTTAACTAACTATAGAAATTTCCAAGGAAAGAAGATCCATTTAGTATTATAAAATTGTAAAGGAGAATTTAGGTGAGAAAGAATTTCTATAAGGAAGCTATAGATAGATGACCAAGATGAGGAGACAACATTTTTTTTCTTGTTATAAATAAGTTTTGAAGTTTTCAACTAACGGCCATTCTAACTAAGTCACGACTCCATACGATATGGCTCGATACAAATTTGTCGACCGGTATTAATACACCCAGATCCTTCAGGCATTTCGACTAGTCCCATGATCGTAGCTAGTCCACACAAAGAAACAAAATGATAACAAATTCATATCACAACTTTATTAATAAATAACAATGAGTTGATTACAAAAGAGGCTTACAGCCAACAATAAAGTAAACACAATGAAGACAAAGAAGTAGTAGGGTCCATTAACCGCCATGTGCAATCGATCGGGTAGCGGCCTAGTCGTCGAGATCCACATCGGTAGCTAAGTCCTTCTCCTCTGAAATTTTATTTGCATAAAGCAAGTATGAGCACAACTTCCATGCTCGCAAGTTACACCAGTCAAATGTAATGACATGCATATATGGATGTAACAATAGAAGGGCTTATTGGTTTATTTGCATAAAGCAAGATTTCTTTTAAATATCGGTACTAAGTTCCAAAGCAATTATTTTATAACTAAAATTTATAAAATTCTCAATTTTATAGTCAGATAACATTCACACATGAACGGTGAAGGATACCCTCCTATCACTTGGCTTCCTGCCCAATTCCCATCTGGATAAACCAGTTTTGAAGAAGTCTTTTCCAACAAAAACCAAAATCTAACTTTGAGTAGTTCTGCTAGCATGTCCATGACCGCGACACGGCTATTCGAATAGTTTTACACTCTGCAGAGGTTGTACGACTTTACCCACATGACAAGACTCTCTAATTTGTCCAAGATATATCTATGCCACCGCCACTACCTTTGGTAAGCGGTCTAGAGCACGTGTCGAGGCCTTTACAATGTTCTCGTCTTAATGTATTCGTGTTCGCTAAGGTTTCACGCCATTGATGACCATCCTCCGGAAGCCCTCCTACGCCAGATGGGCTCACTTTATCGACCAACACCCATACCAACAACATAGCACCAATGACACTAAGACATCACAAATTATTTAGCCAAGTCCCACCCATACTTGGGACATGTGGTGGTACTGTATGGCGTAGCATCATGCGCTCAAGACCGGTCCTTAATCGACTTGGGCGACTTTCCATAAAAACCCCTGGGCCTTAACCCTGACCAGATTAAGCCCGTGCATAAACCTGCACCCACCAATCATCCATTTCGCCCAAGTCCAAACTCATTTTTATTTTACTTTTCAAGTCATTTGTAAAACTCCCATGACACACCAATGCCAAGGGTACAATTTAAATAATAATTGATTATTGGCTGAAATTCCCCAAATCAGACAAGTTTGGTCTATAAGCATGGCTAAGCAATACGTTTAAAATGATCATAGTTCATACTATCGTATCAACCAGGTTTTATCTAGGGTGTCAATGTTTTGATTCAATATCAACATTGGTCATACAAAGGATTTAGGTATAACTATGAATTTAAAACAGAATTTATATTATGAATATAAATAAGCATGCGTAATAATTTAAAAGTAGAATATAAATAATTTAAAATAATGGGATCAATATGATCAAGGGTATAACTTGCCTCGCTTGAGGTGACGTTGTTTTTCATAATGCATCACCTTCACGAACGCCCGTGTTGAGGTGACGTTGTTTTCTTAACAGTCACCTAGTACTCACAAGTACTATCTTCAGGTAGTCCAAGTGTACGATCACGATGATCATACAGTCAAAATCAATCCTCTTATGTTGTTCTTCAATCGGCGTTGAAATCTGACTCTCCGAAGTCGCCGAAATTAATTCCAAAAATTCTTGGAAAATTCACAGAAATTCCTACAGGTATTTTGGACTTAAATAAAATAGTTCCAACTATAGTTTTTGCAAATAAATTATTTTGGCTTTGAAATAATTAGGGAAAACCTTTTAAAAACTCAGAAAATCAAAGGAATTAATTAAATTTTTATTTTTCAGATAAAACCAAATAACGCTTCAAGAACTTCAAATAAATTTTGAATTTTGACTTTTAAAACTTCAGGAATTCAAATAAAGCAATTAAACTCTGGCAAATTCTCAAAAAAACTAGTAAAATAATAATTTTATTTATTTTTATTTTGGTAACAGAACTTTGGGATGTTACAAATCATATTCATATAACCAGATCAAGATGAAGCAGACAAATTAATATTAATAAGTATCAAAAGGACCTTATGGTCAAAGTCTTACAACGGTTGCCACACAGGGCTTCACAACAAAAGATAATTTGCAGCAGAACAAAAATATCTCATGGAGGCCATTCAACATGCCCACAGGCAATCGAGTGGAGGACGCGACCTAATTCGTATAGTCTTCAAAGTATTCCGCTTCAAAGAGTGCGGTGCATCCAGGTTTTTCTATGGGGACTGATCAACCAGAGGGCATAAAGCCGTGAGTACTTTGAATGTACTCAGCAAGTCGTAGGGAAATGTATGCAAATAATATTTATGCAGGGCTTGATAAGGATAGTTTTATGGTTATTTTGCAGAAAGCAGTATTGACTGGAAATACAGTAAGTAGATTGAAAAGCACAAGTTAAAAAGATTAATACATAAGTAATTAGTTTCTTTTGCAACAACTAGTGAACACCCCATTCACTTCCCAACCATTCCATCCAAACCACCATTCCAATAGTTTTTATGAAAATCTACACCTCGTGTGAAATCACCAGGCATTGTCCATAACCGGGGACACAGCTATTCGAATAGTTTTACACTCTACAGAGGTTGTACAGCTTTACCCACAAGGGATAATCAACTTATACTATCTGTTTAACACACTTTAGAGGTGTGCGACTAAGTGATTATCACAAGGCTTTTACAAAGCTCTGTTATGATCCAGTTCTGCTCGCTAAAGATTCACCTCGATCCAACCCCCTCTTGCGCCATAATCAACCAAAACAGAATCAAATCAAAAACATTGCTAATTAGTTGGTTAGGTCCACCGCATCCTAGACATGTGGTTGCACGGTATGGCCCAGATCAATGGCTTACAAGGTTAAGTTCTTAGTGGTTGCTCAGTCGAGGCTTCCTCATCCCATGTGCATTGCGCACCCAAGTGCCTCTCGCACCCAAAAACGTGCCTCCGCATCTTGCCTCGCGCATCCCACCTTTGCTACCGACCACTCGCCCAAGCATAAATCATTTTGTTCACCTAAGCCAATGGCGACCCTCGCCATAGCACAAAATTTTATAAAGGCAGCATCGCACCACAAATTGACACGACTGTGACATCACACCACAGTTGCACAACAGTGATATCGCACCATCATTCCATATATCGTTAAGTAAAAAATTACTCATTATGGATATGTTATCATGAATCCCATCGGATAACTAAAGCATGGCTAAGCATATACGATACCCATGTTGGTGGTAGTTCATCAATGTCCAACTAAAATAACCCATCCTATGGTGTCCAAAGATTTATGTCATTCAAGGGTACATGTCGATAGAAATTATTCAAGGAGGCATACAACAATTAGGCAATTAACTATTCCCGAAACCATTTAATATAAAAATAGCAATGCATGTTTATATCAAACAATATAGTTTTATAAAGTGGGTACAACATGGTCAAAGGTCTATGACTTGCCTTCGTTGAAGTGTTGGGAAACTTTGGTCGTCGGGTCCGAGAATTCGTCTGAAACATCAGAATCTATACGTGCGAAAAGAGCCAAATAAGTAAAATAACTCCAAATAAATCCCAAATAATTACCAAATAAATAGAACATAAAGATAATTAATTTATATGAATTTAGAAATTAGAATCACTCGAATCAGAGTTCAAACGGAGAAGAAATGGCCTTTAGAAGTTTGAAAATCACTTAAAATGAATAAATCTGGATTTTTCTAATTTTTGGAATTATTGTTGCAAAGGAAAATGGGTTTATGACGTCGGCTGACGTCGGCAGTGGAGATTTTGTTTTCGACCGAAATAATTTTCAAAGGGAAAAGGAGAGAAAATGCCACGAGGGCTTGACTGGGCGCCACGCAAGCGAAAGAGGTGATGTGGCGCTGACGGAGCGCCACGCGGCACTGCCACGTCAGCGCCCGAGGCGGCGGCGCGCACGACCCAAGCATCACTGGTGTTTGGTTGGGAGGTGGCCGGCGGCGAGGGCACCGGAGGCTAGAGGGGGACGAGTCGATCACATTGCCCACAGTCTCGGTGGTTGGGCAACAAGGGATGTCCGGCGGCGAGGAGGAGGAACGGAGGCAACGACGGTTGTTGGCGGCGGTGATGCTCTGGTGGGGCTCCCGGGACAGGGAGGCGCGCACGGTGTAGGCAATGGCCTTGCGATGTCGTGGATGGAGATGATTGCGGCAGAAGGACCTTGGCGGCGGAGCAAAAGGCGGAGAGGTGAGCTCGATGGCCGGCGGCAAAAACTTAAGTTGCAGCCGGGCTAGGGCGAGAGAGGAAGGGGGAATAGAGGGGAAAGGGAGTGGTGGCCGCAGCGCATCTGGTGCGCGTTTAAATAGGGGACGAGGAGGGCTGAGGGTGGAGAACCGTGTGCGGAGCAACGGCGGCTTTTACGTAGGAGCTAGAGTGTTCCGGCTAAACCCAATAGAGAAAAGGGGAAGTGATGGAGGGGACGGGGTCGGCGGAGAACAGGGACTTCAATGCGCGCAAAATCGGGGGGAGAAGGGGAGAAAAAGAGGGGATGTGATGGAGCTGCGCGTCATGTCAATAGCAGGCGCACGGGAAGCTCGCGCGAGGAAGAAAGGGTGCGGGGAAGAAAGGGCGCGGTGGCTCACGGGTGGGGCCGCCCGTCAGTGAGAGAGAACGGGGAGACACGGAGCAGGCCACGTGTGTGGAACTGGGCCGGTGCGGGCTGCACGAGGGAAAAAAAAAGAAGGTGGGCCGAAGGAGGGAATAAGGCCCAAAGGTTTTAGGGGATTTTAAATTCCTTTTTTATTTAGGAAAATACGAGAAACAAAAACTTTTTTAGAAAATAGTCAAAGTACCAGAAATTCTAGGAAAATTCATGAAGATCTCAAATTATTTAGGACTTAATAAAAGTACTTTTAGATATACTTTGGCTTTTGATTTTGCAAATAAAATACATTTTAATTTTGGTTTAAAAGGAAAAACCATTTCTAAATTCCACAAAATGCAATAAATCACTTAAAATAATAATTTTGACTTCTAAATCCAACAAAATCCAGAAACTCCAATAAACCAACTTTGATTTAATTAAAGTTTGATTGATTCAAATTAAATAGTTTTTTTTAAAAAAAATTCAAGTTAAGCTTTTGCAACTTAGTAAAATCGAATGGTTATTTTAAAATTTCAAAAATTTCAAAAACGTTGGAAATTTAGGATGTTACATAAATTTATAAAAATTTTAAGAGAGGCTACTGGGATGGTATAGAACCCATATAAATCTTATAAACACACTGTTTAAGATTTAATTGCTTGTTTAAAATCCTTTTCTGATGATGTTTGTTAATTGAACCAGGATTTTTCTCCATATCAAGTTGAGTTCTAAAAAATTAATAAAAATCATATTAATTCATGATAATTATTATAGTATTTGAATAAATTATTTTCTAGAGTTTTTTAGAAACATTAATTTTAGTTTTTTGTTGGAGTTGCATTTTATGTTGTAGGTTTTCTTTTAATTTGAATTTTTCAAATACAAAAATGTATGAAATGCTCCAAAAATAACATACATGCTGATGAGATGCATCTAAATGCCATAAAGTAAAATTGGGGCTGTGACAGACTCTACCACAGGCTGCACAGGATGTCAAGGCAATGACGTCCTCTAGCTTGATGACCTTCCTCTTTTTACCTGGTGATGAGGACATGACCCTTATGGATACAACTATATTTGTTATGCTTACTATTCCAAATATATGAGCTCGTACGCTTCACTTAAATTATCAGGTGAGCTTGTTTTTAGGAGTGTCTTTATATTATATGAACTATATGATGCTACCTAATGATGAAATATATATATGTGCAGCACCATGTCACTTTTGGTCCAAGACAAACAAGCGCTGAATGGACTGCTTTTGAATCCATTCAACCCTCCGAATCAGCGACAACACCAACTTAAAACAGGCATAACTTTCACATACGGAGTCCGTTGGAGGTCTACAAGTACTTGATTGAAAGCTTATTTCGTCCTCTTTCCAACGGATCCAGCCTCACCTCCAAATTCTTTCTGGACGGATCGCAATCATCAAAAGAAGACGTTATATCACTTATTTGGGCCAATTTGGGCTTTGTAATCATACTGAACTTGGCCCATTTGCCAGCGGCCCACCTGGAGGTGTGGTTACTGTTCACGTGAACAGTAACCACGAGTTTTAGTCCCACCCCGCTATTTCTTTTAGATTTGTGGTTCTTCCTCCCCTATATAAGGAGGTCACACCCCCTCTAGTTTTCTTAGATTTTGTTTATGTTTAGTTTGCCTTCGTTGCAACTTGTATCTTTTGCATGTGTCGACTAGACCACCCAATTAAGATCCTTATTCAGAATCCCAACTCAATTCAAATATTTCAATTCCTATTTGCAATTTCAGATTGCTTTATCTTGTTTTTTCGTGCTTCTTCGGTGTATGCAGGAATCGACCTTCGTGGTCAGATCAACCGGGTATTCGTGCACGGTTGATAACGACTTATCGAGCAGTTCAGCGATTACATGGTTTCGGGCCTTGCGAGTTCGTAGCCAGGATCATGAGAGTTGAGCGACTACTACCGAACTTATCTTCTCATCGAAAGATCGGGCCAAATCAGGACCTCAGTGGTTCATCAAGTGGGATCAGAGCTTCAGTTGATCGGTGAGATTTTCCAATTTTCTAGTAGTAGATTCGTTTTCATACCTGTAGTCCAAAAAATTGCCCAAAAAATTATTGCATCTATCATCTGTACCGAACCCTTTGAGCCATTGCAATTTTCTTTTCGGTATTTTGCTTGTTGAATCATTGGTTGCATTGTAGTGTCTAGTTGCTTATTTCTAGTTCTAGTTATTGTCTAGTTAGTCTTTGTCTAGTTGCATCTCATGTTTCCTTTGCGTTGCTTGATCGTTCTTTTAGGGTTCTTAGTTTTTGCATCTAAAACAGAAAATTTGTGGGTTAGAACTCCTCTAATCCGCACCAAAAATAGAAAAATCGTGTTGTCATCAATCCAAAAAAAAGAAGTGGATTGCTGTGATCTTTTGGAAGATTTGATGTTATTTGCGACTTGCGGCAATCTGTAGGGCCGGCCAAATAGTAGAAGGAGAAAGAGGCAACCGCAAGAACAAAAGCCGCAGTAGAAAAGAGAAGAAGAAGAAAAAAAAATAAAAGCGCATAAAAATTGGTGGAGACCTCTTAAATGTAGCCACAAGCTTTCATAAAAAATTTCAGCAAGTTTGGCCCACGAAATCAAAAAATATAGCAGTTTCAAATTTAAACCCGAGACGGTTTTGAGTCCGAGTAGGATTTCGTATCCGAGACACCTTCAGTAAAACGTGCATAACTTTTGCACACGGTATCCGTTGTTGACGTTCTTGTGCTCGTTTTGAAGATAATGATGAGGCGCATCTTTTCCATGTAAGCCACTAGTCGCCCTCCAAGTGCCCCAAAATCAGCCATATTCGGCCCCAATTGCCGCAAGTTTTCGCTTCTGTTTGCTTTGTTTCTTTCAATCTTCCTTTCGGAATTTGGAGTTCGCCTCAACTGCAAAGTTGTAGATCTCGTCGAAAACTTTCAAACAATCATATATAAGCCATATAAAACTTTGTCTTTTCATCATTTGAGACTAGCTATTGTTTCTGCTCAATCTAGGGGGTTGTTTACGTTGCACGTTATTTTGTTTTTGTGCTCTACATCGCGCAAACAATCTTGTGCCCATATTAAGAGGTTTGAGTAGTTGGCTAGCATCTCTCCTAGCACTTGTTGTGAGATTTTTCCTTGCTTACATCAAGTCACATTGATCATTGCGCAGCGCGTATACACTTCTCTACATCGGGCTTTGATTAGGCGTGATCGCAACATTGGCTAGTACTTTGAACAATCTTTCAACTTGCATTAACTGATTTGATTATTTCTGATCCTTGATACCATATTGAAGCCTTCCAAGCTCCACTTCTTACTAACTCAGCAGGTGTCGTTCCTCGCAATCGTTGGGCTAATCGCAAATGAGAGTATCACGAACCAATCACCAGTTGTACCATTTCCTTGTTGCATTGGTAAGAACTTGGTATAAGTTTCAGTGTGTGTGACTTGATAAACCCCACTTCGTAGTTGATAGCAACATATACTTGTGATTTGTTTCCTTATTTTCTACTAACAATGACAGTTTGTTCAAGTTGGTAGATTACGATGTCATCACGGCGATTTGAACTCAAAGGGAAACAACTACTGCGATACATATTGCCACTCACCGCTGAGAGTACGTCGTTAGACTACTTTATATGGGTTAATATGTTGGAGCGCTATTTTGAAAGACAGGACCTTGATCCTTATGAGAAGATGACCATGGCAAGAATAGCACTGATCGGTGATGTTCAACATTGGTGGTCGAATCTGGAGTACCACTTCATGTACATATGGGAGCAGATGAAGAAGAAATTACAACGTCGTTTTGTACCTCCACCACCCACAGTCACAAGCGAGGTGCAATCTAAGGTAACTAAAAATGCTGACATTGTTTTGGCTCCAACTCCATCTCCAGATACCGTCGAGACGCTTGAAGAAATGAACGATGATCTAGCGCATCTTATAGAGGAGAAGCTTGAGGTACCTACAGTATCTGATGATGACGATAATGACAAAGGTACTGATTTAGTGCTACAGCAAGACAACCTTGTGAGTATATCTCTGTTGTAGTAGTGCAATCTTTTGATATTCCTTGTGTTGACTTGAACGAACCATGTGCTGAACTGAATTCTCATAAGTTTGCACATGTTGAATTAATTACACATAAGGAAGTACTTGATAGAATATCCCCATCGATGCTTTGTGCTATATCATGCTTAATGATCCAGCTTAGTTTGAATGTGCTATGGAGAAAGTTTCAACTTTCATCTCTAAATTCTCCTTCTAGCACCTACACCTACTATTTTAAATTAATTGGAGATTATAGTGTAGACAATCAATTTCTTGTATATCGTATATGCATAACTTGTGATCACATGGATGAATTGAAGCTTATTGTTTTGGACAACAATTCTTGTGTGATGAATCTTGTTCAATATGAGAGTAAAATAAAATTTAGTGTTCATCCCATGCCTATGTGTTCACCTTTTATTGCACCATCTAGTATGGACAATCTGAATGAAGATGTTGAATTATGGAAGAACTTACAAATCTTTTCACCATTGCTAGATGAATTTGCTATCATTGATTGAAATCGATTATAGGGATGAATTTTGTTTGATTCCAAAAGTTGTAGATTTGCCCATATGTGCTACCACTACAAGTTTACAACTTTAGATATTTGAATTGTATAAACGCTTCACTTACATTTGCAAAACTAGTTGCAATAATTGTTGTGTGAGAACTTTTGTTTTGATCATTCACATATATGATTACTCTTGGGTTAATAATACAATGATCTTTTATGATCGCTGCTGTCTTCTAACATTAATTGTGCAACAACGAAGAACCGTTAAAACAGATGACATATACATATACCATGCATACACTTTGGCTTCTTTGTTACCCTATTTTCAGCTTATCAAACGCCGAGGACGGCTTTGTTTTCAAGAAAGGGAGGATGATGAGGACATGACCCTTATGGATACAGCCATATTTGCTATGCTTACTATTCCAAATATAAGAGCTCGTATGCTTCACTTAAATTATCAGGTGAGCTTGTTTTTAGGAGTGTCTTTATATTATATGAACTATATGATGCTACCTAATGATGAAATATATATATATATATATATATATATGTGCAGCACTATGTCACTTTTGGTCCAAGACAAGCAAGCAGTTCGAGCAGGACCTGTTTTGGAATCCAGTTCGGCCTTTGGAATCAGTCTGACAACACCAACTTAAAACAAGTATAACTTTCACATACGGAGTCCGTTGGAGGTCCACAAGTACTTGATTGAAATCTTATTTCATCCTCTTTCCAATGGATCCGGCCTCACCTCCAAATTCCTTCTGGACAGATCGCAATCATCAAAAGAAGACGTCATATCACTTGTTTGGGCCAATCTGGGCTTTGTAATCATACTGAACTTGGCCCATTTGCCAGCGGCCCACCTGGAGGCGTGGTTACTGTTCACATGAACAGTAACCACGAGTTTTAGTCCCACCCCGCTATTTCTTTTAGATTTGTGGATCTTCCTCCCCTATATAAGGAGACCACACCCCTTCTAGTTTTCTTAGATTTTGTTTATGTTTAGTTTGTCTTCGTTGCAACTTGTATCTTTTGCGTGTGTCGACCAGACCACCCAATTGAGATCCTTATTCAGAATCCCAACTCAATTCAAATATTTCAATTCCTATTTGCAATTTTAGATTGCTTTATCTTGTTTTTGTGTGCTTCTTCGGTGTATGTAGGAATCGACCTTCGTGGTGAGTCAAGCGGTATTCGCACGCGGTTGATAACGACTTGTCGAGCGATTCAAAGAATTGCGTGATTTCGGCCTTGCGAGTTGTAGCGAGGATCATGAGAGTTGAGCGACTACTACCGAACTTATCTTCTCATCGAAAGATCGGGCCAAATCAGGACCTCCGTGGTTCATCACTTGGCTATTTCTTCTGAGAAATACTAGCGCATGGATCCACGATGGGTAACTCTGATGTTTGTGTAACGGTGGGTTCAGGATGAGATGGGTCCATGAAAATCAACGGTGGTGCCTAGTTGTCCTATGTGGTGATCTTTCTCACCTTCAAGGGGGCCTCGTCAGATGGCCTCATTTAGTGCCAAAGCGAGTAAAAAATATAAAAATAATTGTGTGATTTACCGTAAGAACATTGCGGATTTACTGAAGCTTGTATATATGCCATGTTTTACTAGTTCCACACACACCGGCTCTGGAAAACACGAATTTGGAAGGGGGCCGACAGAGGTAACTCAATTGTGCGGAATTGGGGAATTTTTTGTGCGGAACCCTAAATATTTCCACACCATGAGAAATATGAAACTATGCACGGAGATTTTTTTTCTCGTATCGGGAGATGTACAGGGTGTGAGGGTGTTGAAGCCAAAGATCACCTCTAATCCTGATGGAATGGGGGCAGTAGAGATCACTGAAGGGTTGTAGCATCATCGGAGAGAGAAATTCTAAATTTGCTATAGTGTAGGCAATCCCGAATGATGCGGCCCACCCACGTAATATTTGCAAGTTCCCGCACTTGTGGTCTCTCAAAAAACTCAAAAACCTCGAAATGGCTAATAGCTACTCAGCAATATAATTGGATACAATATTTACTTCCGTACACATGCCAAATTACTGCCAAGTGTTGCTGCATTTATTGCACACCCGATTTTACTGGACTACTTGTTGGAGTTTACTACCACATCCCCCAGCAATTCTCATCCTACCATGTGACGTCATCATGGGCCTTGGGGTCTGTTGTACAAAAAAACTAGGGGCGTGGCTATAACATCCCACAAGCACTATAATAAAAACGTTAAAACAATTGAAACCACCATGTGATACGTGACAGTAAAAATGAGTATCACATTTAGTTTCACAAAACATAACAATTTACAATCAAATCTTGTCGTGCACGCCTTGGGTTCAGGGGATCCCTAGCCCATAACTGTTGATATGGGTTGTGTGAGACCCCGGTTTATTAAGCTTGTAATATTTAACCTTCCACTGGCTCTAGTATCACAAACAGAATAACCCGTGCCTCGATGAACATGTGCTTCCAGAAAAATGCAGACACGTGACATCATACCAAAGCATGCATCAATTCCATACAACATAATATAACAAGTCTACCAAAAGACATACATAATATAAGTTATTACGTAAGCACCAAATGGCCAAATGACATGAGTATAAAGAAGTAATAGCGGAAGCAAAAGTTGCCATAAGATGGCTTAAACCAAAAGACGACCGTTAGCCTCATAACACCACTGTGGCAACCGATCCGCCGCCAAGCTAATCGCCCACACACCGCACACAAAGACAACTCACAAACGTGAGGCCCATCGGGCTCACCTTCTTCCTCTGCACACAACAAGCAATGCAGGTGAGTACGAAGATATACTCGCAAGACTTACGAGTAACAAGCCTATACATAGCTACATGAAAGCTGTACCAAAGGATATTGGTTATATGGTTGTTTGGACGCATAAAGCAAGTTTCCTTTGTAATAATGTAAATAGATTGAAAGCAGTTTGTCAATTCAGTTTTTAAGCATTAAAATAACAGCAAGTAACAATAAGTATCAAGTACCCACCTAGAGGTGACTAACCCAATAGCCACCACAAATAGCATAAATCTCTGATTCATACCACCCATCAAGTTTTAATTTAAAGTGTTGTAGTCTAACTCTTGAAAAGCTTACCCAAGCGTGTCCATAACCTAGGACGAGGCTATTCAAATAGTTTTAAAACCCTGCAGGGGTGTACCAATGTACCCACACTTCAGACTGTCTTTAAGTCACATGATTTAGCACACTTCCAAAGGTATGCCGGCATGGCTAAGTCCTAATAGACATTTCCAATATTGTGCATCAACTACGAGCCGCTCGTATGGATAGAAACTCATACGCTTATATTGTAAAGCCAAAAAGACAACTACCACTCGGGGTAAAGCTCTTTGAACAACTACAATACTCCCACACACAACCATTTCATTTTACCACAACGCAACACACACACGCCCTCCTGCGACTCGTAGCCAACACACGCCAAAGTACTAAGTCAAGAGAGGTCCCATTCTCTCTAGTGTGGTTAGCACGCACATATTGCCTGGATAACAGATACTCACAAGATGTTCGGTCCGTAATTGACTCGGGCACCATTCCAATCACACCCAAGAGATCACACCATCTTACCATTGTGCTCAAGTCTAAATTGTTTTGTTTTTCAGTTTTAGTTTTGCAACTTAGACATAGCACAAGGCCGAAACATATATATCATAATAAGTTTGTGTGATCAAGGTTATCGACAAGTCGATAACCGCCTATTTCTACCGATAGCTAAGCATGGCTAAGCACAAACTCGTAAACTACTAAGTGACAAGGGTTCATCCAACGAACCCAAAATCACGCAACAAGATAAACCTAGGCTCGATGAGTAGAGGATAAACATTTGCCTACTGATAATGCATCTACTAGGTGAACTATCGACAATAGTTAAAACAACATAGCAATGCATACATAGAATTTGCAAACAATATATTAGAATTTGAAAATAGTAGGAGCAACATGATCAAATGATGCTACATCTGCTTGCCTTGCTGGAGTGCAGGATTTGATGGTTGTGGCTCAGATTCAATAACAAGATTATCTTCGGAACCTAATGCAAAAGGCGATAAAACCAATAAGAACGAAGAACACCAAATAAATTCCAACCACAAAAGACATTCAAATCTAATGAAATTTATACAGCAGCTAGGGTATGATTTTAGACAATCTTAGGAACAAGAATCATGCAATTTGGATCTATTACGAAAAAGATATAGCCAAAATATACTTTCTCAGCCTTTAAAATCAACCTAATTAATTACTAGTACTGTTCATGGTGAAAATTTCTAGAATGATCTAAAGTCTGAAATTTCTATAGCAGGTAGATTATGGCATCCTAATGACAGTAAAGTTGAGTTTACTAGTTTTGAAGTTATAGATATTTACTTATGATTTTTCTAAGTTGTAAATCTAATGCAAGTCACTATCTGTATATGACCATGCTCAAAACCTATTTTATATTAAAGTATACTAATGAAGAATTTAACAAAATTGATTTTGCACAAATTGAAATTATACAGAAAAAGATATGCATTTTACAAGTTTTAATTCTATTTCTGGAATAATCAAAATGGCAGAAATCAAGCTATTTGGTTACATAATTTTCTGATACAGAAATATGCCTAGATGCATTTTTAGATTAAACTCTAGTTAATCATGAATTTAATGCAGTTGGAAACAACTGAAAAGAATTTAAAATGAATTAGTTAAGAATTTCTAAAGTTTAAAAAAATTTTCAATAGATAAATAAAGACTTCCCGAAAACAAACAGATCTTAACTAAAAGAAAAGACGTGGACGCTTGTGGGCCTTCGATCTAAAATCCTATGGCCCACGCGCGCCGGGAACAGCGCACGCGCGACGATACCTAAAAGGAGCCCACCGTTGGATCAAGATCCAACGGCTCACGAGGAGGAATACATTCGGACGGTGCGGTTGCCGCAGCCACCCACAGCCGCAGATCGCGAGATGAACGGCTCGGAGCGCACCTCCCTTCGGAGAGTCCGATTGCACACACGATCTCAGCCGCAGATCACGAGATGGACGATCCAAAATGATAAGGGAACCGAGGGTCCGAATGCTCTCTAGATCTAGGCCGTTGATCACGAGATCGACGGTGGCTATTGATCGCAACGCGAATAGAAGCGCTGACAAGCGAGGACCACTGTCAGTGACCCCAAGACACGCACGCGGGGAGTTTAACACACATGCATAGAGAGGGCTTAAGTGGGCGAGGGCCCACAAGTCAGTGAGACAATTGCCAACTTAAGACACATTAATTTCTAACCTCCGATTATCAATCATTAAGCATTAATGATGCCCTAACGGTGTTGATTAGGCCGACCAGGGGGGGTTTAAAGAGGCTAGGCCCACTGGACAGTGGCACAATGGGCCCGATTAAGACATAATTAATACTTCCCAATGATTAACAATCACCAGATCATTAAATGTGTCCTAATGACGATCGAAAACACGCGATAACGACCGACAACACCCGAGTGGATTCCTTGGCTAATCGCCGGCGACTACAGCTGCGGCGGCGCAACCTAAGGACTAAAATGGGTTCGCAATAGACTTGCGGTCCCGATGGTAGGCAACTCTCGCCGCGCGGTTGTCTAGAACGCCGGCCAGCGGTGAATAGTGACGATGACCATCTCGGCAAAGCGAAAATGCAAGAAAAGCTCCGCAGTAGTCCGAGAAGCGTGTGCCAAGCATCTAAGGACTAATAAGAAGCTACCTTGTCCGAGATGAGCTTCAAAGATGGTCGGAGAAGGCCTGACCACGATGGAGCTTGTCGGACCCGAGGAAGAAGATATGAAAACAGAGGCCTGAGCCAAAATGAACACCACTGGTGGTCAAAATAGCTACAATATAGCTCATGGAAGCTTCATGAGCAAGCAATTGAGAAATGGAGCACTCACCGGAGCTGAGGGAGAAAGGGGATGGTTTCGGCCGAATTTGAACAAACCCCAAATTTGTCAAATCCTGTGAATGAAACCCAAAATTAAGTGAGGGGAAATAATTAGAACAAAAGGAGTAGAAAAGAGTGCAAGAATATTTGAGGAAGAACCACTGGAGCTTCATGATTCACAATGGAGCTCCACGGGTCAACAATGGCAATTTGGTGTTTTTGATGTGTTAAGCTCCAAAAATGAATAAGGAGCTTGAGAGGGTGTAAAGGAACACCAGGAAGAAGTATTGGGACCTTATAAAGCCAAGGATTAGGGTTTGGCAAAAAGGAGCCTCTCGGGTGAGCTAAGTCCGTGACATAGACATGGGACCGAAAGCAAAATGATGGAGATGTAGGAGTAGGGCATGCCTCTCGGCCGAAAGCACCTGCAAGCACTTAATGCCGACTAGGGAGACGTTGCGGAGGAACAAGATGTGACGCGCCATGCCACTCTGCTCACGCACGGCGGGAGGTTGAAGATGACCGAGAAAACGCCATGATTTTGGACTCGGATTTTGATCGGTGGTGATATCGTACACGCCCGAGGTTAAAACAAAACGGAGGAAAATGCAGCGTTGGATTTTAATCCAACGGCTCGATTGAACGAGGCAATCGAGGTTTAAACAACAGAGGAGATCGCGAGCCCTTGATCAAAAATGGACGCCATGATTAAATAAGTCCCCTGACAAGTCGAATGCTCGAAAATCTAGACGGCTGGATTAAGATCCAACGTTTCGAATTGACTAGAACATCCGCACGGTCCGAATGTTTATGCGAACATGGGCCGAGCAATTAGGATCCAACGGTTGAGATTGGACGCGCGCTTTTAAAAGAGGCTCAGTGCAGTTAGTTGACTGGACCAAGAGGAGTGGCTCGAGCCCGAGTTTGACTCGAACCCAATGCACAGTGGAATTAGGTTTTTAGTTTTAAACTGAGATGAGACTTTGGGGATTTATTTGAGATAGCAAAACATCTCCAAAATTTCTAAATTTTTTACTAGAGCTTGCTAACTCAGATATTAACCTTGTATAAAATTTTCAGAGGTTTTTATGCAGTGGATTATTCTCCAAAAATTATGCAAGGCTCTGGTTTAAGGTTTGACTAACAGTCAAACAGGTTTGACTGCCCTCTAAAAATATTCAAATAATTTCTAAAAATTGTGAAATTTTTCAGAGAGGTCACATACCATCCCAGGAACTTAAGAAAAATATTTCCAAATGATGATCACAAGATTTGAGATGAATGTTTTTGGAAGACAAGGTTTTGGATCAAAAGACTTGTGACTTGGTATTTCCATAATTTTGTACAGAATTGTTGAGACATACAGAAATACAAGATGTAAGAAAAGTTTTAATTTCTACCCATTTTCTTACATTTGAAACACAAGTCCAAAATTGGAATGTTACAGGTTGCACGGCTCATGGGGGAGCATTCGCAGTGGGCCATAGAATAGATATTTTACTTGCCAGTCAGCCCATTGCACCAAAGACGTAGGCGTGTGCTACCAAGAAGTCAGTGTGACTTATAGCAACAGTTATGGGACATGGACCCACTATACTCACGCGCATGACATGACCAGACATGATAGTAAAGTATACAGTGGCGTCCAGTAAACTCTGGAATAGAGTAAGTGTAGCTCCTGTCCTGACAGTAAATTGTAATGTACATATGTAAGTAAATGCGAAAATCATTTTTACTATCACGCATCAAACGACAGTTTTAGTTTTTTCATGTTTTTTTATTTATTGTACGTGTGCATGGACCCATGGCCCATGCTGACACCACACGGTAGGGCGAGAATTGCTGGGGGTTGACATAGAAGAAAACTCCAATGAGCAGTCTAGTAAAATTGGTGGGTAGTAAACGCAACAATGCTTGTGTCACTAATTTGGTATGTAAATGGAAGTAAATATTTATACACAACTTTACTGTCGAGTAACTGTCAGCTGGTTATATGTTTTTTTTTTAATTTGGAATCCCACAGGGGAAGTTGCATATATTATGCGTGTTTGGCCGCATCGTCTGGGATTCTCTACTGTCTAGCAAACTCGGATTTTCTCTCTCAAGCAGCGACTCCACCCTCAAAAATCCTGGTTGTTATCATAGGCTCTCCGGTGATCTCTAGTAGCCCCCATTCCTGTCAGGATTAGAGGCGATCTTTGTCTTCAACCCCCTATCACCCTACACGTATCCAAGTATGAGGAAAAAAAATTGATGCATTTTTTTTTCATATTTTCTCACAGTGTGGAAATATCTAGGGTTCCGAAAAAAAATTCCCCCAACTACACAATGGAGTTACCTCCGGTGATCCCTGAAACATCCCAAAATCTTAATTCTGGGAAATGTATTATAAACTGCCTTGGAAAATTTTCTTTCATCATTTGCATATGAAATATACCATGTTGGATTTGGTTTTTGAGTTGAAAGCAAAATTTGAAATACAAACAAATGGGTGCTAAAAAGGAATTAGATGAAACAAAGAAAAATTTCTAAAGGAGAGAATTGTTTCGGGCATATTATCCCTCGAACAATTCACCAAAACTTTCGTATGAAATCTTATTTAGAAAGAAAATTACAAAAACACAAAACAGAAACTTGTATGAATTTTGTAGAAATTCACAGAAGGATTAAGCCTCTAAAAATTTTACTCAAAAAACTACATTAGTCCTTAAGGCTACACAAAATTTTCATTTAATTTGGACTCATTTTGAGTAGTAAATAAAATCGGACAATAATTCAGTAGAAAATCAAAACCTAAATCTAAACTCACCCCTCTCTCTCTGACCTGTGGGCCCCACCCATAGGGTCCTTTGTCCACCTCGCGACACTAAGCGTCAGCATGCCCTCCAGTGCACCACCGTGAGCACATTGACGTGCCCACGGTTTCCCCTGTGGTTTTCCACTGACCGCACCTACCCCGTCGCATCGCCATTACACCGTGCCATCCCCCTGCCCCAGCCGTGTCTACCCTGCCTTACGATGAAGAAAAACCTCGTCGCTTTGCCCGCAACTGCTCGACTCTCCTCGGCTATCTCCGTCCTCTCCGTCTATAAATAGGACACCCCAAGCTGCGCCTCTTCTTTTCCAAGCCATTGCGCACCTCCTCTTCTCTTCTCCACTGAATTGAGCTCTAGAGCTCAAGGAGCGCGAGCCCTAAATCAGTTGTGCACTGCTGCCTTCATCCCCGACACTGTGAAGGGTTTGGTGTCAATCCTATCGCGTCGTATCGTACGTGTTCTAGAGACCTTTATAACTTCCCCTCATTCAATTTAAAATTTGATTCACAGGAACTCCCAAATAGCCCCTTCTTCCTTGTCTACGGCCAGAACCACCCCTTGAATCCCACCGACGATTCACCGCACTTCGGACCAATTCCCCGTACCTAAAGCATCGCTTGGACCTACTGGAGCTTCTCCGATCATTGGACTCCGCCCACCTTCAGCCGAGTTTCTTCTTCACGCGGCGATCGCCTCGCCGCCCGACCTGCCGTCGACAACTTGACTCTGACCCCCTCAGACCCTCCGCGTCCTTCCGTTATGACCCTAGTAACCCTAGATTGCATTAGTTCCTTCAGGGCATTGCTTGTTTGAGCTTTGGCTCATTGCCGTACCCGCTCCTCCGCTCAACGCTGGCACGCCACCGCGTTAGGCCACCTCTGACCTCGTCGCTAGTACCCCTAGGTGCGATTATCATGGGGATCTGTTTGGGTCAAAGCCACATCGCCAAGAAGACACGTGGGCATGAGCGCATCACAGCGTGGCACTGCGTGACGAGCACTATAGCTCCTCATCGATTGTGCATAATTACGGTCATTAAATGTTAAGCTTTGATTAGTTGACAATTTAGTACTAATAAGTCACTAACATGTGGGACCGGGCTAATATGAGTCTATGACATGCGGGTCCTACAACACTTAAGAGCACAGCGCTGTAGTTATGAGTCGTGTGACTGACAATGGGCCCCACTTGTCGGTTTGTAACAAAAATCCAACGAAAAATGGAAAATATGTTTTCAGTTATGAGGAGAATATGCTTCCCTCACTTGAAAGCGTAAACCTCGTTAGAATAGACACGAGAATGCGCTTTCTCAGTTAGAAAGCGTATTTCTCATTTAATCTGGATTTATCAAACCGAATAGAAATAAAACCTTAATAACTTTTGCTACAAAACTCCAAATTGAATGACATTTATCTCTAAATTTGTCTAAAATCATAATCTACCTGAATATATAAAAATATTTAATTTCATTACTATTGAATTTATTTGATGTTATTTAATACGTTTTTAGCTCTTTTTAGACGCCGATTATTTGGGTATTTATTGTGACGCACCAATCCACTATACTTCCTGAATAGCAAGAGCAAGGCAAGTGCCTCCTTTGATCATGCTGATCCCAGTATTTTAATTATTATACTTTGTTTTGTAAACCCTATTATGCATGCGTGTATGTTGTGTGAAAATGCTATTATTAGGAAATTGGTAGTGGTAATCCTATTTGTTGCACACATACCCTTGAAATATTGATCTTCTACTGTTGTAGCCTTTAGAATATGGGTTAAGCAATATATAATGTCATTTGGGAATTCTTAAGTGCGATTATCGCACAACTGCTACTAGAATGGTAGGTTTTTCAAAAAAATCGACTAATGGACAATATGATAACTTGAGAATTTGGGATATTTTGAAAAGTGCCCAGAGTTGTTATCTATATTATTTTATGAAAATAAAATGAAAACTTTAGTCTTTAGACACGGCCGAGTTATATTGTATTCTGAAAAAGTGAGTATTGTGACTCACTAGTAGATAGGGTGTAGTTCTCGCTCGTAGTCAATTAAGAACTGAAGCCAGCAAATCCAGAACTAAGACCTAATCATCCAACCATATGTGCTAGTATGGGATAGTTGTAGCTAACTAAGTTATCAAATCATAGCCTTGCATGATAGTAGGCAGGAGCAGTGCGAGCAATTTCTATTGCCGTCACAACTGCGAATGGCTCACTTCAATGGGTTTCTATCCGGATGAAGTGGGAGACTCGCTTGATGGGTTTCTATCCAGACATGTGAGGGACTCACTCAACGGGTTTCTATCCGTTGAGTGAGGACTCCTCATATTACAGGTTTCTATCCAAGTAATTGGGGATAACCATTCGTAGGGCTAGTGCAAGGTTAAGGCTAGATAATATAAAGGTTGCGTCGCGAACTCTAGGCTGCTTACCTTCGATAGTGAGCAGTGATACAGAGATATTCCAAGCAACTGGAATACCACGTACTATGGGTAAAGTTGTACACCTCTACAGAGTGATAAACTATTTGAATAGCCGTGCTCGTGGTCATGAGCGTGCTTAGTGTCGCTGGTGTGGCGGTAGCTTTGATTTCTAAACTGTTTTGTCATAAAAGATTGGAGTAATGACATGGGGTTTTGATTTGTTCAGTTAACTGCCATCTCTATGGCTGGATTGCTATGTATATACCAGGCCTGCCATGTCTATGGTTGATTTGCTATGTCTATAGCAGTACTGCCATTTCTATGGCTGAATATAAATTTGTCATTGCAATGTTTATGGCGGAACATGAATATATTTTTGCTTGCAAGCGAGTAGGATTGTGAGTGTTGTTATCATTTTTTATTCAATTATTTACTTACTGTCCTGTATTTACTTTTTCTTAAACTTCTCTTTTAAATTCAGTTCCAAATTGTTACTTATAATTATTGCAAACAAACATGGCTTTAAGCAAAATAACTTGTAGAATAGTGCCATCTCTTGATAGCCTTGCATTTACTAAAATTTTATGATACACTACAAGTCTTGCTGAGTACGCATTGTACTCAATCTTGCTATTGTTGTTGGTTTAGAGTTTGTAGAGGAGCCTATGTCAGACGACGAGTTCTTTGCTCTCGATGCCAGGAGGGTTCGGTGTGAGTCTACCTAGACCTTGTTCCTTGTCGATTGTTGTGTTATCGGATGGGCATGCATTGGACTTTTCTACTACTATATGTCTTTCGCTATATTTTCATCGTGACTCATCGCTTTTATTTGGCCAATCGGCTGTGAATGTAATAATGTTTTGTAATAGCTTAAGTAAAGTACCATTTTATTTACTTTTGTATTTGTATGTATGGATGTGATTGCCAAATGTTGTGAATATGTGTGCTAAACACTAATACTGGGACTAGCACAGTATACACATAGGGTCTTCGGGTATTTCACGCCCAGGGGTCCGACAATCCCCCTCCTATATTCGTATTTTCCAAGAGCTTTTGCAATAAATCTATTGTGTTCTTACAGTAAATCACACAATTTTTATATATTTTCCTTTGTGTTTTTGTTGTGACAGTAAATGAGGACATCGAGCGATGCCGCCCCCCCCCCCCCCGCGAAGGTACGAAAGATTGTCATAGAGGACAACCAGAGTGCACTGGCAATTTTCATGGACCCATCGCAACCCGAACCAGCCGTAGCACAAACATCATATTTACCTATCGTGGATCCTCACACGAGTATTTCTCAGAAGAAATAGTCCAGCAAGAAGAGGAAGGTCATCGAGCCAGAGGACGTTGTCGTCCTGACGTCTTGAGTGGAACCCGCAACATATCTAGTAGTAAATCCTTATTCAAATTACAGTAATTCGGTGGTTCACTTACCTAGTATCGTCATGTATTATTCGCGAAGTAAATTGATAGCAAGTTCCAATAAATATTTAGTCATAGTGTTAGTAAGGCATTCATTTTTTCAAGCAAGCTGCGGTGGAGAGGAAGCGCGGACTGTACACGACGTGCATCAGGTGCACCCTAGCCCTCGTCATCGGAACCATCGGCTAGTTGACCATAGACCAGATGATTGAGGTTATGAGGCTCAGATTCGTGGCATTCTCAAGTTCAACCTCGAGGGACTCGAAGAAGGGACCTGCTATGCTTCTTGATGGATAGGATAGACCCTGACAAGGTGGTGATCCGTGTCGGCGATGGCAGGAGTATCCCAATCATGCCTCATGTCGTGAAGTAAATTGTTATCACAAACATAACAAAAAACAACATGCAACATGCGATAAATGTATATCTTAAATATAGTAATACGTACACCAACACTTAGTAAACACTATGTCACACATTTTCTACCTCAACAACCATAGGTGCGTCCACAACATCAACGCTGTTGAGACCCCACGCAGCGCACACTTCATGACTGCCCCCATCAACAAGATCGTTGTGGTTGACAAAGCGAAGGGCCCGGACAAGAAGGACACCTTTGGCAAGCTCAGCATGAGTGGTTTGCTTCCTTCTCCGATTAGCAGTAACATAAGCATGTCGTTCAGTAAAGTTCATTTGAATAAATAGTAATTTTTAACTGATAACGTTGAAATCAAAATGGTCAGCTTAGGAGCAAGGAGGGGATGTGCTACTGGTCCAACGCGACGGCACAGGCACACCTGCCTGATGAAGCTTCTCGCTTTGCCGCTAGGCAGTTCCCGAGCTTGCGTGCATTGCTTGGCAACTCGGTGTGATCCATGAACAAGGCGAAGCAATGCCTTGCGATGGAGGCTATGGAAAAGTTTGATGACGAGGCTAGGAAGACGATGTGGAAGATTCAGAGGCCCAATAGCGAATTGAGACCATGCAAACAAAGGTGCTCATTGTTCTTAAGGCGTTGCTTGCACTGGCAGAGTCTTCTTGATCGACACCATCCGCACGAGGGACGAGGAAGGCCAAATGGAGCAAGAAGGCGCGGCGTCGGACCATCTGCTCGCAACTCCCACGCCAATCAACACCATGTTCCCAGACGTAGCGATGCCACCAGCACTGGACAGTGCTCCCATGTAACATCCCAAGTTTTGGCTTGTGTTTCAAATGTAAGAAAATGTGTAGAAATTAAAAACTTTTCTTGCATCTTGTATTTCCGGTATGTTCTGAACAATTCTTGTAAAGGAAATATGGAAATACAAAGTCACAAGTCTTTTGATCAAAATCTTGACCCTTCAAAATTTTCCTCGTCAAATCTTGAGATCATCCTTTGGAAATATTTTTCCTAAATTCTAGGGTTGGTGTGTGACCTCCCTGAGAAATTTCACAATTTTTGGAAATTGTTTGAATGCTCTTGGAGGTCAGTCAAACCAGTTTGACGACTGGTCAAACCCTAGCCCAGCATCTTGCAGAATTTTTGGAGGGAGATTCACTACATGAAAACCTCTGAAAATTTTACTCAAGGTCAATGTCTAAGTTTTCAAGCTCCTGTAAAAATTTCAGGATTTTTGGAGTTGTTTTGCTACCTTTTAAAATTCCTCTAAGTCCAGCTGTTCTTTTGAAACCCTAGGTCAAAGTGTGTTGGGCTCAAGTCAGACCCAAGCCCAACCTAATGGACTCGGCTCGACCTAGCCACCTAGCAACCACCTCGGGCTCGCTCATCTTGGTCGTGTGGTCTGGACCGTTGGAATTCAATCCAACGATCCAGGACCTCCCTAGGACCTCTTCACCCGCAAAGGACCTCCTCTGCCTTGGGAGATCTGGGACGTCCAGGACCACCCCGCGTGATCAGAATCGTCCAGGACCACCCCTTGGCTCTATTTTTCTTCCTCGCGTGCATGCGTCATGGTAGAGGGCAAGGTCAGTGCCTTGTCCTCTCATATCTGACTCAACGGCTCTCACGACAAGCATTAATTGGTGGTTAGAGCTTTGCCCTAAAAGTCCTCTTCCACCTGCCCTTGTCAAATCGAGTGTGCCCAAGGTAGGACCTTTTTGTTCATTGCACTCTTAGGGCTCTGCCATTGTTCACCGTGCCCTCTCAGCCTTATAGGACCCTGAGCTCTTCCTTAGCTCCTTTTAGACACCATTTCGCCAACCCAAGTTCATCTCTGTGCTCTTGTTTTCACAACACCCGAGAGCACCCTCTCTCCATTGTCGAACCTTGGAGCTCCTCAAGGCCATCCGAGCTCTAGTGGTTTAATTGCAACTTTTGGCATGCCAACTTGTTCAATTAGCCACCTTGAGCATTTTCCTAACTCATTTTGTTTGACTTCACAGAGGAGGTCAAAGTGGGAACTTGTTCTTCGAGGCCGGTGTTGCCTTCTTCCTCATCCCCGGCAAGTTCTTGGTCGCCGGAGCTCCTCCTTCTACCTCTTTGATTTCTCCGAGCTCAGGTACACTCTTTTTAGTCCCTTAGTGCTTGAGCTTTTTCTCTGTTAATTGGTGTGGGGCTACTTTAGTGGTGTTTTTGTCGTATTTTGTCGCCGGCGTCGTCTCCGGCTAGCCGCTGGTAGGAAGCTTTTGAGCACCGGTCTTTGGTACCTTTAGGTTCACCTTACTATTTAGAGCCCCTCCGTGCCCTTGGTTCCCGCCGGCGTGGTCCACTTTGCCGGCGGTGAGCTCTAGCCCAAACTCGGGTTTTTGTCACACCTTACTCGGACAAGCCCTGTAGCCTAATGATTAGCATTTATGATGTCCTAAGTCTAATCATTAGCGTTAAATACAGCTCTTGTCGGCAAAACGTGCGTGCCGCTGAGTTCCTGACCTCCTAGGTTAAATCTTGGCCGTCAAAGACCTCTTTAGATTCGATCTAAACCGTTAGGACCACTCTCTGAGTTTCCGCAAAAGACCTCCCTCAATAGACCTCCACCCTCAGGACCTCCCCCTCGCGGAGATCCTAGCCGTTTAGGACCACCCTGGTTAAATCTGGTCGTTTAGATCACCCTCCTGCGCAAAAGGACCACCCTGTAGTTATTTTTGTAAAAACCACCCTCGGGACCTCCTTTGGGGTCCTCTTTGCAAAAGACCGCCCCTTGGTCTTTTGTAAAGAAAACCCTAGGACCTTCCTTTCCCGTGTATCTAAGCCTTTATGACCACCCCAGGTAGATCTCGACCATTCAGGACCTCGTAGTGGAGATCTGAGCAGTCCAGATCTTTTTTTGTTAAAACCTTGTCCTTGCAGACCTCCTCGTGCAGATCTTGATCGTTAAGACCTCCCCCAGCGAGATCTAGGCCGTCCAGGACCTCCTCTGATAGATCCTGGCCGTTCCAGACCTCCTCCGTAGATCCTTAACCTTATGACCTCCCCATCAGCTCTGGACCGTCAGATCTTGATCTAACGGGTCGGCCTCCTCGGCGCATTTAGTGCTCTAAGTGCTCCGATCTCTTTTTCACCGTCCATCACTAGATCAACGGTCTAGATCTGGTTGGCCGTTCGGACCACCCGAGTGTCCCCATCGCTGTGTGCCGTCCAATTCCTTTTCAACGGTCAGGATCGATTGGGCCGTTCGGGTCACCCGAACGTTCCATTCATTTTTGACCGTTGGATCTAATCCAACGGTGGCCACGCGTGAGTGCGCGTGCGTGACTGCGTTTCAATGCGCGTGGGCCGTTGGATCCCGGATCAAAGGCCCACGTTTTGCCACGTTGTTCCACGCCTTTTCTTTTCGTGTTGGGATTGTTTAATTCTGGTAAGCCTTTATTTGTTAACTAAAAATTGTATTAAACTTTAAAAAACTCATAACTAATTCATTTTAATTCCTTTTTAGATGTTTCCAGTTGGGTTAAATTCCTGTTTAACTAAAGTATAACCTAAAAATATATTTAGATATTGTTCTAGGCCAGAAAGTCTTGTAGACTTTATTAACTTGTTTCTGCCATTATTTAATATTCCAAAAATGCAATCAAAACTTGTAAAATGCATAACTTTTTCTGTATAACTCCAAACTGAGCAAACTCAAGCTTGTAAAATTCCTCTATTAGTATACTTTAATCTGGCATAGGTTTTGTTCATGTGTGTATCCATGAGAAATGGCATGTTCTAATATCACAACTTAGAAAAATCATAAGTAATTCATTTCAACTCCAAATTGAGTAAACTCAACTTTGCTGTTCTTAGAATGTCAGTATCTACCCACCATAAAAATTTCAGGTTCTAGGTCACTCTAGAAATTTTTGCCATGAATAGTACTAGTAATTAATTTAGTTTGATTTTTCCAGGCTGAGAGAATTTGTTTTAGATATAACTTTTGCATGCTTAGTCCAAATTGAATAATTCTTGTTCCTAAATTTATCTAAAATCATACCCTTGATTCTGTGTAAATTTCATAAGATTTGGATGACTTTTGCTATTGGGTTTTGTTTGGTGTTCTTCGCTCTTATCGGGTTTTTCGCGTTCTTGCGTTAGGTTGCGAAGAATCTCTTGAACCTGAGAATACTCCTCTGCAGCAAGAGCAAGACCAGCAAGGCAAGCAGATGTAGCATCATTTGATCATGTTGCTCCTACTATTTTCAAATTCTAATATGTTGTTTGCAAATTCTACGTATGCATTGCTATCTTGTTTTAAACTATTGTCGATTAGTTAACCTATTAGATGCATAATCTGTAGGTAAATGTTTACCCTCTACTACTGAGCCTAGGAATACTTGCTGTGATTTTGGGTTCGTTGGATGAGCCCTTGTCACTTAGTAGTTTTCGAGTATGTTGCTTAGCCATGCTTAGCTACTGGTAGAAATAGGCGGTTATCGACTTGTCGATAACCTTGATCAGACAAAACTTACTATGATCTTTATGTTGCATCCTTTGTGCTATGTTTACTTGTGAAAACTAAAAACTGAAAACAAAATGATTTGGACTTGGGCACAATGGTAAGATGGTGTGCTTTTGGGTGTGATTGGAATGGTGCTCGGGTCATTAAGGACCGAGTTACTTGCTCCACCGTACTGAGCATTTTGCGTGCTAACCACACTAGAGGGAAATGGGACCTCTCTTGACTTAGTACTTTGGCGTGTGTTGGCTACGAGTCGCAGGAGGGCGTGTGTGTGTTGTGTTGTGGTAAAATGAGGTGGTTTATGTGTTGGGAGCATTGTAGTTGTCCGAAAATCTTTACCCCGAGGGGTAGTTGTCTTTTCGACTTTACAATGTAAGCGTATGGGCTCGTAGTTGATACACAATATTGGAAACGTCTCGTAGGACTTAGCCGTGCCGGTATACCTTTGGAAGTGTGCTTAATAGCTTGGCAAAAAGGCGGTCTGAAGTGTGGGTACATTGGTACACCCCTGTAGGGTTTCAAACTATTCGAATAGCCTCGTCCTAGGTTATGGACACGCTCGGATACACCCCGTGAGAACTAGACTACAACCTTTTGTGGATATCATGGGGATATGCTCATGATCTTAGGATGATGTGTCAATTGGCAATGACGTTGAAGGTTTGCGGAAACACGAGTTTTCGGCAAAGTTCGCCCGTCAGTTCGGTCAGTCAGACCAGCCTCGGTGGCGGCCGACCGCCCATGCATCGGTGTTCTGTGATGGCGTCCGACCGCCGGTCGGCGTGTCCGACCGATTTGGTAGCGCTCGACCGCGCTCGCTGAGCGGTCGGACCGCAAGTTGAGTGGCATTGAATTTGGAGTCGGGCCAAAAATAGAGTGTAGGCAAGTGAGAGATTCTATCGCACTTGGTCCCATAATTTTGGAGCTTCATCAAAAGTTCTATTCGCTTTAAATTTCCGAGAGGTTGCGGATTTCAGCGTTGAAATTTCGGCTAAGTCCTTTGTGGCGGCTCGACCGCCTTCGTTGGCGATCGGGCCGTCGGTGCGCGTCCATCGCCCAAGGTGGCGTCGACGGTTTTCACTTGCCGCCGCCCGTGGCGGCGATGGTTGCGTGTTAGGTCAAGTTCGTGGTTTTCATGGCATATGTGTTGCATGATGCATGTTTTGACTAACGTGGGTCAAGTTGTGAAGAACTTGTTCCCAATTCGATTTGCTTGTCTATTGTTGTGCAAAGTTGCTTGGTGGTCAACGACGGTCAACGCGAGGATGATCGACTAGGCTTGGAGAGCTGAGGTTCAAAACGATCGACGATGCCGGGTGAAGTCATTGACTCAAGCATGGTGCAAGATGGACAAAGGTGACCGAATGGGCGCTTCGGTGCGATCGGTTGAATCAAGCGGCGCGGGGTCGGTGCAAGTGCCATGGTGGTTTCGTGGAGCCGGATGGGAGAGACTTGTCGACATGATGAGAGCCGTTGGATCAACCTACACGTGGCGAAGTGCGAGTGCTTTGCACAATATGAACACGGCGCTTTAAAAGGCGTGCGTGTGTCACCCGCTTGTTTTGGGCCTTAACGGAGCCCATTAGGAGACTCTATTAGAAACCCTAAGCCTCCACTATAAATAGAGGAGGGAGGTGGCGTACCCTTCGACCCTTTCATTGTTATTGAAACCCTAATTTTCTTAGGGAGAGGGGAGCGGAGGTTAGGTTCTAGAGAGTTGGATTGGATTTGTGCTCATGTATTGAGTCTTTGTCATCCATTGATGGAGTGGTCTGTGAACCAATATCATATCAAATCAATCCAAAGAAAGTTTCTTCAAAAGTGAGTTCATGTGCTTTCTTTCTCTTTGATGAATTGAGTCTTTGTTTGATCCGCGAGTTATTGCTTAGTTTCTTGACGTGATTTAGCTTGTTGTGACGTGTGAGAATACATCTAGGATCATCAAGATCATCAATCACCCACGCGTGCAAGTCTTAAGATCATATTTTCGTTTTGACTCGGTTTTGACCTAACTTCGCTCAAACGGTAAAGGTCTAAACCTGAGCAAGAATTATCACAATTGTTGCTTAGAATAGGTTCCGACATCCTTAGGAAGTTGTGTGTCAAGTTTCACGAAGTTTGGACGCACGAATCAAAAGTTTGATCAATTTGCGCTTTGGTTGGTCGGGCTGATTTTCTGTTCATCGAACGAGGTCCGACCTCCGTGAAATCGGTCGACCCCGAGGTAGCGGTTCGACCGCTTGATCGGCCCGACGCCCCGTGAGAGGTCGACCGCCGAGCCTCGTGTTTTGGTTTTGTGTTGATTTTACTTTGGGGTTTTGAGTTGGTTCAATACAAGTCTTCCATCAGTGCATGATTGATTGATCTTCATAGCTTTCATAGCTATTGGAGTGAGATTCGTATTGAATTGATTTTGGGAGAAAAAGAGATCGTGCTCCTATTCACCCCCCTCTAGTCGCCTTTTCGGTCCAACACCTTTTAAATTAAAACTTGATGGGTGGTGCGAATCGGGGATTCGTGCTATGTTGTGGTGGCTATTGCGTTAGTCGCCTCTAGGTTGTTACTCTTGTTACTTATTGTTACTCGCTGTTATTTCAATGATTAAAAACAGATTTTGCTAATCGCCTTCAATCTATTACATTATTGCAAATGAAAATTGCTTTATGCGTCCAATTAACCATATAATCATTTCCTTTGATTTCAGCTCACATGTAGCTATGTATTGGCTTGTTACTCGTAAGTCTTGCGAGTACATTAGTGTACTCACCTGCATTGCTTGTTGTGTGCAGAGGAAGAAGGTGAGCCCCAAGGGTCTCACTTTTGTGAGATGTGCGGTTTTTTGGACGACTAGCTTGGCGGTCCAGTTAGTTGCCTTGTGGGTTTAGACACACTAATTGGCTTTTGTTTATCGCCATCTTATGGCACTTTTGCTTTCGCTGTTTACTTAGTTGTGTATCACATTTGGCCGGTCAGCCCCTCTTTTGTAATAACTCTATATTATGTATGTTTTTTGCTAGACTTGTATATTGTGATGTATGGAATTGATGCATGATTTTGTAAAAATGTATATGTGCTGCAATTCCGGGAAGCACATGTCCATCGAGACACAGTGTATTTTGTTTGTGATGCTAGAGCCAATGGAAGGCCCAGTGTTACAAGCTAAATAAACCGGGGTCTCACAAAGTTGGTATCAGAGCCATACTAATCGTAGAAACCCCTAGCTTAGTCGTCTTTAGGATATTTTGAAAACTTAGTTTCTAAATATCAAAGGATTTATGAAAGTCTTAAGTAAGCTCTCAGATTTTATTCCTTACCTACCTTAGCTTGCTCATCTTACCCTATTCTTATTAAGTTTGAAAAATTGTTTCCCTCTCATCTTCTTCTAAAGATAGTAGTTTATCGGTTAAATTGGTTTTGGGAGAACCATGAGAGTTAAAAAGAGGTGTTGGCTGTCTTTTGGTAAAGGTTAGGAGCTTCTGGAATGGAGGATTTTAGCCAGAGGAGTGAAGGAAAAATCTGGACAGCAAGTAGGATATTCTGGACAGCTAGCTATTTATAGTATATAGAATTGAAAATGAGATGTTAATTCAACTAAAACTTGTGGGGATGAAAGGGTAAGATGCGATATAAGTTAGCTAAATGTCTAACCCTTCTTTAGGTGGTTTTACCTTGCTTTTTAGCTGTGTTGAACCAAGGATTATGTGCTGAAATTGCCTTCCTAAAACTGATTGCTCGTTCTTCCATACGAGTTAGTCATAGCGGGAAGTTGATTTTGTAAATTGAGATCTTGCCTTGGTTTTACGCTGGTTTTTAAGCTTTTGGAGTTCCTTTCATACAGATGTTAATTGTTTTTCCTTGCTTTCTGTCCCGGAGTTGTTGCTAACTTATCTTGGTGGAATAGGATGGCTGGAAGAACGCGTGGCAGTCAGCCGGCTGGTCATGATGAGGAGCTTCCCCCTCCTCCGACCATGGCTGAGGTTCTCGCTCAGATTGAGCGGAACCGTATGGATCAGACGCGTATTCTGGAGGTTATCGCGAGGAACACCTCCACTCCTTCCGTGCCTCCGGATCGGAGGTGGTGACCATCGATCTCGTGGGGACTTTCGGAGTTCCTCCGCACGCGACCGCCACCTTCTCCCGATCCGAGGACCTCTTGACGCAGATGATTGGTGCACCGTTGAGCGAAAGCTCAACATCGCCGATGCGAGCAGAGAAGGCATCGTTGCATCCCACCGCCTAAGAGTGCAGCACTCTCATGGTGGGAGAACTTCCTCGCCATGCAGCCCGCGGGCCACATGGTCTCGTGGGAGGAGTTCAGGTCTGCTTTCCATCGGGCCCACATCCCCGACAGCCTAATGAAGCTGAAGAAGAAGGAGTTTCTTGCACTCAAACAGGGGCGCAAATCTGTGACGAAGTATTTGTACGAGTTTAACCACTTGGCTCGTTATGCTCCGGGTGAGGTGGCCACTGATGAGGCCAAGTAGGAGAAGTTCATGGATGGCTTGTTTGAGGAGCTGCAGGACAAGCTATCTATCGTGGACTTCCCCAATTTCCAGCCCTTGGTTGACAAGGCCGTTGTCGCCGAGCACAAGGAGAAGGCACTGGGCGAGTCCCACAAGCGCAAGTGGAAGGCCCAGAAGGCTGCACGGGTTAGCCTTGTCTGTCCCCGTGTTGGGCCAGCACCAGGGGCCCATTCTCAGGCTCCACCACCGTCGAGGCCGTCGGCGCTAGTTGCTTGTCCCCCGCAAGCTGTGTTTCAGCCACGTGCACCTGCGACCCAGCAGCAGGGTGGCCTCCGCAATTCGGCGGCCGAGGTCACCTGCTTCTCCTACAACAAGAAGGACCACTATGCCAACAGTTGCCCTCAGAGGACTGGAGCGGCCCTCGTCCTAATGGAGGACGTGGGCAAGTTAGTGGTCACCCACCTGACCAGAAGGTAGTCCAGAAGACCCAGGGTGTGGGTAGCGGCTGAGTCAACCATATCTCGGTTGAGGAGGCACAGGAGGCACCCGACGTTGTGTTGGGTACGCTTCTTGTCAAGTCTCGCCCTGCTTTAGTATTATTTGATTCAGGAGCCTCGCATTCTTTTATTTCGAGATCTTTTGCTACTGCTAGTGATCTTCACTTTGCTCCTTTGGTGGTACCTTTGCTTATTCGCTCTCTAGGTTCGGAAATGAGAGCTGATCAAGAATACCGGGATGTTCCTCTTGAAGTCAAAGGAGTGGGATTCTTGGCGAACCTCGTCCTACTTAACTCACCGAGTCTGGATGTGATTCTTGGCATGGATTGGTTGTCTATCTCACCAGCCTCTCAGGCGAACAGGTTGGGTTTTCGCCGCAGCTGCAAGGGCCACATCTTTTTGCACTTAAAACGAAGCCAGCCTTGGAGATTCAGGATGTTCCCACAGTGTGTGACTTTGTGGATGTTTTTCCTGAAGATTTGCCTGGGATGCCTCCGATTCGAGACCTGGAGTTTGTCATTGAGTTGCTGCCCGATACCGCCCCAATTTCGAAGGCGCCGTATCGGATGCCTCCTAATGACTTGGAGGAGCTGAAGAAGCAACTAGGTGAGCTTCAGGCAAAGGGTTTTATCCATCCTAGATCATCTCTTTGGGGTTGTCCTGTGATCTTTGTGAAGAAGAAGGACAAGACCTTGCGCATGTGTGTTGATTACCGTCCGCTTAATGAGGTGATGGTAAAGAACAAGTATCCTTTGCCTCGCATTGATGGTCTCTTTGACCAGTTGACCGGAGCCCCTGTATTCTCCAAAATTGACTTGAGGTTGGGGTATCATCAAGTCAGGATCAGGTCGGAGGATATTCCGAAGACGACTTTCACTACTTGTTATGGTCTTTACGAGTACACCGTCATGTCTTTTGGCTTAACTAATGATCCTGCTTTATTTATGAATCTTATGAACTCAGTATTCATGGAGTATTTGGATAAGTTTGTGGTGGTATTTATTGATGACATTCTTATCTACTCCAAGAGCGAAGAAGAGCATGCTGAGCATTTGAAGATTGTGTTGGGAAAGCTGCGTGAGCACCAGCTGTATGTCAAGTTCAGCAAGTGCGAGTTCTCGTTGAAGGAGGTGGCATTCTTGGGCCATATTCTTTCAGTAGGAGGTGTGGCTGTGGATCCTAGCAAGGTCAGTGATGTGCTATCTTGGGGTCAGCCCAAGTCAGTCACCAATGTGCGGAGTTTTCTTGGTTTGGCGGGTTACTACCGTTGCTTTATCGAGAACTTCTCCAAGATCGCGAAGCCGATGACTGAGTTGCTCAAGAAGGATAAGAAATTTGCGTGGTCCTCTGCTTGTGATGAGAGTTTTTAGGAACTCAAGAAGCGATTGACTTCAGCCCCAGTGCTTATTCTTCTTGATGTCCACAAGAGCTTTGATATCTTTTGTGATGCCTCTCGTCAGGGACTTGGTTGTGTTCTTATGCAAGAAGGAAAGGTAGTGGCCTATGCATCAAGGCAGTTGAGGCCTCATGAACTCAACTATCCTACCCATGATTTGGAGTTAGGTGTTGTGATTCATGCACTCAAGATTTGACGGCATTACCTGATCGGTAACCGTTGTAAGGTGTATTCTGATCACAAGAGCTTGAAGTATTTGTTCACCCAGCCGGATCTGAACCTCAGGCAAAGAAGATAGTTGGAATTGATCAAAGATTATGACATGGGCATTCAGTATCATCCAGGCAAGGCCAATGTCGTTGCGGATGCACTTAGTCGAAAGGTGCATTACAATGCTTTGATACTCCATGATCAGCAGCCTTCCCTTCTTGAAGAATTTCAGCTGCTCAATTTGGGTTTGGTTGAGCACGGTTCTCTTGCTACTTTGATTGTGCAACCAACCTTGGTGGATCAAATCAAGGCTGCACAGCAATCAGATGTGGGTGTGAGTCAAATCAAGCAGAACATCAAAAATGGGACAGCCAAGTGCTTCTCAGAAGATGAGCATGGTGTTGTGTGGTTTGGACAGCGCCTTGTGGTTCCAAAGGTCATGGAATTACGGGATTTAATTCTCCGCGAAGCCCATGACTCCCCCTTGTCCATTCATCCCGAGGCTACCAAGATGTACCAAGATCTTCGTTAGAGATTCTGGTGGACCCGGATGAAGCGCGAGATTGCCAAGTTCGTTACCGAATGCGATGTGTGCTGTTGTGTTAAGGCCGAGCATCAGCGTCCAGCAGGCCTTCTTCAGTCTTTGTCAGTACCTGAGTGGAAGTGGGATTCCGTCGGCATGGATTTCATCACCGGGTTTCCCCGTATTTCTTCAGGGAAGGATGCCTTATGGGTTATCATTGATCGGTTGACCAAGGTGGCCCATTTTCTTCCAGTGTGGGCTAAGATCGATGTGAGTCAGTTGGCGGACCTCTACATATCCCGCATTGTGAGCTTGCATGGTGTGCCACGAACGATTGTGTCAGATCGTGGTTCTCTCTTCACCTCTCAGTTTTGGCATAGTTTGCAAGAGGCTATGGGGACTCGTCTTTCTTTCAGCTCAGCTTATCATCCCCAAACTGATGGTCAGACGGAGCGAGTCTACCAAGTGTTGGAAGATATGCTCCGTGCTTGTGTTCTTTCCTATTGGAAAAATTGGGAGAAGTGCCTACCGCTTACCAAATTCTCCTACAACAACAGCTTTCAGGCCAGTCTCGGCATGGCACCGTTTGAGGCCTTGTATGGGAGGAGGTGCAGAACCCCATTGAACTGGTCGAGATCGGTGAGAGCGATTCTTCGCCCGATTCGATCAATGAGGCCGAAAGCCAGGTTCAGTTGATCCGCGAGCATTTGCGCGTGGCCCAGTCCAGGCAAAAGAGCTATGTAGATCGTCGTCGTCGTGAGTTGATCTTTGAGCCCAACGACTTTGTTTATCTCAAAGTCTCACCGTTGAAGGGCCATCAGCGTTTCGGCATCAAGGGCAAGTTAGCTCCTCGATATGTTGGGTCTTATCGCATCATCGAGAGAGTGGGAGCTGTTGCATACAGGTTGGAGTTACCAGCTACACTTGAGGGGGTGCATGATGTGTTCCATGTGTCCCATTTGAAGAAGTGCCTCCGTGTTCTGACCGAGGAAACTCCGTTGGAAAATCTCGATGTGCAGGAAGATTTGACCTACCGCGAGCATCCTGTTCGTGTTCTTGAGGAATCTGAGCAGAGAACAAGGAACCGTGTCATCAAGTTCCTTAAGGTTCAGTGGTCGAATCATTCCGAGGATGAGGCAACTTGGGAGCGGGAAGATCATCTTCGTGCGGACTACCCGTCTTTCTTCTCCGAGTGACGGAATCTCGGGACGAGATTCTTGTAAGGGGGAGATTTGTAACATCCCAAGTTTTGGCTTGTGTTTCAAATGTAAGAAAATGTGTAGAAATTAAAAACTTTTCTTGCATCTTGTATTTTCGGTATGTTCTGAACAATTCTTGTAAAGGAAATATGGAAATACAAAGTCACAAGTCTTTTGATCCAAATCTTGACCCTTCAAAATTTTCCTTGTCAAATCTTGAGATCATCCTTTGGAAATATTGTATATTGTGATGTATATTATGTATGTTTTTTGCTAGACTTGTATATTGTGATGTATGGAATTGATGCATGATTTTCTAAAGATGTATATGTGCTGCAATTCTGGGAAGCACATGTCCATCGAGACACGGTGTATTTTGTTTGTAATGCTAGAGCCAATGGAAGGCCCAGTATTACAAGCTAAATAAAACGAGATCTCACAAAGTTGATATCAGAGCCATACTGACCATAGAAACCCCTAGCTTGGTCGTCTTTAGGATATTTTGAAAACTTAGTTTCTAAATATCAAAGGATTTGTGAAAGTCTTAAGTAAGCTCTCAGATTTTATTCTAGAGCCAATGGAAGGCCCAGTATTACAAGCTAAATAAACCAGGGTCTCACATCCCAGATCGCCAAGGTCGATCGTGGCTGTTATCCCGGACGAAACCACACTCCCGGTTTGTAATATCCCAAAATTTAGCTTTTCAAAAATCTTTTCAGTAGTTTAGGTCCCTGAAAAATTTCACCAATTTTATTTGAATTAATAAAGCTTAATTGGGAATTTTTTTCTAAATTAAAAATATTTAATTTGACTAATCTAAACATTAATTAAATAAAAACCTGTGTTATTTGGCTTCCTTGTGTTTCAAGGAATTTTTGGGTATTTTTGGAGATTTTTTCGGATTTGTTTGCTATTTATTTGATCTCTTTGATTTTCAGCCTTTTATTTTAATTCCGAAAATCCACCTTTTCTCTCTCCTGCCATGTGCTACAGTAATCGTGATTTACTGTTCGTCTGCGTGACCTCCAGCCGAACAGATCGCTCCCGTCTCCAGAACGTGTATGAGACAAACCCAAACCTTTCCAAAATCATAACTTCATCCACAATGCGTATAAAAGCGAACCGTTCGCGTCCAAACGTTCGTCTTGATCTCCTCTTCCAATCCCCTAAATTGGTTTCCTCCAAATCGATCTATTTTTGTCACAATCTCCAGAAAACCAAGCTCCAACCGAAGATCTTCTCTAGCGAACTACGCCTTCATCCGACGTCCCCCAGTAGAACCGTCTACAGCGTTGGCTTCACGTCGTCGTGTTCTACGTCATGGTTCTTTCCTCTTCGCCGAAAGATCGCCGGAGCACCATCGCCATGTCGAAGTGCGGCTAAATCCTTTGGTGGCGGTACGACCGGTATACATTGGCCAGTCGGGCAGGGTGGCGATCAAGCAAAGCCAAAGGCGTGATCGCGACCGATTTTCACACGTCGTCGGCCCGTGTGGTGGCGATGGTTCTCGATTAGGTCAAGTTCATGGGTTTCATGTCATATGTGTTGCATGGTGCATGTTTTGACTCGTGGGTCAAGTTGTGAAGAACTTGTTCCCGATTTCGATTTTCTTGTCTATTGTTGTGCGGGTTGCTTGGTGGTCAATGAGCGGTCAGCGGTGAGATGATGGGGACTAGGCTTGGAGGCGAGGTTCAAAGCGATCGGCGATGCGGGTGAAATCATTGGACTCAAATATGGTGCAAGATGGACAAAGGTGAGCAGGCAGGCGGTTCGGTCTGTTGGATTGAATCAAGCGGCGCGAGGGTGCGGTGCAAGTGCCATGGTGGTTTCGGTGGGAGGCTGGATGGGAGAGACTTGTGGACATGATGAGAGCAGTTGGATCAGCCAACACGTGGGCGAACAGCGAGTGCCGCACAATTTGGACCTGCGCTTTGAAAGGCGTGCGTGTGTCACCGTTTGTTTTGAGCCTGCAGGAGCCCATTGGGGAGACTCAGTAGAAACCCTAAGCCTCCACTATAAATAGAGGAGGAGGTGGTTGCACCTTTCTCCCGGCCTTTCGACGTTTCATTGTTTAGAAACCCTAATTTGCTTAGGGAGAGGAGGAGAGGAGGTTAGGGTTCTAGAGAGTTGGATTGGATTTCGTGCTCATGTATTGAGTCTTTGTCATCCATTGATGGAGTGGTGTAAACCAATACCATATCAAATCAATCCAAAGAAAGTTTCTTCAAGATGAGGTCAATTGCTTTCTTTCTCTCTTTTTGATGATTTGAGTTTTTCTTTGATCAGTGAGTTTTTGCTTAGTTTACGGACGTGATCTAGCTTGCTTGTGTGGCGTGTGAAGAATACATCTAGGATCATCAATATCATCAATCACCCACGAGCAATTCTCAAGATCATATTTTAGTTTTGACTTCGATTTTGACCTAACCGCTCAAAGCGTAAAGGTCGAATCTTGGTAAAAATTATCACGATCGTTTCTTGGAATAGAGTTCTGACATACTTAGGTAGGTGTGTGTCAAATTTCACGAAGTTTGGGCGCACGAATCAAAAGTTAGATCAATTTGCGTTCGGTTTGTTGGGCTGTTTTCTCATTCATCGAACGGTCGGTCGCCCGAAAATGGTCGACCGCTTAGATCGGTCTAACCAGCTAGACCTCTGGTCGGCCGCCCCGTGAGAGAGTCGGACCGCGATTATCTTCGTGTTTTGCTTTTGTGTTGATTTTACTTGGGGTTTTGAGTTGATTAAATACAAGTCTTCCATTGTGCGCGGTTGATTGATCTTCATAGCTTTCATAGCTATTGGAGTGAGATTAGTGTGAATTGAATTTGGGAGAAAGAGATCGTGCTCCTATTCACCCCTCTAGTCGCCTTTTCGGTCCAATAAAGCCATAAAGCCAAAACGTGTTCATCGCGTTCCTCGCTTCCTCGGTGAGATTTGCCAAAATACGATCGCGTCATCTCATCCCCTCATCGATACCTATTTTTCCATTTAGTAGATTCCAGTTTCATCCACCGTGCGCCGAGAATCGAACGTTCTCTCGCCTCTTGTACGTCGTCCTTCTCCGGCCAATTACTCCGCAATAGTTGATCCCCTGCCTTCAACCCCACCACCGTTAAGTTCGCGTCGCCGCGTTCTACGCCGTGCTCACCTCCCTTTTTGCAGATTGTCGTCCGAAGTGGTACACGCCTGTGAGGCTGTCGTCGTCGCCGTTCTTCGCGTCGCTGCCGTCGTATGGAGCCGAATCTTGATGTCTGGACCGCGTCATCGTCTCCGGCTTGTCGTTTGCTTTCCGTTTTGCCCCTTCACCACCGCTGGTTCGCCTTCGTTCATCGGCACCTCCATGAGCAAGAATCGACCATGAAGCCTCTGTCACTGTTCATGTTTGTGTCTAGTGTGTGAGTTGCTTGGTTCGGTTTTGTTGCCTCTCTGGTTCCTTTCCTTTCTCTCATGTGTGAAGCTAAGTATCCTCTCTTCTCTAAATCTTCTCTAATCCTTGCTTTGCCATCGCAGTACTAAATCATTGCTTCCATGCCGCCATGAGCAGGCCAAACAAGCCTTCCTGTTTGTGTGACTTCGGTTGCAGTTCTAGCTTCCTTTCAGCCTTTCTTTTCCATCCAATTAATTTAAGCCTCATATATTCTTCCTTTTTCTCTATGACGAATGGGCCCCATCTGTCATACAAGAGAATAAATATCTATCTCTCGCTTACTTGTTTACCCCACATGTCATCCACCCACATTAAAACCCTAATTATTTCTCTCTCTTACTCGCGGGTCCCGCATGTCAGTCAACCTTGGTCAAACCCTAGTTCATGAGTTTAGTCCACCGTGGACTACCATATCTCTGTGGACCTGGTCCATAGACCAGTGGCCCACATGTCAAACCCTAATCCTATTTTCGAGAATTAATTTAATTCTCGAAAAGCCTTTTATCGTATTGGCCCCATATGTCACTCTCTCTACCTTATTTCTGGATTTATTTTAATTCGATAAATCCATAAATACTAGTCGGTCCCACCTACCATATACTCACCTAATTTCTAATATTTTCGGAATAGAATATTCTGTAGACCCCAATTGTCATTTCATGTGAATTCTAATCTTCTGAGAACCATATCTTCTTCATTCGAATTTCGATTGAACACATTCAAGTTCCTAAATTCATCTAAAATCATTATCTACCTTCCAGTACCATTCAATTTAAGTTTGGAGTTTATTTGATTTGTATTTTTGAATTTAGTTTGTTTTTGCGCGTTCTTTCTCGTTAGATGTTGAAGTCCCATAATCGTTTGAATGAGCTGAAGATCAAGCAAGTAGAAGATTGAAGAAAATATAAAACCATCATTGCTATAGCAAGGCAAGTTATACATTTGATCATATTGAACCCAGTTTCCAAAGTACTTTGATTCAAATTATTGCATTTACTTTAAGTATTTATTTAAATGTTTTTGGGTTAACCTATTGTCCAAGTTGTTACACCCACCTTGGCTAATTGATATGTCATAATCTTTTGTCACCCTAGTTTGGTTCATATTTAGTTGGTGCTATGGTATTACCAACGTGGGTTGGTTAGTACGAGTAGATTGCTTCGCCATGCCACGAGTCATCATCTCATGTGAGTTGCAATTATAAACTTGACTAAGTGATTATGAAACTATGTGATAAAACTGTGTGTACTATGTGCTATTACTTTGTGGATGGTATATGTTGCACTTAACCAACAAGGTGGGAAAGGATTTAGACTGAGGCATGTGGTGGATACTGTGTGATATGGTGGAAGCTATGTGCATGGAAATAATAATCTATGTGGCATAGTTAGAAATTGAAAGTCTTGCCTTGGTCAATTAAGGACTTAACTTTGTGCGCCATTGAATTGAGCCTTACTGTACGACCACATGCCTGATGGGACGGGCCTAACTTAGTAAGTTATGGAATCTTTGCATTGACAACTCAGGTTGTAGGTTATGCTATGTGTAAGGATGGAGGTGTGTACTGCTGTGTTTGGGTGCACATCGCGGGATGATTCGTCATATCCCTGTCCAACGGCGTGTGTTATGTCAAGGCACTGTGTCAGGATTGGCATAGCGGTAAAGCACACTGGGAGTGTCAATGTTGAGATGAAGTTTCTGAAAGGTTTTGTTGTGATCAGCTCTGATCCAGTTGATTGCATCTTGTGGGTAAAGTGTACAACCTCTGCAGAGTGTTAAACAATCTATTCGAATAGTCGCGTCCGCGGTCATGTACATGCTCGGGGATTTCACACGAGGGGTAGATTTTGATAAAACCTTTGGGAAGGGACAGCTGTGTGATTTAAGTCATATGACTGTGTGAAAGAATTTGATTAGACTATGTGTCTTTGTGAAAATAAATGTTAAATTAATATTGTGTATTTGTTTTGATTTATGCTTTCAATCTATTACTTGTATTTAATTACAAATATCTTATTTCTGCAAAAGAATCACATAAACCATTCTTTTGGAATAAGTCTGCATCTATTATCTGCATTTTGTGGTATGACTTGCAAGTACAGTTGTGTACTCACGTTTGTTGTGAAACTTGCGCCCAAATCTACAGAAGTAGAGGAATCGTCGGTCAACAAGGTCTACTTCAAGGATCGAGGAGAACTAAGCCGCGCACCCCAGCCGATTGCCTGTGGGCATATGGATGGGCTTCACTGAAGTTATTCTGTTACGTTTCGCTGCAGCTTCATTGAGCTATTCGCCTTCTGAGGCATTAATTGTAAGCTTTGACCTTAAGATATTTACTCTGATTTTTATTGTTGTTTGCCTATTTATTAGTCACCTTTGTATATGGAAATGATATTTCATCGATGTTGTCACTGTGTGCACTAGCGTGATCCTGGACTAGTGCAGTATACACAGAGGGTCCCGAATTGAATTTTTGAGTCCCGACAGAGGTGGTATCAGAGCCATATCGACTGTAGGTCGTGACCTTAGTTAGAATGGTCGTTTGTAAGGAAAACTTCAAAATTTATTTTACAAATGGAAAATCTTAATGATGTGCTATTCTCACCTTGTCTATTCTGTACTCTTCCATTCTATCTATTTCTCATATATATTCTTCAACTACTATTTGGAGTATTAAATTGGACTCTCTCCCCTCATAACTTCCATAGTCATCGTTATCCGTGTCAAATGTCTTGGTGCATGCCCAAGAGCTATTTTGAGCAATTCTTTGAAGACCATGCAACCAACAACAACGTTTCAACATCTCCCCAAGTGTTCAAGACAAGCTCGTCGCAAGAATTCGAGACCAAGAACAAGTTGTATGTCGCTCCTGCCTTCTCCAAGATTCGCCTGCAAGGATTGCAAGCAGTCAACGTTTGACGAAGACCGTGACCAGTTCGAGTTTTCTTCGGACCAACCATATAGGATAAATCAGCATAGGTTCCTCCCGTGTGTTGAGCCAAGCAGCCTAGTTAAGTTAGAGTTTAATCGACTAGACGATTAGATCTTTGTTTTCCTTCTTCAGTGTAGTTTGGAAGTGGGTTTTATGCTTCTTATTAGCTTTCCGGCTATTTGTGTGTTCTTTGATGTTTTTTTGGATTAAACCTACTCCTCTTAGTAGATTGCCTTCTCTTACCTTATGCTTTTCCCTCGCATCTATGAGCCTTGGTCAACCAGCAGATGGAGAACCCCAGTGAAGCTAGCCCTATCAGTAATCTCGAGACAGTCTGTGCTAGCTCAGATGTTGTCAACCCTAGTGGACAGTTGTTAGTACCAGAGTACCAAATCTAGTCGTGGAACAATTCTTGGTAGCTCAGACTCAACTCATGAACGTGATGATGCAGAACATGAACAACAGGATGACCCAGCATAAACAGACCACCGCTACCTTAGTCGATTTGATGAATCAGAATAATTAAGCAAGTCGTCGTACTGTCGCTAGTGTTAGTACCAGAGCAGACGATGACCAACAACTATCTCCAGTGAGCCTGAATCAGCTTCCTGCCACCCAGAATCAACTCATGCCAGCAACGATGCAACCGTCGGACAATAGTAACGTTTGCAATGGTGCACAACTCATTGCCATCCCAACGACGCACCCTCAGTTTGAGCTTGCAAAGTCCTTAAGGACCAAGCCACCTATCTTTGAAGGGTCAACCACACTCAAGGATGTAGAATCTTGGATTCGTACCATAGAAGAAAACCTAACTATTGTGCAGTGCAACGATAATGAGAAAGTTCTCTATGTCGTTCATCAATTAGAAGGAGCTGCATTAGATTGGTGGAAAAACTTTCGTGTTGCCCATCAGGACAAGCAGACCATCACATGGTCGGAGTTCACTACAGCTTTTCATCAACAGCATGCGATATCAAACAAGAGTGATAAAGAAAAATCTGATATTCTGATATCCTACACCAAATCTAGCCGTTGTCATTTGAAGTGCTGCCAACCAGATAAGTCAGAAGATTGTACATGTATCCATTGTGGAGAAATAGGCCATAGCGCCGATGAACACAATATCAGTTCTTCCAGTTGCAAATGAAACCATTCTGTTGGAGAATGTCCCCTAATCAAGCTCACATATTTCTTGTGTGAAGGCGATGACCATTGTCCGAGTCAGTGCCTTAGGTATTCAGTGTTGACTTATGCAACACAACGTCAGTAAGAAAACTTCCGAGCCACTGTCAAAGCGTTAGCAAAAGAAGGCAACCCATAGTCAGTACAAGATTTATCAGCTAGAGAATCACAAAAGCAGAATGTTGACCTTTGCAACCCACCTCAAAAGAGAATCAAGCCAGTATCGCCAATAGTGTGTTTCGAGTGTGATAAGAGAGACCACTATGCCAAGAGATGCACTGCCAATCGTTAAGCTTCAAGAAGGATAATCGTTCTGTCTTGGCCTCTTCAGAAAAGCCTCAAGGTTCGACACATTTATGCTACAACTGTCATGGAAAAAGTCACTATATCAGCCAGTGTCCTCAGAAGAACCGGTCACTCACTCCAGACGCAAGAATACCAGAAGTTGTTTCAGTCAAGATTTTAACACCTAGGGCGGGTGGTAAATTAGCAGGATCTGTGTGTCCAGCGAAGCAGTCAAAGAAGAGACGTTTGAATGATGATGTTACCAAGAAAGCCTAGATTGGTGATACCTGATCATGCAGTGTCATGCCTCTATTAGTAGCAGTAAAGTCAGGGAATCATTGTAACCTCTCCTCTGTTTGAGAGCAAAAAGGGAGACATCTTTGTATGCAAGTTACAAAGAAAAAGGAAATATTGGATATTAAATCATTGGATGCCTTTCTCAGCATATGCCTTTGCAAGTCGAGTAACCAGGCGTTGAGTCATATTGATTGAAGGCCATAGAGCCATAATCATGGAATGTGATGTTGAATTCCAACCCATCATTTCGCATAGCAGTGAGGCAACAAATAAATGGTTGAAGAATGTAACCATGGGATAATGTCCATATCCGTAAAGGAGTATGCAATTGTCATTGCAAGTGATCTATGTAGCATGCAACCAGATTAGAAGTCAAGGTTGTCTATGACTTGGTACCCCTAACCAACCAATTTCAAAAGGAATTAAGTTAGAGATGAACTATAACAAAAGTTGTTAAAAGAGTTTCCAAAAATGATAGAGTAGATCAAATGACTTTATCAGATAAAGGCAGTGTCAAATCAAACCCATCAACTTAGCAAGTGTTAGTTGAATACCAGTGAAATAGTTGTTTCGAGACAATGTCAGTTGAAGATCAGTGAGACAGTCGTTTCAAGTTAGCCAAGACCCCTCACCTGTTGTAAGAAAAGAAGTTCGCCCAGACCGCTAGAAGTGAACCGAGTTTGTAAGAATTTCAGAAGAGATTAATCACAACTCCAGTGTTCGGATTGCTAGATATCAGAAAGAACCTTGATAATTTTTTATCACGAAACATCCCAGAATCAGTGTGTTAAGAAGTTTCGCCAGCCCTACCTAATAACTAAAGTTGCAGGCAGTGAATTATCTTAGTCATAATTCGAAGTTGCTACCGTGGAGCAACAAAGACGGTTATTGGATTGAGAACCGTGAGGTTGAAATCCATTCCCTCGTAATAGATTAGTGCAGTGTCAGATGTTTCGAATCAGAAGAGCTACCACAAGGATCCGTTTATCAATTAGCTAAGGTTACGTGTGAAAGTCTGAAGTTGAGTCTTGAGTCAGTTTCAAGGGGATATTTGTTGAACCCCAAAGTTCGAACCGATGCTAGAAATCAGTGAGGTGACAGTTACATTAAGAGATCAGTCCTCACGTGAAGCAAAGTAAAGCCTTGGAATCCACTGAAGGCGAACAGAAATGATCCATGAAGCAATGAACATATCTACATATCTAATGAGAATAAATTCAAGTAGTTGATGCTCAAACCAATATTTGACTGCAAGCATTCTATTTTCTTTGGAAGTACCAAGGTGTACAAAGATCTCAAAGTTGAATTGTGATGATCCAAAATAAAGGGAAATATCGCAGAATGGGTTACCCTTTGGTATGTCAGAAAGTTAGCCAACATGTCAGAGGCTAGTCAAAGTACTCCTATCACTGAGAACTCAGGTATGGAATTTTCCAGGACCCAATCGGGATGTAACTTCTTGAAAAGTGATTGTTGATCGTTTGACAGAAATTTGTCGCTTCATGCCTGTCAATATCATTTAGCCTAGAGACCGTCTAGCAGAGTGGTATACGACAGAGATGGTATTCATCAGCATGGGTGCAGTGTGAGATCTACAAAGATGGTCAATTTGCACGACGTGTCAGAGAAGTTAGTGTCAGACCAAGGATCCCAGCTTATCTTGTATTAGCGACAGAGTCTGTATGAAGCTTGGATGGTCATTTCAGTTTAGTACTGTGTATCGCCCCGAACCAGTAGACAGATTGAAAAGGATTAATGAGTTATGCCTTAACTCATAGTACCAAGTCGAGCAAGTAAGTTTTGTGTGCAGAGTCTCCCTACAACCCAGATGTCAGCTCATCACAGTTGTCACCTTCTGAAGTTCACGGTGGTTGATCGTGTAAGTCATCGCTCAGCTAGGAGAAGATCAAATTACAAAGTATGTGGATGTTGCATTAATCATGAAGCAGAAGATCAAGGGTCCTTAATCCTAAATGGAATTTAAGTAGTAGTGTTCAAGAAGAAAAGCTATGCAGATTATCACCTTCGCAGCCATGTCAATCTTCAGAATACCTGTTGAAGTTCTGTGCTAAGAATTGTATGACAGAGGTGACAGAAATGTGTTAGTTAGTACAGATTCCGAAGCGCGGAAGAAGAGATAGTTTGCCAACCTGAGTTGCCAGTCAGCAGCAAGATTTCATCCACTCCAGAAGTGCCTTCAAGCACCGATCAAGTAGCCCCGTTAGAAGCAATCGAGTTTCAAGATACCTTCCAGCCAAGAGCCAGTTTGTCAAGCTTTCGTTGAAGTAAGAAGTCTAGCAACAAGCAAGGCATTTGTTTTGTAAGTGTTCAGAAGAGCAATTCTGTCAAAGTCAAAACAATTTGAAAGCAAGAAGTGAACCTGAAGGCTGAGTTCCTTATCCTATTCTATAGCCAGCCTCAATCTCGGGGACGAGACTCCTTTAAGGGGGGAGGTTTGTAACATCCCAAAATTTAGCTTTCCAAAAATCTTTTGAGTAGTTTAGGTCTCTAAAAAATTTCACCAATTTTATTTGAATTAATAAAGCTTAATTGAGAATTTTTCTATATTAAAAATATTTAATTTGACTAATCTAAACATTAATTAAATAAAAAACCTGTGTTATTTGGCTTCCTTGTGTTTCAAGAAATTTTTGGGTATTTTCTGAGATTTGTTTGGATTTGTTAGCTATTTATTTGATCTCCTTGATTTTCAGCCTTTCATTTTAATTCCGAAAATCCACTTTTTCTCTCTCCTACCATGTGCTACAGTAATCATGATTTACTGTTCATCTACAACCTCCAGCCGAACAGATCGCTCCCGTCTCCAGAACGTGTATGAGACAAACCCAAACCTTTCCAAAATCATAACTTCCTCTACAGTACGTATAAAAGCGAACCGTTCACGTCCAAACGTTCGTCTTGATCTCCTTTTCTAATCCCCTAAATTGGTTTCCTCCAAATCGATCTATTTTCGTCGCAATCTCTAGAAAACCGAGCTCCAACCGAAGGTCTTCTCCAGTGAACTGCGCCTTCATCCGACATCCCCCGGCCGAACCGTCTACAGCATTGGCTTTGTATCGTCGCGTTCTACGTCATGGTTCCTTCATCTTCGCCCAAAGATCGCCGGAGCACCATCGGCCATATCAAGTCATAAAGCCGAAACGTGTTCATCGCGTTCCTCGCTTCCTCGGTGAGTTTTTCCAAAATCCGATCGCATCATCTCGTGCCCCTCGTCGATACTTATTTTTCCATTTGGTAGATTCAAGTTTCATCCACCGTGCACCGAGAATCAGGCGTTCTCTTGCCTCTTGTACGTCGTCCTTCTCCCGCCAATTACTCTGCAACCGTTGATCCCCTTCCTTCAACTCCACCACCGTTGAGTTCGCGTCGCCACGTTCTACGCCGTGCTCACCTCCCTTTTTGCAGATTATCGTCCAAAGTGGTATGCGCCTGTGAGGCTGCCGTCGTCGCCGTTCTTCACGTCGCTGCCGTCGTATGGAGCCGAATCTTGATGTCTGGACTGCGTCATCATCTCCGGCTTGTCGTTTCCTTTCCGTTTTGCCCCTTTACCACCGCTGGTTCGCCTTCGTTCATCGGCACCTCCATGAGCAAGAATCGACCATGAAACCTCTGTCACTGTTCATGTTTGTGTCTAGTGTGTGAGTTGCTTGGTTCGGTTCTGTTGCCTCTCTGGTTCCTTTCCTTTCTCTCATGTGTGAAGCTAAGTATCCTCTCTTCTCTAAATCTTCTCTAATCCTTGCTTTGCCATCACAGTACTAAATCATTGCTTCCATGCCGCCATGAGCAGGCCAAACAAGCCTTCCTGTTCGTGTGACTTCAGTTGCAGCTCTAGCTTCCTTTCAGCCTTTCTTTTCCATCCAATTAATTTAAGCCTCATATATTCTTCCTTTTTCTCTATGACGAATGGGCCCCATCTGTCATACAAGAGAATAAATATCTATCTCTCGCTTACTTGTTTACCCCACATGTCATCCACCCACATTAAAACCCTAATTATTTCTCTCTCTTACTCGCGGGTCCCGTATGTCAGTCAACCTTGGTCAAACCCTAGTTCATGAGCTTGGTCCACCGTAGACTAGCATATCTCTGTGGACCTGGTCCATAGACCAGTGGCCCACATGTCAAACCCTAATCCTATTTTCGAGAATTAATTTAATTCCCGAAAAGCCTTTTATCGTATTGGCCCCACATGTCACTCTCTCTACCTTATTTCTAGAATTATTTTAATTCGATAAATCCATAAATACTAGTCGGTCCCACCTACCATATACTCACCTAATTTCTAATATTTTCGGAATAGAATTATGAGAATATTCCGTAGACCCCAATTGTCATTTCATGTGAATTCTAATCTTTCGAGAGCCATATCTTCTTCATCCGAATTCTGATTGAACCCATTCAAGTTCCTAAATTCATCTAAAATCATTATCTACCTTCCAGTACCATTCAATTTCAGTTTGGAGTTTATTTGATTTTTATTTTTGAATTTAGTTTGTTTTTGCACGTTCTTTCTCGTTAGATGTTGTAGTCCCGGAATCGTCTGAAGGAGCTGAAGATCAAGCAAGTAGAAGATTGAAGAATAAATAAAACCATCATTGATATAGCAAGGCAAATTATACCTTTGATCATATTGAACCTAGTTTCCAAAGTACTTTGATTCAAATTATTGCATTTACTTTAAGTATTTGTTTAAATACTTTTGGGTATAGCTATTGTCCAAGTTGTTACACCCACCTTAGCTAATTGATATTTCATAATCTTTTGTCACCCTAGTTTGGTTCGTATTTAGTTGGTGCTATGGTATTACCAATGTGAGTTGGTTAGTACGAGTAGATTGCTTAGTCATGCCACGAGTCATCATCTCATGTGAGTTGCAATTATAAATTTGACTAAGTGATTATGAAGCTATGTGATAAAACTGTGTGTACTGTGTGTTATTACTTTGTGGATGACATATGTTGCAGTTAACCAACAAGGTGGGAAAGGATGTAGACTGAGGCATGTGGTGGATACTGTGTGATATGTTGGAAGCTATGTGCATGGGAATAATAATCTGTGTGACATAGTTAGAAATTGGAAGTCTTGCCTTGGTCAATTAAGGACTTAACTTTATGCGCCATTAAACTGAGCCTTACTGTACGACCACATGCCTGATGGGACATGCCTAACTTAGTAAGTTATGGAATCTTTGCATTGACAACTCAGGTTGTAGGTTAGGCTATGTGTAAGGATATGGAGGTGTGTACCGCTGTGTTTGGGTGCACATCGTGGGACGATTCGTCGCATCCCTGTCCAACGGTGTGTGTTTTGTCAAGGCACTGTGTTAGGATTGGCATAGCGGTAAAGCACACTGCGAGTGTCAATGTTGAGATGAAGTTTCTGAAAGGTTTTGTTGTGATCAGCTCTGATCCAGTTGATTGCATCTTGTGGGTAAAGTGTACAACCTCTGCAGAGTGTTAAACAATCTATTCGAATAGCCGCGTCCGCGGTCATGTACATGCTCGGGGATTTCACATGAGGGGTAGATTTTGATAAAACCTTTGGGAAGGGACAGCTGTGTGATTTAAGTCATATGACTGTGTGAAAGAATTTGATTAGACTATGTGTCTTTGTAAAAACAAATGTTAAATTAATATTGTCTATTTGTTTTGATTTATGCTTTCAATCTATTACTTGTATTTAATTGCAAATATCGTATTTCTGCAAAAGAACCACATAAACCATTCTTTTGGAATAAGCCTGCGTCTATAATCTGCATTTTGTGGTATAACTTGCGAGTACGGTTGTGTACTCACGCTTGTTGTGAAACTAGTGCCCAAATCTACGGAAGTGGAGGAATCGTCGGTCAACAAGGTCTACTTCAAAGATCGAGGAGAACTAGGTCGCGTACCCCAGCCGATTGCCTGTGGGCATATGGATGGGCTTCACTGTAGTTATTCCGTTACGTTTCGCTGCAGCTTCATTGAGCTATTCGCCTTCTGATGCATTAATTGTAAGCTTTCACCTTAAGATCTTTACTCTCATTTTTATTGTTGTTTGCCTATTTATTAGTCACCTTTGCATATGGAAATGATATTTTATCGATGTTGTCACTGTGTGCACTAGCGTGATTCTGGACTAGTACAGTATATACAAATGGTCCAAAATTACATTTTTGGATCTGCAGCTATGTCGCCAGCCACGATCGGTGCGCCACTACCCGACGCCGATTGAGACAGTCGTTCTGGCAGCAGCCTCGCCGCTGGACCCGACTGGTGCAACAACACCTTGGACGCCAGTGGATACCGCCGTCCCAGCTACAGCGCTGTGTTAGGCATTGGTTGGTGCGCCAGCATCCCACATGCCCATCGAATTCGACCCTCCAACTTCAGCGACGCCGGTGGCAATCTATGTTCATGCATCGTCACTTTTTCCCTTCGTCACAAGACGATGTGGAAGATGGTGGAGTTTAGACAGCCTCGAGGCAAGGTAGGATAACGCACAACAATAAAACAATACACCATAGGTAGTAAAAGGATGCAGATGGCTTTTGACGGGCTGCACATGTGTTGGGCTGCGCTGCGCGCGTGCCCACCGGCCCAAGCCGCCCAAAGCAGGCAGCGCGTGCGAGCCCGGACGTGAGGGCGTAGTCTCTGGACCAGCTTTCTTCGTTTTATACTCTTTTCGTTGCAATCTTTACTTACCAGTCTGTTACGATCCCACCACTTGGTTATCACTGATCAACACCAATCATGAGAGATATATTACCAATTCCAACACCAGCTACAAAGTGTTTGGGGATACAAATTGGGAGAATTGGAAGCAGAAATTGGGAAGAGCAATTAGACTGGGAAGTCGAAGAAATTGGAGACCGAGAATTAGAGAAAAGGAATTTGGGGGAAGGGAAGTAGCAGGGAGGAAGAGGAACCGAGGCATGATCCTTCTATTCTGTGTTTGATCGATCCTCTTTCTTTCTAGTGCTGGTTGTTTGTATAATACTCTTCATTGTCTTGTGCTTCAACAAGCCTCTCGGCCTATGTACTGGTCCAGCCCATCGGTCCAAAAGTCCAAGCAAAACCCGCTGAAGTAATTAAGCCCCTGACATTCTCCCCTCCTTCGGATTTGGCTTGCCCCCAAGCCGCTATAATGAAAGGCGGGCAGATGAACTCGGCGCCACTGGGATCCCCCCATGGTTTGCTCGTCTCACTGGTCCTACTTCGCCTTAACTATTGCATTATTTGAATTATATTGTTGTGGTAAGCTTTGTTATCTTGATAGTCATTTAATCCAGCAGCTCTCCATTCACAGTACTAACTTCAGAGAAGGAGACCTTGAATAACCCAAACTACTCAGCATTGTAGCAGACACTCAAGATTAAATCTTCAAGTAAGATAAAGCTCACAGACTCCCTTGAAAGAAAATCAGCTCGACCAGCAATCCAGTTTCCTTTCTTGCCGTCCGCTACTAGCAATTGTTCACCACACATTAGGATCGACATGTAATAAGACCTTGTCTTGCACACAATGGTAATGCCCATGGCAGTGTTGTACCCAAGGGTCTTCGGACCATGCACACTAAGCACATCATGATGGCCCAAATGAGTTGGTGAAATGCTCCTAACACCATTCAGCTTGAGGGAACTCGTAACTTTCCAGTGGAGTTGATCATAGATGCACCAGGATTGACGAGGCCTATGAACAGTGTCATCAAAGAAGCTGACAGAATAGCACTCTTGACCTGGTGTGTACAGATTTCCTCGCATGCCGGTGTATGTTCCAAACATCGCGAAAAGGTGCAAACACGACAAGCAGGAGAATCACGAGCAGCGAACAACACCTTACAACGCTTCAGCTGCGCTTCCATTTTGTTCATCTATTCTTGAGCAATCCGACCGCCCGTATGTACGTCCTTGTCTTCACAGCAATTGAGCAGTCATGCAATGCACGATCTGAGTCTCTCAACACAGCATAAGCATAATGCAGCCCTTCCCTGAAGCCTGAACTTTACCAATGGTCTCAGGAAATTTTTTTAATAGGCCAAAACCTTACTCCTGGAGTCCACTTTCTTCTTTGTACAAACCAAGCTCTGCAACATTACATTTTTCTAGCAGGCCCAAGTGCTTCCTGACAATGACAATGAGCCTGTGAATAATATCTCAGTTGCACCCAAGACAAGCTCAGCAAGACTCCATATTTCTAGCATAGCAACAAGGGATATTTTACCAATATGACCCCATGCGCAAGTGAATTTAGCATATCCATTTCGGCATTCGTGAACTTCGTCATCCATGACTGGACTCTAGCCTATTTGTGGAACAACTTGAGCACAGTTCCCGTTCCTTGAGGTGGTGGCCATGGGGGCACCCGCCGCACTCCGCCTCGGTAGCAGTTGAACGATAGCCATGATTTTGGATGGAGCTCAACACTGTCTCCCGTGATCTCCATGTGTGTCGGCGGCAGCCATGATCGCCGCTTGACCCACTTCAACGGCAGTGGCCATAGTACCTTATGATCATCGGGCGAACAGAGGACATGTGCACAAGCGAGCTCGTCACCCTAGTCAATGGAGAGAAGGATGTCATGGCCTAACCCGGCGACGGCATCGCCTGGAAAAACACCGACCAGAACACCGTGGCCAGTGTCGGTGATGAGGTAGCACACATAGCGCACCCCGATGGTGGGTGGTACCACACGGGCTAGATAAACCCCAGTAGGAGCGAAGATGAGCGTCGGCCTAGTGCTTGGCCGTGGCCAAGCCATGGAGTTGACGTTGGCGTGTGGGGGCATTTCATCGAGCAGTTAGTGTGCGGCAAGGTCACTGACCGGAGGTGGCGACAGGAATGCATCACTCCCCACTGCCTTCCCCTGGAATTGTGTTGCATTGCGGTGGCCACTAGGCCCAGGTCCCTTGACCTCGTCGACGAGCGCCGACTCATAGACTCGCTGATCCACCAACGGTGGGCTATCAGGTTGCGGAAGGAGCAGCGGCAAGTGCTCCGACTTGATGGCGAGCATGGGGTTGCGGGCGACTTGGCTCACCTTGGTCTTCAAATCCTCGATCTCGGCCCGCAACTCAGTGACGGCCGTCTCCATCTCCGGCTTCCAAGCCTTCCCATCACCACTGGTTTCATCTCTTCAATCTCCACCACCACGCTCTGAAGCTTCGAGCTCTGCTCCTGGATGGCCTTGGTGAGTTCTGACTTCTGCTCGAATTTGGTAGCGTGCTTTCTCCAGATTTTACTACTCTGCTCTGATACCATTTGTTACGATCCCATTTGGTTATCACTGATGAACACAAAGCATGAGAGATATATTACCAATTCCTAAAGTGTTTGGGGATACGAATTGGAAGAATTGGAAGCAGGGAGCCAGGGACTGGGAAGAGTAATTAGAATGGGAAGTGGAAGAAATTGGAGACCGAGAATTAGAGAAAAAGGAATTTGGGGTAAGGGAAGCAGCAGGGAGGAAGAGGCGCCGAGGCATGAGCCTTCTGTTCTGTGTTTGATCGATCCTCTTTCTTTCCAGCCACTGGTTGTTTGTATATATACTGCTCTTCATTGTCTCGTGCTTCAAAAAGCCTCTTGATCTATGTACTAGTCCAGCCCATCAGTCAGAAAGTCCAAGCAAAACCCGCTACAGTAATTAAGCCCATGACGTCTCAAACGTGAGACTATGGGTGCAGTTGCACCTCCAAAAATTTTTGTATACAAATTTTTTATACAGTATATATATTTAGTATAATATACAGATTATACAATGAATTACATTATGTTATTCTCAGCAATCAATAGTCAGTAGTCTACCAACACAAACAATATTTTGTGATGTCGGTTGTATTAAAAACATGTAATTTGTTCCACTTGAACCTTTACTATATCAACTTTTATGTACTTACAAGTGCGCTTTTAATACACATTTTGTAAGGTCACGGATTTATTTTCGGCCTTCGTCTTTTTAGACATGTGATATGAGACGCGCGAGTTGTGTGTGGTGGGATGTGTGCATATGTGTTTTCTTTGTAATCACAAAAAAAAATTGCACCCCATCGGCGAAATCCTGGCTCGGCCATTGGAGATAATTGCCATACGTTATGAGATGCACTCCTGTTAAACCAACATTCTAACAAAGCAGAAATGAGACCAGCGCACGGCAGGTGGAACAGATGTATAATATATGTCATTCCTGTTGGGGGGAAATCAGCTTACCGTCCTCTCGTTCTTCAAGCTAGGTTTTATCCTCTGACGACAACTTAGCGTGGAGGCCATTGCCAACATGACAAATATCTAATGCTTGCCATTGCCAACCTAGGAATCCAATCAACGAAAGCTCGACGACGAAGGAATCCAATCAGCGAAAGCTCTACGACGACGGATGCGTCGTGCTGCAACAACTAAGCACATATTCCGTCGTTGTCGTACGCCCCGTTATGCAAGAGATTGGAGAGTCAAGGCGGAAAAGACAAGCATAGTGGTCTAATGACAAGGTTCGACGACGGAAGCTCGGGACGGAAATCCAAAAGAATAATCCGTTGTTGTCGATGTTAGCGTGGCAGATCAGCAGGAAAGATAACCTGAAGAATTCTGAATCTCTGCAAGTGAAAAGAAAAGAAAGGTGGAGGATGGGAAATCTCTTTAGATACTGCGAGGCCAGCAAAAAGGAGCGCGGAACAACTTTAGTGGCTCACTGCTTGCTTTGCTCGCACCGGTGGCATGTGCGTTATCCGGTGAAAAGCCCGACCTGCAGAGCCACTCGATGCTGGCTTTACAAACCTTTGCCTCGCCAAAGCGCAAAAGAAGAATCACAATGACCTAACATATGGTTTTACTTTCGTTAAATTGGCGGAAAGAACGTTGGGAAAGGGATACTAGTGAACCCAAATCTTTGACTGGAAGAGTGATCTGCTCGCGCTTGGCGATCGTGGAGCCCACTTGTCAGAGAATGTCAGGGAAATCATTACCCATGTAGAAAGAGCTAGTGTTCCGTTTTACTACTAAAAGAACCAAAGCTGATTCGTTTTTGTCAAGTATCGCATCGATGCAGAAATTGATTTACTAATGTCGTTCTACTAGTTCCTATCAGATTACCGGTAAAGTAAATCCTTCTCTTGCAAACTAATACAAAACATCTCCGTGCCATGCCCATCAAAGTAAGCGAGTTGTTTACCAAACAAACCCAAGCACGTACGACACGAAAAAGCAGGCGAAAGATGAAATAAAGGTGACGTGGCCATCTGCAGTTTCTATGTCCATATATACATTATCACATTGGGCGCTCAGCCAGCAGCGGCACAACAGCTACCATCATCAACAATGGAGGATCACTTCGACCGGAAGATATCCAAGGACGAGGCGGTGGTGAAGCCGACGAGGAGCTTCCGGTACGAGGACTACAACACCAGGAGGGTCTTCTTGCGCAGCTACCCTCTCCAGTGGGACTGGTCGGCCGCGGACGACGAGAAGCAGGGGCAGGGCGCCGCCGCTGCCGCCCCGGCGGGAGCCACCAAGAACAGCACGTACGGCGGCGGCGGCGAGGAGGAAGAAGACGGATACGAGAGCTGCGGCAGGAGTTGGAGGCGGCAGGTGGCGGTAGCGGTGGTGGAGTGGGGGGAAGGGAAGCTGCTGCTGCTCAGGAGGGTCAAGAAGAGGGTGACGCTGTACCTGCTCGGCTGCCACTACGGCCGCCCGGCGCTGCCGTTCAAGTCCGGCGGATCCTGCACCGCAGCCATGCTCACCTCCAGATGATCGGTGCCACGTACGCGCTCACCTCCAGCGATCGAATACACATGCGCCGTAGCCTCTCCATGCTGCTCAATTTCTCAGTTTTGTGAATGGATGAGTTGATTGTCGAGGAACATGAATATATGTGTGTTATTACAGGTAATAAGAATTTGCAGGAGCGATTATACGTTCATGTATATTATTCAGTGAAATCTTAGTCATATAGTTGGAGAGGTTGTACAAATCATTGATCCAGGAAACGTTGGCGATACATTAACAGGTGAAAAGCTACCGTACAGTTTGTATTAAAAAAAACTTTCCAGTTTTTAGTGTTCTCTTGCAGAAAAAGATGGTTCTGAGCAACTTTTTCATAACTTGGAGTATCTCCCGTACGTTGCTGCGGGTCTTAAACGAAGATTAAATTGGGGATCAACAACAGTTAGTTTGGTTCCTAAAAGTTAAAGTTGGTTCGTTTATATTCAAATTCTACTGGAAATAGAATTAGTAAGTATGTAATGCAGTACAAACACACACAAAAAAAAAAACTTAGTGTTAATAGTCCGATGTACAAATAAGTGAAGGTTATGCTACTAATTAAAGTATAAGATTTCGGTTCTACATTGTGGGCTTTATTTTCTAGGGACTATGAGTATCATGTAGCATCCAGGCCCAGGGCAATTTTTGGCCGAAAGAACAAAAGGATCTCCCTAATGGTCAAATATATTATTTTTGTGGAAGGGAGCGTCTATGTTTCAGGTGACTAATTTTTTTTTATCTATCAGTCACCTTTCTTATCTGTAGGATTTTGATCCAATGAATACCATAAGTTTCTATATTAAGATAAAAAAATTCTAAACTAGACAAAAGTAAATATAGGTGAACCCTACAAATACAAAAAAAATTCTAAACTAGACAAAAGTAAATCTAAGTGAACCCTACAAATATAAAAACAAATAAAATTAGAAGTTACAGTAGACTTGTGCTAAAATTACACATCACTTGGTACTATAATTTTAGGTTTAATATTGTGCAATTGTAGGTGATTGATGAATAAAAAAAATTCAGGCAACTAAAAATTACCAAACCTGTCTGTGGAAGTACAGTTTTGTTCAGGGGGTTATGTATGGAATGGAAATCTTCTCTCCGGAGAATTTCCAAGGCTGTACTCTTTGCTCAGTAGTGGAATTCTTCTTCTGGAAGAGAGGTGTCACTTGTTATCTGTTGGAAAACTATGGGCTTGGCCCTGAAGCCGGCCCATGTATAGGCACCCCATCTCAAACCTTAGCAGGGTCTCTAGCCTATAAATAGATGGTGCCATTCATTGTAAACGATTGATCGCTTGATGAAGGAATAAAGAGAAGTAAGAAATCCCCCTACATCTCTATGTTCTTGCGATTCATGCATTGTTCTTACGATTCTGAGTTTGACTACGAGGTAATCGCTCGGACTGGACTCGCCAGCGACGGTTCCTCAACACGTTATCAGCACGATCGACTCTCCTCGCATCGAAAAGGTAACCGTCGATGAACGACACTCGTAGATTGAATCGTTTCTCTAGATTACTTTCAATTCCGCAATTGTTGCTTTCAAGATTGTTTCATATGGTGCAAATTCACTCTGATTTACCGCGAGCCGACTTGAAGTCGCTGGCACAATACCGATAGGTGGATTGAACGAAAGATTGGATGTCGATTGTACCGTAGATTGAAAGTTGCAAATTCGTTCTAAAACTACTACGAGCCGACTTGAAGTCGCCGGCCAAGCCGATCTGTAATGGCATGAATGATAATTGCAGCACATGTACGGTATGCATCGCATGAACAGTAAAAAACGGCCGACGGCCCTGTAGAGCCGCACCGCCGCCGGCCTGGAACTGCTGGCGCGCGGCGAGCGCCCGTCATTGGCTCGTAGTAGGCCACCGCCTCGCATGGGCTTCCCCGGCCGCCCCGCATGGCACCGGCGGCACGCCGCACACGCCCCGCACGGAGCCCGCCCATAGCCGCTGGATACCACCGCCGAGCCACGCGGCTTGAGTCGCCGGCGCCGCCGCGCTGCTCGTGGTGCCACCGCCGCCGCACATGCCGCCGACCACCGCGACGAGGACCGCCGCCGCGACGTGACCCAATCGGCCGAATCTCGCATGGCAACATCGCTCTGAAGTCGCCGCCACGCGCCGCCGAGCACCACCGTGGCCACTCGAGCGCCATGTGCCACATGAACCGCCGCCCTCGGGTCCCTTGAGCCGCCAGACGCCTCCACGCTGCCGCCACAAGTCATGGCGCCGCCACTCGCCCTCGCGCGCGCGCGATCCGCCCGCAAGCCATGGCGCCATGTTGGCCGATTCGCACCTCTGTGCCATGGTGCCACCGCCAAGAGTTGAGCCCACGCCACCGCATCCGCCCCACACGCCAACGCGACCGCCGGAACACGCCGCGCGGCCGCCGCCACGCGTAGCCGCCGCCGCCTCCTGCAACGCCGCCGGCGCCGCCGGCTGCGCTGGCGTGGCGCCGACCTTCGCGCCGAGTCAAGCCGACCGCCGCCGCTTGCCTCGCCGCGCATGAGCCGCTGCACGGCTCGAGCTCCACCGCGCGACCGTGGTCGCTCGCCGCTCCCATGGAGCCAAGGAAAACCTAAAGCCCTTCCCTTTGACCACGCCACATGGGTTGTGGTGGGCCACCGGCTTTTGGGCCCAAAAGGCCCAATAGGTCTTCCGCACATTGAAAAAGGGAGGAAAGTAGAAAATCTGAAATTTTGCAAAAGGACCTTGAATTCTAAAATTCCTAGTTTTTTCACAAATAAGGAAATTTTTCGAAATACCTCGTAAATTGAGAAATTGCATGTAAAATTTTCTATATCTGAAATTTTACGTGTTAACCCTCGAAATTACAGACCACAAAATACTTTTTCCAGCATAAAAGGGTCTCGGGAATTCAATTTTTGAATCAGGTTTTGCATTTGAAGCATGTTTAACTTTGTTATTATTATTTCTGTGTAATTTATTTATTGTATTTACCGTTTTGATTATCTGTGATTGTTTATATTGCTTTTAATCACTGAAAATAGCAGTAAATCATGAAAAATGCATAGAAAAATACGGGATCACGAACCGGGAGTTCGAAGAGCATTATGAGAATTTTGTAACTATTTTATGCAAATTACTAGCAGTAATCTTATGAATTTTTTCATGAATATGAAGATGACTGGCATCACGAATTAGGAATCCGAAGAACTGACCCAGCATGGCCAAATTTTGTATAAAATTTGTATCAGTCTTCAATTCTGTGGTAATGTAATCACGGATGAGCAGAAGATTGAGAATACTCTGTACCTTTCACCCGAATGCGGTGTAATCTGTACGCAACTATCGTCAAGATGGCTACAAGAAGTATGCCAAATTAATTGACATCATGCAAGTTGCAGAAGCTCAAGATAATGTTCTAAGAAAGAACTACATCTCGCAGCCACCTAGTAGCAATGTTGGCCATGAAGCCACTGCTAGCAGCTACAAGGTGATGAAGCCTCTCACGAATGAGAGAAGTAAGAAGGGTAAGGTCGTGCGTCGTACGTTATTGATGCTTTCTAGTCTAAGAAGAAAGGCAAAGAACAGCATGGGGCACACCTCGCCATTGCAGGCACAGAGGACCCACATCCATTAGTTGCACTTATGGATGTGGACAACCCAGTAGCAGCCCCCATCACCCCTCCTTTGGACATTGCAGTGGTCGCAGCCGTAGTTTCCCAAGAGGAGAAGATCGCCATGAAGCAGATTGAAGTTGAAGTTCCTGAATACTTCGCCAATTTTGATCTAGTGCACGCATTGCACTTGAATCTTTTATAGAAACTTGTAGTTTGGAATTGAAGCAGAACTTTGAATTATTGAATAATAGTTGCAAGCTCTAGGAGAGAAAAGCATTAAATTCTTATTATGAGTCCTACAAGGCTTATTTTTTTGTGTTTATAATAGTAAGTTATGTTCTGATATCTGAAGTATTTTATTTATGTGTTGCTTGCTTTCTACTATATATTAATAAAGTACATTATATTAGAACATGTGTGGCGCCCTATGGAGGAAGTGTGCTTAGCATGTAGCGGCACAACGAATACCATCCTGAGTGAAGCGAAAAAAATTCAGTCGATTAGCAAGAATGCTGGTAGTTTTACGACAATCGCAGGAGCGATACTTGTATAATAGACTCGGGAAGAGCCATAATTATACTCCCAATGGGCACAACTTTGGTCATTAAAGAAGACTTGTTATACCCAGAATCAACTAAAACTCTCAAGGATATTCGCGCTAATGGTTTCCACGTAGAGACTGAAGTAGAGTATAGTAAGCAATACATGCTCATTGCAAAGCGTGAAGAAAGTGGAACAATGGCATTAGAATATCTTCCTTCATATGAAACTGGGCTATACTACACTACTATTAAGGCACCTGCAGCCTATACTGCCCTGAAAATCAAATTTAGAAGCTCTGAACTTTTCTATCTCTAGCATGATAGATTATGCCGCCCAGGTCTTAGGATGATGAGAAATATAATTAACAATTCACAGGGGCACAACATGAATGTAAAGAATTTTTCGAATCAGAAAGATTTTGTGTGCCACCAGGAAATTAATTACTAGACATTTCGCTCTGAAAGCGAAGGATGAAGTCTCTGCATTCCTGAACCGTATCCAAGGAGACCTTTTGCGGTCCTATATATCCCCTGTAAGGGTCATTTAGGTATTTTATGGTGTTCATCGATACTTACTCGGAATGGTCGCACGTATGTTTATTGTCTACGAGAAACCACGCTTTTGCAAAAGCTAAATCTCGTAGATAATTAATAGTTAAAAAAATAATTTCACTAATCATCACGTGGAGTCCACCTGAATGGACAACGCTGGAGAATGTACTCCGAAGGCATTTGATGATTATTGCATGAAAATGGGAATTAAAGTTGAGCATTCTGTACCGCATATTCGCACCCAGAATGGACTAGCAGAACTTTGAAAAATTGTAATTTACCAACTACATGTTGGGGACACGCAGTCCTGCTCGCAGCAGCTCTCATCAATTTTAGACCATCAGTCTATAACATCCATCCACCTATGCAACTAGCGTAAGGGTCAGCACCGAAAACTTCTCATCTTCGCAGGTTTGGTTACAAGGTTTATGTACCTATACCATCACCGCAACGAACTGCAATGGACCTTCTCCGAAAGTCTAGGATATACGTTGGTTATGAGACAACATCCATAATAAAGTATTTATACCCTATGACTGGAGATTTGCATAATGCCTGATTCGCTGATAGTATATTAGATGAGATAAATTTTCCGTCATTAGGGGGAGGAAATCAACCCTTGATGAAAATGTCGGGAAATAACGTGGCAAACCACACGAAGTCCAAAAGACAATTGAAGTCTAGAAGACAAGAGAAGTCCCGAAGACAATTGAAGTCTAGAAGATAATTGAAATCTATACATATGACCCGCGCACTAGTAAAGCAAATAAAGAAGTCTAGAAGATAATTGAAGTCTAGAAGACAATTGAAGTCCAGAAGATAATTGATTTGCAAATATTAGTGAATCAACTGCCAGACCACTTTAGTGATTTGAAGAGCATGACCAAGTAGCATTTGCCTGCAAGCAATGCACCGGAGAGGGTTGAAATACCAATGAAGGTATCCCTAATCCCGTCCAGAGGCCTCAGAATAAAAGGACGAGAACTCTAGTCTCTCGAATCCAAAGTAACCGGGGACGCCTGGTGAAAAAGGATAAGAAGGACTTGACACGATCGATCACGAAGTTCCCAGAACGTAAGAGGAGCCGCTTGAGACCTAGCATCCGTATGGAACCTTCGTAAAAGGCATACTGAATTGAACATCCCCATGAAGGAGACATCGCATGGATGTGTGCGCACACATCAGAGCTGAAAAACTAAAAGGACTTGCCCCACAATTGGAAGCGGTGAGCAAGTAGAAGCATTGAAGAATCACCCTTGAAGAAATAGCTATAAACTTTATGACTTCGGGAGAATCTTTGAATATGACAACGACCAATGTCGACATTTAGTTTGCAAATAAACTTGCCACAATCATCAATCTTGATCCATAACCTGCATCGCTCGCTAAATGAAAGAAAAGATCAGATTGGAAGAAAGCAATAGAAACTGAATTATTCTCTCCGAATAAAAGGAAGACGTTTGGGTCTGTAAGCCGCACGCATCCCCTTGTGCACCCCGTAGGGCATAAGTGGGTATTTGTTCGAAAGAGAAATCAAAAGAAGCAAGGTTTGTTGCACAAGGTTTCACTGAACGTTCAGGAGATGATTATGAAGAAACCTATTCCCTGGTCATGGGCGGAACTCCCTTTAGATATTTATCTCAATGGCAGTGAACTTGAAGTTAGAAGTGAAGTTGATGGATGGGGTACTAGCATACCTTTATGAAATATTGGATTCAGACATTTATATGAAGATACCTGAATGTATCCTTGTCTTGAACCAAGACAGAGCAAACAGAAAATGCATGCTGTGAAACTCAAAAAGTCACCGCACGGTTAAGCAATCAGCGAATGTGGTATAATCGCAGCGACTTTCTATGCAAGAAAGGCTACACGAACAATGAGAATAATCCTATGTATTTATATGACGATCTCGTGGATGGATTTTGTATAATCACAAGATATGAAGATGATCTAAATATCATCGTAACCTCGAATGATATTAAGAAAACAAGCTCTTACCGAGTCGGTTCAAATGAAAGATTTGGGTAAAACCAAATATTACCTACGCTTACAGCTTGGGCATGCTCCTGAAGGGATATTAGTGCACCACTCAACCTACACTCAGAAAGTGTTAGAAGGGTTCGACTATAAAAAGGCATACTCTTCAAAAATGCTAATGGTCGGGAGATCTTTGCAGTAAGACAAAGACCCGTACAGACCTAAAGAAGAGGGGGGGAGGAAGTCCTAGGACTGGAATTCCCATACTTAAGTGCAATAGAAGTACCTATGTATTTAGCAAACTGCACTAGAACGGGCATTGCATTTGCCGTGAACCTACTGGCAAGGTATAGTGCAGAACTTACCAAAGGTATTGACAGGGAATAAAGGACATCCTCCGATACCTCTAAGGAAGCAAAGAACTTGGTCTGTTCTATAGAAAGAACCAAGACTTAACTATGAATGGCAATGCAGATGACGGGTACCTGTAGGACCCGCATACAGCCAAATCGCAAACAGGCTATGAACTCCTATGTGGTGGAACTGCAATTCTATGGAAATGGTCTACACAGAGTCTTGTATCGACTTCGATGAACCACTTAGAAACCATAGCACTGTACGAGGCCTCACAAGAATGTGTTTGGCTTCAGCGGGTGATTCACCACATCTAGCAGTCGTGTGGATTGAATACCGCGTAAACCCCAACTATTATCTATGAAGATAATGCAGCTTATGTTGCACAAGTGCAGATGGGTTATGTGAAGAGTCCTCTCACAAAGCATATCAACCCCAAGTTCTTCTTTGCTCATGAATTGCAAAAGATAGACGAAATTAAAGTACTGCATACTAAGTCATGTGAAAATCTTGCAGATTTATTCACTAAGTCACTTATAGCGTCTAGTTTTGAAAGATGCATATGTGAAATTGGAATGATGAAGACTTAAAGAAGTGCAGATTTCAAAGGGAGAACCTTCACGAACTCTTTATTAAAGCTTGATCATGAAGATCGAGTACCCAAAGAATAAATCCTAGAGATTAAATGAAATTGGGTGGATTGTACTCTTTTTTCCTTGACGAGTTTTCCTGAAGTTTCTCGGCTAAGGTTTTTAACGAGGCAATTCATGCAACACAATGAACACATGTCATGTACTCTTTCTTCAAATTTTTCCCATCGAAGTTTTATGGAGTTTTGACGAGACATGAACATGTGAGGATGGGTGCCCAAGGGGGAGTGTTGAGAAACTATGGGCTTGGACCTGAAGTCGGCCCATGTATGGGCTCCCCATTCCAAACCCTAGCAGTGTCTCTAGCCTACAAATAGGGGGTGCTATTCATTGTAAACGATTGATCGCTTGATGAAGGAATAAAGAGAAGCAAGAAGTCCCCCTACATCTCTGTGTTCTGTAACACCCTGGCTATTCGGAAGCTAAGATGTTACCTAAATATTCTAACATACAACCATAATGCGGAAGAATTTAAACATTATCTCATCTAATGACATAAAGAGATCAAAATTAGATAGAACAATGGCAGGGACATAGTCTGAATCCAAATAAGTATATCAAAGGGGTGATCAATGATCACAAGTTGTACTTAATCAACCATAATATAGAGATAGATATCAAGCACATCTAACTTTAATTATTACAGTTCATTTCTTAACGAATGAAAGCCATAACCAAATTCTATTGTTGAAACTGGAATATGGTGAAGTGAATGATTAGTGCATGTCTACTCCCTCCCAATAGAACCATCATCAACGTTCACCTAAAATAAACAAACAAAGCAAGAATGAGTCCGAAACTCAGCAAGTACAGTGAATAATTAGACATACAACAATTATGAACAAGACAACATCTTTAAAGAATACGAACATAACACAGAATGAATATATGAATAAATGGAATGAATGGATTGAATGAAATGAATGGACTACACTCCTGCTTATACCGGTATAGCTAGAGACATACCCGTCGGTGTTCACTTAAACCCGTATTTAACGAAATACGGGGATCCAAATCTCGTATGAAGAACGTTTCATACGGTTTTCCAAAATTGCCCACATTGGAATGGTGGGTCTCACATGCCCATACTAGAATTGATGGGACTTTAAACTTCACTCCCGTGGACGGAACGTAAAAATGGATGCATGAATGAACTTATGAATAATGACTAACTTCATCTCTAAACACGTAAATTTCACATATGAAAGGAATATAACAATTGAAGCTTCTCACGTATCAAATAAAAACACAATACTAACATCAAGCAGTATTCACAAATCATATGAAAGTCAATGTACTTGTCTTTCGTGTTGTGATGCTCGAGGCAAAGACGATGCCGCTAACCTCGAGCCTCACCTCCTACACCATTAAATTACTCAATAAGAACCACGACATCAAGACACTACTCACAACGCTCCTAGCTCATACCCCAAAACCCCAACGTTTAATTATATACTTTACTCAAATTGAACTACATTCTAGCAGGAAGCCGAAACGGGCAGCAGTATTAAAAGAGATATAGCTTTTGCTCTGAAATTCATAAAAATGTAAACTTAGGCTTGTTTGAAAGGTAACAAAATTATTTACAACAACCTAGTTGGTGGAAATCCTGAATTCTGTATGTATCTAACTCCAAAAGATTGATGAACACACTTATGTCAGAACTACCCGACAAAACTAGGTAGCAGCACGATAATAGCCATAACTTTTAATTGGCTGAACCAAACTTAACGTTCTTTATCAATATTGAAATATACGACCAATGCCTACAATAACCTAGTTGGGTGAAAACCCTGAATCCTCCATTAACTTAATCATAATTTAAAAAACAACTTGACAGATCAACCTCGTCAGATTCTGGATAGCAGGAATGAAACTATCATAACTTTTGATCCATATGCCGGAATTAAGTGTTATTAGCGGCCACTGAAAGCTAAGAACATTGTCTAAATATCTCTAGGAGATTGTGAGGACCCCGGTTTATTCAGCTTGTACTATTTAACCATCCACTTGGTCCTAACAGTACAAATCAAATAAACCAAGCCTCGAGATATGTATACTTCCTGCACTGCAGATACACACCTGCTACAAAATCATACATCAATTCCATTCATACACATAGAGCCAAGCAAAAGCAACAAATGAAAGACATAGATAATATAAAGAGAGCTATTACAAAAGAGAGGCCGATCGCCAAATAACACATAAGTAACTAATTTAAACAATGAAGCAAAATGGTCATATGATGGCGATAAACAAAAGCCAATCGGTGTGCCTTTACCCACAAGGCAACCAACCGGACCGCCAAGCTAATCGTCCCAAACAACAGCGCAACATGACTCACAAAAGTGAGGCCCTTGGGGCTCACCTTCTTCCTCTGCAACAATTAATATTAAGCAAAGCATATGAGTACAAAACTTGTTTTGTACTGCAAGACTGACGTGTGAGATAATGTAACTATAATTAACTACATGCAAGCTTTATTTAAGTGGATGAGGCTCGACTTATTTTGAATAAAGCAAGTTTTCATTTGCAATAGGGTAATAGATTCAAAGCAAGTTTGCAATTAACTTTTATTGTTCAAATAAAAGAGAGACAATTATAACAATAGATAGATTACAACACCAACCTAGAAGTGACTAACCCATAGTCACCACAACAATAGCATGAAGTACCTCTTCATACCACCTGTGTCAAGTTTAAGTTTTTTAAAAGGTTGTAGTCTAGTTCTTGCACGACCTTACCAAGCATGTCCATAACCTAGGACGAGGCTATTCGAATAGTTCTAACCTGCAGGTGTACCAATGTACCCACACGATAGACCGCCTTTCCACCACCACGGTTAGCATACTTCCTTTGGTATGCGTGCATGGCTAAGTCTAATAAGACGCTTTCCAATGGACGATGCTAATTAAGAGCCGCAACCCACGGGAGAAGGACACATTAGACAGCCTAACTGGTCCGCTAATGCTCCCCTCCAACACCACAAACACACACACACAAGAACACTCCCACCAACCAGCTCATAATTAACACCTCCCAAAGTACTTAGTCAAGAGAGGTTCCATATCCCCCTCGTGTGGTTAGCACGCAACAAGCGCTTGGCTTAGTGACACAAGTAACTCGGTCCTTGGGGACTTAGGTACCATTCCAAACACACCCAACAGATCACACCAACATACCATTGTGCCCGAGTCAAGATATAGTTTTGTTTTCAGTTTTTGATTTGTAAATCAATAAAACACAAGGATTGGACATAATAGAGTAGTATAAGTATTTGTGTGATCAAGATCATCGACTAAGTCGATGATCGCCCAATACTACCGATAACTAGGCATGGCTAAGCAATATTCATTCCTAATCTACTAAGTGATAAGAGTTCATCCAACGAACTCTGATCACAGCAAATAACCTAGGCTCAGGTAGTAGAGGATATTTATTTCCCTACAGATTATGCAACTAGAGGATTAACTAATCAATTTAACAACAAAATAGCAATGCATAAATAGAAGTTAAACAAAATATTAGACTTTAAAAGTAATAGGATCAAATGGGAAATGATCAAACTGCTTGCCTGGCTGCTGCTGCTCAATATGCTGCAGAGGGTCGTCCTCGGGGTTACCGCAAATGTCGAAGCCTAAGCGAAAAGCAAAAAGAAGCGAGAACAACCAATAAGACGAGCAACACTTAAACAAAAGAGCAAGCAAAAATTATCCAAATGCGATGAAATTTATACACAAGGTATTCTAAGGTCCTATATAACCTTAGGAACAAGAACTAACTAAAAAGGATTAGTGAAGAAAAATATATGATCTAAATACTCATTTTCGGCCAAAATGCTACACTTAATTAGTACTGTTCATAAAATATTTTCTATAGTGATTTTGAAGCTGAAACTTTTATGGTAGTTAGCTACTGGTATTATAAGGTTACATGTAAATTTTTGGGTCATTTCGAGTTATATTGAAAGAGTTATGATTTGTCTAAATTGTTTAGGGTATTAAACTAAAATATGATCCTTATGATTTTTAAAAACAGTAAAATTTGTGAAACCAATTTTCCTAGCAAATACACTAGCAGTGGAAGCTAATCCAATCGGATTCATACAAAAATGATCTATAGATAAAAAGATATGCATTTTACAAGTTTGCTAAAAGTTCTGAAAAACAGTATTAAGTTCACTTGCTTACTATTTTTGAGAATGGTTTTCCATGGTTTATCATGGTCTCTAATTATTTTTCCATTTAATTTCAAGTTATAAGTAAGCTAACAAAATTGGTTTCACTAAAAATTGATTTTCAGAGAATTAGTTATGCAATTTACAAGTTAATTGCCAATTTTAGAATAACAAGTAGAACCTATTTCTAAACCAATTTTAAAATCTGTTTTCTGTAGCCGAACTAAACTCCTATTCATTTTTAGATTAAATTACAGTTCAAACTAAAGCTAACAAAATTTGAATCAACCTAATTGGATTTAAAATGAATTAGTTATGCATTTTTGAAGTTTAATACCTTTTTCAGTTTACAATTAAACCTCTCGGGAAAAGTCAAAACTCCAAAATGACGTGGCCGAATAGGGGCCGTCGATCCTGGATCGGACGGCTCAATCGCCCGGGGCACAGCGCAGCACTCGCGCGAGGTCAGCGACGATGGACCGTTGATATGGGATGCAACGGTCCAGATTGAACCACGCCGACGCGTTTGAAAACGCGCGCGCACGGCGTGACAGCGGCTGTGGACCGTCGATCTCAAGATGGACGGCTCACAAGCAACGCGACACAGTGCACAGCGCAGATCTAACGAAATCTTGACCGTAGATATACGGACGGACGGCTCACATCGGGCCACGTCGCGCACACGCCTGGCGCGTCCGACAACGAGCCCGATGGCTGTGCCGGCAAAACGCCGGCGACCAAAGGCTCGGCGGTGGGAGTGGATGCCGGGAATGGGTGCGCAATAGCATCGCGCACCCTCTGGTACCACCCACACCAACGGTGGCGGACCAGAGCGGCGGCGCGACGGCGAGGGGCGGCGCGGGAAAGATGACAACGACGACTAGCAGCCAAAAGCTCCGCAGCGGTTCAACCAAGCGGTGCCCGAGCATCTAGGGACTACGGCGATGCTACCTGAGTGACGCGGAGGTGCAGAGGATGACTGAGCAGCTCCGGCGACGAAGCTCCGCGACGGCAACGATGGCGGCAACGAGGGGAAGATTACCTGAGCCAAAGCAACGAGCCCGCGTGATCAAGATAGGTTGCAAACCACCCACTGATGCTACCAGAGAGAGGAATTAGAGGGAGAAAGCCTCACCGGCACTGGAGACGAAGAAGGGCGCTCGCGGCCGATTTGAGGGAAATCCAAAATCTCGGTGCTCCCGCTGCCGCAACCTGAAAAGGAGCGGTTGTTAAGCACCACCGAGGTGAGAGGGAGGTGCAGGAGCAAGGAGGGAGCCAGGGAACCACTGGAGCACGGCCTTCACCGAGAAGCTCCGCGGGCAACAATGGCGGCGAGGAGATTTTGAGCGCTCGGGAGCTCCACAAGGGCGTGGGTGCAGGAGAGCTCAAGGGTGTGTAAAGGAAGATAAGGGAGGACAATGGGGGCTTAAGTTGCCGAGGGGGAGCAAGGGGGGTAACGGCGCTCGCCTCGGATGCCCACGCCTTGCACGGGCGAGAGGAGCGACGGGAGCAGTTGAGCCGTGGACTTGCGAGGGCGGTGCACTGGCGCGCATTAAATGCTCCACAGAGACCCGTTGCGAGGTGACCAGGGGCTGAGCTCCACCCACTCCCCTGCCATGGCGCTGCTGACGCGAGCTCTGGCGCGGTGCCGCTCGAGCGAGAGGAAGGCGACGACTCGGCCACCGTCCGATTTCCATCCGAGGGTTAACACGCGACCGCGTCGACATGTAGATGGGCAAACGCGGACCGAGCGATGGAAATCCAACGGCCGACGACACGCGCGCGCCGCTCGACCGCGCCGGGTGCAATTAGTTGGCTCGGTCGAGTCAAGTGACTCGAGCCCGAGTCTGACCCGCGCCCGATGAACAGTGCAAACCAGATTAGGTTTTGATTTTTGAACTGAACTTTGGGGATTTAATTGAGGCATCAAATCAACTCCAAAATTTATGAAATTTTAACTGGAGCTTCCTGACTTAAGGATTAACCTTCCATAAAATTTCCAGAGATTTTTGTGAACTGGGATTTTCTCAAGAAATTCCAGAAGGCTAATTCAAAGGTTTGACCAAGGTTTGACTTGCCTCTAAAATATTTCAAATAATTTCCAAAAATTATGAAATAATTCAGAGGTGTTACCAAGCAACCCTAGAACCCAGGGAAATTATTTCCAAGGGTTTGACACAAGATTCCAGCAAGGGGGGTTTTTGACTTGATATAAATGAGGGTTTTGATTTTGAATTTTCCAAAATTCTTTTACAAGAATTTTCAGAAAAGTTCAAAAGCACAAGGATGTAAGAAAAGTTTTAATTTACCCTTAATTTCTTAGATTTGAAACACAAGCTGAAATTTGGGATGTTACAAACCTCCCCCCCTTACAAAAATCTCGTCCCGAGATTTGGTTCATTCGGAAAAGAAAGAGGGGTAGTCTGCACGGAGACGATCTTCTCGCTCCCAAGTAGCCTCATCCTCGGAATGGTTTGACCACTGAACTTTAAGGAACTTGATGGTCTTGTTCCTTGTTCTTCGCTCAGCCTCCTCGAGTATGCGAACAGGGTGCTCGCGATAGGTCAAATCTTCCTAAACATCAAGAGTTTCAACGGAGCTTTCTCTGTTGGAACACGGAGGCACTTCTTTAGCTGGGACACATGAAAAACATCATGTACCCCCGCAAGTGCAGCAGGCAACTCCAACTTGTAGGCAACAGCTCCCTTCTTCTCGATGATACGGTAGGGACCGACATATCGAGGAGCTAACTTGCCCTTGACACCGAAACGCTGGTGACCCTTCAGAGGAGAAACCTTGAGATAAACAAAGTCATTGGGCTCAAAGCTCAACTCACGACGACGGCGATCCGCATAGCTCTTTTGCCTGGATTGAGCTGTGCGTAAGCGATCACGAATGAGCTGGACTTGACCTTCGGCCTCATTAATCGAGTCCGGGCCAAAGAAAGGTCTTTCACCGGTCTCAGACCAGTTCAACGGGGTCCTACACTTCCTCCCGTATAGGGCCTCAAATGGTGCCATGTCGAGACTGGCTTGGAAGCTGTTGTTATAAGAAAATTCGGCGAATGGCAAGCACTTCTCCCAGTGCTTCCCATAGGAAAGAACACAAGCTCGCAGCATGTCCTCTAAAACTTGGTTGACCCTTTCGGTCTGACCATCAGTTTGGGGATGATACGCTGAGCTGAAGGAAAGGTGAGTTCCCATAGCCTCTTGTAGGCTATGCCAAAATCGAGACGTGAACAGTGAACCACGATCTGACACAATTGTCTTTGGCACACCATGCAAACTCACGATGCGGGCTATGTAGAGCTCTGCGAGGAGACCCACTCGAAGGTCCGTCTTGACAGGGAGGAAATGAGCCACTTTAGTCAATCGATCGATGACCACCCAGATGGCATCATTCTTCTTTGGAGACCGGGGTAGACCAGTGATAAAGTCCATCCCGACCGAATCCCACTTCCACTCCGGAATTGGTAAGGGTGAAGCGTCCGGCCGACGACGATGTTCGCCTTGACACGACGACACACGCCGCACTCTCGCAACGAACCTTGCGATCTCCTCTTCATTCGGGTCCACCAAATCTCTCGCCGGAGATCATGATACATCTTCGTGGTCCCAGGATGAATGGATAACGGGAATCGTGGGCTTCGCGGAGGATCAACTCCGCAACTCCATGTCCTTTGGAACTACAAGGCGTTGTTCGAACCGCACAACACCAAGCTCATCTTCGAGAAGCACTTGACTATTCCATTCTTGACATTTTCCTTGATGCGTTCACCCAACGTCGATCGCTGAGCGGACTTGATCCGATCCACCAAGGTTGGCTGTACAACCAAGGCAAAGAAGGGAACCGTGCTCAACCAAACCCAAGTTGAGACGTTGAAACTCCTCCGTAAGGGTGGCCGAGGCTCCTTGAGCAAAGAATGCATTGCAATGCGCTTTGCGACTAAGCGCATCCGCAACTACATTGGCTTTGCCGGATGGTAGTGAATCCCCATGTCATAGTCCTGATCAACTCCAACCATCTCCTTTGCCTAAGGTTCAGATCTGGTTGGGTGAACAAATACTTTAAGCTTTTGTGATCCGAATACACTTCACAACGACACCGATTAGGTAATGTCGCCAAATCTTAAGTGCATGGATCACAGCGGCTAACTCAAGTCATGGGTAGGATAGTTGAGTTCATGAGGTCTCAATTGCCTTGATGCATATGCCACTACCTTGCCTTCTTGCATAAGGAGACAACCGAGGCCTCGACGAGAAGCGTCACAAAAGATATCGAAGCTTCGACGGACATCAGGGAGAACAAGAACGGGAGCGGTGGTCAATCGCTTATTAAGCGCTTGGAAACTTTCCTCGCAATCAGCGGACCACGGGAACTTCTTGTCCTTCTTGAGCAACTCCGTCATCGGCTTCGCTATCTTGGAGAAGTTCTCGATAAAGCGACGATAGTATCCCGCTAAACCAAGAAAACTCCGAACTTCGGTGACCGAAGTGGGCTGACTCCAGGAAAGCACGTCACTGATCTTGCTAGGATCTACAGCTACGCCTCCTGCCGAAAGAATATGGCCTAAGAAGGCTACTTCCTTCAACCAGAATGCGCACTTGCTGAACTTCGCATACAGCTTGTGCTCGCGAAGCTTGCCCAACACAAGCCTCAAATGCTCGGTGTGTTCCTCATCGCTCTTGGAGTAGATAAGGATATCATCGATGAAGACCACAATGAACCTATCCAAATACTCCATGAACACCGAATTCATGAGGTTCATGAACAAGGCCGGAGCATTGGTTAAGCCGAATGACATGACGGTATACTCGTACAAGCCATAACGAGTAGAAAAAGCCATCTTTGGAATATCCTCAGGTCGAATCCGAACCTGATGATATCCCACTCTCAGATCAATCTTGGAGAAAACTCGAGCTCCAGTTAATTGATCGAAGAGATCGTCGATACGGGGCAAAGGGTACTTGTTCTTTACCGTTACTTCATTAAGTGGACGGTAATCAACGCACATGCGCAGACGCCTTGTCCTTTTGGGACAAAGATTGCTGAGCATCCCCAAGGAGATGAGCTAGGGCGGATGAAACCCTTCTCTTGAAGCTCACCCAGCTGCTTCTTCAACTCCACCAACTCGATTGGGTCCATCCGGTAAGGCCTCTTCGAAATCGGGGCGGTACCGGGAACCAACTCAATGACAAACTCGAGGTCTCGAACTGGTGGCATCCTTGGAAGGTCGTCGGGGAAGACATCAACAAAGTCACATACCACTGGGACTTCACTAATATCTAGAGCTGGCTTCGCTTCAAGCGCCGAAGAGATGCGGATCCTGCGCTTCGCGAAAGCGAACTGTTCGCGCGAAGGATCGGTGAGGTAGATGAGCCTCCTAGCGCAATCAATTTGTCCCATGTCTTTGAGACAACCAATCCATGCCTAGGATTACATCTAAGCTCGCCGATCGAAGGAGGATAAGGTTTGTCAAGAATCCTACCCTTCTATCTCAATGAGGACATCCCTACACTGGACTCGCTCTCAACTCCGAACCGGAGAGCGAATGAGCAGTGGGACCAACAATGGAGTAAAAGAAGACCTCCCACGAGAAAAGACTCAGAAACAAACGAATGAGATGCGCCTGAATCAAACAAAACTGTAGCAGGGAAAGAGTTAACCGAAAGGGTACCCAACACGACGTCGGGTGCCTCCTGTGCCTCCTCCGCGGAGATGAGGTTGACGCGGCCACTACCCACGCCTTGGGTAGCGGGGACAACCTTCTGATCCTGGGGAGGACCACCTCCTTGCCCGCGTCCTCCATTAGGACGAGGGGCCGCTCCAGTCCTGTTAGGGCAACTATTGGCATAATGCCCCTTCTGGTTGCATGAAAAGCAAGTGACCCCGGCAGCCGGATTGCGGGGCCACTGGCTGGTTCGCGCGCACGGATCGGGGCACGGCCGCGGAGGGCGAGGAGCCGTCTTTGGCGGCCTCGGTGGTAGTGAAGCCACGAACGGGCCTCGGGTAGGCCCGACACGGGACGAGAGGCCGACTGTGCGCACGGCACTGGGCCTCCCACTTGCGCTGCGGGACTCGCGCCGCCGCCGCCTTGTGCTCAAGAACAATGGCCTTGTACACCAAGGCCTGAAAGTCAGCAAAGTCCACAATGGAGAGCTTGTCTTGCAGCTCCTCAGACAAGCCCTCCATGAACTTCTCCTGCTTGGCCTCATCAGTGGCCACCTCAGATGGAGCATAACGAGCCAAGTGGTTGAACTCGCATGGTACTCCATCACCGACTTACGCCTTGCTTGAGCGCGAAACTCCTTCTTCTTGACTTCATCAAGCGGCGGGGATGTGAGCTCAACGGAACGCCGTCCGGAACTCATCCCAAGAGACAGTGTGGTCGGCGGGCTGCATGGCCAAGAAGTTTTCCCACCAGGAGAGTGCTGCCCCCTGCAACTGATGGGAGGCAAGGAGTGCCCTGTCCTGGTCCAGGCACTGAGCAACGTCGAGCTTACGCTCAACTCGACGCAGCGGTCATCCGCGCCCGATGGGTCCTCGACTGAGAACGTGGGGCCGAGTGTGAAGAAACTCAGCCAAACCCCCACGAGACTGATGTCCGCCCCCCTGCCCGGATCCTGAGGCACCGGTCAGGGCGGAGGTGTTGCGCGCAATAACATCCAGCAGGACCCTCCTGTCCTCTCAACGGTTGCGCTCGATCTGCAGAAGGACCTCAGCCATGGTCGGAGGAGGCGGGAGCTCCTCATCCAAACCAGGCTGCTGACCACGGCCGCTACGAGTACCTCCAGCCATCCTGGTTCAAGAAAATTAGGTTAGAAACCAAAGCACTAATACTAGAAGTTGATGAAAGCGAAAAGCTAACGAATAGGGGAATGAGATATCACCCTAACCGAAAGCCAAAATCAGCAAGTATACAAACTTTAAATGTTTCCAAAGAAGCTCCAAAACAGCCAGGAAACTCCAAACCAAGCTCAACTTCTCAATGCCATTAACCCGTATTGAATGAACGAGTAATAGTGTGAGAAGATAAAAATTTCAGCACACTACAACAAGTCTAACACTACTCGAGAGCAAAGTTAAACTAGCGAAATAAGTGTTAGATACTTAGCTAACTAGTATCACATCTTACCCTTTTATTCCCACAAGTTTTTAGTTGATTAACCTCTCATTTTCTATCCTATTTAGAACCATGGAGCTTGCTGTCCGGAAATTGAATGATCGATGTCCAGATTTTGCATCCAAGCCTCCTAGTTGATATCTTCAACTTCAGAAGCTTCAAAACCTAGTGGAGGGCAGCTAACACTTCAATTTGCCAAACTCAATGGTTCCCCAAAACCCAATTTAAACGGTACAACTATCTTTTGAGAGAAGGAAAGGAGAACAACTTTTAAAACTCAAATTAGAGCAAGATGAGATAGAAAGCTAAGATAGGTAAGGAATAAAATCTGAGAACTTACTTAAGCTTTCATAAATCATTTGATACTTTGAAATTAAGTTTTCCAAAATATCCTAAAGACGATCAAGCTTGGGGTTATTACGGTCGGAATGGCTCGATACCAACTTTGTGAGGACCCAGGTTTATTCGGCTTGTACTGCTTAACCATCCACTTGGTCCTAAAAAGACAAATCAAATAAACTAAGCCTCGAGATATGTATACTTCCTGAATTGCAGTATACACACCCGTTACAAAATCATACATCAATTCCATTCATACACATAGAGTCAAGCAAAAGCAACAATCGAAAGACATAGATAATATAAAGAGAGTTATTACAAAAGAGAGGCCGACTGCCAAATAACACATAAGTAACTAATTTAAACAATGGAAGCAAAATGGTCATAAGATGGCAATAAACAAAAGCCAATCGGTGTGCCTTTACCCACAAGGCAACCAACCGGACCGCCAAGCTAATCGTCCCAAAGCAGCGCAGAACACACTCACAAAAGTGAGGCCCTTGGGGCTCACCTTCTTCCTCTCGCAACAATTAATATTAAGCAAGCGGATGAGTACAAAACTTGTTTTTGTACTGCAAGAGTGACGGTGAGATAATGAACTATAATTAACTACATGCAAGCTTTATTTAAGTGGATGAGGCTCTGGACTTATTTTCAAACATAAAGCAAGTTTTCATTTGCAATAGGGTAATAGATTCAAAGCAAGTTTGCAATTAACTTTTATTGTTCAAATAAAAGAGAGACAATTATAACAATAGATAGATTACAACACCAACCTAGAAGTGACTAACCCATAGTCACCACAACAATAGCATGAAGTACCCCTTCATACCACCCAGGTCAAGTTTAAGTTTTTTTAAAAGGTTGTAGTCTAGTTCTTGCACGACCTTACCAAGCATGTCCATAACCTAGGACGAGGCTATTCGAATAGTTCTAACCCTGCAGGGGTGTACCAATGTACCCACACGATAGACCGCCTTTCCACCAGCCACGGTTAGCATACTTCCTTTGGTATGCAGGCATGGCTAAGTCTAACAAGACGCTTTCCAATGGACGATGCTAATTAAGAGCCGCAACCCACGGGAGAAGGACACATTAGACAGCCTAACCGGTCCGCTAATGCTCCCCTCCAACACCACAAACACACACACACACAAGAACACTCCCACCAACCAGCTCATAATTAACACCTCCCAAAGTACTTAGTCAAGAGAGGTTCCATATCCCCCTCGTGTGGTTAGCACGCAATAAGCGCTTGGCTTAGTGACACAAGTAACTCGGTCCTTGGGGACTTAGGCACCATTCCAAACACACCCAACAGATCACACCAACATACCATTGTGCCCGAGTCAAGATATAGTTTTGTTTTCAATTTTTGATTTGTAAATCAATAAAACACAAGGATTGGACATAATGGAGTAGTATAAGTATTTGTGTGATCAAGATCATCGACTAAGTCGATGATCGCCCAATACTACCGATAACTAGGCATGGCTAAGCAATATTCATTCGTAATCTACTAAGTGATAAGAGTTCATCCAACGAACTCGATCACAAAGAAATAACCTAGGCTCGGTAGTAGAGGATATTTATTTCCTACAGATTATGCAACTAGAGGATTAACAAATCAATTTAACAACAAAATAGCAATGCATACATAGAAGTTAAACAAAATATTAGACTTTAAAGTAATGGGATCAAATGGGAAATGATCAAACTGCTTGCACTGCTGCTGCTGCTCAATATGCTGCAGAGGGTCGTCCTCTGGTTACCGCAAATGTCGGCCTGCGAAAAGCAAAAGAAGCGAGAACAACCAATAAGACGAGCAACACTTAAACAAAAGAGCAAGCAAAAATTATCCAAATGCGATGAAATTTATACACAAGGTAGTCTAAGGTCCTATCTAACCTTAGGAACAAGAACTAACTAAAAAGGATTAGTGAAGAAAAAGATATGATCTAAATACTCATTTTCGGCCAAAATGCTACACTTAATTAGTACTGTTCATAAAATATTTTCTATAGTGATTTTGAAGCTGAAACTTTTATGGTAGTTAGCTACTGGTATTATAAGGTTACATGTAAATTTTTGGGTCATTTCGAGTTATATTGAAAGAGTTATGATTTGTCTAAATTGTTTAGGGTATTAAACTAAAATATGATCCTTATGATTTTTAAAAACAGTAAAATTTGTGAAACCAATTTTCCTAGCAAATACACTAGCAGTGGAAGCTAATCCAATTGGATTCATACAAAAATGATCTATAGATAAAAAGATATGCATTTTACAAGTTTGCTAAAAGTTCTGAAAAACAGTATTAAGTTCACTTGCTTACTATTTTTGAGAATGGTTTTCCATGGTTTATCATGGTCTCTAATTATTTTTCCATTTAATTTCAAGTTATAATTAAGCTAACAAAGTTGGTTTCACTAAAAATTGATTTTCAGAGAATTAGTTATGCAATTTACAAGTTAATTGCCAATTTTAGAATAACAAGTAGAACCTATTTCTAAACCAATTTTAAAATCTGTTTTCTGTAGCCGAACTAAACTCCTATTCATTTTTAGATTAAATTACAGTTCAAACTAAAGCTAACAAAATTTGAATCAACCTAATTGGATTTAAAATGAATTAGTTATGCATTTTTGAAGTTTAATACCTTTTCAATTTACAATTAAACCTCTCGGGAAAAGTCAAAACTCCAAAATGACGTGGCCGAATAGGGGCCGTCGATCCTGGATCGGACGGCTCAATCGCCCGGGCACAGCGCAGACACGCGCGAGGTCGCGACGATGGACCGTTGATATGGGATGCAACGGTCAGATTGAACCACGCCGACGCGTTTGAAAACGCGCGCGCACGGCGTGACAGCGGCTGTGGACCGTCGATCTCAAGATGGACGGCTCACAAGCAACGCGACACAGTGCACAGCGCAGATCTAACGAAATCTTGACCGTAGATATACGGACGGACGGCTCACATCGGGCCACGTCGCGCACACGCCTGGCGCGTCCGACAACGAGCCCGATGGCTGTGCCGGCAAAACGCCGGCGACCAAAGGCTCGGCGGTGGGAGTGGATGCCGCGAATGGGTGCGCAATAGCATCGCGCACCCTCGTACCACCCACACCAACGGTGGCGGACAGAGCGCGCGCGCGGCGGCGGCGCGGGAAAGATGACAACGACGACTAGCGACCAAAGCTCCGCAATGTTCAACCAGCGGTGCCCGAGCATCTAGGGACTACGGCGATGCTACCCGAGTGACGCGAGGTGCAGAGGATGACCGAGCGACTCGGCGACGAAGCTCGCGCGGCAACGAGCGGCGCAACGAGGGGAAGATTACCCGAGCCAAAGCAACGAGCCCGCGTGATCAAGATAGGTTGCAAACCACCCACTGATGCTACCAGAGAGAGGAATTAGAGGGAGAAAGCCTCACCGGCACTGGAGACGAAGAAGGGCGCTCGCGGCCGATTTGAGGGAAATCCAAAATCTCGGTGCTCATTTGCGCAACCTGAAAAGGAGCGGTTGTTAAGCACCACCGAGGTGAGAGGAGGTGCAGAGCAAGGAGGAGCAGTGGAATCACCGGAGCACGGCCTTCACCGAGAAGCTCCGCGGGCAACAATGGCGGCGAGGAGATTTTGAGCGCTCGGGAGCTCCACAAGGGCAGTGGGTGCACGGGAGAGCTCAAGGGGTGTGTAAAGGAAGATAAGGGAGGACAATGGGGGCTTAAGTTGCCGAGGGGGAGCAAGGGGGGTAACGGCGCTCGCCTCGGATGCCCACGCCTTGCACGGGCGAGAGGAGCGACGGGAGCAGTTGAGCCGTGGACTTGCGAGGGCGGTGCACTGGCGCGCATTAAATGCTCCACAGAGACCCGTTGCGAGGTGACCAGGCGCTGAGCTCCACCCACTCCCCTGCCATGGCGCTGCTGACGCGAGCTCTGGCGCGGTGCCGCTCGAGCGAGAGGAAGGCGACGACTCGGCCATCGTCCGATTTCCATCCGAGGGTTAACACGCGACCGCGTCGACACGTAGATGGGCAAACGCGGACCGAGCGATGGAAATCCAAGGGCTGACGACGCGCGCGCCCGCTCGACCGCGCCGGGTGCAATTAGTTGGCTCGGTCGAGTCTGACCCGCGCCCGATGAACAGTGCAAACCAGATTAGGTTTTGATTTTTGAACTGAACTTTGGGGATTTAATTGAGGCATCAAATCAACTCCAAAATTTATGAAATTTTAACTGGAGCTTCCTGACTTAAGGATTAACCTTCCATAAAATTTTCAGAGATTTTTGTGCACTGGGATTTTCTCAAGAAATTCCAGAAGGCTAATTCAAAGGTTTGACCAAGGTTTGACTTGCCTCTAAAATATTTCAAATAATTTCCAAAAATTATGAAATAATTCAGAGGTGTTACCAAGCAACCCTAGAACCCAGGGAAATTATTTCCAAGGGTTTGACACAAGATTCCACCAAGGGGGGTTTTTGACTTGATATAAATGAGGGTTTTGATTTTGAATTTTCCAAAATTCTTTTACAAGAATTTTCAGAAAAGTTCAAAAGCACAAGGATGTAAGAAAAGTTTTAATTTACTCTCAATTTCTTACATTTGAAACATAAGCTGAAATTTGGGATGTTACAGAGATCCCAAGTCCTAATTCGGCTTTGAACTGTGCGAAAACTGGTGCACAACAAAGAACAGAAATCTGCTCCTAATCGCAGCACTAACGACGAATCAATAAATGACTTTTATCAAGAATGAATGGAACCAAACAGTGGGGAAACAAGGTTTATACCCTAGATGACGCGTGAGACGTTGAACCTTGCGCGGATCTTCAATGGACAACGGCAACCCGGCTCTTCCTCCTAAGTTTGGCCTGCGGCACCAAAGGAGAAGGGGGAAGGGGCTGCCAAGGAGAACAATGGAGAGAGATGGTACTGTAGCAATGTGGCACTGTAGCGGTGGTGCTACTGTAGCTACATTGCCATCCTAGGGTTTTTCCCCTTCTTTTATAGGTGTCCAGCCCCTCATAGGCCTCATGGGCCAAGGACCGAGGCCTAGGTTGCCGAAAAATTGTAGAAATCCTTTTTTCTTATGTCTAATTTTTCTTTTGAACACTGTTTTTCTTAGAATAAATCGGAGTATTACATGTTCAATCTCTTATTATGTTTTTGTGATTCATGCATTGTTCTTACGATTCTGAGTTTGTCTACAAGGTAATCGCTCGGACTGGACTCGTCAGCGACGGTTCCTCAACATTATCAACACGGGTTTGTGCTGAATATATGGTAGAGTTATTCAACGTGTGAGCGTAGAAAAACTTATTATACGCATGGGTCCCAGCTTGGGCTACACGGCGCGCAACATGCCGACCTACACTACACCGCCCCGCTTCCCCCTTCCTCTGAACCGATAATAAAATGCGCACGTCGCACCCGCGATCAATAGTAAAATGGCTCGGGAGCTTCCATACCAACTATAAAATTGAAACCCCCCCTCACTTAACCGATAGCAAAAAAATCCCATGTCACCCGTGTCGGCAGTAAAAAAAAATCCCACATCACCCATGTAGGCAATAAAAAAAAATAAAAAACCCCCTTCACCTGGCATGTCGTGCTTCATGATTTGGCTCGTTCGCATTGTTTTACGGTCGTGCCGGACATAAAATGATACCCTAACTGCGTAATGTTTGTTTTGCTGTAAAAGGCACGTCGTATATTAATGATCATCATTGCTGGCACCCATACATGATCGTGAGTGGGTGAATTTGATTTACTATTATGTGTTTGTTTTTGTATTGTAAATGACACTTAATATTACTACTTTAAGGCATTCGTTGTTCCCTCCCCGCATGTTTTTTTTGGGGGAATTACTATATGTGTGGTAATGTTTTACTGCATTTTAGACTAGATTTTACTGATATCCATCAAATAGGATGAAGATGCTTGTTGTTTTCAGAATTTCTATGTTTTATTGTCTGTTACACAAAAGTTTACTAGGATGTTTAAAAAAACTACTTTGCCGTGCTACGTAGCCTGAACTTCTCAAGGATATCAGGGAGGGGCTTGACGCCATTGCCCTTGTGGAACAACAAATAGAACATCAGCTTGGCCCTGTACTTGTTCCCCTTCTCCTACATATGGTTGATAGCGTGGCATGTCAATTACTATACATCAAAAATGTTCTATTACTGCAAATTGTGAATGTAGTTACTGCTTACCGGTTCGATCAGTGTACAAAGCATTTTACTTTCGTTATCCCAGAACTCCAAGAACTTCATGATGAAGAACATGCAATCGTTCTCAAAGACTTGCTTCGGGTCTCCCCACTATCGGATTTCAACACTTTGCCGAGTGCCTCGGCACAGGCAAAGGCCCTTTGCACTCGGCAAAGGCTTTGCCGAAAGTGCGACACTCGGCAAAGAGCACTCGGAAAAAATTAATCGGCAAAACATCCTTTGCCGAGTGTATTTTCGGGCACTTCGATAAAGGCTTTACCGAGTGTCGAGTCAAGACTCGCAAAGAAAAGGCCCGATTCGCCGCCCTCGTTGACGGTCGCATCGAAAGTGCCAACCCGAGGCACTCGGCAAAGATTTTTTTTTTTGAAATGTCTTTGCCCAGTGTCGGAATTATGGCACTCGGCAAAGTTTTGGAAAAAAATTGAAAATCCTTTGCCGAGTGCCTTGGCCATGGCACTCGCAAAGTTTAAATTTTTTTGAAAATCCTTTGCCGAGTGTCATGGTCATGGCACTCGCAAAGTTTTAATTTTTTTAAAAAAATTCTTTGCCGAGTGCGATGGTCTTGGCACTCGGCAAACTTGTTAAAAAAATTTTTTGAAACTTCTTTGCCGAGTGCCGCAGGGCCTGGCACTCGGCAAAGTTTTAGTTTTTTTAAAAATTCTTTGCCGAGTGCCATGGTCATGGCACTCGGCAAAGCCGAAAATCGGGATTTTGAGGTGCCACATTTCGGCTTTGCCGAAAGTGCCATGACCATGGCACTCGACAAAGGACCTATTTGCCGTGTGTTGCACTCGGCAAAGTGACCTAAAGCTGCGTTTTTATTTGTTTTTACATTCCATCACGACAAACAAATCCATCCAAACATATATCAGATCCAACACATATATATCACATCCATCACATATATATCTCATCCATCACATATATATCACATCCATCACATATATATCTCATCCATCACATATTTATCACATCCATCACATATATAACAATAAGTGCTCAAGTCCATCCAAACAAATCCACAAGTTCATAACAGTCGACAAGTGCATCATAAGTATATCACAAGTCCATCACCAAGTGAACAACAAATGAAAATACAACTACCATTCATCTCGAAGGTGGCCACTGCGACTGTGGTGAAGGAAAAGCTCCATCATTCGGAGGCGCATGAGGTGGATTATTCGAACCCGCCGATTGAGGCTGCACAAAGGAGAAGAGATTGCATGTGAGACAAGATTACATTAGATACCTAATCTAGGAAGGTAGAGGTCATACAAGCAAAGCACAAGCGAAAGCAAATAACTTTCATACTCACAGGAGTAGCTGCAGCTGCAGGACGCGTAGGCGGAGGTTGAGCCAACAGCCCAGCTGGCATAGCGAAGCCCGTATGTTGCCCAAGACCTTGTAGGAACTCCATCATGTCCGCCAGCCTCTGCGTCTGGGCCTGCCGCTCGGCCCGCTCGGTCTCCAGCTGGGCCGACATCCTCTGGCCGCTTTCGGCCTCGGCTCCGACGTTGCCTCATTTCTTGTTCCAGCCGGGCCTGCAATATTTTACTCCAATGTTTCAGTAATGCAAAGCTAATAAAGGTGTGTAAAGATCAATGTACGACGAGTAAAACATGAATAACCTCGAGTGCGTCGACCGGTCTTTGTGCGTGATGCGCCGTGGGCGTATGGTCGGGCTCGCCGTGTTCGTGCTCGGATCTGGAGAGAGATGGAGTAGAGGCCGTGTCGATGAGGCCGCCGCCAAGCCGTAACCGCCCATGCTTCTTGCCTTGTCCCACCCTCATGACGATCTCTCCATCAAAGTCCCGGTGCTCGGATCATGGTCCGCCCATGGACCGACCTTGCCGCCGACGATGTACTCACCGAGCGCGGGTGTGGACGCCGGGTTCGTGTACGCCTCGGGCGGTCCTCCGAGTTGAAGGAGACGCCGACGCCGCCTTGCCCTTGTGGGCCATACACCATGCTGGAAGTCCGAGCAAGGCTGGGCACTATGTGACGCCGATCGCGAGAAAGACAAAGAAGATAATTAGAAATCGTGCGAATTGAGCGTCACAATAGATAAATGAATTCGTGTACCCATGCTTGTTTGTATGCGGAGAGGTTGCGTCGCCTTGATGGTGTCTGGACCTTGCATCATCAAACGACGGTCCGGGCATCAGCGTGCATCCGAGATACTCCTCCGTGAACCACTTGTCCACGATCATCGCCAAAGACTCGGGATACGATTGGCACCACCAGGGAATCATCTACACGCCATCAAGTATTTGACATATAAGAAGATCAAATTAAACGCACTTAATCTCAAAACGAATCAATATTAATGTTCTTCATCTACCTCAAGCACCGCTCCCGGTCAGCGTCATGTTTCTTGCGTCTTTCTTGGTGACCTTCTCTCCAAGCTTCGACCCGTGGTAGGTTACGATGGCTCGATGCGCACCTCGTGATGCATGTCGGTGATGAGTTTTTACAGCTTTGGTAGCCACCGTCCATACGGCCTCAAATCCTCATCGCATCGAAATAAGTCCGCATACAAACGCGATGTATCCATTCATTATTTCAAGAAAAGTCCAATGAATGCGATGTATTGAGCAATGTTGTGCGAGGAGACTTACCCAAAACTCCGCCTTCACCCGCGCCTTGTTGGGGTACTCGCGATCGGGCCGACGACGTAGTGGTCAAACGAGTAGGCGGCTCCGCCTTCCCGCGACGTGACAATGCGGGGTAGTGTTGCTCGCACGAAGACCCAGGATGCCATTGGGGCGTGCGCCACCACGACACAACCACCCGCCTCTGCACAAGTGATTAAGAAAATTATTAGTTTCTCTTTTTTCAACATATCATATGAAGTAGTGGTGACAACATCTAAAGTTACTTACTTTTGCCCTTGGGGCGAATCATCTGGCGCCGGTGGGATGCGTAACACGAGGAGGCTCGCGGGACCTCGCAAGTAGACACCGAAGAGGCAGAGGAGGAAGCGGAACTCGTGTTTACCGCCTCGTCGTCGTCCTCCCCGCCCCCCTCCTCCTCGCCCGTCTGCCGAACCAGCTCCTCGCCCAACTCGCCCACGGCGCCACCTCCTCCTCCTCCTCCAAAGACTCCTCACGCGGCATGGGAGGAGACGGCCCTCCCGCGGCCGGCGGTCCTCTTCCTCCTCCTCCGTCCGACCCTCCGCCTCCTCCGCAAAGGCGTGGTCTCGGTAGCGAGGACACGCACGACGGTTCCGCCATCTTTGTTCACTCACCTGCAATTAAAAAGAATAAGCAAGACGTAATTAGAAATAGATGCAAAATGAACATAACATAATTACAAAAAACATAGTAATACATGTATTAGAAATAGATGCAAAATGAACAAAACATAATTACAAAAACACAAAGATTACATGTATTAGAAATAATCTTCATGATTGGGATTAATGGATCATAGGTCTCGTCATCACTATCAACATTGTCCAAATCATCAACACTATCCGAAGGAGGAATGTTGTCTTCATTGTCATTGCCTAAACGTAATCGCCAAGCATTTGTAAGTCCTTCACATTTCGCACCTCGTCTCCCGTCCTCGCCATCAACCCTTTCATTGTCTACTTCCATTCCTATCGCTTCGGTTAAGTCTATCTCAAACCTCCCTTGTAGCCCCTCTTCTTGAAAGAACTCTCCATCATATGTGTTTGGGTTGAAGTTGTAATCTTCATCGTTTGGGACATGTAGTTTACCGTGTGGCGATACCTTGTGCACAATAGCCCAACCCTTAAGATGCTCTTTGTCTTGGCACGCGTATGGCGTATAATAAACCTGGACGGCCTGTTGAGCCACAATGTAGACATCTTTTCTCGATAGACGGAATCTCGTCGAATCTCGACTAGCCCAAGATTAGGGTTCGCTCGTTACTCCGTGATCAAACCACAAAGATTTGAATATGACAGATTAAGAGGTTTGGAACCATAGAATGGAAGTTCGTAGATTTCTTCAATTCTTCCATAATAGTCGAGGCCATCGGTCGTCGCGTAAAAACTCGCTGCTTGTGCTTTTCGATTGGGCCGACTCGCCGTAGCTTGTCGTGGTGAAAACGATATCCATTCACGCCATAACTTGTAAATGACTTGACCCTAACGACACAACCGCTTGCAACTGTCTCAACTCGTCACTTATAGACGCATCGGTTTGGGCCTGCAAGCTCAAGCAGGATAGATCATTATATTATTCAAACGTACGATCAACTTGGAATGTCGAACTAAGTACGAGCTAAATTGGACAGTACCTTCTGTTTGAACCAAGAAATGAAATCGGGGCTCCTGGTCCCGCACTCGTGAAAGAAGGGTATCGGTTTCTGCGGGTAGGATCCTTGATTCATGCCAGATTGACGAAGAAATTCCTGTACCAACGAGAAACAAGGGGTTGGATGAAGAAACAAGGAGTGGCGTATTGAAACAAGTTCATTGAGAACTTACGCAATGAACGGCTGCACTTCGACAAGGTTGGTCAACACATATAGCATGATACTGCGCCACTCTTCATTTTTCAATTGCTTAGTGGTCGATGCACTTGCGCTTCCGAGTTGCCCTTGGAAAAGGTCGAGGTTCGATTCATTTTCGCCAAAGATTGTAACGAGGGGTGGATTATGAACGCTAGGAAGGTTCTCGGTGTAGTATTTCTCGTGAAGTTTGACACCTCCTCCGAATGTATGCCTCGCAATGGAAGCCTCAATTTTGGCTTTATTTCTACATTTTTGCGAAGAGTCTTCGACATCTCTCAATTGATAGCACCAACGGGCCTGCGGGCCCCCATACGTGCCTCATACGGAGGTGCACAATCAAATGCCGATCGCCAAGAAAAAGCCGGTGGAAAGATCTTCTCCAACTTACGAGAGCAACACGGTGTCACTTTTTCCAAGTCATCAATGACGGTCCGAGATAGCTCCTTGGCACAAAGTGGCGGAAGAAATAGCTCAACTCGCCAAAGACTTGCCGGACATGCTCGTGGACATAGCCTCGAACCATCGCGGTAGAAGCCGCTCAATCCATATGTGGTAGTCATGACTCTTCATCCCGTTGATTCGCAGAGTGCCTAAGTTCCTCCCCTCTTGGATTCGCTGATACCCATCGAGGAACATTAGCGTCTGGATCCATTCAAGTACTTCCTCCTTTGGTCCTTTTTCAAGACAAAATCGCCTTAGGCCTTCTCCATGTCTTGCCGCGACTAGGAGGTCTGCATCTCTTGATTTGGTCTATCGCATAACGTTGCGTGTCCACTCTAGCCTTAGGTTGTCCTTAGACTTTTGGTGTCCATGAGTGTTGCCCAAAGTGCCTCGGCGACATTCTTTTCGGTGTGCATTACATCAATGTTATGTGGCGTAAGAAGGTCATCGAAATAGGGAGCCTCGTCAAGCCCGACTTATGAGTCCACATATGTTGCTCACCATATCCCACAAAACCACCTTCTTGATTGGGCACGAGAGCATCTATGTGAGCATGAACCTCGGCACGATCATAATCCGCGATGCGTGGTCCGTCACACGACACCTTTCGTAAAGTTCTTGATGTCTTGTCCGAATGGATGGTCAAGAGGAGGAATTGGCGATGTCCGTCGAACGATGAGTACTTGCCACCCTTGTGCAACCAATGGAACCTCACACCTTCCTTGCATATCGGGCATGGGAACTTCCCGTGAACACACCAGCGAGAATAACCCATACGCCGGGAAGTCATGCAGGGAGTAGTGGTACCAAACGTGCATTTTGAAGCTTGTCTTTGTAGCTCGGTCGTATGTCCATACCCCTTCGTCCCAAGCACGGACCAATTCATCAAACACGGGCTCCATGAACACACCCATATTACTCCCCGGGTGTCCAGGAATTATCAACGACAAGAATACGTTATGTCGTTGAAAGGAGACGCCGGGGGGAAGATTGAGGGGGATAACGAACACGGGCCAACATGTGTATGGGGCAGCCATCATTCCATAAGGATTGAACCCATCATTGTTGGGCGACACGTACATTGCGAGCCTCATCTGCTTTCTCACGATGTTGGTCATCAAAGCGGGTCCATGCTTCACCATCGGATGGATGTACCATCTTGTCAGGATTGTACCGTTTGCCATTTTTGTGCCATGTCATCTGTTTCGCGGATTCCTCGGTCATGTATAGCCGTTGGATCCTCGGTAGGAACGGAAGGTACCGTAGGATTTTCACGGGGATCGTAAGCTGCCTCTTCTGGCCATCACCAGAGTCTACCTCCAGGTACCTGGAGGATTTACACTTCGGACAGTACTTTGCATCCTTGTGTTCTTTCCTAAATAGGACGCACCCCTTCGAACAAGCATGTATCTGCTCATACGGCATCTTAAGTGCACGAAGGAGTTTCGTGACTCATTACATGCTCTTTGGCGAATGTGGCCCTCCGGAGCGGGGTGCCAATCACGGTCAACATCTTATCGAAGCCTTCTCGATTCTCAGTTTAACTCGGACTTCAACCCCATTAAGCGCCCAATGGCATCCACTTGAGACACCGTTGACCGATCGTGAAGGGGTTTCGTGCGAGTCCATCATGTCGTAGAACGCCTGTCGGCTTGCCTCCATCTCCTCCTTCTCACGTCCCTCATCGAAGCGCCCTGGTGAAAGTCATCTAACATGTCTGCTACCCCGGCATCAGCATCATAAGCCTCGACGCGTGGTCTCACCACCTCCTCTCTCATACGATGGGCTTCACCATGGTGGACCCACCGGGTGTAGTCCGGCGTAAATCCATTCTTCAAAAGATGTTTACCCATGTCCACCTTGTTTACCCTTCTCCTGTTTCCACATTTGCCGCAGGACACAAAACTAGACAATGTCCTTTAGCAACCTTGCCAAATGCAGTTCAAGAAAGCATCGGTCTTGTTCATCCATTACGTGGTGTAATCACTCGACTTCTCGGCCGTGTACATCCAATGACGGTCATCCATCCTCGACATATGTATCGCGAGTAATGTAACCATCAATTGCATCTACGTGATCTCGACCATGATACTAAAAGAGGGGTTATACCTAGGGTGGCGGTGGAGTCGAGCTAGCGGGTCGTGGCGGGTCGGTGCGATGGCGAGGCGACGGCTGTGCGGGAGACCAGACGGCGCGGAACTCCGACTTCGGCTCGACGGGCTCTTCTCGCAAAATGGAACAAAATCGTCATTTAAAAAAATCGCGAACCTCCTCGCACGTGAGGTTTCCAAAACTCGCAAAAACAACAACGCACGATGGCCGACAACCACATATACAACCACAACCACAACTACACCGTAATCGGCATTAATTATCCATCGATTATTCTTGCACACATAATGACTAGCCTACACACACACACACACACACAAATATATGAATTATTATGGACGGAAATTCAGAAAAAATAATAATTGGATCTAAAAAGATCGAGAATCGATTAATGTGGTGGTTTCGATCCTTTTATCTCAGACAGAATATATGTGCACGCACCACAATATGGCGCATAAGTAATAAGCAAGAAAGTGAAATGCAACTTTCTCTCACTCTCTCGATCGTGTCATTTTTTCGATGTTGAATGCATGCGGGCTAGTTTGCATATAAATAAAACGATCATGATCATTTCAATTGATACTTAACGTGAGAAGAAACAGTATTCACTCACATCGCCTAGCTACCCAACCGAACGGTGAGATCGATCTTGTTACACACTTAATTGGTAAAATGGTCGCATGACCAATCGATCCATCGATCACGTACGTCTGTATTAAGCTATACCTACTTCATCTATAAATACCACCTACCAAAAGAATCTTAAGCTTAACTACCTACAGCTAGCTCACACAACAAAGCTAGCCAGCTCCAAGGACAAAACCAATAAATCATGGCCAAGCTCCCCACTGTCCTCGCCGCCAAGCTCCCCACAAATCCCTCCAGGTCGTGGTGACCAAGCTCACTCAAATTAATCATGCATATACAAATGTTCATTTCATTTCTGTTGTCAAATCGATATCCACGCAACGATATTTTTGTAAACCTTAAATGCGTCGTCGTTGGTATAACATGGCATAACAACCACTGATCGGAATGCATGCATGTATGAGCGTGCAGCTCTGAGGGTGAACGGGCCGGTACCCTTGCAAGCGGGAGATGAACGTGACGGTAGAGGACTTCTTCTTCGGCGGCCGGAGGGAGGGGAGATGAAGGGGAGGGGAGCATGAGCATTAGGAAGGGGGAAGAATGCTCACCGAGTGGTCCGTGGAGGCGGAGGAGCTCGAGCAGAAGGCCGACGGCGTGGGTGAGGCGCAGCAGAAGGCTCGCGTGGCGGCGGCCTAGGTGGCGAGGCGAGCGGCGCAGAGGCGGGCGGCGAAGCGCCGGCGGCGGCAGCGGGCGCGGGCGGTGGAAGCGCGCGTAGCGGCGTGGTGGCGGTAGCGCGCGCGTAGGGGCACGGCGGGCGGCGCGGCGGCGGTGCGGCGGCAATGGCGGCGGCAGGCGGCGCGAAGCGCGCGCGGGCGCGGCGTGGCGCGCGGCGGCGCGTGGCGCGGGCGGCGTGTGGCGCGGCGCGAAGCGGCGGCGGCGCGCGGCGGCGCGCGGCGAAGCGCGCGCGCGCTGGCGCGGCGGCGGCGTGGATGCGCAGCGGTGATTTTGGGTGTGTGCGTGTGTGCGTGTGTGCGGGTGCGTGCGTGCCAACAAAAACTGTTAAGTGTCGAAGGTTTGCCGAGTGCCCGAGATCTCGCACTCGGCAAACATTTTTTAAATTTATTTTTTATTTTCTTTGCCGAGTGCCTAGATCCGCACTTTGAAAGAGTTTTTATTTTTTTATTTTTTTTAAAAATTTTCTTTGCCGAGTGCCCCAGATATGGCACTCGGCAAAGAGGGGTTTTTTTTTATTTTTTTTAATTGTTTTTTAATTATTTTTAATTTCTTTGCCGAGTGCCCGATTTATGGCACTCGGCAAAGAGGAATTTTTTCACATTTTTTTTTAAAAAAATTTTTCCCTCTCCAATTTTTTTTTTAAAAAACAACAGGACCTTCCCCGTCTTTGCCGAGTGTCATGTGTGGCACTTCGGCAAAGACCCACTTTAGAGTCTGGTGCCGGCATTTCGGCAAGAATTTTTATTTTTATTTGGCCTCCAAATTTTTTTGCAGCCCTACTACAGTATCAGGTACTCTATGTTAGGATTTGGTACATTTTTTGTGGCTCTTTGTTATACTTAGTTAATTTATTTCATTTACTAGAATTATTTCGGAAAATGCAAATTTGAATGCGATGCATCGAATAATGGAATTTTATGATTCAAAAAATGATAGTCATGTTATTGATCGTAGTGTGAGGTCGTATCGAGAGCGGACCGAAATTTCGGACATCTTGTTGTGAAACATGACCGTGAACTTGCGGCGAAGTGTTTTTAAATTATATAAAAGCAAACAACGTCCGAAAATTATGAAACTTCGTGGAGATGTCATGATATCATATGTGGAGGTCGTGATAAAAATTTGAGGCGGTTTTAGTGCGTTGTCACGCACGATGCTTTCAAACCAGGACATCTCCAGCTGGGATATATGCATTGTACTGGAGATGTCCTGGTTTGAAAGCATCGTACGTGACAACGTGCACGAAACCGTCTCAAATTTTTATCACAGCCTCCACATATGATATCATGACATCTCCACGAGTTTCATAATTTTCGGACGTTGTTTGCTTTTTATATAATTTAAAAACACTTCGCCCGCAAGTTCACGGTCATGTTTCGTCAACAAGATGTCCGAAATTTCGGTCCGCTCGATACGGCCTCACACTACGATCAATAACATGACTATCATTTTTGAATCATAAAATTCCATTATTCGATGCGTCGCAGCTCAAATTTGCATTTTCAAATAATTCTAGTAAATGAAATAAATTAACTAAGTATAACAAAGAGCCACAAAAAATGTACCAAATCCTAACATAGAGTACCTGATACTGTAGTAGGGCTGCAAAAAAAATTTGGAGGCCAAAATAAAAAATAAAAAAATTCTTTGCCGAGTGCCGAGACGCGACTCGCTAAAGTGGTCTTGCCGAGTGTCGTATGTGTGACACTCGCAAAGATTTATTTTGCCGAGTGCCAAACGGCCGGCGCTCGGCAAAATTTGACGTCGGGCGGGAACCGTTACCTCAGACCGCCTTTGCCGAGTGCCCCCCTTTGCCGAGTGCCTGGCACTCGGCAAAGGTTGAATGTACCGAGTGTTAATCTTTGCCGAGTGCATGGCACTCGGCAAAGAGGGCTTTGCCGAGTGTAGTTCTTTGCCGAGTGTCGCACTCGGCAAAATAGCTCTTTGCCGAGTGCCCGATATTTGGCACTCGGCAAAGATTTTTGCACTCGGCAAAGGGGCTGTGTCCGGTAGTGCCCGTTGAACACCCTCCAATGTGCAATGGTGGGGGATTTCCCAACGGTTGCGGCTTGGAGGGCGGCGCATAGACGTGGGATGACCTTGCTACTTACTAGATTGTGGTGGTCGGTCGCTTTTGTGCATTTTTTTTTTGTAATCGTTCGAGTCCAGAACTTCAACTCGCTTGTGCACCATATTAAAGCAGTAGACCGACCAGTCCGACTTGTGTAGAACAGGGAAGAAAGATCTGCGGGACAAGATCATTTCGGTAAGACAGATTCAAACTTTACTGGCAGAGGTGTTGCGATTTACTTGAAGGAACATTGAGATTTACTGAAAGTCATACGTAGATTTACCGTAATAAAGGAGACATGACAAAAGCATTCTAACTGGGAGCATATACGAAGAAAAAAATTACTCATCAATTTTACGCGCATGATGTCCACCCCCAATATGTTCTTTCAGCATGCTAATGGCTTGAGCGCTGTTGAACCGCTCATTTTTTATGTACTCCTAGATATTTAGTAATTTCTGTGATCGTTTTATCATTTTTTTACTGGTGGCAATGTTACGAATTTACTGGTATCCGCAGACACATTTACTCTAAAAAAAAATACATTTTTGATTTGGAATTAGTAAAGTAAAAGAAGAAATGTACCGTCAGTTTGATCGGGAGGTACGCCTTGTACCAAGCGCTCTCTAGCCTCAGATCTGTGTTGTCTTGACACAAGCACTCGATGAATTGTGAAATGAAAATATCTTTGCTATCTTCTTGTCCTTGAATGACTCCGCCATATCTTTGCAGTTAGTACATAATGTTGATATTAGCAGTAAAACACATGTGTATGTAAAGTAAAAAAAATCGGCCTAGACCGTGGTAGAAAAAATGGTTGCATTACAGCAAATTGATCATAGCAGGCAGTAAAACCTGCTGATGTCGTCGGTAAAAAAAACAGGGGCCTCTTACCTTTTAAGACTCTCATCCCTGCGAATCAGTTCCCTCACCTTCATGGTGGTGGCAATAGGAATATCCGGCCGCTTGACATAGGCCTTGAAGGGGGACACTAGCTTGCTGGTGCTCTCGTCAGCCTCTTCCCAAAAACACTAGTGTCCCAGGGCCCTTCTGTCTTGAGCGTGCCACGCTCTTCTCTGCCGTGGTGTTCTTCGTGGGCACCGCCTTGTTGGTCGAGGTGGTGTCCACCTTCTTTGTTTGCTTGACAGGAGCAAGTTTGATCTCGAGCTTGGGGAGGACGGCAACATCCCACGGTGAGAAAAAACATGTTTTACTATAACTACTGGTCGTGAATGTAACAATCATAGTATCTTTACTGTGCTGGCTCTATCCGCATGCGCCTCTTTGTCTTTGCCAACAGCGGTGGACACCTTGGCGTGATCCTTTGCTGGCACCGCCGCCACCTTCGAGGCATCCTTGGCACGCGATAAAAACAAATAAAGGGTCTATTTACCCACAAACGTGAGCAAGTTTACTTGATTCCCCATAGAATTTTACTGCACTCAATACCTTTGTTTGCACCTTTACACTTCCAGCAGGACATCCTTGGTACCCTCAATTACTACCTTCTGCATTTAAAACGAAAAATAAAGGGTCGAGTTACTGACAAACGTAAACATTTTACTTCAATACCTTTGTTTGCTCCAGAATGGTGGACAATGGCCCAGATCTCGCCGCAGCCTGCAGCTTGGTGAGTGGTTGAGTAGCAAAGACGATGGGGTGTATTCCTAGGATTGTGTCAGTTTCAATCGACTCGATTATGTTATCGATGTTTGAAGCGATTTCACCCATGCCGTTCTGGCCTACACAAGCAGTAAAAAGGATGCTGATACATTTGACATGTACATTTTGATATTTACTACAGTTTAGATAGACATTTACTGCATGTTGTTGTCATTTTTTCTATTTTTTTTATGATATCCATTTTACTGCGTCCATACTCTATGTATACTTGGTTGAGGGCATTCATTTACTGCATGTGCATCCTCGGTGTAATTAGTTTATCAATTTAACTGCACGAGTTTTTGGGATTTAATTTATAATTTAGTAAAGCATGTTCCATCGTGCACCTTTTGAATTGGGTAGAGGAACGAATCTCATGGGTGTTGCATGCTCCGGTAGGTAAATGAAATGTTTCTTACTTGGTTTTCATATTCCAACAGTTCATCGACGCATTCAGTTCTATGCTCCACGCGTTTGGTTTCAACATCACAATGGTCCGTCGATGACATTCCACTCATTAAGTTTTAAGGAGGGATTGGCAATGTTCCCAACGGGTTCATCCACAAGGTTCCATGCATTTAGTTTCAGTGTTCCAATAATACATCAATTCATCGATGATATTCCAACAGTTTTATCGATGATGTTTTATATATTTGGTTTCAATGATCCAATAGTTCATCGACAATGTTATCGGCGATGTTTGAAAAAATATTAGTAGAACAAATCAAGACAATTAGTTTAAATAAATAAAAAAACAGTGATAAAAAATTACATGAGGAAAATTACGTACTATAACATTTGGTTAAAAGAACTACATCTAAAATGAAACGGGAAAATAAAGAAAAAAAATACAGAAAGAAGAAAAAAATAAAAAGGGCTTCATGGGACGCGAACAGCGAGCACATCCTCGGGAACAAAATTTGCCCGTAGCAATGGGCCGAACTAGGCACAACGCACGTGGGCCAATTCAAAGATAGAAAGAAGAATTGGATTCGTTAGGTTTGTGGAATCCTAATAGGATTACAATGAATCCTCAGTAATTCTATGGGATTACTTGTTTGCTAAAATAACCAGTAATCTGGATCAGGAATCCAAGATTACTTTCGAAACCAAATTATCATCAATTCCACTTCTAATACCAAGGGAAAGGAATCTTTGATGTTAATTTGAACTTTCAGAATTCAAAATCCAAATTATGATTTATTTCAATATTTGAATATCTGAATTATGGGATTAAAAAAGCGTTTTCCAAATATGAATATCAAAATTTAAATCTTGAATTTTGAAATTTTAAATTCAAAATTTTAACTTCTGATTTCGAAAATCAAAAATTTGAAATAATGAAAATTCAAATTTAAATATGGAATTATGGATTTCATAAATTCAAATTCTGATAATTAAAAATTTAAAAATTCGAATTTTGAAAGTTTCAATTTTTAAATTTCATAATTTCGAATCCCAGAATTTAAATTCCAAAAGTCAACTTTTAAAATTTAAAATTTCGAAAATCCAAAATTTGAAGTGTTGAATCATAAAAATTGAAACTTTGAATGTTGGAAATTTAAATGGCAAAATTCCAAATTTTAGTTTTAAATTTAAAATTTATAAATGTTAGCATTTAAGGTTTGAAATTTCAAATCATGTAATATAAATTTGTGTTATTGTTTGAATGAACTATTATTATAAAGACTATTAGGTAGTTTCCTTGAAACTAACCAAACTTTGGAATCATTGCTAGAGTTATTGTTTGAATGAACTATTATAAAGACTATTTTGCAGTTTGCTTGAGACTAACCAAACTTTGGAATCTTAGATTGCAGGACGTGTGATTATACATACTAAACGCACTACAAGAAAAAACAAAGAAAACTGCTGCCGTTCAGCCATGTGATGGGCCAAAGCTCGTCGGGGTGGGCGGAGCGGTGCTACATGCCGCATATAGCATTCCCGGAGGCCTAGGCGTCGCCCCTGCCCGGCCTGGCTGTGTGCTCTGTTGCGCATTTCCACATCATTTTTGCTTCCGGTTTCAATCACAGCTTGAATCACATAATTTCTTAGCGTGTGCATCAGGTCGGCCAGAGCTTGAATTCTATGCAGTTTGCCTTGCCTTGCTTACTGCTCGGCTCATTGCCTCATCCAGGACTTCACCATTTCTGATAACTCTTTTGAGTGCATGACACAGAAGATCCATTGCAAATAATAACTTTAGGCTCCACTGTCAAAACCTTACAAAGAGCCATGAGAATTGGAAATACATCTGTCTCTCTCCTCCTGCACTTTGGACTAAACGAAGTTGCATCGAGATCCAATCCATTGATTAAGACAATCGAGCACTTTACACTGCCCCCTATAGGAGATGAGAAGAATCTGATAAAGGCCAGCACAGTCAGTCTACACGAATCTATAGAGATATGGAAAAGTTTCAAGGGAAACTACATTAAAGAAAAAAGGAAACAAACGAAGAAAAAAAGGAAACAACGGGAGAGAAAAAAAACGCCACAAAGGCATTTCCCCCACGAGAGAAGAATGCTGAGAAGTAAACCTTTACACTGGTTGGACACCGGACTCAGATTCTTCCCCTCTGCTTGTCAGAGTTGTGGCTTGAAGCTTCAGAACAGAGGGCAGAGATGGGCACCAACGTATCCTAAAGAATAGAATTGTATATGTACCGTCAACGTGTTTCATCCAAATGCTATATATAGATTGCCCCAATTGTCTCGGCCTCAAAGCGTTTGATCTCCTCTGCCAAATGCTTCATGTTATCATCGTAGACGTACGGTATCCCCTCGAACATTACCTTACTGCCATTGGTGGGTTTTGGCACAAATTCCAGGCAAGGCTCCCCCATGACATTGATCGAGTTATGATAGTGGTAGTATCTGATCAAGTTTTCTGTCTTGTGGGTTGTCCTCCCGTAGACATTTTTGTGACATGTGCACACCAGTGGAGTATGCGTTCCGTGCTTGGATTGCATATTTGCGATCTCGCCTTACTCCAGTGATTGAATTATGGAAAACAAGTTTTTCAAATCCCCATTCCCTGAAGGCCAATGACAACCAAATATGTTAGCACCAAACAGTAATGGCAAATTTGTAATGAAAAAGTCATCATGACTAGTATATTGTGTCAGCTCAAACTATCAAAAACAGACAGTAGCAGTTCTTCATTTGTGTTCCATTCTCCTAAACTATAATCTGAAACAATGGAGTACAAGAAATGAAATGCTAGTAAATGTTCACATTATCTGGGTAGCTTATGCTATTGTCTGGACTTCTTGAATCAACTGTTAGTCGCTGGACTCTTGCTTGAGGTGATAGCAAGATCCTTACTCTCATAGAGGATGACACTTGGAGATGGGGCAATTTTCTTGTATATTTCTCTTCACAATGCCATACCAACTTTGAGGGTTGGGGATACATATTTATAGGGCTAACCCACCAAGCATATGCCAAGCATATGCTAGTCTAAGATCTTTCTGTCCTAGATGCTCTGTCCTAGATCTTTGTGTCCTAAATGCTCTGTCCTAGATGCTCTGTCCTCTAAAGCTAGTCCTAAAGCTAGTCCAAGATGCTCTGTCCAAAGAGATGCTAACCTTGATCCAAGGATCTTTGTCCTTGAAGGGCGGCAAAAATAACAGAGACTTATCCATCAATCTCCCCTAAGTCTTGTGTGTCTTCTTGGAGGAATCGAGCCATCCCGATTCTAGAGCGAGCGTCGTCCTTGATTTCAACGCGGAGGTGTCCCCAAACTTAATGAGCCTCGAGCGCTGAGTCACGCTCGGAGAAGAACTCCGCCGCCGGTCATGTGGTGGGTGTCGCGGCGTCGAGACACCACCCGTCGGTCTTCTTGTTGCGGAACTTTCGCGAAGAGGCGTGTGCTTTTGGCTCGTCAAGGTGGAGGAGAGCGCTGCGGCGGTGCTGCCGAGGTGGTTCGATGCTCGCTGAGCAATGAAGCGAGCCGGATGCTCCTCCTCCTCCGCTGCGCGACGTGGGCACGACCGCGTCGTGGCGTCGACAATCCTTGGCCCGGTGGACCGGGCTTGCGCGAGTTGTAGCAAGAGTCGTCTCGTCTGCGGCTCTTGTTTGCCGGCGCGCCGCTGGCGCCTCACGGTCATCACCCTCGGCCGTCCTCGCGCCCATGCACGGCGTCTTTGCGCGGCTTGCCGCGCTTATCACGCATGCGGCCGCCTGTCGTGGAAGAAGGCTCCCCCTTCTTCCTGTCACCTGGCCGGCAGCCCACTCCTCCCGAGTGAGGAGCTTCCCGCCAATGGTGACGGGTCCCGAGAGGAGCGTGGCTCATCATCGTTGGCGACCTTGAGGCGACCTATCGCCTCCTCGATCGACTTGTCGTGGAGAGGTCCAGCAGACCGGATCGGACCGAGCCATCTCGCTTGTACTTCTCGGGGACGCAGCTAAAGAGCTTCTCGGACTCTCTCCTCATTTGTAGGTGTCGTGGCGAACTTTACCAACCTCGCAGCGAGTGTTGAGACGGAGAGCAAAGTCATCAACGTCCTCACCGGCTTGAAGGCGGTGGTCCCACTCCGTCGCGAAGTGCTGCGGTGTGGACTTGCGGGCGCGATCGCGATGCCGTGCGTGCGCGGCGATGGCGTCCCAAGCCTCCTTGGCGATCTGCTTGTTGGAGAGCGAAGCGCATCTCGGGCGGGGCTGCGGCGATGAGGGCATCGGCGCCCGTCGATCTGGTCGTAGTTGGCGTCGCCGTCACCGGTGCCTCCCACATGTGTCGCACCTAGAGCCTCACCTTCATCACCGCGGCCCACTCGACGTAGTTGGCCTTGGTGAGGGTAGGCCACCCACCGCCGGGGCCGGCGTCCCGACAACGACACGGAACCCGTGGTAACCACGTGCGGTCCGGGAGAAACCCGCGCGCACGTGAAGGCGCGCTCTCTATCGACCCGTCTGCCGCCGTTGTCGTGCGCGCCTCTTCCAGGAGCGCCACCGCCGAGCGCGCCTCCTCCAGGAGCGCCACCGCCGTGCGCGCCTCCTCCAGGAGCGCCACCGCCGTGCGCGCCTCCTCGAGAGCGCCATCGCCGCGGCGCGCGCTCTGGCTGCCGCCAAGCTTCGTGGCGTCGCGGCTGCCCACTGCGCCGCTCGCCCTCATGCTGCCTCCCTCTCCAGCGGCTCAAGGTCCGCGTCGGCGCTGTCATCAGCAGAGATGGAGCTGCTGCTGCTGCCGCGCAGGACCTTGACCTCTGCTGCGACGCCGCGTCTTTGCATCTGCGCGCCGCTTGCTTCCACCTCCGCCTCGCCTGCTGCTGCCGGCTCCGCGCTGCCGGCCTCGGCGCCGCTTGCGCGGCTGCGCGTCTCTGCCGCCGCTTCGCTCGCGCTGCTTGCCGGCGAGCTCGGCCGTCGGCCCGACGCCGCGTGCTCGAGGCGGCCGACGCAGCGCTCTGCGGACATGCGCGCTGCGGGGTGTTGCGTGGAGAGGGTTGCCGGCGAGCGCTGCCGTCTCGAGAGGAGTGGCGTGGGCAAATGGGCGCTCATCGCTCTGCGGTGGGGCTGCTGCGGCGAAGAAGGAGATGGCGAGGAGATGCTCAAAGCTCTGAGGATAGTATAGCTCGATACCACTTGTTATTATTGGACTCTTGCTTGAGGTGATAGCAAGATCCTTACTCTCATGAAGAGGATGACACTTGGAGATGGGGCAATTTTTCTTGTATATTTCTCTTCACAATGCCATACCAACCTGAGGGGTTGGGGATACATATTTATAGGGCTAACCAGCCAAGCATATGCCAAGCATATGTTAAGCATATGCTAGTCTAAGATGCTCTATCCTAGATGCTCTGTCCTAGATGCTGTGTCCTAGATGCTCTGTCCTCTAAAGCTAGTCCAAGATGCTCTGTCCAAAAGAGATGTTAACCGCCAGTCAAGGATGCTGTCCTTGAAGGGCGGCAAAAGTCAACACAGAGACTTATCCATCATCAACAAGAACTACAACTATTACACTAGGATTGCAGAGAGAATGGTATTCTAACAAAATATTTCAAAAAAAAAAAAAATGGGGTCCCTCTTTTCACTTGTTCACTGTGCCAATTCTGCTGGATTGAGTGTTATGGAAACTTTGAATGTTGCCCCGATTGAGTTACTAATTTCTCACTTGACCACAAATCTGTGACCTGAGACCATCGGCACACAATTTCTCCCGTCTCTAATTTTATTTCCATGCGCAACAGCCAAAACCCCTCCCAATTATTGGTTCGTCCTTTTCCCGAGTCAAGCTACCAAACATTTGTTTTTAACATTGACCTTATTTACATCTGCTTGCAACATAAGCTTTGTTACATACAATAACATGCAGCAGACTTGCGATTTCTAAATAAAACTACCAGTGAAATAGTGAATGTTATATGATTCACGGATTTTAGGTTACATCAGTTGAAAATCAAAAGAATATAATACTATAGTATCAGACAACTACAGAGAAAGTGCAGTCCGTCCAAGGCTGTCTGGTCAAGAAATCAGACAGCTTAGATATCACTCGGAAGAAAAATTCACAAGTCACAAACAATTTAAAGCCAAAATTCTGTCATGTCAGAACTCAGAATCATTGAATATTAGCAGTTAAAAAGAGACATCCCCCAAGAGGGCATGGTGTCAGCTGGTGCATCCTACTCCCCACCCAATAAAGCATCACCTTGTAACACTAAGTAGGATGAAAACTGTCAGGGGATGATCGTTGGGAGCGGAGGCGGAAGGGCAAGATTAACTCAAACGGATGCGGATTGCGTCGGGAAGCAATGGTGATCGACGATGATGACCCGTGGTCGTAGGCAGCTGTCGTCGTAAGCAACCGTGGTCGTTGACAGCCGTGATCGTAGACAGCCGAGCTCATAGCCAGCCGTAGTCATAGGGAGCCGCGGGTGGATGAATAGTACTCATGGAACAGTACTCAGATGAACACAGCGGGTTTTGGCGCAAGGGAGATTGGGGAATAACTCAATCCTTTGCTGGTTTTTCTATTACTGCATATGCTCCTTATATAGGAGTACAATCTGAAATAAAAGGTTAATCCTTCCCTAGACTAGGACTCTAACTCTTATTTGAAATAGAAGGTTAATTCTTCCCTGGACTACGACTCTTACTCTTCCTAATACAAACTTTCCTAATTGAAATCTTCCTAATTGCAACTGCCTAAAGCGATACATTGAACTCTTATGCGGCCTTTAGGGCTGGCGGTTCTACTGCTAGGACCGGCTATTCCTGCGTCTTGTGGCGCCAGCCATAGACGCGGCCCCACATGACATCTCTCCCTCCCTCGACGAATAGCTCGTCCTCGAGCTGAAATGATGGATAAGATTTCTTGAAATCCTAAACATCTTCCCAAGAAGTATCAGAGGCCAATGAATCCTGCCACTGTATCAATACTTGCCATTTGTCACGAGCAAGCCTGGCATGCAGCGCCTTCGAGGCGCTGGAATGACCCACCCATGGAGAAGGGGCGGCACTAGGGTTGGTGACGCCGGGGGCACTCCGTCAAACTTCTTTAGAAAACCCACATGAAAGACATCATGGATGTGAGCCGTCTTGGGAAGGTCCAGCTGATACGCCATGTCATTGATCTTGGCGATAATGCGGTGAGGCCCAAAATAACGGGGCCCAAGCTTGCCACGGCTGGCCCCGGCTAAAGAAGCGGCCGCCCGATGATGAAGGCGCAACCAAACCAAATCGCCAACGTTGAAATGTACGAAGCGATGCTTCTGATCGTAGAATTTCTTGTAAATTCTTGGGCATGGAGTAAGCGACTCCGAACATCTGCCAAGAACAAATCGCGGTCCTGGAGTGCCTGATTAACTGTTGTGGTGTGCGCTGCCCCTGGCTCATAGTCCCGAAAAGAGGGGGGTTCGCGCCCATACACCATGCGAAATGGCGTCGTCTTGAGGGCTGAATGATACAAAGTATTATAAATAAATTCCACCCAAGGAAGCCATCGAACCCACTATCTTGGCCGATCCCCAGTCATGCAATGGAGGTACATGGTAATGATCTTGTTCACCACTTTAGATTGACCATCAGATTGTGGGTGATAAGCCGTACTCATGTTAAGGCTAGTATCACATTGAGCAAATAAGTCCTTCCAGAAATTCGAGGTGAAAATTGGGTCCCTGTCCGATACAATGGAGATAGGGATGCCATGAAGCCGGACAATCTCTACAAAGAAGGCATGTGCAATGGACGAAGCTGAATATGGATGGGCCAAGGGAATGAAATGGGCGTATTTTGAGAATCTGTTGACCACTGTTAAGATGACAGATTTGCCGCCCACTTTCGGCAATCCCTCCACAAAGTCCATGGAGATATCTGACCATACCGAGGAAGGGGCTGCTAGAGGCAGTAGTAATCCCGCCGGTTGGAGCTATTCCGTCTTGTTGCGTTGGCAGACCCCACGGGCGCGGATGTACTCCTGATCCACCGCCTGGTCCTATGGAACATGGAAACTTTCCAGCAAGCGATGGATTGTCTTCTGGATCCCTTCATGAGGCCCATCATGTATAGCCCCCAGGACAGCCGACAGTAACATGGAGTTGGTTGGAACGTGGGCACGCTGCTCATAGCACACCATGCCCTCCACCAAGGACCAAGGAGAACCCAGCTCACCGGAGGCGATGTGCTCCCAGAGGCTCGATAAGGTCGGCTCTGTGCATGCAGCCTGGCGCAAGTCCTCGAACAAAGAGAATCTGGGTGATGGGATGGCGAAAGCAATCCCCGGTTCGGCATTCCAGCGAGACAGGGCGTCGGCGACCACATTCAAGCGATCGGGTTTGAATTCTACTGCAAATCAAACCAAAACAATTTGCTCACCCATTGATGTGAGGTATCGTGGAGAGGTGCTGATCCAGGAGAAACTTGAGAACATAATTGTCTGTCTTGATAGTAAATAGGCGCCCCCACAAATATAGCCTCCAATGTTGCACGGCTTGTACTAGACCAATGAGCTCGCGTTCATAAGCCGCCAGCTTGGTGTGGCGTGCCGCAATGGGGTGGCTAAAGAATGTGATGGCCCCGCGCCTTGATGAAGAACGGCGCCAAATCCCGTGCCCGACGCGTCACACTCCACAATAAATGGGGAGGAGAAATCTAGCAGCTGGGGAACCGGCGCTGAGGTGAGTGTCTCCGCAAAAGCCTGTGCGGCTTCCTCCGTCCACATGAACCCCTCTTTACGGAGTCGGGTCAAAGGTGCTGCCATGGCGCCATAGTTTTTGATGAAGCGGTGGTAGTAGCCTGCCAAGCCGAGGAAGCCGCGGAGGGCACGGACCGGCTGGAGCTGAGGCCAGTTCAAGACACCCTCCACCTTGGACGGATCCATGGCGACGCCTTCGGCCCGGATGATGTGGCCAAGGTATGTTACCGCCGATTCCCCAAAGAGACACTTGGATCTCTTCAGAAAGAGCTGGTGTCGATGTAGGAGCTGAAACAAGGCTCGGACATGTCGCAGGTGATCCGCCCAGGAGGAGCTGTATATCAAAATGTCATCGAAAAACACAAGGACAAAACAACGTAAGTAGGGCCCAAGAACTTCATTCATAAGAGCTTAGAATGTGGCCGGTGCGTTTGTCAGGCCAAATGGCATGACCAAGAACTCGAAAAGGCTCTCATGCATCCTGAACGCTATCTTCTCAATGTCCTTGGGGTGCATCTGTACCTGATGGTACCCCAAGCGCAAGTCCAGCTTGGTGAAGAACCGAGCTCCTTTGAGCTCGTCAAGCAGCTCCTCGACCACCGGAATAGGGAACTTATCTTTGATTGTCTTGTCGTTCAATGCCCAATAGTCGACGCGAAACACCATATCCCATCCTGCTTTTTGACTAGCAGGACAAGAGCCGAGAATGCTGAGGTGCTGTGTCGGATAATGCCCTGATCGAGCATGGTGGTGCATTGCCGCTCCAACTCATCCTTCTGGAGGCGGGGAACCGGTACGGCCGAACTACCACAAGACCCGAGCCGGGCAGCAGGTAAATGTGATGCTCCTGGCCTCACGCGAGCGGCAGGCCCTGGGTTCCGCGAAGATGGTCTAGAATTCCTCCAGAAGATCACCCATGTGGTCCTCCGAGGTCGCCGTGTGGAGGTGTGGGCCAGCTCCTGGTGGATTGGCGCTGTGCCACACGATCTCCCGCCCTTGCGCTGGAAGCGCATCGTCCGGTGGTTGAAATCCCAAGTTATGGACCCTAAGGAGCCCAGCCACTGGACGCCCAAAACGACGTCAAAACCGCCCAACTGAATCGTGAGGAAGTCGAGGATGAAATCTTCTTTGTTGATGGAGATGAGCGTGGCACGGCAAATGCCGCCGCTTGTGGCTTGGTCGCCGTTGGCGACTGCTACTGACAGACCTGTGCGTGGTGTGAGGGACAACGCCACTCGTGCGACCAATTCGGACACCACGAAGTTGTGAGTCGACCTAGAGTCCACCAGGGCCAGAAGTTGGACGCCATTGATGATGACGACAAGCTGCATCGTTCGGGTCTTGCGGATGCCTGTTAAGGCGAGGAGGGAGATAGTTGCCGCCACCTCAGGTTCCTCCTCGTCCTCCAAGTCGGGCTCCACCTGCAACGAAAAAATGTGCTTACAAAGCTTTTGGTGCCCCAGGTGGAATTTTTCATCGCAGTTGTAGCAGAGTCCTTGGCTTCTGCGCTCCTCCATCTCGGTAGGCATCAGGCGCTTGAAGGGGTGCGTACTGCGTGACGTGCCTGTCAACGACGTGGATGAGCGCAACGCTCCTGACACGCCTGTCGACGCTACGCTCGCTGCGGGAAGGGGAACCGAAGGGAGTGCGCTGCTCGGTAGTGGGATCAGCCATGCCGCTGTGGGCTTGAACATGGCCGATCGTGGCGTGGCGGTCCATCCTCCGACGTCGCGCGGTAAGGTGGTCAGGCGTTTGTAAGCCCGAGCCAGGTCCATGGCCTCCTCCAAGTCACTGGGCTTCTGGAGCTCGTCGTGGGTCTTGAGTGGCTCGCCCAAGCCTGCCGTGAACAGCATACGCTGCTGCTCATCGTCCAACCAGCCCACACGTGCTAATAGCATCAGAAACTGCTTAATGAATTCATCCACCGTGCCGGTCCGGCGAAGTGCCGTCAACTCGCCTAAGGGATTGTGGCGGGTTGGCGCTCCAAATCGCCGAGAGACCAAGTCAGAGAAGTGTCGCCAGTTCGGGGGTGCCCTCCATGCGCTCTAGACGCATGTACCAAAGTTGTGCCGCCCCTGTCAAATGATACGTGGCCAACCACACCTTGTCCTCCGTCGGCGTTTGTTGACCTTGAAAGAAATGTTCGCAGCGATTGATCCATGGAAGCGGATCTTCCTGACCGTGAAAAGTTGGAAAGGAGAGCTTGGTGTAGTGTGGCGGATTACGAGGGCCTCCTGCCAGGCCGAAATCACCGCAGGGTGGAGGCTGGTATGGCCGAGTGGAAATCCCCTGGCCCCGTCCTGTGCACGCACATGCCTGGCCGCGGCATCTGTGGCCGTCGTCCGGGCTGCTGCATCAATAGCGGCGGTGGCGGCCGAGGCTGCTGCGTCCAGGTCGTCTTGATCCACGACGCCTTCTTCACTAACGGGTTGGCCCTCCATGCGTGCCAACCGGTGATCATGGTGCTGCAGCTGGCTCCCAACTGTTACAAGCTGGCCGGCATGGATGTCGAGCCAACCCAATACTTCGGGCAGCAGCTTTAGTTGGTTGCCGGTGTCTTCCATGAACTTCATCGTTTCCTTGAAGTTGTCGTCGAAACCCCCACTGTTATCCATAGAGGACGGGACATCGGTTGGCTCTGATACCAAGATGTCGGGGATGATCGTTGGGAGCGGAGGCGGAAGGGCAAGATTAACTCGGGCGGATGCGGATGCGATTGCGTCAGGAAGCAATGGCGATCGACGCTGATGACCTGTGGTCGTAGGAAACCGTGGTCGTAGGGAACCGTGGTCGTAGAGAGCCATGGTCGTGGGCAACTGTGGTCGTAGGCAGCCGTGGTCGTAGACGGCCGAGCTCGTAGCCAGCCATAGTCGTAGGGAGTCGCGGGCAAATGAATAATACTCGTGGAACAGTACTTGAATGAACAGTAGGAAGCAGCTGGTTTTGGTGCAAGGGAGATTGGGGAATAACCCAATCCTTTGCTGATTTTTCTATTACTGCATATGCTCCTTATATAGGAGTACAATCTGAAATAGAAGGTTAATCCTTCCCTAGACTAGAACTCTAACTCTTATCTGAAATAAAAGGTTAATCCTACTCTTAATACAAACTTTCTTAATTGAAACCTTCCTAATTGCAACTACCTAAAGCGATACATTGGACTCTTATGCGGCCTCTAGGGCCGGCGGCTCCGCTGCTAGGATCGATGTTCCTGCGTCTTGTGGCGCCGACCATAGACACGGCCTCACATGACAAAAACATCCTAATGAGATCCTCTTTGTGATAAATTCCTTTGTTTCATAAACAACATGTTACTAGTACAGCCCTTTCTACCACTAATCCCCTGCCGTACAATCCTTACCCCCACTGATCGATCTCCCACACCCTTTCTAGCATTACCCCTACCTACATCGACAAGGCACAACCCCTTCTGGATAGATAATATTCCATTCAGATACCTGTTTTCAGGAAAATTTTGGGTTTAACGAAAACATACTGGAGTACTTTGTTACTAGTCTTCCTATAGCTTTTCCCCCCAATTTCTCGCATGTCTGCTTGTTGCAAATAGAACCCCTCTAAGCTAAGGGCCATCTGTTATCTTTGTTAAAAAATATGAACATACACCTATTTAAAGTAACATAACAACCACTATTTAGTACGGAACTGGACAGTCACAATTCCCAATCAACCTAACGCATAAACAAGTAATTGTTGACTTATATTACCTAGCTGTTTCAAACATGTCTGTATGATAAATTACAAATTGACAATGACTGGAGATGTATTGCACGTTTTGTGGTCACTCACTTATGTCCAGTGTTCTAAAAGGCGGTCGTCTAGTCTGTCTAGACGCTAGGCGACACCCTCCCGCCCAGCCGATTTATCCTGTCTAGACGGCCGTCTAGCCCTGCCTAATCAGCGATTAGACACTAGGTGCTGGTCTGCCGCTCGACTAGCGCCCGCGCCTGGGTGAACATTGCTTATCTCTCCATGAATACTATGCTATCGGTAAAACGGAATGTCTGATGCCAATTGCATTATTGTATTGCACAAATCTAGGTTAGATTCCAACAGAAATAGCAGTAGCATAAACAATTGCAGCAACAATTAACGTAAATAACGGCCAAGTAGGCAAGAAAAGCAAACCTCGGGTAGTCCTTGGTTGGATCCTCCACACAGAGCTTGCTGGACATGGGATTCTGCTCAATGGTGAACTGCGTGTACTGCTCGAGCTGGCCGAGCACCTCCTCTAGCGTCCGCCCATCAGGGAGGTAGATGTACTCCTCAACATCGAAGAAGAAGGTCCAATTCGCCGCGTGCCGGTAACGGTGGAGGCAATCGTTCACCACCAAGAACTGGTTATAGTAGTACCCGTCGAACTCGGCCTGCGCCCTGATGTCCTGGACGGTGACCCGGCCAGCCCTCACCCACGGATCCAGAACCGCCCTGACCTCCGGGCTGACGCCACCGGCGTCGTGGAGCACGAAATGCGACCTGGGTCCTAAGAAGTGCGTGTGGTAGGCCAGCCACTCCCGCATGCGGGCGGCGCTGAGGTTGCCGTAGAGCGAGGAGCCGCAGTAGTCAGTAGAGGTACTCGTAGGGGAATGGTGGCCAGAAGCGGGACTCGTCATAGGAGCCCGGCGCCTCCTCGAGAGCGACGAAGCGCTAGTAGCGGCGGGATGCGGTGGAGTAGTAGGCGTGCATGAGGAGCTTCCCGCCGCGGTTGCCCGCGTTGGGGTTGGAGGGGAAGGTGCAGTTGACGATGACGACGGTGTAGACGCGGCCATAGCCCCAATCGGGGAGCATCTTGTAGGCCTTGGTCCGGACCGGCCGCGGCGCGGCACCGCCGGCGGCCGGGTCCTGGTTGGGCATCCATTCGCACTTGAAGTAGGGGGTGCCAAAGACGTGCGCCGGCTTGGACGCCAGCCCGACGACGGCGAAGGTGCGCGGCCCGCCACGGTACGCGCCCATCTGGACGAACAGCGCCGCCGCACTGCCGTACGGCCGGAGCTCCCGCTTGTTGGGGTCCCGCGGCCGGGCTGGCAAGATTGACCTTGCCGCGCCCGCGGCGATGGTCGGTGGGGCCGTGTCGGCGGTGGTGGAGTTGGAGGAGGGTAGTGCGGCGGTGTTGGTGGTTGTGGTGGCGATAGGTGAGCGGGGGAGGAGTGGGCAGGAGGAGGAGCGCGCGGCAGAGAGAAGGGGCTGTTAGGGGTGGAGCTGCCAGAGCGCCATGATGAGGGTGAGCAACGCGAGGGAGGCGACGAAGGACTTGATGTCGAGGCAGGAGATGCCGAATGCGCCGCCGCCGCCGCCGGCGTCCTTCCTCACGGCGGGCTTCATCTACCGGTCGATCGGTTCTTGGGTCGGCAGCCTTCGATTCGATGGCTCGATCCGCACTGCTTCCTTCTTGGGCTGGTGGGACTAGTGAATGTGCGGAGCGGTGAGTGGAGTAGTGTGGTACGTTGCGGGAGTGGGACTTTTGCTTGCCCACTTCTTCCTCGTTTCTTGGCGGAGCAGCTAGCTAGCTATCCAGTAGCTTCCATATGGCGAATGGGGAAGCAGCCAGATCAGTCGGCCGCGAGAAGAGGGAGTGGGGGAGAGGGAGAGGGGGAATGCAGAAGGAAATGGAGGAGAGATCGGAGGAAGAATCGGGGGAGAAGGAAGAGCACAGAGGCTGTGCAGTTTGTATAGGTGAGATAGGCTGTGCAGTTTTCCCTGTTAGGACGATAATTGTGTCCGATTATCCGTATACTCGTAGGTAAATATTTATATATATATATATATATGGGGAAAACTCTCTGCCCGTTAGGTAAACAAGTACGGACATAGGTGAGCTCCACTTGTGCCCGTTTCACCCGTTTACCCGTAATATACACTGACAGGTAGGCCAATACTCCCCCTAAAACCCTAGTTAGCACTCGGCAGAAACTACTCGCTGGCTCGCTATCACTGCTCACTCGCCAGTCGCCATTCGGTCACTCGACTCACTCCCCAGTCCTAACTCCCAGCCGCCACCCACCAAAGCCGGCTAGCACTGAAATCCAAATCTAGGCCGCCCAAGTCCTCACGGCCGGCTGCCGCCCCCGCCCTGTCACCGCTCCTTCGCACGCCCAGCCATCGCACCTCCTCACATCCGCCCGCTGCCACTTCTGGACGAAGCCACCTCTAGATCGACAGTTCCAGATCCAAGCCATCAGATCAGCAGATTCAGATCTGCCTTGTCCTCCTCCCGGCCGACCGCTGCCCCCGTCGATCGCCTCCTCCCGCTCGGCCTCCTCAATAGATCGGGCTAGGGTTTCGTGAGGCATGCCAAAGAACAAGGGAAAGGGAAGCAAGAACCGCAGGCGCGGAAGAACAAGGCGAACGACGAGAATCGGGAGCTAGTGTTCAAGGAGTACGCGCAAGTGACGCGCATGCTCGGCAACGGCCGTTGCGAGGCGCAGTGCATCGACGGCACCAAGCGACTTTTCCACATCCGGGGCATGATGCACTAGAAGGTCTGGATCATCGCTAGGGACATCATCCTCGTCAGCCTCTGCGACTACCAGGACGACAAGGCCGGTGTCATCCTCTGCGTGCGGTCGGTTAACTCGTCTCATCTCGGCGGCGATGGTATACAACAAACAATCGCTATTTGTTTCTTTTATTGTGGTGATGATGATGATGATACTGTTATATCCTTGTCCTTATGACTAGCTTATTTGTGATGATATAATTGTACCTTTTGTTAAAGGACTGGGGGCGCTTCTGCCCAATAATCGTGGGTACATATGATATAACAAGTAATGAATCAAATCGCTCACTTTATGTAATGGGTATGATCTAATTTTGTTCTAATCTTTTTCGTGTTATATCGATCTCTGTTGTTCGTCCGTATTGATTTGGGTTGCTGCGTTTTGGGGATTGTCGGCCTTGTAACATATGGGATCGGGGAATTTTATGATTTCAATTGATCCATTGTTGGTTCGATTAGTAAGGGCATGACTCATGAGAGAGACCACATATGTCTTCCTTTAGATTTGGATGTTGCTATTGGGGATATTCTTTTTGATCTCATGATTCTTTCTATAGTTTGGAGATTAATGATGATAATTCAATGCAATGTGACTGCTTGGGATAGTTGCCCTTCTGTATTATCTGACTGTTGTGCTTTTACATAAGGATGAACTGTGCATCCGAGGGAGTAACTCACAATGGTGTTGAATTCACTTTGCATTGCTCTGGTCTAGCTGTTTGTACTCTGTTGCTACACTGGAAATTTCTGGTGGGTTTGTTGTTCTATGTGAGAGTTTATGCGTTTTTGGGGTAATCGGTGCGTCATCTGTTCTGTTGCGACTTTCTATCTTCATTGATGCAATTGGTGTTTCAAACTGTTCTGCAATTAACTAACTATTGCTCGCATGTCGTTTGTAGAATTCATGCTATATCTATAAATAAATAACAAATGATTGCATTTGTCATTTGCTGGATTGTTCTTATCGGATTCTTATCTTCTGTTTGTAATTTTAGTCCAGAAATCTTAATCTCTTATATCGCGGATTTAATGTATCATCAATAATTTGGTCAGTAGCAAGACTGTTGTATGCTATTTTGCTTCTGTTTGTGATTTTTGTTGAATGGCAAGGAATTGTATCTTTTGTTTCCTTGATGTTGTGGTGTAACCGAATCTCTTTATCTGTGACATCAGGGCATATGTTTGCTTGGTTCAGGCTGATAAAAATGTTATGATTGCATCTCACATCCTTCACCTTTCTTTTAGAAATTTTTGGTCATACTAAAATTGCTCCTGGTTGACCATTGATTTGTTTAGCATAATTTCTTTGCTCATAAGAGGGAGATTCAGTTCGAAGGTTATTTACTTCACGAGTATGGGAGAGGTTCACGGGTACACGGACATGCCCGCGGACGACAGGTATGGGTGAGGTTCTTCACCCGTCATCCTTCGCGGGCATACCCGTGGGGGAAAATCAGGGTCGCGGGCATGGGTATGAGCGAGCACTACCCATGCCCGCCGCGCCCGATTGCCATCCCTACTCCCTATCCTCGTTGTGCAGAGCAAGTGAGCAAAAGCGAGGAGATGTGTCTTGGCCAAACCTATCACTGTTCCGGTGCATGCCGCTATATACAATTCCGTTATCTAAGACTATACAGAGTAGATCTATATTTTGTACCGGTCTTGATAACGGTCAGTACTAGCCATAAACCCATACCAGCTAAATACCGGTTATACTGGCTTCGACACCGAACAACATTGGTCGTACTGGTGGAATTGAAAATATTGCCTATTGAACTCATTCAACTATGTGTTGTTTTTTTATCATACTACTATGTATTTAGAGTAATATTACAAATAAAATTTAGTGTACATATAATTAAACACACACATATATACACTTATAAATATATATTATTCTATTAAACTCTATAACGGTACATCGGCATAGACCGTTACTGAAACGTATTTTTTCAAAAGTCAAACCGGTATACCCTCCGAAACGGTACTACAAATATGGTCGTGGCCCTTGTCGAGACTTTGTACTATGAACTTTCACTTTTGATTGTGGTGATGAACGATGGTAATAATGTGCAACAGTAATGGTGGATTGGTGGTTTATGGTAAAGGTTATGATTAGGCACCGACGGACCGAACGGCCAACACAATTACACAGGAGAATGGATTGGGCGGTGAAGCTTCGCCCGCTCGCTCGGGTGGCCGATCGGTGTGTCCTTCGTGCAGCACACAGCTGCGCTGCGCCCGTACGACGACTGTCGCCCAGCCCACCGGCCACCACGATGGCCCGTGCTGCTGTCATCTTCCCCGCGTCTATCCTAATGTCCTTCTTCCTTCGTATTAAAATATAAGCAAATCGGTTCGAATTTTCCAGGTGTCTGATTTTGTGGCGTGCATGGGGCCGCTTATCTTATTGCCAGACAGGAGTCGATGTCCGTGGGAGTAAATCTAGGCGGAAAGCGATGTCGCGGTGCACCTAATTATGTGCTGTGCTGCTAATTGGCTAGGTTAGTCTTGCCATGTGCATCTGCGCTCGCCAGGCAACGGCCTCCCGGCTCCGATCACCGCCAACCTTCCCCGACCCGTCACCGCGAGAGCTAACGGGGGAGAAGATGCCCCATCCCAGTCCCCCGCGGGGACCCGCCCCGGAGGGATTGGAAAATAATTTTATATGTATATTTTAAAATATTAATATGACCACATTAGTTATTTTATAAGGATTTAAGGTTACCTTTTTACAAATTATAGTTTCAAAGCATAAACTATAATATATATAGATACAAATTTAGCCAATTATATATATATATATATTCCTACTCCGGGGTAGTTACTCCCTATTTCGTATCTCATATATCTCACAACGTAGGGAGTATCTTGCGCAACCGAGAGTATGTATGTGTAGTATACAAGTATATAAGATCATATATGTGGTATTTACATATTTTCAGAGGTGATATGCATAATTTTTAGGCATACTCCTTTTTATATGCGAATATGAAGGTATTTACAAAATATGCTAAAAACTATGGACTCTCTTGCAAATTTTTTGTGTGGTTCACATTAAAGTATCTTATAATTAGTATATGAGTAGACCCAAAGAGATAATGGAGTATGTCAAGTTCTTTTAGGTGGTATATCAAAGGTGGGAGTAACTACTCCTGGGAATAGAAAGTATTTTTATATATATATATATATATATATATATATATATATATATATATATATATATGATGCCCGTTTCGTACTCCTGTGAGTACTATCAATATACCTCTTAAACGAAGATATTATACTTCTTTATCACTTTCAGTATACTTAAATATCAATTATAAGATACTCCAATGTGACTTGATTGAAAATTTTTCATTAGAGCCATTTATTTTTGTTATATATCATTTTTCATAAATAAAAGAAGTATATATATAAATTTTGCTATAAAAAGTGGATTTTAATGAAAATTTTTATGAAACTCACTTTGGGGTACCTTATAATCATTATTGTAGTATGTTTAAATAAATAAAGATGTATCATCATACGATTTAAGTGATATATGAGAAGTGGGAGTACGTACTCCCAGGAATACCATACCATACCATTTTCATATATATATATATATGAAAAATACTAACTACTCTCAGGTGTAGTTACTCCCGCTCCATCCACCGTTCCTTGCTTGATGAGATGCGTGCGCCCGTCTGAGCCTAATGGTGCTGGATATCATAGATGTGAGAGACCCGATCCATTATCCCATTTTTCAGACACTTATACACTCCTTTCCATATGTACTTCTTTTATCATACGAGACACTATCATGCAAACATTATATACTTTCCATACAACTACTTTTAGCATAAAGTATACTTCTATGCAAACGTTACATACTACCATACACCTAGATACTCCTTTAACCATACATATACTCCCATGCAGACATGACATACTCCCATGCACCTGCATACTCCTTTATTTTTGCTCCTAGTTCGTTCCTCAGGCTATTCTCTGTAGCCAAATAGGAAGTCGTTCCATAAAAAAATTACGAATGGATCGGTTAGTGGTCACATGAGTATACATACTCCATGTGCAGTCTAGTAGCCCAGCATACATACTCCATTCAACAGAGTATACAGCAAAAGCACCATGGACCCACCAACATACTCCATTCGCTAGGTGATACATATATCACACCGACGAGTTATCACTACTGAACCTGTTAGACGTATATAGTGCATACGACGTATATAGTGCCCACGATGTACTGATCAGGCGCATGCATCCACCAAACACCCGGATTCCCAGCCTCCCGTAACATCAGCACCTACCATGTTTAAGCTTTGCCTTATCTTGGCATGTAATCAGACTCCCGTAACATTAGCACCTACCATGTTTAGCTTTGCATTATCTTGGCATATAATCCTGATTTATCTTTTGGTAGTTAGACCAAATCGTTCCCTGTATTCCATATATACGTCAGGCTGCTGTGAGGACCCCGATTTATTTGACTTGTAATGCTTAGCCTTCCATTGACCCTAGCATCACAAAACAAATAAACCAAGCCTCGAGATATGTATGCTTCCCAGAAATGCAGCATACACACCCCGTTACAAAATCATGCATCAATTCCATACATCACAATATAACAATTCTGGCGAAAGACATACATAATATAAAGTTATTACAACAAGGGCCGACCGGCCAAATAACAACAAGTATCATTAACAGCGGAAGCAAAAGTGCCACAAGATGGCTAAGACAAAAACCAACAGGTTAGCCACATAACCACAGGGCAACCGACCGGGCCGTCAAGCTAGTCGTCCCAACGGTAGCACAACTCACAAAAGCCGATCCCATTGGGGATCAACCTCTTCCTCTGCAACAATTAAGCAAAGCAAATGAGTACAAAAATGTACTCGCAAGACTTACGGGTAACAAAACCTAGTTACTACTATATACAGGCTTTAATCAAAGGAGAAGGCTCAAGGTTAATTTTCAGCATAAAGCAAGTTTTATTTGCAATAGATAATATGTTGAAGGCAATTTTGACAATCTGAATTTTATTTGCATAAATAACAGTGATACCATAAGTAATAATGTAACAACAACCTAGAGATGACTAACCCAATAGCCATCACAACAATAGCACGAATTACCCATTCGTACCACCCATGTCAAGTTTTAATTTAAAAAGGTTGTAGTCTAACTCTTGAAAAGCTTACCTAAGCGTGTCCATAACTTAGGACGAGGCTATTCGAATAGTTTTAAACCCTGCAGGGGTGTTCCAATGTACCCACACTTCAGACCGCCATTTTCCCAAGCTATTAAGCACACTTCCTTTGGTATGCCGGCACGGCTAAGTCCTACGAGATATTTCCAATGGAATGCGTTAATTAAGAGTCGCACGTATGGGGTTGACCCTCAGTAGCCAGCCGGCGAAATGGGCTAACAGGACCATACGTTGTGATGGAGCCAGGCAAGGCCGGGAGTCATTAACCATTTAGGGTAAAGCTAGCCGGACACTTGCAAGACCCCAATCGGGGTGGAGGACCTAGAAAGGAACCACCCCGGTCACACCTTTGTGATCCTTTTTCTCTATAAACTACAGCCAGCGACTCATTAATTAATACCTCCTAAGGTACTAAGTCAAGAGAGGTCCCATTTCCCTCTAGTGTGGTTAGCACGCACCAAAATGCTCGGATAACAGGTACTCACAAGTAGTTCGGTCCTTAATTTACTCGGGCACCATTCCAGTCACACCCATGAATCACACCATCTTACCATTGTGCCCAAGTCGAAATCATTTTGTTTTTATTTTTAGTTTTCACAAATAAACATAGCACAGAGGCTGAAATCATAAGGTTATAATAAGTTTATGTGATCAAGGTTATCGACTAAGTCAATAACCACCCAATTCTACCGGTAACCAAGCATTGCTAAGCATCATATCGCAAAGACAATAAGAGACTATAAATCATCCACCGGGCTCTAATTCACCAGTGAGGATAATAACCTAGGGTAGTGGCGGGGATGAATAATTTTAGGGCAACAATGCAGTAGGACTAACTACCTCTTAATCGACACAAAGAAATTAACTTTGACACGAAGAAGCATGCATACTTAGGTTTTGCAAACAAGATATTAGACTTTAAAAGTAATAAGAGCAATATGATCAAATGATGTTACACTGCTTGCCTTGCTGTAGATCACTTTCTTGCTGCAGAGGATTCAGTCATGTAATCAATAATTCCTTCGGAACCTAACGCGAAAAGGCGATAATCAAATAAGAACAAGAACTCCAAATAAAACTCAACAGCAAAAGTTCTCCAAATACCATGAAATTCATACAACAGCAAGATTATGATTTTAGACAATTTTAGAAACAAGAATTTCTTCATTTAGACTTAGTATGCAAAAGTTATGGCTAAAACAATTTTTCTCAGCCTGACTAATTCTAGATTAATTCCTATCTGTTACTGTTCATGGTATAAATTTCTAGAATGATCTAGAGTCTGAAATTTTTATGATAGGCAGGTTAAGACATTCTAAGAACAACAAAATTGAGTTTGCACAATTTGGAGTTAAAATGAATTAGTTATGATTTTTCTAAGTTGTAAAACTAGTGTAACATTGATATCAGTGGCAAAGATCACATTAAAACCTATTCTATACTGAAGTGCAGCACTAGAGGATTTTAACAAAGTTCAGTTTGCTCAGTTTGGAACTACAGAGAAAAGGTTATGCATTTCATAAATTTTTATGAGTTTCTAAACAACAGTTTATATTGAAAACAAGTTAATACAGTTTATTCCATTTTCTGCCACAGAAAAGTGCCTAAGTTCATTCTCATATTGAAGTTCATTTCATGGCGAGCTATCGTAACTTGATTCATTCAAAAGGAGCTATAATGATAAAGATATGCATTTTTGAAATTTGGATCGGCAAAATACTTAGGAAAAACAGAGCTCTCGGGAGGTCTAATTGAACTGACGGAAAAGGAGAGGTCGTGGCCGTCGATCCTTCATCGCACGGCTACGGACCCCGAAGCACAGTGCACCTCACGACGCGCACAAGGGAGGTCTAGGCCGTTGAGATCAGATCCAACGGTCCAGACGAGGGGTAGCACAGCACACGTGAAAATCCCGCGTGGAGGTGCTCAACGCGCATAGGGGAGGTCGGGACCGTTAGATCAAGATCTGACGGTCCTGATCTCCGAAGGAGGTCCTAAGGCTAAATCTACGGAGGGAGGTCTGGACGGTTAGGATATCTCGGGGAGGTCATGGATGGCCAAGATCCCTACCGACGGATCTAAAGCGCTGAGGAGGTCTAGGCCGTTAGATGGAGATCCAACGGTCCGAGCTACGGGAGGTCCTCAGCGGAGGATCTAATCGGAGGAGGTTGGGACGGCCAAGATCTACCAGGAGGTCTTGAGCGATCCAGATTTAATCGAGGGAGGTCCGAGCGATAAGGTTTAACAGAGAGAGGTCTGGACGGCTGAGATTTCCACGGGGAGGTCTACAACGGTTCAGATCTGCTCTAAAGAGGTCCTTAGCTCCTCCGAACAAAGGACCAGTGGGAGGTCTTTTGCAAAGAGGACCCCGATGGAGGTCCTGGGTGGTCTTTGCAAAGTGACCGAGGTGGTCTTTTTGCAAAGAGGACCTCGGTGGAGGTCTAGGGGTGGTCTTTTTGCAAAGACACGAAGGTGATCTTATCGGTTAAGATTGGGCCTAGGGAGGTCTTAACGGTTAGGATCAACACTAGGGGGAGGTCCAGGGTTTTCTTTATAAAAGACCAGGGGTGGTCTTTTACAAAGAGGATCCTAAGGGTGGTCTTTAGGGGTGGTCGTTACTAAAAGACTACGGGAGGTCTTTTTGCAGAGTGGTCCTAGCGGCGAGATTTAACCGGGGTGGTCCTAGGCGGTGGGATCAAAACAAGAGGAGGTCAAGGCGCTAGGATTTTTACGAGAAGGATCCTACGACCAAGACCTAATCTGAGGAGGTCTTCAATGGCCGAGATTAACCCTAGGAGGTCCTAAGACTTAGAGTTTACACAGAAAGCGTTCTACGACACAGATCTAACTTGGGGTGACCTTTAATGGCTACGATTACACCCAGGAGGTCGGGGACTTAGAAGGCACGCACGTTTTGCCGGCAAGACAGCATTAATGAGCAACCTCGGACAATATTAATGCCAATCATTAGACTATGATTCCTGCCCGAGTACGACACGACAAAACATGAGTTTGGTTTTTAGCTCACCGCCGGCGACGGGGACCTCGCCAGCGACAACCAAGGGCACCGCTATGCTCACAATAACATCGCGGGCCTTCCAGGCTAACTCTTGCCGGCGGCGACGGCTCAGAATGCCGGCGAGCCAGAGAGGAGCGATGAACAACTTTTTGACAAAACCGAAAACAAGAAAAAAGGTTCGCTACGACCTAACCTGACACGTGCTCGAGCTCTAGGAGGCTAGAATGAACTCACTAGGGCCAAGATGAGGTTCAGAGGAGCTCGGAGGAGAGGAGGAAGCCGAAGGAGGTGCTCCGGTGACCAGGAACTTCGTCGGAGACGAGGAAGAAGGTAGGGACGACCTCGAAGAACAGGTCCCCACAATGCCTCCCCCTGAAACCAACCGATTTGGTTAGAAAAGATGCCCAAGGTGGATAATCGAACAATTGGGCAAGCCAAGGTTGCAATTAAACCACAGGAGCTCGGGTGATCTTGGGGAACTTCAAAACCCGACAATGGTGGTGCCTAGGGTTCTTGAAGCCTGGTGGAGGGAGAGGAAGTCTAAAGGAGATAGGGAGGAGCTCAGGGTCTTTTGTAGCCACAGGAGCAAGACCACGGGCAGAGGCAACCTTCGGGTGCCTACTCCCTGCCATGGACTTGCTAGATTTGACAAGGGCAGGTAGGGGATGATTTCTTTTAGGGCAAAGCTCTGACACAATTAATGCATGGCAGAAAGAGGCGTTGGGAAGGACCAAAAGTGACAGGCCACTGCTCCCAATCGCTCGACACGACACACGACAAAGCGCGTGAAAACCATGACGACGGACCTCGGGAGGTCGGAGGAAGAAAAGCGAGGGCGAGGAGGTCCTGGACGTCCCCGATGCACTCGGGGTGGTCTGGGCGTCCGGATTGGCCAAGCGAGAGGAGGTCCTAGGCGGCGGGAGGTCCTTGGGAGGTCGTCGACGACCGGATGGAGATCCAAGGGCACAGGATGCACCTCGCCGTGCCGCTGAGGAGTGAGCCCGAGGAGGTCTAGGGTGGCTCAACCGAATCCAAAGGCGGGTCGACTCGAGTCGAGTCGGACTGGACCTAGGGTTCAAATCGAGTTTCAACAAGAGCTGCTCTTTGGGGAATTAATTAGAGTAGCAAAACAACTCCAAAATTCATGAGATTTTTACAGAAGCTTGCTAACTGAGTGATTGACCTTGAGTAAAATTTTTAGAGGTTTTTGTGCTGTGCATTTTTCTCCAAAAAATCTGCAAGGTTGACTGAAAGTTTAAGTTTGACGCCCTCTAAAAATATTCAAACAATTTCTAAAAATTGTGAAATTTTTCAGAGGGGTCACGTACCATCCCAAGAACTTAGGAAAAATATTTCGAGGAGATGATCAAAAGGTTTGACCAGATTGTTTTTGGAAGGTGAGGTTTTGGATCAAAAAGACTTGTGACTTTGTATTTCCATGACTTCTTGTACAAGATTTGCTTAGTACACAAAGGAAATACATGATGTAAGAAAAAAAATTTAATTTCTACTCATTTTCTTACATTTGGAACACAAGTCTAAAACTTGGGATGTTACAGCTGCCCAAGGAATCAAACGTGGTATGTTAGTGGTGGTAGCTGACCCAATAACCCCATCAAGTAAGTGGTATCCCGAGGTGGATGAACGGTAGATACAATGGGAGTAACTACATCTGGGAGTAGCAAAAAAGCTTCATATATATATATATATATATATATATATATATATATATATATATATATATATATCGCCTCGAATCGATGCGTGAGTATGTCGGAGGAGCCTCTTGGCGATTCCAAGTGTCGCGAGCCACCGCCAAAGAGCCCAACCGTCAAGCCCATCAACTAGTTATCAAAAGCCGCCGAGCAATAGGTAACGATTCGGTATTTTCGGATTTTCTCGAAAAACCCGAACCATAGAAAAACCATAAATTCAAAAACCGTACCCAATACTTGTCAAACCGAGTTCACCGGTATGGTTCGGTTTTTTGGTACGATTTGTTCGATTCGGTGTAGAAGTGAACAACGCTACCTGTCACCCCACGAGCGATTTATCCCCACCCCTGGGATAATCCCCGTGAGGGAAATTGTCACCCCTATTGCCAGGGAGTAGCAAACGGTTCTGGTTGTGCCCGACTGAGATTAGGGCATAACATAACTTCACGAGTTGCTAATCATCAAGATATAAATATGCATGCAACAAGTGAAGAATCTACAATAGATATATATTTTGGACAAAACACAAGATATAATGAGATAACACAGACCACAAATATTATTGTAATACCCCGTCTTCTAGCTCGAAGGACCAATTTGTAATTTAGGGAAATTGAGCAAGGAAAACGGAAGGGAGAAGGCAATTGCGAGCCATGCTGGCCGTGCCATGATCGACTCGGGTTGGGCGTGCGTGCGTGCCAACCAAGCGGGCCTGACTTGGACTTTATAAGTAGGAGTGGAGGGCTCCCTCTACCCCCTATGCCCTAGTTGCAGGGCGCCACCTCCTCCCCTGGCTACCGCCTCTCCTGTCATTTCCTCCCTACGGCACCCCTCTGCCGCCCTACCCTTGGGTGCTGCTCCTGCTGGCCAAAGAAGGAGGAAGGCTAGAGGATTCGGCCAGCAAGAGGAGAAGAGAAGCAAGGAGTAAAGGAGCAAGGAGAAGGAGAGGAGAAGAAGAAGAAAAGGAATGAAAAGAGGAGGTTGTTCACGGGTTCCCGTGATCCGTCGTGTTTTGCCAAGGGTAAACTCTGGTAATCCCAAGGTTTTGCTATGGATTAGTCCATGTTAAGTTTGTAGCTGGTTTTGGTTAGGGAAGGTTTAATTTCCAAAATGCCCTAGTTCATCGAGGTTAGGTGCAGAACCTTGCGGGGCAATTTGGGGTATTTAGGCTCGGATTCAGAGGTTGATCCAATTAAAGAAAAGTTTGATAATCTAGTTAGCTTTCTAGGAAAGTATGTATCATTAGAATCAGAGTAGCGAGTGAAAAGATACAGCCTCGGGAAAGTCGTTGTCCAGAATTTAGACGAAGATGGCAGACGTCGTGAAGATGGGCGGTCTGCCATGAAGATGGGCTAGTTTCATATAGTAGATGGCAAAATTAATATGTGGTGACAACTTTAATAATTTATAAACTTTTGTGTAGTTTCTAGAACTAGTATCGTTCATATATTTGTAAGTTTTGGAATTAAAGATATACAATTGTGAAGCGGACTATCCTGACAGATTCATGGATGGTCTTCGGGGAAATAAATGGAGAAGAAAATAGTAGAATTAGAGGTCCATCATAACTAGGAAGTTGTAGTTTTTTCATGAGGATTCCAGAAATTTTTTGGATGGTTGAATTTGGAGTTAAAATGAATAAGTTAGAGCCATTTTACCACTGGGACAGTGGGTAGTATATCCGGTAGTTTTTGGTTAATTGGGTCGGTTCGGAGTAGACGTGCGATGACGATAATTGTAAAGTGTGTGTTGTAATGTTGTGATTTTGAGTAGTGTATTGCCATGTTTGTCCAGGGAGTGCGGTCTCTAGTGCTTTGCCGCCGCTTTGCTATCCAGCTTCACGGGGATAAAGAGGCAAGTGGATGGTAGACAGTGTTCATTGGATGATCGTTGTATTCTTTACCATTGATTACCATTATATTGTTCATTCTTTTAACTTATTTAATTGCAAGCAATGTGAATGGTCATGATATTATTCGTATTGATGGATGTGAGAATGCTGGATGATGGTATTATTGATGAACCTATGAATAATTGTGAATTCATAAGCATAATTTCATAAGAGAAGATGACCGTGGTGATCACACACCTCCACAGGAGTGGAGGAGGTCCCCAATCCTTGAGAAGGATGGGCTTGGGAGTGAACATTGTCCGAGTGTTCACTCACGCTATACCGGTATACGCAAAAGAAGTGCATATGGACATGTAGCGTAGGGATGCATTGAATGAAAAGAGAATTGGATGATTGAGTATGAGAATAAAGAAAAGAAAACAGTTGATATTGATGATGATTGGTTTACAATTAATTAATCATTATTTATTATTGTGTTTGCTGAGTTGTGGACTCACCTTTGCTCTATTGTTATTTTTAGGTGACCATTGATACTGCCTCGCTTGGGAAGGGCTAACACACTGGATCCACATCATACACTTGATTACTTGATTCATTTGACATGATAACTCATTCTATAACTTGATGATTCATAGTTAGGACATGAAAGTATTGCTTAGGCTTAGAAGATATGTTGGAGTTGATTATTCACTTAATAGACTTTATTCAATTGGTTTGAGTAAATCTTTGTTTATTGTTGTAACGTCCCAAAATTTAGGTTTTCAAAAATCTTTTGAGTAGTTTAGATCCCTGAAAAATTTCACCCATTTTATTTGAATTAATAAAGCTTAATTGGGAATTTATGAAATTTAAAATATTTAATATTACTAATATAAACATCAATTAAATGAAAAGCAGTGTTAGTTGGGTTCCTTGTGCTCCAAGGAATTTTCCTATATTTTATTGTTTTTTTAAATTTATTTTCTATTTATTTTGCCTCATTTGAATTTCAGTCTTTTCCTAAATTCCTAAATCAATTTTCAATTTGGAAAATCCTCGTGGGCCGAATTGGTTCAACCCACTCGTTCCTCTCTCTCTCTCTCTCTCTCTCTCTCTCTCTCTTCGACCCGTCTTTTTCCCTAGCCCAACCCGTTTCACCACCGGGTTCCGTTGTCAGCCGAATTTATTTGCTATTTGTTTTGCCTCATTTAAATTTTAGCCTTTTCCTAAATTCATAAATCAAGTTCTAATTCAGAAAATCCTCGTGGGTCGAATTGGTTCAGCCCACTCGTTCATCTCTCTCTCTCTCTTCAACCCGTCTTTTTCTCTAGCCCAACCCGCTTCGCCACCAGGTCCCGTTGTTAGCCACTCCCGCTCCCTTGGCCTACCTGTTAGCTGCCATCGTTGCACGCGTGTACACCATGCCGCTGCCGAGCATTTTCGGAGTGGACTCTGTCGCGCCGACGCTTCGGTGTCAGGGTCAAGCCCGACTCCCCACGCCATAAAAGTGCCACCCGCGCGCCTTGCTCTGCTCCGTGCCACCGCCTCTGTGCCCTAGTTTCTCTCTGCCCAGGACACCTTCAATTGCCATCGCTCTAGTCACCTTTTCCATTGCCGGAACCTCGTCCCCGCATCGTCGTTCTCCCCTGTTGCCGTCCCTCGGGCCACAACGACCGCGTCACCGACTCCGCCTAAACGTCCTCTATGCTTGGCGCTCATCCACCAATGCTCCCGAGCCGAGATTCGCCGTCGCCATCTTTGTCTTCTTCCTCTCCGGCCGTGCCTGCGATGCCCGAAACGCTTTCGCCACGTTCCTCGTAACCTCAATGAGCCCCTCTCGAATTCACTTGCATCATATCATGTTCTACCTCCTAATCTATATTTTCCCTCTTGTGATTTCTCGTTTCATTCACTGTACACAGAGATTTCTGTTCATCTCTCTCATCTCCAGCCGTCAACCTTCACCGCCTGATTCTGCCTCTCTGGTGGGTCTCTGCCTCTCATCGACCCCACCATCTTCATCCCTGTGTGATGTTCTCTCCGGTGCTCCTCTTCCTTTCCTCGAAACGTCACTAGAACCACCTCGCCGTTGATAGCTGAGTTTGCGCTGCCGCTTCTTTGCTCGCCGTCGGTGATTGACGTCGTTCCTCGCTACCACAACCGCATCACCACATCCGCCTTGTGATCCTCTTTTCATTTTGCCCATCCACTCGCGCCGCTGTTAGCTCCGGTGAGTTGACGAGCTCCGAGCGCCACCTACATTGCCATCTGTGTCAGCAGCCACCTCATTGCCTTGTCACCTCCCAACTCCTCCCACCTCAGCATCAACCACCTTGTGTCAGCGCCTCGAGTAGCACCACCCGAGACCCTCTATGCACTGAGCTAGTCCCAGGATCCAAGGCTAGCTCGCACAGTCGCAACAGAGATAGAATCACAACCATACAACAAGCTAATGAAGAAACAAACAAATTAATATTAACATAAGCAAAATACTTTATAGTCAAGGTTGTTGCAAGGGTGCCTCACTGGGCTTATAGCAAAAGAGAAATACATAGCAGCGGAAACACAGAAGTTCGCAGGGTCTATTCGACTAGCCCACAGGCTCATCGAGTAGAGGACGTCCCCTAGATCGCAAGGCCCTCGTAGAACTCCTCTTCATAGAGCACTGAGCTCCCTAGATCACCCTCCTCTGCTGATCAAACAAAGGCGCAAGGCCTTGAGTACTTTGAATGTACTCAGCAATTCATAGGGAAATACATGCAAGTAATAATCATGTAAAGCTTAACAAGGAAGAGTTGTACGATTAGTTGGCAGAAAGCAACTTTTACAGGAGATACAATAAGTAGATTGCAAAGCACAAGTTGAAAGAATATACATAAGTAAACAAGTTCATTTGAAAACACTTGTGGACACCCTATCCACAACTAGACCTCACTGTGATCACCCTAATCATAGCTCGGACCACTCCAGACCACTCAAGACCTCCTCAAGGCCACCACATTTTGAAGAAAAGTCTACCCTTTGCATGAAAGTTCCGGGCATGACCATAACCGAGGCCGCGACTATTTGAATAGATTTACACTCAGCAAAGGTTGCACACTTTACCCACAAGAGGTAGTCGCTTGATACGACACACGTTTCCTTAGATGTGTGAATCAAGTAGAGACCACCACCAGACTTTTACAAAGGTCCACTTGACTCGGTTCTGCTCGCTAAGGTTTTGTCGTCTTGGCTCCCTCTTGCGCCGTTCTCAACCACAACAGAACCGACTCAAGCTTTGCTAATTATTGCACCCGATCCACTCCATCCTAGACATGTGGTTGCACAAGAAGACCCAGATCAATGGTTCAAGGTTAAGTCCTTAGTTGGCTGCTCATGCGAGACTATCCACATCCTAGTGTGCTCACGGCACCCACACTAACGACCTTCCACTCGCCCGAGTATAAAACATTTTGAGGTTCCTTTCAGCCAAAGGACCACCCTAGTCCTGGCACACAAGTTTTAGTGAAAGCGACAACAGATGTCGTGGCACACACAAGCCACACTTCGTATTAAATAGCAACACAGGCCATTACTACACAAGCCACAAACCATGTGCGCTGGGGTAAAATAACATTGTTGGTTCAAGAAAGAGATCAACGTGAACTAGAGCAGCGCTAAGCCAACACAATACCCAGGTTGGTATACAACAAGAAAGACCAATCAAGAGTACCCATCCTAGGGATGTCCAATGATACATGTCAACATGTATATCTCAAATAATCAAGGAGTCTTACTAGAAAGTAGGTAATTAACTACTCCCAAAAACCATTTTATACAAATAGCCATGCATGATACGTTAAAACAACATACTTTTACAAAAAAGGGCTCAATATGATCAAGGTCTATGACTTGCCTTCGATAAAGAACTAGGAAGCTTATGTAGAGGTGGCTAGGTCCAAGAACTCCTCGGAGAAACCGAAATCTACGCGTTTGAAGAAAGCAAACAATAAGCAAAGCAAACTCCAATAAGAAGATCAAAGAACTCACCAAACTAGAGCCAAAGAAAGGTTACATAAAAAGATGGAAACCAGAGCTTGAATCGCTCAACGAGGGCTCAAACAAGGGAGGTCTAGCTCAAAGGAGGAGGTCCAAAGCACTAGGCAACCAACAGAGGCCAGAGAGCTCTATCGGGCCTTTTATATAGGCACAAGGAGGTCCTGAGAGAGGAGGACGTCGTATTTAATGCACATGACAGGAGCATGTGATGGAGGGAAAAGGAGCAAGTCAAGGAAGTGACCCTAGAGGGAACTAGTACTGTAGAAGGAACGACATTTAATATGATGCAACAACATTTAATGCGTGTGGACTCTCGTGGTACTTGAGACACGACGAGAGGAAGAAGAAGGTGAGCAGAGGACCTGAGAAGGGGGTCCCACTGGAGGGGTGGTTGCTATCGCAAAGGTGGTCTTTGCGAAAGGACCAGGAAGTCCTGAGGACAAGGAGGTCCTGAGGGAGTCATGACCGCAAAGGTGATCTTTGCAAAAAGACCAGGAGGGTTGTCTTTGCAAAAAGACCTGTCGTGACCAACAAGAGGTCTTAACCCTGAGGGGGAGGTCTTGACCAACGGGAGGTCATGACCCAAGAGGGTGGTCTTTGCAAAAAGACCGGGGGATCTTGAGGAGGATGTCCTAAGGACAAGAGGCCAAAGGCACGGCGAAGTAGGGCTGCCTGATTCGAATCAGGCGGTCCTAAAGGAAAGGAACGTTCGGACCACCCGGACGCTTCACTAGATCGGGCTGTCTGGTTTCAATCGGACGAGCCACAAGGATTGGCACGTTCGGATCGCTCCGAACGCGCCCACAGGATCGGACCACCCATTAAGATCCAACGGTTGAAAAGAGTAGGAGGTCCAGGGGTGGTCCTGTGTGGTCCAGATTGAGCCACGTAGACGCTCCAAAGGAGGAGCTCCAAGGGAGGATGTCAAGGGAGGTCCAGATGGTCAGGATGAAACAAGGGGAGGTCCTGACGGTCAAGATTGAACAAGGGGAGGTCCTAACGGTCAAGATTGAACAAGGGGAGGTCCCGAAGGGAGAAACGCATCCCCAAGCTTTGAATTTCAGAAATCAAAGATGTTTGAAACACAAACTCGAGCTTGGAAAAAACCTACAGGGAAATCCAATCACAGGAGAGGTCTGAATTTAAGGGGAGGTCAAAACACAAAGAAGGTCTGAACCTAAAGGGAGGTTCAAACACAAAGGAGGTCTCAACCTAAAGGGAGGTCCAAACACAAAGGAGGTCTTGAGGAAGGAAAAGCTAGGCCGCAAGCTACACAGGACGAACAGAGAAGGGAAACTAAAAGCCAAAGAACACTAATAAACTCAAGATCGACCAGGAGAGTTAATTGGAGTTCGGTTTATTCAAGATAAATCTCCAAATTTTCCAAAATTCCTAGTTAAGCTTGAGAAAATGACAGAACCGAATGGTTACTTTTGAGTTTTGAAATTTTTTCAAAAAGGCTCCGAAAATTGGGATGTTACACCTTGCATCACACATGTGGCCTAACCCATACCAAACCTGAAACCCAAACCGACATCAACCTAGTTCACCGTGGACCAAACCACTTACCTGTGGACCCACGTGTCAGTTTCTTATTTTTTAAACCCAATCCATCATGCACCGTAGACTCGAGTTTGTGGATCTAGTATATAGACGAGTGGCCCACATGTCAGCCGCTTTTCCTTTTTTGGATTTCCTTTAATTCTTGAAAATCCATAAATCTTAGTGGTCTCACATGTCATACATTCAGCCTTTTCTAGAATTTCCAAAATAAATATTTTGGGAATATTCTATGGTCCCACCTGTTAGTTTCTCTCTCCTTTTTCCTTTTCAACGTTTTCCTTTCCAATCAAACTTCTGAGAGCTTGTTCTTCCTCATACGAACTCCGATTGAACCCATTCAAGTTTGTAAATTCATCTAAATTCAAGATCTACCTTCCTGTACCATTAAATTTCAATTTAGAGTTTATTTGATATGTATTTTTGAATTTTGGTTATTTTACGCTTTCTTTCTCGTTAGACGTTGAAGTCCTAGAATCGTCCGAAGGAGCTGGAGGTCAAGGAAGTAGAAGATTAAAGATAAAATCAGAACATTATTGCTATAGTAAGGCAAGTTGTATGTTTTACCATGTTGAACCCAATTTTCCAAAATTACCTTGATTCAAATTATTGCATTTTACTTTAAGTATTTATTTAAATGTTTTGTGGTTAGCTATTCACCCATTTGATTATATCCACTTTGCCCATTGTATTACCATGATCTTTTGTCACCCTAGTTTGGTTAATTATTGGTTGATATTATTATGGCACCACCGTGGGTTGGTTAGAGACGAATAGTCTGCTTAGCCATGCAACGGGTCATTGATACCATTTTGAGTTGCAAGATATAAACTTGACTAAATGATTATGGAACATGTTATGAAAAGATTGTGCGCCGTAGGTTGTTACTCGTTGATGGTATGTGATGCACTTAACCAACAGGGTGGGAAGAATATTTAGACTGAGGCGAGTGGAATGGATTGGTGGTATGATGGACTTGTGATTAGGAAATGTGAATTGTTGTTACTAGTAGAATTTTGGTAGTCTCACCTTGGTCAATTAAGAACTTAACTTTGTGTGCCATTGAACTGAGCCACAACTGTACAAGCGCATGCTTGATGGGGCAGACCTAACCTAGTAAGTTGTGGAGTTTTGATATTGACTACTCAGGTAGTAGGTTTAGTTATGGGTGGAGGTGTGGACTACTCTGAAAGTCACATCGATAGATGGTTCGCCGCTTTCAGGTCCAACGGTGTGCGTCGGACTAGCGAGTCAGGTTAGAGTCAACAATATGTGTATCAGGAGAGTCAATTGTTGAGATAAAATTTCTAAAAGGTTTGGTTGTGATCAGCTCTGATCAAGTTGATTGCATCTTATTGGTAAAGTGTATTACCTCTGCAGAGTGTTAACAATCTATTCGAATAGTCGCGTCCTCGGTCATGGACATGCTCGGGGATTTCATACGAGGGGTAGATTTTTATAAAACAATTGGGAAGGGATAGCTGTGTGAGGAAACTTATGCAGTTGTGTGAAAGAAACTGATTAGGTTATGTGAGTTTTGTGAAAACAATTTCTAAACTATTATTGTTATTTGTTTTAAATTACGCTTTCAATCTATTATTCATATTCAACTGCAATTGTTGCCTTTATGCAAAAGAACCATAGATGCCATATCCTTTGGAATAAACCATCATTTATAATTGCATTCTGTGGTGTGACTTTTTGAGTACTCTATGTACTCATTCTTGCTTCAAACAATGTTGTTCAGTTAAAGAAGGTTACATCGGTTCATCGTTGGTCAACAAGATCTACTTCAAGGATCGTAGAGAACTAGGTCGTGCTACCCCAGTCGATTACCTGTGGGCATATGGATGGACTTCACTGAAGTTATTTTGTTACCTTCCACTGCAGCTTATTTGAGTTACTTGTCTTTCGAGGCATTAACTGCAAGCTTTGACCTTAAGGTTGTTACTCTGATAATTATAGTTATTTGCTTATTTATTAGTCATTTTGCATATGGAATGATATTTTATCGATGTTGCTACTGTGTGCATTAGCGTGATCCTGGACTAGTGCAGTATACATAGAAGGTCCAGATTTGCATATTTGGGCCCCGACAATTATCTTGTCATGCTTCCCAAGAAATAATTATCTATGATTGCTATGTTGTTATGCTTGTGTTGATGTGACTCGTGGATGGGTTTTACCATTGATATACTTGCTGTAATTTAGTGTTAATTGATGTTAAAATTGATAGTGTAGTTTAGTGGTATTCCGGGCTCCGTGTTGGGCCGAGGTGTTACAATTATAACCAAGGTTGTCCAAAATACATCCAAAAGCCAAAGTAAATAACGAGGTTTAATAAGCTTACAAGGTATTACAAGAATTAAAGAACCTTATCCTCTAACCCATTACATAACATAGCAGTTCATATTACAAATATTTATTACTTCTCCCCATTTGGGATCAAGTACCAAAAGAGAGCCCATCCAAACCTAGGAGTGAGGAGGAGCATCCGAAGAAGAGGGACCGGTGCGACGGTGACAAGAATAGCTAGGTGACTGATTCCTCAATGGAAGAGACACGAGAATCAACATTGGAAATCATAGATAAGATGGCTAGGTGATCGGTTTGCATCTCGGTTGCCCGACCATAAACCTAGAGGTCAAGTTGGCCAACCCGGCATGCAAATATTCCACGAAGAAAGGATCACCACCACCATGTTGTGGTGGCTCTTGCTGCGGAGGGTGCCTTACCAAAGGACGGTTCCTCAATTCCCTTTGGTGATAGCCTTCTGGCTTGTATTGCTTACGAGAAGGGAGAGGAGCATTATAGTCAGTGACAAGGATGATGATCTTCATGATATAGGGAAGTAGTAGATACACTTTCCCAAATCCTGTTTGGACGAGGTGAGCTCACGCAATATTAAGTCCACGACATCAAATTTCTTTCCTTGAATGATGGACTCAATTACATTCCATGCATGACCCCTCACAGCATCATTGTTTCCACTCCTTGGCAAGATGGTGGCTCGGATGATGCGGCTGATGACACTAGGTAGTGGTAAGAGACCTGCTACCTTTCCAAGAACAAACCCATGATAAGAAGGATCATAGAAACTGAACTTGAGCTAGAGTTTGGAGGACCGGTAAACATGAATCTTGGTGTAAGCTCTATGAGACAAATTCAGGGCTTGCTCAAAGTGAAACTTGGTGGTAGAGAATAGTTGGGAGCTAGTCATCCAAGTGAGAGTACCAAGATCTGGAGATATGAACATTGTAACATAGAACTCTCGGATGATATCGTCATGGTAGTTGCACTTGGTATTGACAATGCCATCCAAGCAAGCTGAACAAAGGCGAGTGTACAACCCGACATAGTGTGTCTGCCAATTCAGATACTCCCAATTAACATAGTTATGAATCGCAAACTACTTGGACTCGTAGACTTGATAATAGGAATCTTGTTTAAAGGGAGTATGAAAGCGATCCTCAGAGGCATTGTTTGGCATAAGATATTTGATTTTTGTGCCTGGGAATAGCGAATTCATCATTTCAGATTTGTCGGAGGTCAACGCGAGGTAGAGAGGTTGAACTCGGATAAGTAGTATGTTCTGGGGGAACAAACATTTCATCTTCAAAGGTTTCTTCCTCTTCGTTTTCTTCTTCTTCTTTGACCTCAGCATGATCGCTCACAAGGGGGGAAGAAGGAGAGTGGGAAAGGTTGTGAAGGAACTCTGCATTTTCTGAATTACTGTCATCTGGAGGAGGTCGATGAGTAGCTTGCCATGATGGCCTGGTTGACTTGCGACGAGATGAGGAGGCATCGCTATTTGGGCTGCGAGATACGGTCTTGGTCCTTGGCATGATAACTGATGAGAATAGAAAACAAGGATCAATAGTAGTAGATAAATTAGAAACAAGGTATTGATGTTTCTGGCAGGGGCGGTCAGGCTGCACTCAGCACGCCGCTCTGGTAAAAAAACGCAATAACCTAAATAATTCCAATCTACTACAAGATCTATCACAAGATGACATTGAATAGACAATAAAAAAAACAAAGATTTGTGTGCTCCGTACACAATGTAGCAAAGATTTGCAAGATTTTGTCAATTGTTCCTCAAACCCTAGAAAAAGGGGAAAAAGGAGAGAAAAGAGGGAAAGGAGAGGAAGAGCAGCATTACAAGGGGGGGGGGGGCGGAGGGAGGCTGGGAGGTTGGCCGATGTTGGCAGGGAGTGGTGATCGAGCAGTGGTGGGAGGGCGGCGATTTTGGGGAGAGGGAGAGGAGGATTAACCAGCACTACTACAAAAAGGCACATACTAGACGCCTCATCACAGACGGTTGATCAAAACCGTCTGTATTACATGACATCACAAACAGTTTTGGTTTAGAGACCGTTTGTGTTACTAGCTGCGCTAAAAACTATCTGTGAACAGGTAATATCACAGACGGTTCATGATAAAAACCGTCTGTAAAGTATTATAGACGGTTCGTAATAATAACCGTATGTGATATTGCTACATATCACAGACGGTTTTATGTTGGAAACCGTCTGTGATACTTCACAAACGGTTCTTATTAATAACCGTCTGTGCTATTACTCCATGTCACAGATGGTTTTTTTTTTGGTTGAAAACCGCCTGTGATAATTATCCCATCATAGACGGTGCGCTGTTTTGCTCGCTTACTTATCATCCATTGCAGTGCACTCCTCAATAGTCTTCTTCTCCAACTCTGACGCTACGGTGAGTCCATCGGCGCCACTCCGTGTCCGGTTTTTAGTATCGCCTCACCTCACTGAGCCCACTCGATCGATCGTGTGGTCCATTTCAGCTATTGTTGCCCATGCTGAGCTGCATGTCACCGCCGCCGCCATCGACGCCAACTATTCTCCGGTGAGTGCTCGACCCCACCAAGGTCGATTTCCCCACCTATATGTCCCCCCTAAAGCTGTGTATCTGCTTCGTTTCAGTTTATTTCCACCGAGAAGACCTTTCACCGAGGAGCTTGCCGCCGTCACCTCTGCTCACCGACGACCAGCCGCCTTGGACCTTCCCAGGCTGTCGGGACCCGAAAATGCATCTCAGGAACCCTCTGTGTATTCTGTACTAGTCCCAGATCAGTAGCTAGCTCACACAGCAAATAGTGATGAAATACCATCCATTTATTCAATTTAACTAAAAAGATCTCAAAATAACAAATAATAATAATAACTGGACCTTATGGTCAACGTTTACTTAACTTGCCACGCAGGGCTAAAGAAACAAACAAACTCTTGCAGCGGAACGAAACTCTTCAAATGGCCAATCAACATGCCCACAGGCAATCGAGTGGAGAACGCATCCTAATCCGCAAAACCTTCATGGTCCTCCTGGGCGAAGAACTCTTGGACAGCTTGATATTCTCCCTCCACTGCTGATCAAACAGAGGGTATAAAGCCATGAGTACTTTGAATGTACTCAGCAAGCCGTGGGGAAATGTATGTAAATAGTATTCATGCAAGGCTTGAACAAAGGTTAGCTGTATGACTCTTTTGTGAAAAACAGCATTTACGATAAATACAATAAATAGATTGAAATGCTGCATTGAAAACAATAATAAGTAATTAAACAATTCCTTTGAAACAACTAGTGAACTTTCCCATTCACTTCCCAACCAAACCAACGATAAGTGAATCCCTATTCACAAATCGGCACAAACCACCAAGTGAATGACCTATTCACCAAACGAACATTATATTCATCAAGTGAATTTCCCATCCACACTCCGACATATTTTTGAAGAAACTCTATCTCTCATGTGAAATCCCCGAGCACGTCCATAACCGTGGATACGGCTATTCGAATAGTTTTACACTCTCCAGAGGTTGTACAGCTTGACCCACAAGAGATAGATCAACTTATAATGTCCGTTTAACACACTTCCGAGGTGTGCGACTAAGTGATCATCACAAGGCTTTTACAAAGCTCCTTCTTAACCCAGTTCTGCCCGCTAAGGTTTCAACACTGAATGTCTTTCCGACCAAACAGGGCCCCCCTCTTGCGCCACCGTGAGAATACGTTTCCCATAACTCACACTTCACATGATAGAACCAAAATTAAGACATTGCTAATTAGTCAGCCAAGCCCGTCCCATCAGGCATGTGGTTGTACGGTTAAGGCCTAGTTCAATGGCGCACAAGATTAAGTCCTTGACAAATTACTCAGGCGAGACTACCACAACCAAAATGTGTTAAATTCACACCCCCACTATCCACCAACCACTCGTCCAAGCAAAAACCATTTTGTTCAACTAAAACCCATGACTAACCCTGTCATGGTACACAAATTTTAACAAGAGTTGCTCACCACCACGGTTCTATATTTCATTAAGTCAAGATTAATCATTATGACACATGTGATGACAAACCCATCGTAACTAAGCTGAACTAAGCATTGATACGATACCTATGTTGGCAATATAAATATATCCAAAAGGATTCATGACATTCAAACAATCAATGGAGGCATAATGACAACAGGTAATAACTATACCCAAAGCAATTTGTATAAAGATAGCATGCAATTGTATAAAACAATATACTTTGAAATCATAGGTTCAATATGATCAAAGAACCACGACTTGCGTTGGAATAAATCATGTGATTGATCTTGATCTTGGTATGCTACGCCTTGCTCAAAGCTTCTGAAGTATCAACGTCTACTCGTAAAAATAAGCAAATAAACTAAATAAATAAATAACAGAGAGAAAAAACTAAAAAAATGAAGTAAAAATCTCAGATTAATAGATCTCGAATTTAGATAAATTTAGGAATTTGAATGGACTCAATCGGAGTTTGGATACAAAAGATATGGGCTCTGGAAGATTGAAACCCTAAAGAAATACCAAATTGGATTTTCATATTATTCCGAATTATTTTCCTATTGGAAATTCCAGAATATGACGCACGGCTGACGTCAGCAAGGGTTTTTCGCCGGAAAGAAAATAAAAAGGAAAAGAAAATCCTTTGACAGATGGGATCCACGAGTCGGTGGCTAGGCTCACGGTGGACCGCGTTCACCAAGCCGGGCGATTGGGTTAGATTTGGACTCGCCTCATCAACGCTAACGTGGCTCCACGTGGACGACACGGCGATGCTGAGGCTGACATGGAGGTGACCTGGGGGTGACACGGCGCTGGTGTGGACGTCGGCAAGGGAAGCGGTGCTCGGATCCCGATAGTCCCGGCGAACGGCGGCTCGCCGGCGGCGATGGGTGGCGCAAGGAGGTAGAGGGCGAGATGGGGATCACAACGGTGGGCTCACGTGTGCTCGCGAACGATCGTGGCGGCCGGTGGTGAGGATTAGGCAGAGGTTGGGCCTCGGGCGCAACAGATCTAGGGCTCCGGTGGGCTTCCGATGAAAACAAGGTCACCGGGAGGTAGCCCTCGATCTTGCAAACTCGAGGGAGACGGCGGCGAGGCTTGAGCGGCTTCGACGGCGATACAAGAGCTCAACGGAGTTGCAGCGGCGCAAAGCTTCCTTGGCAGAACCTGGCGGCTAGGGCTTCGCTCCGAGGTCGAGGTGGCCGGGTATGGGATGCGGAGGGTGCGGGCTCTCGGTCCCCTTTTAAAGCCTTGGTTGGGAGAGTCCGAGGCGGCTACGCGAAGAACGCGGCGCGGCGAAGGAAAGCGGAAGGGAAGAGGAGTCCGCGAGGTTGACGACGCTGATGTGTCGGCGGGACCCACAAGACAGCGGAGGTGACTTCGGTTTGCATCAAGGCGCGAAACGACACGGCGATCGACGGTGGGGCCTCTCACGCATGCTGTGGCGGAAGGAGATGGAGCGGGCTGCGGCGAGAATGAGCCGGAAACGAGGAGAGTTGGGCCGAGGCTTAGGGTTTCGGCCCAAAGGACTGTTCCGAGATTTTTATTAGTTTATCTTTTTAGAAAATAGCAGAAAACACAAATGGCAAATAGAAACTAGCAAATGCACTCGGAAAAATTCTAGAAACATCTAGAAAATATATCCAAGCACATAGAATCCAAATAAAATAATTTCGATAATATTTGATGTTGACATTATTCATATTAAATTTTTTTTGAACTCTAAAAATTCATATTAAGATTTTAACTTTAGCAGAAAAATCCAAATAGTTATTTTTCTTTTAAAACTTCAAAACAGACCAAATTTTTGGGATGTTACACCGGCCGACTTCATTGACACCTTCCTCGTGATCGAGGTGAGCTACTGGAGCATAAGCATCCTTTAATTTGAGTAGTTTCGGCGTTTATGCCGAAATCACTAGTGAAGCCCATGGTCACCCTTTTATTTATTTTCAGGGGTTTCAACACAAACCGTGTGATGGACCGAAGCTGGATGTACGCTAAGAACCGTGTGAGTGAAGAGTACATTAATGGCGTGTGTGCTTTTACAAGAGCTGCCAAGAGGAATATGTTGAATAAAGGGGCGGAATATATGTATTGTCCATGCATTGACTGCGAGAATCTGAAGATGTTTGACAACCAAGCACAGATCCAATCACATTTGATTCGAAGTGGTTTCAAAAAGAGGTATACACGTTGGACCAGTCACGGTGAAGAGCAGATTATACAAGAAGGTAGTAATAACAACATCATCAACGAAGTCAACGATATGCCGCCAGATGATGTTGATTATTGTTCCGATTCGGATAAGCTACATGATGACAATCTGGATCAGATGCTTCGCGATGCATAAGTGAACTATAGTGAGAGAGAGTTTGGTAAATTCGAGGGCTTGATGGAGGACTCGGAGAAGCCTTTGTTCCCGGGCTGCAAGCCGGAATACAGAAGGTTATCATCCGTGCTTGAACTGCTGAAATTGAAGGCAAGCAACGGTTGGTCCGACAAGAGTTTCACGACGATGTTAGGTCTCTTAGCGGACATGCTTTCGGATGGAAGCGAGTTGCCCAAAATCACCTACATAGCCAATAATGTTCTTTGTCCGTTGGGAATGGAAGTAGAAAAATACATGCATGTCCAAACGACTGTATCCTCTACCATAAAGAGTACGCAAACATGCATGTATGTCCGGTGTGCAACGCATCCCGATACAAGCGTAAGAATCAATCAGATGACGGCGAGAGAATCGAGGTGAAGAAAGGACCTCCTGCTAAGGTGGCGTGGTATCTTCCTGTAATTCCCCGTTTGAAGCGGTTTTTTGCGAATCCAAAGGAGGCAAATCGCACGCTGGCACTCGTGAAGAGCGTAAGGTGATGGAAAGCTAAGACACCCTGCTGATTCCACCCAGTGGAGAAACATCGATAGGAGGTTTGCACACTTCGGTGCGGAACCGAGGAATATAAGGTTTGGATTGAGTACAGATGGAATGAATCCTTTCGGTAACATGAGCAACCAACATAGCACTTGGCCCGTGACTCTCTGTATGTACAACCTTCCTCCTTGGTTGTCTATGAAGCGGAAGTATATTTTGCTGTCGATACTTATCCAAGGGCTGAAGCAACCTGGGAATGATATTGATGTGTACCTAGCACCATTGATTGAAGATCTAAAAATACTGTGGATCAAAGGGGTACAGGTATGGGATGCGTACAAACAAGAGTATTGCACCGTACGCTCCTTGTTGTTCTGCACCATAAATGATTATCCCGCCCTTGCTAATATGTCGGGCCAGAGTACAAAAGGGGCCAAATCATGTACTCACTGCTTAGATGATACCGAGAGTGTGTGGCTGAAGCACTCGCGCAAAACCGTGTAAATGCATCACCGTAGGTTCCTCAAGAGTGCTCACCCATACCGCAGGATAAAGAAACAATTCGATGGAGAGAAGGTGGACAGTTCAGCTCCAAGGCATTTAAGTGAAAAGGAGGTCTATGATATGGTTAAGAATTTAGATATTGTACTCGAAAAGGGACGTAAATCGAGGATCCGTGAGAAGAACATCTGGAAGAAGAGATCAATATTTTGGGACTTACCTTATTGGGAGCACCTAGAAATTCGCCACTGCATCGACGTTATGCACGTAGAGAAGAATGTATGTGACAACTTGATTGGTCTCTAACTGAACATTCATGACAAAACAAAGGATGGTGTCAATGCACGACTTGACTTGGTTGATATGGATATCAGACCTGAGTTAGCACCTACAAAGACCGATAAAGGACGAATGTACCTTCCCCTTGCTTGTTACACTCTGTCCAAGGCCGAGAGAACTGAACTGTGCCAGTGCTTGCATGGTGTGAAAGTTCCGTCCGGTTACTCTGCCAACATGAAGAAACTTGTTTCGATGCAAGATTTGAAGTTAATTGACATGAAGTCTCATGATTGTCATGTGCTGATGACACAGATGCTCCTTGTTGCAATTAGAAGTATTTTGCCGATCAAGGTCCGAGAGACAATCATGAGGCTGTGTTATTTCTTTAACACAATTGCTCAGAAGGTCATCGATCCCGAAGGACTAGATACTCTGCAGGACGAGGTGGTGACGACTCTATGTCATCTTGAGATGTATTTCCCTCCGTCGTTTTTCGATATCATGGTCCATCTCATTGTTCACATTGTGAGGGAGATAAAGATGTGTGGACCCGTGTTCCTATGTAGCATGTACCCGTTCAAGAGGTTCATGGAAATTCTCAAATCCTATGTACGGAATCGATCTCGGCTGGAGGGAAGCATCGTCGAAAGTTATGCAACCGAAGAGGTCATTGAGTTCAGCGTCGATTACATGGCTCAGGTCGAACCAATAGGTGTGCCTCGATCTCTCCATGAGAGGAGGCTCGAGGGTATCGGGATTATCGGAAGGAAAATAATCACTCCAGAGATGAGAGCGTATGCTCAAGCCTATTTCACGATCTTGCAACACATGACTGAAGTGTCCCCGTATATCGACCAGCACAAGGATGTGCTTCGGCAACAGAATCCAGAGCGGTCGGATGTTTGGATCACGAGACAGCACAACAGTCGGTTCAACCAATGGTTGAAGGAGCAACTCGCTACGAGCTCGTCAAGTGATATGCTGACATAATTGGCCAAAGGGCCAACATTTACAGTTGTGACATGGCAAGGATATAACATAAATGGGTACACATTCTATACGCAGGCTCAGGATATAAAGAGCAATAACCAAAACAGCGGTGTCCGTATAGATGCATTTAGTACCGATGGTTGAGGAGCTCCTACTATGGGTTCATAGAGGAGATTTGGGAGCTCGACTTCATGCTTTTCAAGATCCCGCTGTTTTGGTGCCGTTGGGTCCATCTCCCACAGGTGAAGGTCGATAGGTACTGCGTCACTACCGTGGACCTCGAACGTGTCGGATACAAAGACGAACCATTCGTACTCGCTAACCAAGTTGTTCAAGTATTCTATGTAATTGACCAGGCAAATAAGAAGCGCCACGTAGTTCTTCATGAAAAAAAGGAGGATTGTCGGAGTTGAGAATGTAGTGGATGAGGAAGAATACAATTAATTTGATGAGTTGCCTCCTTTCGGAAACGGCATACGGGTCGAGGAAGAACGACGTGATGAAACTAGCTACATACGCGTCGATCATCATGAAGGTGTGGAGATCATGTGGATATGATCCTAATCTTAGATTGTTGAACAATTGGCAATAGCATCGAGGTGTTGCGAGAAACCCTCATTTTCGGTGAAGTTCTGTCGTTGTCAGTTCGAGGCGTCCGACCGCCATGGTGGCGGTCAGACCGGCCGTGCCTTTGGTTGTTTTGCTTGTGAGTGGCTGGCGGTTCGACCGGCCAGTGTGGCGGTCTGACCGGCTACCGCTGAGCGGTCAGACCGGCCATTAAAGTGGCTTTGGATTTTTGAGTTGGGCCAAAAATAGAGGGTGTAGGCAAGAGAGAAGGTTCTACTGCTCTTGGTCCCATAATTTTTGGAGCCTCCAGACAAAAGTTCTATTCGTTTGAAATTTCCAGAGAGCTTGCGGATTTTCAAGTTGGAATTTTGACTAAGTCATGGACTGGCGGTCGACCGCCTTTACCGCGATCGACCGCAAGGGAGCGTCCGACCGGTCATGCTGGCGGTCTGACCGGTTTTGACTTAAGTTGTTGGCCTTCTTGGCAGCAATGTGTTGGGTGTTAGGCCAATCTCATGGGTGTCAGTGCATATGTGTTGCATGATGCATGTTTTGACTAACGTGGGTCAAGTTGTGAAGAACTTGTTCCCGATTTCGATTTGCTTGTCTATTGTCGTGCGAGTTGCTTGGTGGTCAACGACGGTCAACGCGAGGATGATCGGGACTTGGATTGAGAGCCGAGGTTCGTAACGATCGCCGATGCCGGGTGAAGTCATTGACTCAAGCATGGTGCAAGATGGACAAAGGTGACCGAACAGGCGGTTGGCGGCGATCGTTGGATCAGCGGCCGAGTCGCTGCAAGTGCTGAGTGGCACGGAGGGATCCGGACGGAGAGACTTGACGACGTGGAGCCGTTGATCAACCTACACGTGGCGGCAGGCGATTGCTTCACCAGGATTGGACTTGGTCTTTTGGAGAAAGATCGAGACAGGGGTATTTTGGTAATTACACCAAATACCACCTTTGTGACTTTTGGCTAAACCGCGGCGCGGGTCGGCGCATGGTGAAGCGGTTTAGGTCAATCGATGATGAAGACGGCGCTTTAAAATACGTGCGTGTGTTAACCCATTGTGTGTTAGGGTTTAATGGGTGCCCTAATGGAATATTCCCTAGGGTCTAGCCTCCACTATATAAGGGCTAAGTGCTGGTTGCACTTCAAGCCTCTTAGCCATTTGAGTGCCCTATTGTGTTTTAGGGTTTTGGGGAGAAGAGACGAGAGGTAGGGTTTCTAGGGATGGATTGAGTGTGTTGTGACGACCCCCCGAGATCGGATCCGTATCAAGCTAAGTGATTACGCCGTAAACGCAACACTTAACGTGAGACGCACACGATTCGAGTGACCGGATATGTGTCACATGCTAGCTCCCAAGGATCGGTGACTAACATGCACATATCCTAGTACACAACATTGCAATCACATCCATACACAATGTACAAGAATAAAAGAATCAATTACAACGTCATTAAATAGCACTTTATAGTACAAGGTTGCAAAAGAGGGCCGATCGGCCAAATCTAATTAACACAAATAAATCGCAGCGGAAGATAAACTTAAAATAAAAAGGAATAACCAGTCGGTATGCCCACAATCCCACAAGCAACCAACTGGAGTTAAAGCATTTGCACCGCTGCTCTCACCTGAATAAATAGACATTGTTAGAGTACAAAGTTGTACTCGCGAGACTTTCAAAAGAAATAAAGGATGCATGTAAGTATCAAAGGAAGGCTACTACACTAGTTAATTTTTAGCATAAAGCAAGTTTTGTATATAGATAAACAATAAAGATTCTAACTAGCCATTTGTAAAACAATTAGAAAGCATTTTATGATAGTAAGTAATGATCAACAATGGTATAATCTCAAATTATAAACAACACACGAACATCCCGTTCGTGGCACACTTATTTCCTCAACAAAAGTTGACGCGCGAACAACGCGTTCATGATAACATTTCAGATTTGAACAAAACTATCATAAAGACATAATATTCCCAACCATAACCCAAACTTAATTTTTCAAAAGACTAACTGTGCCTGCTTTCCCACAAGTGTTGTCCATAACCTAGGACGAGGCTATTCGAATAGATTTAGTTACTCTGCAGAGTTGTACAGCTTTACCCACACGATATGCATTCCTCTTAATGTCGGCCAATGCACTCTTCCGTAGGAGTGTGATGAGGTAGCATAACGAGGCCGTTACAATGTCATGTCCTAACTATCAACCCACCCGAGGAACAAACCCGTGGGAGTCAAAATGCCTCCTAACCACAGGTGAACCTCGTTACGTAAGTAAGTCCCAATCAAACATGAGACCCTTAAGGACAAGTAAGGCGACTTAACATGCCCCCGCGAGATTGACAAAAGAACAATTAAATACATAACAATAACAATTGTCAATCCCATTGTGTTTTGATAGCTAACACACATGATTATTAAGCCAAGCCTTCGCCATTATCTCGGCGTGTGGTTGCACGTAAGACTTGGTTCATCACACCACGCACGGTCCTTAAACACTCGACGGGCTACAAAATTCCATAACAACAACAACAATAATATTTCATGATCACCCTACACCCGTCCAAGTTAAGAACATAAAACCCATGCCCAACAAGTTCACAAACCACAGATGCGAAGATCTGAATACATTCCTCGAATCCAACATAATCCAATCCATAAAATCCTCAAGGTTCATTAAGATTCAATTCAATCCATCGGCCGATGGACTAGCTCCATCAACCGTTTTCGGCTACCACTACTAGCATGGCTAAGCATCGTTCTACAAACTAGTAAACAACCCATATAACATATAACCTTAGTCATTCAAGGTAAAAGGGTGATCAACATTCAAAGGAGGGCTAATGCAGCAATTAGGAGATTAACTACTTCCACCCATAAACATACATTTTAAAATAGCATGCAATTGCGATAATAAAACTCACACAAAACTTTTAAAAAACCACTGGGAGCAATATGATCAAGAGGAGGGTGCTCGCACCTTTGCTGTACCACTTGTTAAATCTCAGGTTATACTCATAATATTCTCACGAATATATCGTTATCGTCGAAAACCTAATAAAAGACGATATTGCAATAAGTATCAAATAAAGCCAAAAATTCAACATGCTCAAAAATGCAAGAAATTTATACAGTAGGTAGGTCATGATTTTAGGTGAATTTAGGTGATATAATTTGTTCAATTAGAGTTCATATGAATTTCTTATGGGTTTTTAGAGTTAAAGATATGGCAAAGGTTTATTGTTGATTTATTAACCACAACCCAATCTTGACTTATTATTGATTTCACTCTCCTAGGTTACATGTGAAAGACTAGTAATTATAATTTAGAAATCCTTTGTATTTTTAGACAAAGCTCTACCTCCTACTACTAGAATTCTACCATCTAACCTTGTCTCCTTTTTAACTTTTGTTTTCTTGGGACTAATTACTAATGGTTGTCTACCGATCTTGACGAGGTTTACTATTCTGAATTTAAGTTCAAACTATTGTTAAGGACTACTAAGTATCCTCTAAACATATTTAAGCACTAGACTACACCTAACACTCAGTAGGTTGAAAATTTGAATCCCTCACAAGTTAATGATCCTACTAGCTGTTTTCCTCAAAACCATTTATTTGCTGCAAAGACAAAGCTCACTGTTTGTGTTGGTGGATCATCTAAAACTTGTTTCTCAGATCGATTTGCCTCCAATAGTCTTAAGGCCCAAAGCTTAAATGGAACTCAAACCTCCTAAGTCCTGGAATTCAGAAAGGTCATCTACACACTGCCAACAACAAGACTTCAACTAGAAACTCTTTTCTAACCAGACATTTGATTAGAGGAAAAGGCTGATTTGGAGGCAAGGTTAACTTGACCTTCCTGCTTACTCCAATGTCCCAACTAATTTACAGCATGGGCTACTGCTAAAGTTGTATAAGTGCTCAAAGGCTAAAAGAACAAAAGCACTACTAACCAATTGAATTGGTCCTGTTATTAGCCTACTGACAAAACTTATACCTTCAGACATCGCTCAAGCTCCTACAAGGCTACAAAGACAAGTTTTTTTTCAGATCTAAAGTGCTAAAAAAACAGAATGCTGTCAACTAATTTCCTCTCGGACAAAAATCTATTTGCCGATTATATAAGAGTGATCAACTAGCTAAAAGAAATAATAGCACTTCTTACTACAAGCATTAGCAAGGTCAGAGTCTAATGACAAAACTCAAAGTTTTGATTACCTTTCTCATCCATTTCAAAAGACAAAGAAAAGAAAAAACTCTAAACTGAAATAAACTATCTAAACTTCCTTCAAACTTCCAAAAAGGTTAATGCATTGGAGTGAACTAATGGGTAGCCAAGAGATTGTTAACCCTACAAGTGGGTTCCTAGTTTTTATTTTGACAGAGGTTCATATTTAGGGACAACAGAGAGGGTTGGCGCAGGGGAGGTCCAGGGTGGCTCGGCGTGTTTCGCCGCTGGAAACGACGGCGCATGGAGGCGACCACAAAACGAAAGTCTGGGGACGAGGAGGCTAGGGCTGACGGTTTTGGAGCTCAAGCGGCTCGGTGGCGGCTCGCCATGGGCACGGGGCGGCCGACCATGGGGGTGATAAGGCGCGGCGGCACTAGAGAGGGTTAGGGAAGGACTTAGTGGGAGCACGAGCTAGAGTAGAGGATGGGGAGCTCACCGGTGCAATCGATGGTGTTGGGGAGGAGCCGAGGAGGGCTGGCGGCGAGAGCCGGCGGCGGCGCGACGAGGGCGTCGTGGGGGCGGCAGTCGGTTGGCAGGGAGCTCCAGCGGAAAGTTGGGGAAGAACGAGTAAGCCACGGTGGTGCTCGAGGTGCGGGACTCGCCGGAGCTGATGAAATGCTCGGTGGCGGCGAGGTACCGCAGTTGGAGAAGAAGAGGTCGTCCTCCTCCTGGCTGCACCATACGGAGATCATCTTGGTAAATAAACTCGCCACGACGAGGTAAATCTCCCGGACAAGGTGGCGTGGCAAGGAGCTCACCGGATTCGAAAAGACGTGGTGGACGACGCTGCGCGCGCTCCAAAGCGGTGGTGAGGCGGCGTGTTCCGGAGCTACAAGAAGAGAGGAGCTCGGTTAGAGTAAATGGAGACGGCAACGAGATAGGAAAGGAACGCGCGGTCGCGGTGGTGCTTACTGGGACGGAGGAGAGCTCAAAGCCTCCTCTCGCCCACGCGGAAGAGAAGTGAGGAGAAGGGCTCCTCAGAGTGTTTTAACTAGGAGAATGACGAGAGATCGACACGGCGTTGAGTGGCGATGCTCGGGATAGGTGGAAGAGGCGGTGCGGTCCACGCGCCGCCGGCCGACGGTGTTCGCGGCGAGCATGTACCGCGTGGCGCCAGCGCTGAGCTCTTGCGTACTGGAGAAGAAGGTCTGGAGCGTGGGCCCGAAACGTCAGCGACTCAAAGTGGTGCGGCTCGGGCCAGAACAATGCGTGGCTTGGTCGGTCCGATCGGTCCGCTCGTTTGGACCGCACGATTAAGATCAGACGGTCGAAGGCTTTCGGTTTCGTCCACTGAAGCTAGGCGGTTAGGTTCGACCGCGTGGGTCGGGGTACGGCTCGGTCGGTTGAACAGTGCTAAGCCTGAGTTTTGAAAACAGATTTGACCAATTAAGTAGAAGGTTTGACTGAGGCTTTAAATATAGAAATAAAATTCTATAAATTCTGAATTAATTCATGAGTGCTCCTAGGATGACCTAATGTTTATAGAAATTATTGAACCCTACTGTTCATAATATATTTTGTAATATATAAATTCAAACTTAGGGTAGGTCATTAATTGGTGTTTGAATTTTCTGAGGGTGCAATTGAGTTCCAAAAATTTGGTAAAAATTATATTTATTCATGATAATTATTCTAGTATTTGAATAAATTATTTCCAAATGATGATCAAAGGTTGTTGTTCCTGTTTTTATTTGGAGTTTTAAATCTGAAGTGTATGTTTAATTGGTTTGATAAATTTCCAAGTGCAAAAGTATATACAATTGTTTCCAAAATGTCATGCATGCTGATAATATGCATACTAAATCCCATTAATTAAATTGGGGATGTTACAAACCTCCCCCCCTTACAAAAGATCTCGACCCCGAGATCGATAGGGTGGAAGTTGGATAGAAAGGTTCTAAAAGAAAACATATCATCCGTTGTCTTGATTTCCTTCAAAGATAGTGCTAAGATATCTTTCAAAAGTAGAACTAAGATATCATAATAGGGTTACAAGAAATGGATATTACATTTTCCTTTCCATTGCTTTGTTTAACCTTTCCTTTCTTGATTCGAAGACACTTCATGTAGATGGAAAAAGTTTTGGATACTCGGTTCGCATTTGGTCTTCACGCTCACAAGTTGCTTCATCTTCAGTATGGTTGCTCCACTGAACCGTGATGAACTTGATGTCACGATTCCTTGTCTTGCATTCCATTTATTCAAGAATGCGAATCGGGCGCTCCCGATTAGAAAGATCGGGTTGCAAAACAAGGTCTTCTAAGTTGGTTACTTCGGTAGGGACTCGAAGACACTTCTTCAGTTGAGAGACATGAAAAACATTGTACAGATCTGAAAGTGATGGTGGCAACTCCAACTGATAGGCCGCCAATCCTCGCTTCGCTAGAATTCGAAAAGGACTGATGTAGCGAGGTGCCAACTTGCTTTTGACTGGAAAGCGTTGCATTCCTTTCATTGGTGAGACCTTAATGTAAACATGATCATCCACCTCAAAGCTCAAATCACGACGACGATGGTTGGTATAAGACTTTTGATGAGATTGAGCCGTCCGTAGTCTCTCTGGGAAGGATGGAGAAAAGAGAGTTAAGGGCTTCATGAAGAATTACTTCTTCAAGCTTCGCATCAATTGGCACGACTAATCTCTTTCTGAACCACAAAACACCTTGGTCGCTTTGCTAAAATCCAATCTTCTTTCCAAAGACCGAACGTCTCGACCTTGAACCAAAACAACTACTATCTCAACACTTTCGGTTTGGCAACTTCTAATCGTCATTTATCCATTTAAAGTTTACCGATCAAAATTCAATCTATAGCAAGCATACTCTAATCTATCGTCCCACACTTTATACAATAACCACCGAAATCGCTTGCTTTGATGTAATCTTCCAAACCACCCTAAATTTCTAAGTTTGATTTGATTCTAATAAGGACATTGACTTTCTTCCAAATTTTAACAATTCTAGTGAGTACAAACAACTATGGATCCAATCCCGCAATATAAACCATGGTTTAGCTCCAAACTTGATCACATTCTGAACACTAATAATCATAAGTAAACCACCATATTATGCATATTCCGTTACACTTGCTTTACAAAATTATATCATAGGGTATCTCCAAGATAACTCTCAAATCATGAGCACCAAAAGAATCGTATTTCAATATCTGTGATCCGCCAATTGACATATATTAGCAATCATCCATGAATTCTTTGTTGTTTTCAGCAATTGTCCTCACAACAATATCAATTCCTAACAGAGGGTATATCTATGCAAGATCAAATTGCATCTTCAAGCAATGTCTATATATTTTTGCTCCTCAATCCTTTTGTTAGCATGATCAATCCACTTGCAATAACCAATCACCAAATACACTAATTAATCTCTTAAGGTCTAATCCACTCATCCCTACTCTAGGATCAATTAACCTCCAAAATCGACATAATTATCCTAGGTTAAAGATATACCTCCTTATCCATAGTCAACTCCAACGTAAGTAAATCAAATTATCAAAAGACCATCCACCCAAGGTGAATCCAACTATTATCCAAATAATCCGAGTTACTAACTTTGTCCCGATCAAGTTATGCATAATAATCTCAGTTCAATTCAACAAGATTAACTCGACGTCTTCCATAATCTACTTATGCTCAAGTATTAGCTAATTCCAACCGTCACATTTAATCATCCCTAAATGATCCAATTATATCCTCCTTGGGACAACTATTCCCAAAGAGATAAATCTCACATTCAATCCTCATAGTCATCCACTACATGACTATTCAATCACCTTATCATTCCTCACCTCTAAAGTATTATGATCCGGATATATACCCAAATACAACTCCACAAATCTCAAATTATCAACATAAGTATCCACCAAAATTTATAATATCATCATAGTTTCGAATTGTAACTTTATCACCTTAGACCAAAATCCGACTAACAACCTTATCGACATATCGACTGAGACATACCAAAATTCTAAATCCACAAGTGAACTCACAATATTATTTATTCAATTCTATTCATGTATTCCATGAGTTCCACCTGCACATCCTCCAACATGAGTCCAATATCACCCGCAGGCAAGCTTACATCGAACTATAACAGTTTTGTTTTAAACTCATATCGCAACTTCATATGGTAGCGCTTACCAAAATCCACAATTGATCCCACAAAGGTTAATGTCATAGGGTACCAACATCAAATTGACTCATTTAAGATCATATTCGGGGCCTATGAGTAATAATCAAATTTCTCGAGTATCAACATCACTTTAATCATTGAAGTCCACCAACCTCGACCTAACATAAAGGATAAAGATAGGACAACGGTTACTCGATCACATCCTTCTCTTTACCATTTCTGCTATTAATCTCTTAATTAACATATGATTTCTACTAAAGAGATGAGAGGGAAAAGCATAAGGTAAGCAATTGACAGCAGGGGTAACTTAATCTAGCATGAATGCACAATGAAAACATATTTATGCGTCACAAAATGGGGTGCTAAGGTCCTGGTGGACAGCACAAGATACAAATGAAAACACAGATTAGCTTACCGACATAGTTGCGATACAACCCGCCCGTAGGCGATGCACAACTACTAGGAATGAAAGAGAGCAAATGATCTTCACAAAAGCCAGCGTCTACAAGCTATGTAGTATCCTTAGGGGGTATAATATTTAAGGATAAATCCTAATTTATTCCTAAAATCGCAGCAAGGCGTCGTCTTCTTGTTCTTCCATTATTGCGCTTCACCGGTGACTATTTTACGTTTCTAGCATTGGAAGAGAGACGAGCATTGGAGGAAATGATTTTGTACAAATCAAAGGAATAGTGAGGTAAGAAATTAGATGCTAGGATGGGTAAGAAACAAAGGAATTATATTACTAACATTTTTGCCAAACTTTTGATAATTTGAAAATATTCTTTGCAATTCAAAATCCTAATACGTCCATTGCTATGGCTTTAACCTACAGTCAGTATAGCTCTGATACCAACGCTGTGAGGACCCCCGAGATCGGATCCGTATCAAGCTAAGTGATTACGCCGTAAACGCAACACTTAACGTGAGACGCACACGATTCCGAGTGACCGGATATGTGTCACATGCTAGCTCCCAAGGATCGTGACTAACATGCACATATCCTAGTACACAACATTGCAATCACATCCATACACAATGTACAAGAATAAAAGAATCAATTACAACGTCATTAAATAGCACTTTATAGTACAAGGTTGTAAAAGAGGCCGATCGCCAAATCTAATTAACACAAATAAATCGCAATGAAGATAAACTTAAAATAAAAGGGAATAACCGAGTCGGTATGCCCACAATCCCACAAGCAACCAACTGGAGTTAAAGCCGTTGCACTGCTTCTCACCGAATAAATAGACACCGTTAGAGTACAAAGTTGTACTCATGAGACTTTCAAAAGAAATAAAGGATGCATGTAAGTATCAAAGGAAGGCTACTACACTAGTTAATTTTTAGCATAAAGCAAGTTTTGTATATAGATAAACAATAAAGATTCTAACTAGCCATTTGTAAAACAATTAGAAAGCATTTTATGATAGTAAGTAATGATCAACAATGGTATAATCTCAAATTATAAACAACACACGAACATCCCGTTCGTGGCACACTTATTTCCTCAACAAAAGTTGACGCGCGAACAACGCATTCATGATAACATTTCAGATTTGAACAAAACTATCATAAAGACATAACATTCCCAACCATAACCCAAACTTAATTTTCCAAAAGACTAACTGTGCCTGCTTTCCCACAAGTGTTGTCCATAACCTAGGACGAGGCTATTCGAATAGATTTAGTTACTCTACAGAGTTGTACAGCTTTACCCACACGATATGCATTCCTCTTAATGTCGGCCAATGCACTCTTCCGTAGGAGTGTGACTGAGGTAGCATAACGAGGCCGTTACAATGTCATGTCCTAACTATCAACCCACCCGAGGAACAGAAACCCCGTGGGAGTCAAAATGCCTCCTAACCACAGGTGAACCTCGTTACGTAAGTAAGTCCCAATCAAACATGAGACCCTTAAGGACAAGTAAGGCGACCCTTAACATGCCCCCGCGAGATTGATAAAAGAACAATTAAATACATAACAATAACAATTGTCAATCCCATTGTGTTTTGATAGCTAACACACAACAGATTATTAAGCCAAACCTTCGCCATTATCCTGGCGTGTGGTTGCACGTAAGACTTGGTTCATCACACCACAGACCGGTCCTTAAACACTCAGACGGGGCTACAAAATTCCATAACAACAACAACAATAATATTTCATGATCACCCTACACCCGTCCAAGTTAAGAACATAAAACCCATGCCCAACAAGTTCACAAACCACAGATGCGAAGATCTGAATACATTCCTCGAATCCAACATAATCCAATCCATAAAATCCTCAAGGTTCATTAAGATTCAATTCAATCCATCGGCCGATGGACTAGCTCCATCAACCGTTTTCGGCTACCACTACTAGCATGGCTAAGCATCGTTCTACAAACTAGTAAACAACCCATATAACATATAACCTTAGTCATTCAAGGTAAAAGGGTGATCAACATTCAAAGGAGGGCTAATGCAGCAATTAGGAGATTAACTACTTCCACCCATAAACATACATTTTAAAATAGCATGCAATTGCGATAATAAAACTCACACAAAACTTTTAAAAACCACTTGGGAGCAATATGATCAAGAGGAGGGTGCTCGCACCTTTGTCTGTACCACTTGTTAAATCTCAGGTTATACTCATAATATTCTCACGAATATATCGTTATCGTCGAAAACCTAATAAAAGACGATATTGCAATAAGTATCAAATAAAGCCAAAAATTCAACATGCTCAAAAATGCAAGAAATTTATACAGTAGGTAGGTCATGATTTTAGGTGAATTTAGGTGATATAATTTGTTCAATTAGAGTTCATATGAATTTCTTATGGGTTTTTAGAGTTGAAGATATGGCAAAGGTTTATTGTTGATTTATTAACCACAACCCAATCTTGACTTATTATTGATTTCACTCTCCTAGGTTACATGTGAAAGACTAGTAATTATAATTTAGAAATCCTTTGTATTTTTAGACAAAGCTCTACCTCCTACTACTAGAATTCTACCATCTAACCTTGTCTCCTTTTTAACTTTTGTTTTCTTGGGACTAATTACTAATGGTTGTCTACCGATCTTGACGAGGTTTACTATTCTGAATTTAAGTTCAAACTATTGTTAAGGACTACTAAGTATCCTCTAAACATATTTAAGCACTAGACTACACCTAACACTCAAGAGGTTGAAAATTTGAATCCTCACAAGTTAATGATCCTACTAGTTGTTTTCCTCAAAACCATTTATTTCTTTGCAAAGACAAAGCTCACTGCTTGTGTTGGTGGATCATCTAAAACTTGTTTCTCGATCGATTTGCCTCCAATAGTCTTAAGGCCCAAAGCTTAAATGGAACTCAAACCTCCTAAGTCCCGAATTTGAAAGGTCATCTACACACCGCCAACAACAAGACTTCAACTAGAAACTCTTTTCTAACCAGACATTTGATTAGAGGAAAAGGCTGATTTGGAGGCAAGGTTAACTTGACCTTCCTGCTTACTCCAATGTCCCAACTAATTTACAGCATGGGCTACTGCTAAAGTTGTATAAGTGCTCAAAGGCTAAAAGAACAAAAGCACTACTAACCAATTGAATTGGTCCTGTTATTAGCCTACTGACAAAACTTATACCTTCAGATTACTGTTCAAGCTCCTACAAGGCTACAACAGCAAGTTTTTTTTTTCAGATCTAAAGTGCTAAAAAAAAACAGAACTGCTGTCAACTAATTTCCTCTCCAGACCAAAAATCTATTTGCCGATTATATAAGAGTGATCAACTAGCTAAAAGAAATAATAGCACTTCTTACTACAAGCATTAGCAAGGTCAGTAGTCTAATGACAAAACTCAAAGTTTTCAGATTACCTTCTCTGTCCATTTCAAAAGACAACAGAAAAGAAAAAACTCTAAACTGAAATAAACTATCTAAACTTCCTTCAAACTTCCAAAAAGGTTAATGCATTGGAGTGAACTAATGGGTAGCCAAGAGATTGTTAACCCTACAAGTGGGTTCCTAGTTTTTATTTTGACAGAGGTTCATATTTAGGGACAACAGAGAGGGTTGGCGCAGGGGAGGTCCAGGGTGGCTCGGGCGTGTTTCGTCGCCGGCGGGGAAACGACGGCGTGGCGGAGGCGACCACAAAAACGGAAAGCCTGGGGGACGAGGAGGCTAGGGCTGACGGTTTTGGAGCTCAAGCGGCTCGGTGGCGGCTCGCCATGGGCACGGGGCGGCCGGCCATGGGGGTGATAAGGCGCGGCGGCACTAGAGAGGGTTAGGGAAGGACTTAGTGGGAGCACGAGCTAGAGTAGAGGATGGGGAGCTCACCGGTGCAATCGATGGTGTTGGGGAGGAGCCGAGGAGGGCTGGCGGCGAGAGCCGGCGGCGGCGCGACGAGGGCGTCGTGGGGCGGCAGTCGGTTGGCAGGGAGCTCCAGCGGAAAGTTGGGGAAGAACGAGTAAGCCACGGTGGTGCTCCAGGTGCGAAGAATCGGTGCGGGACTCGCCGGAGCTGATGAAATGCTCGGTGGCGGCGAGGTACCGCAGTTGGAGAAGAAGAGGTCGTCCTCCCTCGGGGCTGCACCATACGGAGATCATCTTGGTAAATAAACTCAGCGCGACGAGGTAAATCTCCCAGACAAGGTGGCGTGGCAAGGAGCTCACCGGATTCCGAAAAGACGTGGTGACGACGCTCGGGCGCGCTCCAAAAGCGGTGGTGAGGCGGCCGTGTTCCGGGAGCTACAAGAAGAGAGGGGAGCTCGGGTTAGAGAAAATGGAGACGACAACGAGATAGGAAAGGAACGGCGCGGTCGCGGTGGTGCTTACCGGGACGGAGGAGAGCTCAAAGCCTCCCTCTCGTCCACGCCGGGAAGAGAAGTGAGGGAGAAGGGGGCTCCCGAGAGTGTTTTAACTTAGGAGAATGACAGAGATCGACACGGCGTTGAGTGGCGATGCTCGGGGATAGGTGGAAGAGGGCGGTGCGGTCACGGCGTCGCTCGAGCTGACGGTGCCCGCGGCAGAGCATGTCCGTAGCGTGGCGTGGCGGCGCTGAGCTCTTGTGGCTACCGAGAAGAAGGTCCGAGCGTGGCCCAAACGTCGACGACTCAAAGTGGTGCGCCGCCGAACAATGCGTGGCTTGGTCGGTCCGATCGGTCCGCTTCGTTTGGACCGCGACGATTAAGATCGACGGTCGAAGGCTTTCGGTTTCGCCCATGAAGCTAGGCGGTTAGGTTCGACCGCGTGGGGTGATGCTGCTCGATCGGTTGAACGATTGCTAAGCTCGAGTTTTGAAAACAGATTTGACCAATTAAGTAGAAGGTTTGACTGAGGCTTTAAATATAGAAATAAAATTCTATAAATTCTGAATTAATTCATGAGTGCTCCTAGGATGACCTAATGTTTATAGAAATTATTGAACCCTACTGTTCATAATATATTTTGTAATATATAAATTCAAACTTAGGGTAGGTCATTAATTGGTGTTTGAATTTTCTGAGGGTGCAATTGAGTTCCAAAAATTTGGTAAAAATTATATTTATTCATGATAATTATTCTAGAATTTGAATAAATTATTTCGAAATGATGATCAAAGGTTGCTGTTCCTGTTTTTATTTGGAGTTTTAAATCTGAAGTGTATGTTTAATTGGTTTGATAAATTTCCAAGTGCAAAAGTATATACAATTGTTTCCAAAATGTCATGCATGCTGATAATATGCATACTAAATCCCATTAATTAAATTGGGGATGTTACATGTGTGCTCTTGGATAGAGTTTTGTTCTCCATGTGGGAGTGGCTGTAAACATCAATCATCCATCCATCTAATCAATCCAAGGAAAGATTTTACAAATTGTATCCCTTTGTGTTCATCCTCTCTATTTGTGATTTTGGGGCTTTCTTTGATCCGGGAGTTTTTACTTGGTTTTTCTTGTTGATCTTGCTTGCTGCGATATGTGGGAACCCATCTAAGGTCATCTTGATCATCAATCACCCACGAGCAAGTCTCTAGATCAAGTTTTCGTTTTTGCTCGGTTTTGAACCCTCATTCGGTAAAATGGAAAAATGTCAAAACTTTGATGCGGATCTACTCAATCGTTGCTTGGAATAGGTTCGTAATATCCTTAGGAAGGTGTGTTCCAAATTTGGTCAAGTTTGGCCGAGTAGATCAAAAGTTAGACCGATTTTAGTTTCGGTTTTCGGGCTGATTTTACTGTTTCATGAACTAGAGGTCAGACCGCCCATGTATTGAGAGGTCAGACCGATTCCAAAGGTCAGACCGCCCCTGTGAGAGGTCTGACCGTTAGGCAAAATATTCGACCCAATTTCTGAGAGGTCAGACCGCCCGAGACTCTGTGATTTGAGTTTTTGTTGATTTTGCTTCGGGGTTTTGATTGGATTCAATACAAGTCTTCCACTGTGCTTGTTGATTTATCTTCATAGCTTTCATAGCTATTGGAGTAAACATCGTGTTGAATCCGATCGTTTGTGAAAAAGTTGAGCGTGCTCCTATTCACCCCCCTCTAGTCGCCTTTTCGGTCCAACAAGTGGTATCAGAGCAAAGTTTGCTCTTTTGTGATCTTAACCGATCTTTGAGCATGGCGACTAGTGTGCCGACTTGTGAGCGTTTCCTTGCATCTTGGCATGATTCTTTTATCGTTGATGTGAGTCATGACAAGACGTTTGAAGATGCAACAATGGTGTTGTCGGTTCAGGAGGGATTCTCCTGCGATATTTGTGGCGGTCTCTTTAGTTTTGATTGTCCTAGTTTCAGAGATGAGATACACATGGAGCCTAAGGAGAAAGAGCCCATTGGTATGTGTGCAGTGGCATTTGAGGATGAACGTGATGGAGAGCTTTTCGAGGATGATCATGATGATTTTTCCGAGGACGATCCCCTACTCGAGTTAAGCAAGGTGAGCAAAGAAAAACTCATAAATGTCTTGTTGTCATATGATCTTAAACTGATTGCTCTTAGGAAGAAAGTGAAATTGCTAGAAAGCGAGAATAGTGATTTGTCTCATGAGCTCTCTGAATTGAAAACATCCATGCATGCTTATGATTCCTTACTTGAAGGCTTGGATAATTTGAATAATTCTCTTGCATGCTTAAGATCTGAAAATGAATTATTAAAATCAAATGCTTCTATGCCATGTGATTCTTGTGTTGCCTTACATCATGAACTTGATAATGCTAAGTTAGAAATAGGTAATTTTAGATCTATGGCTAGAAATAATTGTGATTCTTGTGTAGGCATGCTTGCTGAATTTGAGAAGTTAAAATTGACTAATTCCATTCACCTTGAGCAATTAGAGAATGCTAGGGCTGAAATTATTGATATTAAAGCTAGCCCTTGTAGCATGTGCTTAGAATATGAAAAATTGCTTAAGGATGGTTTAGTCTCTTGCAAGAATTGTGCTTGTTTAGAAACTAAAATTGATGCTTTGAATTGTATGCTTAATACAAAAGCATCATTAATTTCTTGCACATCTTGTATTTCTTTGAAGAGCGAGATTGATTCTTTGCGCGATGATATGAGCGCCATGTCATGTGACTCTTGTATTTGCCTTCAATCCGAGATTGATGTTTTTAAGATTTATCTTGCATCTTTTCATTCGGAGTTGGAGTCCTTTTGTGCTAAAAGTGAGTCACTTGATGTTGGTTTTTGTTCCATCGCTTTGAGTAGCTCTTCTTTGGGAGGTTCGACTCAATCGAACTCTTCTTGTGTTGTCCAACGAGTTTTAAAAGACAAGGGTGTTTCTTCTTCAAATGATACTACATCTTCAAAAGAGAAGTATCACTGCAACTTTTGTAAGAGGAATGGACACAATTTTGAGTTTTGCTTTCGCCGTCTGAAATTTGAGCGTCGAGTGCGTCGTCGTATCTCTAGGAACACACATAGCCTTTCTCATGGCATGTGTGAGTCTAGTGTCGATACGAGGACTAATCATGATGCTAGTTCTTCCAGGACTTCTTCTTTAAGCCATAATGGTGCTTCGTCCTCTCGGACTGTGTCTCCTAGTAGACCTTTACACCATTGCTCATTTTGTGGGAAGAATGGGCATCATGTGAATTTTTGTTTTTGGCGTGCAAAACATTTGCATCGAGCTCATGCTTCTAAGTCTCCTAGTGGGCATAGTCTTTCTCATGACATGCACACTAAAGAGCCTAGCACAAAGACTCGATTTGTTGATGGCTTCTTTGACACCTTTTCTAGTGGTGTTGGACAACATCGTGGACTTAGTTTTCATGATTATGGTTTTGTCCCACGAGCTGCCCCGAGGCAGGATTTCCGCTGTCCTTTAAGAGGTGGACCTCGTTTTATTCATCGAGGTACACACCCACGGCGAGGATGTGTGAGTTCCTTTGATGCTTTTGTTGGTTCTCATCATGGTGCTTTCAAGCAAGGTCGTCGTCGCTTTTCTAGAGATGGATATCGTTTCCCTCATCGAGTTGTCCACTCGCGGCGTGCCTCCAAGGTTGATGTTGGATCTTCTTGCATGGACCATCATTCGCATCATGCTAACTCACATAATGGTTCGACTGCTTCTGGTGGTGGTATATCCAAGGTTTGGGTTCCCAAGCATTTGCTCTCTAACCCTTCGGGATCCAAGGTTTGGACACCTTGCCTTTCTCATGTGCAGGTACCGAGAACGCGGGTTGGAGAACATGGACTTAAGAGGTTCTGGTCTTTTTCTTCATCACATGATCGGGACACTTGATGATTCTCCACCCCAATAATGGCCTCCAAGAGGCATGTGCTTTCATTATCGGCGTCTACACTTGTTTGGTGAGCTATCTTCATGCTTTGACTTTCATGATTATTCCTTATTGGCATGTTGTGCTTGCTTTGTGCTCACCTGTACCATATTGGCATGTGTCACTTCTTTGATATCATTTATCATGCCTTTACCTTGCTTATGTATCCATGGGCTAGATTGTTATTCATTATGACCATGGGTGTATGAGCTTGATTTTGTCATCATGAGCTTGTGCTGTCTTGTACTCTTACTATCTTGCTCATGTTGATTCTTGCTTGTATATCCATGTATCATATTATTGTTCTTTATTTCCATGTATATGAGCTTTAGTTTGTCATCATGAGCTTGTGTTGTCTTGTATCCTTATTATATTGCTCATGATTGATTCTTGCTTATGTATCCATGTTTTAGACTGTTATTCTTTATTTCCATGGGTGTATATGCTTTGTTTTTGTCTTCATGAGCCTGTGTTGTTCTGTACATGATTTATCTTTCTCTTGTTGACTTTTGCGTTGTGTATCCACATGTTTACTTGATATCCATGTTAGCATTGTAGGGATACGGGTAGGCTACGCTAGCAACAATATAAAAATTCTACCACGTAAACCAGGAAGCCAAGCAAGATAGATGATCATAGATCATTACCACTAGACGCGCAGTGCAGCAGAAGTAGAGTCGGAGTAGCCTAGTCCGACGATGAACGCGCCGATGTAGTGGTCGTAGATGATCGTCCAACGTCCTCGTAGTCGATCGTCTCCTCCAGCAGCCTCCACAGTTCCTTGTGAAGATCGCGGATCGTCCTCGCCGCAATGATGACCGCAGAGCGCCTCACGGTATCCACACGTCCTGAGAAGGAACAACCGTACGCCGGTGTGCTAACACCAAGTCGCACGGGAAGGCTCTCTCAAGAAGATGGCGGCTAGGGTTTCGGTGGAAACAACTCACGTGTCTCTCTTGTCCATCCCGTACTAGCCTCAAGCATCTCCTTATATAGTGCCCCCGTGTCGGATTCTATCCGAACACGTTTCACGAATCGTATTCGTACTGGTTTATTCCATCCCATTAAGTGTGTGACCCGTTAGGTTTATGTGTAATTGGTTGTGACTCGGAAACCTTCCCGACCACGAGTCGTAGAGGTCCCTAGCAGGACATAGCGATTCCCGAATACACACAAATTATATCGGACGAACCTTAATGCAATATGATCTACGACTAGGTCCTCATCACTTACGACCAGGTCCTATCTTTATACGAGCAGTTCGCATTCGGTCACGACCAGTTCGTAACTCCTTACGACCAGGTTTCAACCACTCTGTGATTTCGTTCGATCAGTCTACGACTTGCTCGTATCACCATACGACTTGTCTGAATCTGATCGAACTAAGCGACTTACTCTAGTATTCTCCCTTTGCCTCACGATATCTAGTTTGAACTCCAGGTGAGATAATGTGTCATCCATGGACTGTTCAATATTTCCTCGATCAAGTTGTCGGATAACCTTATGTGGTCGAACACTTCGACTACTAGTGGCATGGCCATGCACTTTCTTTATCCGATCACTTGAGGCCCAGAGACATCTCTCTGTTATGTTAGGAGGGGCAAATCCATATTCGACCACCACATCCCTCCGTATGTTTCATAGCATACCGAAAGCTACCTTTATAACTACCCGATTCTGAGCAAAGGTTTGGCAACCCCTAAGAGTGCTATTACACATGTAGGGAACCATGCGATCTCATGTCTAAGGATTATACATCATCATTGCTTTGCACCAACTAATGACACATAGAATCATAACAATCTTTATAGTGTCTCAAGGTGGGTCAATCCAACCCCATGTTCTCTAACATGTGTTTACATTATTGATTCGATATCCCTATATCCATGATCGGTGAAACATGATCATCAATCAATACATGTACTGGTCGTAGAGTCACTGGTGTTCCGATCAGTGACATTCGACCAAGGATACTTTTAGAACGACATCATATAAGTCGAAGTGTTTCACCAACAAGTCACATACTCGTTGATCTTCAGAACTAATGATTCATTCAAGGAACATAATAACATTTATTCAAGAACTCATAAACATAGACGTGATACAATTATCTCCATGATTGCCTCTAGGGCATATCACCAACAAGCATACCTTTTCCATGACTTGGTTTATAACTTGCTTATGCTTACATGGTTATTGTGCCTTATTGTTAATTGTGGATACATGAGCTTTGCCATAGCTTCACTAGCATGCTTTACTCTTGACTAGATATATGTTGTGTGATATGCTATGTGCTTGCTTGCTTGCTCCTATGCCTTATTGTGGATTAAGGATAGTTTGAGCTTTGTCATATCTTGGATAGCATGTGCTGCAATATATTTGTCTATCTTCATGCTCATGTCTTGAATTGTTCATTATATGCTTTAATGAGCTTTGGATCATTTGCTGCTATCCTTGCTAGTCGTGTGTCTTGGTACTATTTCTCTAGATAATGTCTCACTAATCCAGTACCAAGGCATAGACTTCTTCTATCTCTTTGGCGTAACCTTTTGAGTTGAGAAGAAGAACATGTGATCCAACAAGTGGTCAAAGACTCCAGCTGTTGGTTCTTCTTCATTTGTGCATTCAATGTTGGTTATCACTTCTAGGAGACGAAGAAATTTTGAGATGAGGATGATGGGTGAGCTCAACTACTTTTTGGAGCTTCAAGGAATGGATCTTCATCCATCATGACTACATCTCACTGCCAAGCAGTGTGACTCAGGTTCGAGCTTCTATACCTTACCTTTATGTATGGTATCCCTAGTCTACCTTGCATAGCATTTGGGCTTGTTGAGTTCACGGTAGATAGGAGGCTCTGTTCTAGCACGTGTCTTTTCTAGGCACTCTTCTTATCCCATGGTTTGCTAGGATGCACTTCTCTCATAGCCTAGGTTGAGCTTGTTTCCCAGTCACTAGTCCTTAGCAGGTTTTTGAGTTGCCTGTAGGCCTTTTTAGTGTTGGTGTTTCGCTTCCTAGCTTTTCGAGTTGCTTTCCCTAGATATCTTGTGGAATTTGAACTCTTTTGTGCTAGTTTTTGTGGAGTCCAAGGCTCTGTTGACATGATCTCTCCTCAAAGCTTTTTGACCAAACAAGGTTTGCCACCTTGAGAAGCAAGTTAGGGATAATTTATCCCTATGGGTTGGTTTGAGGGGGAGTTGGTTCTTTTCTGAACCTTCTTTGTTCATCTGAACTTTCTTTGTTCATTTGAGTTTTCTTTGTTCATCTGAACTTTCCTTGTTCATGTGAACGTTTTGTGGATCTTTTCTGATACCTTTTTCAAGTGGTATTTTCTTCGGATCCTTTTCGGTCTTTTTAGGCTTTTAAGTCTTTTGTGCATCTCATTGTATCATATTGCATACAAATAAAAAATCCAAAAAGATGCATTGTAATATAAGATTTACTACTTCTGTCTTTTAATTTGATGAAGCTTTGTTTATTACCCTCTTGAGCTTTAGTATTTCAATTCCTGCTCAAAGATCGTGTCTAGTTCTTTGACTTGCTAGAATTATCATGCTTTCACATGTGCAGCAATGTCTTTGCTAACTGAGCTAGAACTATTAAACAACTTCAACTAAAAATTGCAATTTGTGGATCTTTTAGCTAGTTGCTCAACTAGTGATCCTTTTGTGACTTTGGCCCTGTCAAAATTGCTTTGTTAGCTCTTGGATCTAGAATTGAACATTTATGAAGCTTCTTGTTCTTTTAAGAATCTATAATTGATATATGAATCAATGAAAAATGATCTCTTTTGTGCGAAAGAACTGATCTCACCAATTCTTTCTCATGAGACTGCTTGCCATTGTACTAGGCATGAACTCAGGGGGAGTTTTGGATGACCTAGACCACTCTTTTAAGCTTTTGTTGCTTGGGATGGTCGTAGCTAGGCTTGAGATCTAGCACATGGCTAAGAAAACAAATTGTGAAAATTGGTTGAAGCTTGGGAAGAGTTTGTGGATGGCTCTTAGTCCAGGATCTTCTTCACCAAGATAGACCTTTACTCAACTTCAATATTTATTGAAAATGAAATCTGTTGAGAAATTTGAGCTTTTGAGACAATTTGAGCTAAATGATTCAATTCAGGACTTTTTGTCTCTAAGATGGTCTTTGCTAGCTTCTGGATCTCACAATGACATTCTGACATGACCATTATCACTTTAGGATACCTGTTGTTGAACTTGCTAATTTTGAAACATTGCTTAACTTAATCCAACAACATATGGTATTTTGAGCTCACTAGCTTAGCTTTGATATACATGTCTTAATATGATCTTGCTAGCTTTGTCAGGCTTCTTGTATCTTGAGTAATGGTAGAAATGCTAGCCTGTTCAATTGAGTAATCCCCAAAGCTTATTTTTACTAAAAATTAAAAAATCAAAACAAAAATAAAGCCACCCCATTGCACTTCATGCATGCTCTTTCTTTTGCTTCTTCCGTATTGTTGCACTTGTTCTCTCTAGATGAGAGGAAGGTATGATTCCTTGATGAATACATTGTCAAAGGGGGAGAAGTTTTGGCAAAAATGTGAAAAAGAGCTTCCAGGTTAAGGTGGAGAAGTTCAGGATGTTATGGGGGAGAAGTTTTATAAAAGGGAGAAGAAATGGCTTCTCATTGTCAAAGGGGGAGTTTTAGCTTTTTGTAGAAATTGGGTCAATTGAAAATTTTGAAAATTTCTTTTGTAAATTGGTGATCATAGTGAGGGGGAGTATTTAAATTGCATTCTTTTGATCTTCTTGTCATGTCTGAATTTGAATTGCAACTCTTGAAGACTCCCAATGATCAAAGGTCAAATAGAACAATTGTTCTTTCATATGGACCTTAAGTGAGATTTTTGTCGATTCTCTGGAATTTGAAGCTTTCATGCTTTCTTTTGTCTTTTCTCACTTGCCTATGCTATTTTGAAGCCAGCTTGGTCATTTCCATTGCTTTATGTTGCATATGGACCAAGTTGTGCCTTTGCGTGAAAACGTCGGGTATTTTCATTTTCAAACCTCCAATTTGCATTTTTGAGAAGATTGCCAATGTGTTCATTAAGGGGGAGATTGTGGAGATCATGTGCATATGATCCTAATCTTAGTGTGTTGAACAATTGGCAATAGCATCGAGGTGTTGCGAGAAACCCTCATTTTCGGTGAAGTTCCTGTGCTGTCAGGTCTGAGGCGGTCTGACCGCCATGGTGGCGGTCAGACCGGCCGTGCCTTTGGTTGTTTTGCTTGTGAGTGGCTGGCGGTCCGACCGGCTAGGGCGGCGGTCCGACCGGCCAGTGTGGCGGTCTGCCCGGCTACCGCTGAGCGGTCAGACCAGCCATTAAAGTGGCTTTGGATTTTTGAGCTGGGCCAAAAATAGAGGGTGTAGGAAAGAGAGGAGGTTCTACTGCTCTTGGTCCCATAATTTTTGGAGCCTCCAGACAAAAGTTCTATTCGTTTGAAATTTCCAGAGAGCTTGCGGATTTCAAGTTGGAATTTTGGCTAAGTCATGGACTGGCGGTCAGACCGGCCTTTGGCTGGCGGTCTGACCGGCAAGGGGAGCGGTCCGACCGGTCATGCTGGCGGTCTGACCGGTTTTGACTTAAGTTGTTGGCCTTCTTGGCAGCAATGTGTTGGGTGTTAGGTCAATCTCATGGGTGTCAGTGCATATGTGTTGCATGATGCATGTTTTGACTAACGTGGGTCAAGTTGTGAAGAACTTGTTCCCGATTTTGATTTGCTTGTGAAGTCATTGGACTCAAGCATGGTGCAAGATAGACAAAGGTGACCGAACGGGCAGTTCGGTGCGACTGGTTGGATCAAGCGGCACAGGAGTCGTTGCAAGTGCTCAGTGGTACCGGAGGGATCCGGACGGGAGAGACTTGACGACGTGGAGCCGTTGATCAACCTACACGTGGCGAAGCAGGCGATTGCTTCACCAGGATTGGACTTGGTCTTTTGGAGAAAGATCAAGACAGGGGTATTTTGGTAATTTCACCAAATACCACCTTTGTGACTTTTGGCCAAACCGTGGCGCGGGTCGGCGCATGGTGAAGCGGTTTAGGTCAATCGATGATGAAGACGGCGCTTTAAAATACGTGTGTGTGTTAACCCATTGTGTGTTAGGGTTTAATGGGTGCCCTCATGGAATATTCCCTAGGATCTAGCCTCCACTATATAAGGGCTAAGTGCTGGTTGCACTTCAAGCCTCTTAGCCATTTGAGTGCCCTATTGTGTTTTAGGGTTTTGGGGAGAAGAGAGGAGAGCTAGGGTTTCTAGGGATGGATTGAGTGTGTGCTCTTGGATAGAGTTTTGTCCTCCATGTGGGAGTGGCTGTAAACATCAATCATCCATCTATCTAATCAATCCAAGGAAAGATTTCACAAATTGTATCTCTTTGTATTCATCCTCTCTATTTGTGATTTTGGGGCTTTCTTTGATCCGGAAGTTTTTACTTGGTTTTTCTTCTTGATCTTGCTTGCTGGGATATGTGGGAACCCATCTAAGGTCATCTTGATCATCAATCACCCACGAGCAAGTCTCTAGATCAAGTTTTCGTTTTTGCTCGGTTTTGAACCCTCCTTCGGTAAAATGGAAAAATGTCAAAACTTTGATGTGGATCTACTCAATCGTTGCTTGGAATAGGTTCGTAATATCCTTAGAAAGGTGTGTTCCAAATTTGGTCAAGTTTGGCCGAGTAGATCAAAAGTTAGACCGATTTTAGTTTTGGTTTTCAGGCTGATTTTACTGATTCTTGAACTAGAGGTCAGACCGCCCATGTATTGAGAGGTCAGACCGATTCCAAAGGTCAGACCGCCCCTGTGAGAGGTCTGACCGCTAGGCAAAATATTCGACCCGATTTCTGAGAGGTCAGACCGCCCGAGACTCTGTGATTTGAGTTTTTGTTGATTTTGCTTCGGGGTTTTGATTGGATTCAATACAAGTCTTCCACTGTGGTTGTTGATTGATCTTCATAGCTTTCATAGCTATTGGAGTAAACATCGTGTTGAATCCGATCGTTTGTGAAAAAGTTGAGCGTGCTCCTATTCACCCCTCTAGTCGCCTTTCCGGTCCAACAGAAGGGCTAATTTTTAAAGGAGATATGCAAGTGGAATGATGAATGAAAAGTTTATATGTCATATGTTCTAAATTTGCATTTATGTATATGAGAATGTGTCATATGTGAATTTGCATTTATTTATATGAGAATGTGTCATATCTGAATTTGGGAAATAGATGTGCTTGTTTCTGAAATGAATGTGAATTGGATGTATACATGTACTTGTTATGTTTCTGCTTGTTTCGGAGAGCATGGCTAACATTTTCTAAGGCTAGCCAATAAACAGAAATGGATTTAGCAATACAAAAGAATATCACAAACTATTCCTTAGAACAAACCATCTGTGATTATATATCATAAACGGTTCCATCTATAACCTGTCTGTGATAAGGCATATATCACAGACGGTTCCTTCTACAAACCGTCTATGATAAGGCAGATACGACAAACGGTTCTATCTACAAACCGTCTGTGATAATGCAGATATCACAGACGGTTCCATATACAACCCGCCTGTGATAAGGCAGATATCACAAACGGTTTCATATACAACCCGTCTGTGATACAGATATCACATATGGTTATTTATTGGAACCATCTCAGATGTCCAACTCTATTTATATTCAGACTCTAGGGTTGCTGTGCCCCCCACTCAAACGATTAAGTTTCTCTAACATCCCTCCTCCCCGAGCCCGTTCGCCTCCTCCTTGAGCCCGGTGTGCCTCCTTCCCCGAGCCTGTCGCCTTCTCCTTGAGCCCGGCGTGCCTCCTCCCTCGAGCCCACCGCCTCCTCCCAGAGCACGAGCCGCCGCTTCCCGAACCGGGCACCCCTCCTCCCCTTCGACGCCGCCCTGCTGCTCCGGTGCTCCCTGCTCGTCCTCCCCTCACACATTGCTCTGATTGCTTGGCTTTGATTGCCATCTGCTTCGTGAGTATCACATCATTTCAATTTTATTACCCCTTTGCATTTGATATGTTCATATTGAAATATGGTGTAGTGGGCTTGAGAATCTTATGATAATATGTTGATTTGTGACAGAACCTCTATTTCTCGTGAAGATGTCGTCCGCTCATTCTTCGTCATCATCGCCTCATGCGTCTGATGTGCCGTCCTCTGGAAAATCCAAGCGCAAGCAAAGAGGAATATCGAAAAGGCCGGAGGGCCGATTTACCATCACGAGAGTCCATGTGTCTGGGGCCCCTCTAAGTCCTCCCCGAGCAACGTCCGCATTCCAGACAACGGTCGGAGTAGTTACACGCGAACGGGTCAAGATCACCTATGATTCATGGAAGGAGTACACCAAAGTTAACAATTACAAAGTTGTGCTGCTGAAGAAAAATTTTAAATCGTTCGAGATACCAGAAGAACACAAGGCCTCCGTGCAACGATACGCGTTGCTAGCGACGTGCAAAGCGTGGAGGAACTTCAGGAGCACGCTTATCAAGGATTACATGGAGAAGGATTTGACACCCTTCCAGAAGTATCTGTTCGTGGAGGAGTACTGGGAAGACTTTATGGCGAAGAAGAAGACAAATTATTTTAGGATTAAAAGTGAGGCGCACAGGGCCCTCCAGGCAAAAAACATGCGCCCTCACAGACTCGGCACCGCTGGGTATGCGGGTAAAATCGCGCAATGGAGGGATCAGAACGAGCGTGCACGCCAGTTGGACGCCTCCCCGCCATTTACCAGCATCACTGACGAGTGTTCCCAACAGTGGCTAAGGGCGAGGTTATCTACCTCGTCTTCGGGGGTCGTCTCCTTTCCAAACCCCGTAGACGTGGAAGTGTTACGACGCATGGTAAGATATCGAACTAACTAGTTTGTAATTACTCGATAACTTCATAGAGTGAAATAACATGTTAGGCTCTTGCAGGAAGAGCTGAGTACTGCACAATCTTCCCAAGGCTCATTCCAGGCAGACAGAGAGAGAGATATACTCTCCGTGGCCCTGGGAAACAAGGTGCATCCGGGTCGCACAAGAGGCATTGGTCTTTATGTTGATTGGAACAAAGGATTCTCAAAGGACTCCGAGACGTACCGGAGTAGGAAGAGAGCCAAAGCCGAGGGCGAAGCAGAGATACGAGAGGAGATTTGTGCATCCCTTAGAGAAGAGATGCGGGATGTCATACGAGAGGAGATTCGTGCATCCCTCACAAATCGCTTGAAGCCCCGCACATCGCGCTAGCTAGCCCCCAAACGTCCGAGTAGCATCCAACCATAACTTAGAAATTGATAACAGATTTCCTGTTAATGACATCCTGGTAATAATTATTATCCCTGGAATGCTCGATCCATTGATAGGCCTGTTTGAGTAGCTAATTTTGTATCGTTATGTAGAGGGCTACGAAGTGCAAGCTCCAAGTGAGATGTGGCTCCATTGCCCTGGATGCTGCTTGGGGCTAGACGTATCCATCCGGTGTTGGGGCCTTGCTGCACGATGTAAATATAGCGTCGGGTTTCGCAAAAGTGAATGTGGACGGTGTTTATACCAATTTCGAGGTCGTCCAGCCGGAGAAGGCCCCAAACGACGAGGTCGTGACTTTAGGGCAAGCCATTGGAGCATTCATCCAGTGGCCCAAGAGATAAATCTGCCTGGAGCTACCTGCACCGGTGCCAACTTCATAGGAAGTATCTGTACCGGAGCTGACTGCACCGGCGGCAAGGGTCCGGTGCATCAGGTGCATCTACACCTCATGCTCGGTCGACTCTCGTGAAGTCGACCTATACAAAGCGAGGCAGGAAGGGCAAATCGAAGACGGTCCGACTCCTATTCTGATATACCCTTCTTGCCATTGGCCCAAAAATTCATGCTAGGAGAATCGTTGGTCGAGAGGTTAGACAGCCCTACCATAGGATTGGCTTACACAAGATTGCACACATGGTACATGGAATAGGCCAACAAGATGGATGAACAACGACGCTCGGGTGTCACCATCACGCTCAAGAAGGATAATTTTAACCATGAGGCTCTAGACTGTATCTTCACGGTGATGTTCGATGACTTGTTTAATCTCTTCAACCTCGACTCCTTCGACGTCTCACTCATGCGATGCTGGACACTGTAAGTGTGTACAATCATGATCAATGTTCGTGTAATACCGATAAATGTTATATATAACTCTTTGCTTTTGTGTGTGTGTGTGTGTATATATATATATATATATATATGATTTCTGAAGCCGAAGTAAGGCATTCACCGGTAGGTTTCCTCGACCCACACATGGTCTGTGAGCAAACCATTAAGGAGAATGCACAATTCGTCGAGGATTACGTGGTGGACTCATTGCTGACTCACCGCAACAAGCAATTCATACTTTTGCCCTACAACCAGGAGTAAGTGCTGCACTAGTAGCTATACTTCTTGATTTGTACTCAGTTATCCGAGAGTTAATCAACAGGTAAACACATTTCCTCCAATATAGATAACTCTATTGTACAATCTTTCCTTCCTTTGCAATGGTTAAGGCTAAGTTTTTTTAATCACATAGGTCGTTCAAGACGTACTATCCAAAAGGAGGGATATGCAAAGGAGGGACCCTGCGACACGATCTAAATTTCCCGATATTCCTAGTACACCTTAATCCTATATAACACTTCATAGTAATGCCTCTCAAACCAACCAATTCTATTTTTTGCAGTGCCACCAGCAGCCGCCGGCCTGCAACCTCTGTGGATTCTATGTTTGCCACAACATGGAACTACTCGTCGGTTCCGCGATAACCAATGATCCTCAGGTTTGTCAATCTTGCAATAATTATTTCATACTTATCAATTTATATATGCACCAATTTAATCTTCATAGCGACAGGTTGCGACCATCGCGGAAATTGCGTTGGAACAGAGCCAGCTCATAAAAATTCGTGGACACCTTGCGGCATTCTTGAACCGTGAGGTTATAAATCCAAATAGGAATTTCCACAATGTAGATTGAACTTGATTGGGATAAGATATTGAACTTAACCGTACATGTGTGTAAATTTACATGATGTGTGTAAATTTACATGAATGGTTAATTTTAGTTAATTGATTTGTGAATTGGATGTGCTTGTTTCTGAAATGAATGCGAATTGGATGTGCTAGCTTGTTTATGAAATGAATGCGAATTGGATGTGCTAGCTTGTTTCTGAAATGAATGCGAATTGGATGTGATTGTTTCTGAAAAGAATATCACAGACGGTTCCGTAGGACATACCATCTGTGATGCATCATCTCTCACAGACAGTTTAATCTACAAACCGTCTGTGATGCATCAGATATCACAGACGGTTTCATCGGTTTGTATATAAAACCGTCTGTGATAGTCTACTATCACTGACAGTTCTGAGTTAATAACCGTCTGTGATAGTGTACAAACGGCTCACGAAACCGTCTGTGATGATGTTTTTGAACCGTCTGTGAAGATCTTTTCTGTAGTAGTGCAGGTCGGGTGGGAGGAGTAATAAGTGAGGACTAATCGAAGAAGTCGGGTGAGGAAAAAAGGAGTCAAGTGAGGAGGAAAAAACAGCCCCGAAATTGAGTTGCGGTCTGACTGGAGAAGGAGGACGATTTGTTCAGGGTGTGATCATACCGGACATTAGTTGGCGGTTAGTTTGGGATGCGCTCAGACTGGAGAGAAGCGAGCGGTCTGATCGGGTTTCAGAATTTGATAATATAAAACATTGAGATTTAGGAGTTGATCTTGCTCCAAACAACTAGCACACGACATACAATATATTTGGAGCAATTACAACTAGGAGAGGACACCATATTCATTTTAATCTATTTTTTTTACGAAAATATGATATTTTGGAGAGAAAAACCTTTAAGTGACCAATAGGGTCAAGTGTTGGGAAATTTTTATTCTTTTGGAATGTATGAGTGTAAAGAACTATTTTAAGCCAAAATACTTAGAAGGATTCGGCTCAAATAGCAAAACTCATCATATGCTAGAATATGACTTTTCAGGTCAAGGTATGTTTTTCGGCGAATCTCAAAACCAAATAACATTTGAATGGTTGGTATTTTGAAGAACTTTTGAATACGAGAAGAGTTTGAAATGATCATCCCTTGGTTTTTTTTGTATTGACAAGACTTTCCAAAACTCAAAAGATTTTACTTGATGGCAATCCGATGGTTTAATAAAAAACAAGATACTAGAAGTTCCTTTTGGGCCAAAAACTTCATTTTCTTTCGGAATTAGTTATTATTGATTTCTAACCAACCAAAAGCCTTTAAAATATATATTTGAGTACTTTTGTACCACCTTAGTCCAACACTGAACACGAATATCACCTAAACAATTCTAAATACCAATTTAAACCTTAATTAACAATAATTCCAGCAAGGTATATATGGAATAAAACCCCACAACGGATCACAGAACAACTAAACAATATAAATACATAAAAGGTTAACTTTCACAGCTTGGTCACACGCGCTAAGAATGCTCAAATCACACACGCCTGAGGGACGCTCGAGTCACACGCGCTCAAGAAACACTTGGGTCACACGCGTCCAAGAAACGCTAGAACCATGCTCTTGGTACATAGGATGACAACAAGAAATAATAAAAAAAACTAATATTAAATCAATCAAAGCTCCAATCATTAAACTAAATAACAACCAAGCCAGATAATAAATCCTAAAGGGATAGTCGTGTCTCTAGATTTAATGATAGCAATCTAAATAAGAATGTATGTGTGATAATTGCATGTGATGCACATGTGCTACTCCATCCCATGCATGTCGCCTTCAACGATCACCTAAAAACAACAATAAAACAAGGGTGAATCCAAGACTTAGCAGGTACATAATAAAATAATTAACAAATATCTTATCATTCAATTAAATCAATAGCAATATAATAAACATGTTCAAATGTCATTCTCATCTTCCATGTACTCAATTCCCATCATTATCTTTTTATGTATGCCAATGCTCAATGCAAACTTTATCAGCTGATACCGGTATAGCAGAGTGTCCATCCGTCGATGACACACTCTATCCTCCATCTCGTGGAGTCCATACCCTTGTAGGATTTTATCAAGAGCACACTAGAATAACCACATACATGGTAGTACTCACCACCCTCACTGCAATGCAATGCAACAATGTTCAATAATCATCAAGGTTATCCATCAGCATCATTACCATGTCATCCCTATGGTTATGTCATCAACATGTCATATCATCGTTATCATGGCATTTAAAATATAAAGCAGAAATAAATGTCATGACAAGTTAATTGTAAAGACATAGGTAACCAAATCGATGTCTATCGCTCTACCATGTACTTATCTATTAGCCATGAGAATCCGAACGATGCAAAAGTGGCACCAAACTTGAATCAATGCTCCCTGAACAACAATTAATAATATATCTCAAAACATGTTACAACATACACAAACATCAATGAACTCAACTTCGCTCCTACACGCAAACCCGAAACAACTAAACCACTTTCACCGAACAACATACCAGTAGTCTCTATGATCAAACGTCCATAACTTTTACTTTTGGACTCCAAATATATCAAACGAACGTATTCTGAAAATTCACAGAACAGTCGACTTCATAATTTCATAACTGTATTTCTACTACTAGGAAAATAGTAAACTATACCACTTATCAAAACCACAGATAATTATATAGATAAACCTAATTATGACCATACTTTAATTATACCATCTATTACACGTAATAAAACAATCTTCACGACTGTTGTTAACGGTGACGAAAATCTGGATAGCAGTACTCCTGAAGCCATAACTTTTCAACCGCTTATCCAAATCTAATGATTTGGTACTCTCTGGAAATCTTATGAAATTATATACAACTTTCCTAAAATGGCAAAGTCACGAATAGGGGCAGAGATACCCCAAAATGCCGCTGCAATATTCTGTAGTACAATTAACCGAACCAGGGCATCCCAAAACATCCAATTCCCGTGACCAAACTAATCTAAACCTTGAATAAACATCTATATAAGATCAAATCAAGGTTAACCAAATCATTACCCACGAAATATGGACGACAAACAAAGATGGATCACCAAGCCCTAATTTCCTCCTCCTTCCTTGCTAGACCTCCTCCTCCTCTCCTTGCTGGTGCCCGCAGCAGCAGCACCAGGGGCGGCAGTGGGTGGTGGCTAGGGTAGGGAGTGCAGTGTGGGAGGAGCGGCCAGGGCATGGAGAGAGGGGTGGCAGGGTAGGGGTGCACAGGGGGGCGTGAGGGGTGGCTTGGGCAGGCAGCCATCCCCTGGCCTTCTTATGTGGGTGTCAACCCCCCTTGGTCGAGTCCACCTCATACTCGACTAGGGGGTAGGCCTTAGGCCTTGGCCCACCTACACACTCTCTCTCCCCCTCTTTCACCTATTGGGCCTAGTCCCAATTCCAAAACCTGAAATCTAATTCTTTTAGCCCAATTATTTTAATTAAAAATGGGATACTACCACTTTTGGCCTTTTAAACACATTTTTTTTTACTTTTGACTAAAATGGGCTCATTTGTAGGATATACTAGCATGTTTTTTAATATGTTCGCATATTAGAGATGTGTTATAAATAAAGATTGTATAACACTCCCCCTTAACGTGTTTTCTATTTGGAACTTAACATTTCAAGAAAGAATACATGGAGATCCAAATAACTTTCAACTCAAAGAATCAACCATGGTGCATGAGTTCAAGAAACATTTGAGAGATCTATAACATTTAACTCATTCCTAAATTTGCAAAAACAGTTCTCATCTAGTGGCCGGGTGAGGATATCATCGGTTCTTATGTGGCTAAGCACAATTTCGCCTTTGCTCACATTATCTCTTAGGAAATGGTGGCAAATATCTATGTGTTTTGAGTGTTATTTGCTATCTACACGGTACTACCATTATCACATAAAAGAGGCATTATTTTGAAGTCAATCCCATAGTCCATCAATGCTTGCCTTATCTATAGCAATTGTGCACAACTACCTGTGGAGACATACTTTACTTCGGCGATGGATAAAGCTACGGAATTTTGTTTCTTGAAGGACCAAGAGACTAAAGATCTACCTAGAAATTGTCAACTTTCGAATGTGCCTTTTCTATCCACTTTGCAACCCGTATAATTGAAATCGGAATATCCAATTAAATCAAACTTAGAACCTTTACCATACCATAAACCAATGCTAGAGGAATGCTTTAAATATCTAAGAATTCTTTTTACGTCCATAAGATGACACTCTTTTGGAGATGCTTGAAAGTGTGCACACGTATAAATACTAAACATTATATCAGACCTAAATGCGATAAAATAAAGCAAGCTACCAATCATGGATTTATAAAGCTTTAAATCTACCGGTCTACCTCCCTTATTAAGGTCGAGATGACCATTGGTAGCCTTGGGAGTCTTGATGGGCTTTGCATCCTCCATGCCAAACCTCTTGAGTAAATCCTTCACGTATTTGGTTTGGTGCACAAATGTCCCATCCTTGAGTTGTTTGATTTGAAGTCCAAGGAAGTAGCTAAGCTCTCCAATCATGGATATCTCAAATTCTCTCGACATCATATCACCAAATTCCTTATAAAACTCTTGATCAGTAAACCCAAATATAATGTCGTCAACATAAATTTGACATACAAAGAAACCACCATCAATAGTTTTTTATGAAAAGTGTAGTATCAACCTTCCCAATTTTGAAACCCTTTGAGAATAGAAAGTCTGTAAGTCATTGATACCATGCCCTAGGAGCTTGTTTGAGACCATAGAGCGTCGTAGAGAGCTTGTAAACATGGTTAGGATTTGTAAGATGCTCAAAACCGAGAGTTTGCTCAACAAAGATAAGTTCGAAAAAATTGTCATTTAGAAAAGCACTCTTCATATCCATTTGAAAAAGTTTTATTTCAAAACATGATGCAAATGCAAGCAAGATACAAATAGCTTACAATCTAGCTATGGGAGCGAAAGTTTCACCAAAATCCAAACCTTTGACTTGGGTGTAGCCTTGAGCCACCAATCTTGTTTTGTTTCTTACCACGATCCCATTCTAATCTCGTTTGTTTATTAAGACACATTTGGTGCCAATGACATTGTGATCCTTGGGCCTCTCAGCTAGTATCCACACACCATTGTAGGCAAATTTGTTTAATTCTTGATGCATCGTATTTACCTAATCCGGATCATCAAGTACTTCATCTACATATTTGGATTCAAGGAAATAAGCAAACGAGTAATGTTCACAATAAGAAGAGACACAGGATCAAGTTAGGACACCTTTACAGCATCACCCAAAATTTGATTAATGGGATGATCTTTGGCGATTGCATGATGAATCTTTGGATGAGTGACCGGTGCATGACCATTCTCCTCTTCTTCCACTTCATCAACTTGAACTTGACTTGGCATAGTGGAAGTACAAGGTTCAACTTGAGTGGAAGATGGTGGATCATAATTGTCCTCCTTTGGCTTGATGTCACCAAGTGTCATATTCTTCATTGCTTGTCTCAAGCATTCATCACCTACATCATTCAAATTATTTTGCTCTTCTTAAGGACCATTAGTTTCATCAAAGTACATCAAACGTCTCCTCAACTAAACCATGGTTTGGTTGAAGACATAGTAAACCTTGCCATTTGATGAATACCCAAGAAGAAAGCCAACATTGCACCGACTTTAGAATTTTGAAAGACGAACATCATTTCTTAAAATGAAATACTTTCATCCAAAGACGTGAAAATAAGAGATGTTCAGTTTTCTTCCAATGAAGAGCTTATAGGAAGTCTTTTTCAAATGACGGTGTAAATAAAAACGATTTATGGCATGACAAGTGGTATGAATGGCTTTCCCCAAAAAATTATCGAAAGTGTTATACTCATCAAGCATTGTCCAAGCCATTTCAATCAGTGTTCGATTTTCTTTTCTACAACTCCATTTTGCTTCGTAGTGTAGGTAGCGAAAAGCTCATGCTTTATTCCAAGATCATAAAAAATCTTCGATTCTTGTGTTCTTGAACTTGAAACCATTGTCACTTTAGAATTTATTTAACTTTAAACCAAATTCATTTTGGGCTCTTTTTGCAAAACTTTTGAAAATACTGAAGGTTTCGGCTTTATCATGTAGAAAGAAAACTCAAGTATACATTGAGTAGTCATCCACAATCATAAGACAAAACTATTTCCTCCTATGCTCTTGTAGATTGTTGGCTCAAAAAAATCCATATGTAAGAGCTCCAATAATTTAGAAGTGGAGATGATACTTTTGGATGGATGAGAACTTGCTACTTGCTTGTCGGCTTAACAAGCACTACATAGTTTATGTTTCTCAAACATCATATCTTTCAAGCCCACAACTAGATCATGTTTGAAAAGAAAAATGAAAAACCTTTGAAAACCAAAGAGTTACCATTTTCATTTGAATTTGAAACACCTTCTTCAATAAAAGTGCAAATGAGGCCAAGATCACATATTTGGGCAACTGATATTAACTTGAAATTAAGTGATTCAACCAGAGATACATTTAAAATTGAAAAGTCATTTGAGATAGCGATTTTACCCAATCCAACTACCTTTCTCTTGCTATTGTCACCAAACGTGATCTTGTCATGGTTTCTATTTCCATTTTCAAATCTTCCGGTCTCCAGTCATATGTTGAGTGCACCCACTATCTAGCACCCAATTTTAACATCCCAATTTTTGAGGTTTTAAAAATATTTTGTGTAGTTTAGACCTCTGGAAAAGTTTCACCATTTTTTGTTGAATTAATAAGCTTAATTGGAAATTTCTAATAATAAAATGATTTAATATGAATAATATGAACATATATTAATTCCAAAATGATTTTATTTGAGTTCTTGTACTTGGAAGTATTTTCCATATTTTTATGGGAATTTTTCGAGTTTATTTGCTATTTTTCTTGGCTACTTTTCCCTTTTCTATAATTTCTAAAAATCAACACCCGGAAGGCTTCGTGGGCCGCATCCTTCGACATCCCACATCTCTCTCTCTCTCTCTCCCCCCTCCTAGCCCATTTTCGCTTCGGTGACCCGGTCCGTTGCCCAATCTCTCTCTCTCTTTCTCTTTTCCGAGCGTCGGTCCAGCTAGCCCAGCCTGCCTAGCTCGTGCCGCGTCACCGCCGCGTGCGACACGTGTCCATGCCTGGATTACTATTCACCACCTCTGAGCTGAACCAGACTCAGACTCTGTCATCACCCAATTTCCTCGGTGTGCGTGCTGTTAACCCTAGCCACCGCCCTGAGTAATAAATAGCCCCACCGCCTTCACCATCTGCATCCACCACCACCGAAAACCCTAATCCTAGCACACCCGGAACCCGAATTTGCGCCTCCACTGCAACCATCTTCCCCGAGCTCTCTGTCGCTGCCTACCACCGCCACTGGTGAGTCTCTAGCCACTTCATCGCCACCATTGTGACCATATTGTCCTCCTCCGCTGCGCTGTTCGCTCGGTGTTGGTCGAGGACCATCGGAGAGCCGTCGTGTCGTCAGCCCGAGAGCCACCGCCGCCTTTTCCTCGCCGCTGGTCGACTCTGGTCACCATTGGGTCCCGTGCACCGCCCGTTCACATCGCCCAGACACCAGGAGCACAACGCGTGCGTCCAAGACCCCTAAGGAGCCCTCCTACGCCGTCCCGTCGTGAGCCCGAGCCACCGTCACCATCGCCGCCTACCATCATCCCGACCCCAGCCGCCACATTCGAGCCGGTAGATGGATTCACCGGAACTTGAGGATGCTTTGAATGCCCTCCGTTCACCGCCGATCGCCACCGTTCGTTATCGCCTCCGTCAACCTGTTGATGTCGTCAATCTTTCTGACGTCACTGTGCATGTGTTGTCGACATGGCCGCCACGCCAGCACCATGTGTGCGCCACGCCAGCTGCCCGCCATGTCAACTGCCACTGCACCCCTAACCCTAGATCTAAACCAATGTGAACCTAGTCTACCGTGAACCTAGCCTATGACACATGGACCCCACGTGTCAGTGTACTATTTCGTAAACCCGTGAACCCGTGTACCCAGTCTGTGGACTCAGTCTATAGACTGTGGGTCCACCTATCAGTCTCTCAGCCTTTTTCCTAAATTCCCCAAAAAGAAAAGATTCTAGAATATTCTCTTGGTCCCACCTGTCAGTCTTAGTACCCTCTCCTCTTTTTATTTTTCAAAGTTCTCAGCCGAGCCAACTTTCGAAAGCATGTTCTCCTTCATACGATCTTCGATTGAGCCCAGTCAAGTCTCTAAATTCATTTAAAATCAAGCTCTACCTTTGAGTTATTTGTATTTAATTTTTGGAGTTCATTTATTAGTATGTTTTGTATTTATTTGTATTTCCTCTCTCTTTGCGAGTGGATGTTAATACTTCAGGAGCTTACGACGGAGTGGAGCTAGCTCAAGACCAGAACTAAGACTCATTCCAAGGCAAGTTGTTCTTTGATCATATTACACCCAGTTTTACAAAAATAACTTTGATTGAAATTATTGCATGCTAATTCAATTATCAAGTGTTTTACTGCTTTGGAATTAGCTATGCAACCTATTTGAGTTATGCCTACCTTGTGAATTGTATTGCCATGATCTATTGTCACCCTAGGTTGGATATCTATTTGTTGGTCAATAATGTAGAACCAACGTGAGTTGCTTTAGACACGATTATTATGCTTAGCCATGCAACGGACATTGATATCATTTTAATGGCAAATGCATACCTGACTAAGTGATTTGGAATATCTTTGTGATAATTGGTATGACATATGTTGTCACTCAGTGGAAGCATGTGTTGCACTTTAATCAACTGGGTGGGAAATGTTTAGATTGGGGTGAGGGGAAGAACTAAGTGAATTGGTGGCCGTGTCTGTAGTCATGGACATGCTTGGAGATTGCACACGAGAGGTAGACTTTAATAAAAACAAATTGGGAGGATATCTATGTGAAAGAATTGGTTTAGACAAAGTGAGTTTTGTGTTTAATTACTATTGATATCTATTTTCAACTATGCTTTCAATCTATTATTCATATTCAAGTTCAACTGTTACTTTTGCAAAATAACTATAGAAGTCATATCCTTTGGAATAAACCATCATCTATAATTACATTCTGTGGTACAACTTACTGAGTACTAGATGCGCTCATTCTTGCTATAATCATTCAGTTAAAGTGAAGGAGTCATCACCCACTTTCAAGGAGTTCTACAAGGAGGTTGACCATTAGGCCTTGTTCTCAGTCGATTGCCTGTGGCAAGTCAATGGGTTTCCACTGAAGTTGCTTTCGTTTTGCTACTGCTATTTATTTAGTATTAAGCCCTACGTGGCTCAATAGTTGTAAACTCGACCATAAGGTCACAACTGTTATTTTCTATTCAAACTTAGTACGTTTATTCTTATATTCGATGTGTATAGAATTATATTTATCTATGTTACCACTGTGTACACCAACGTGATCCTGAACTAGTGCAGTATGCATAGAAGGACCAGATTTGCATATTTGGGTCCTGACAATGATGTTCATCTATATTGCCATTGTGTGCACTACCGTGACCCTAGACTAATGCAGTATACACAAAGGGTTCAGATTTGCATATTTGGATCCCAACACCAATGCCTTCCACCGGTTTTGTAGTTCACCTACAAAACAACAATCAAACCTTTTTAGGTACCCAAATTCGTTTGAGCCCTTGGAGGTTAGTAACCAAGGTCTTGGGCTCCTAAATGGCATTCTATTTACTACCAATTATAGGAGTGCCAATAAATTTTGTAGAAAGGCTACCATCCTTAGATTTACTAAGCATATAACAAGAATCATACACACCAAGCTTATGAGCACTACCAACGGGGCAATCACTTGGCAAATGCCCCACATCATGACACTTATGACAAAACTTGCCACTATCCTTCACAAACCTTGTAGCATTATAGATTTGCCTCTTACCCTTCTTGGGAAAAAAATCCAATGCCTTCCTTGTTGTATGAGAACCTTTACTCACTCAATATTTTATCAAGGGTTGTCTTCCCCTTGAAACACTTATCCAAGCTCTTACTTAGCTTGGTCACTTACTTTTTGAGCTCATTATTCTCAACCATAGGAAGAGGATCACATGTATAATTCATGCAAGAGCTAAACTTTCCGCAACATAATGCACATGATAATGATGATCCATATGCTAAAGTCAAGTTCACTATACCATCTTTTGCGGGTGCTTATGATGCTAAAGTCAAGTCTCTAAATTCATTTAAAATCAAGCTCTACCTTTGAGTTATTTTTATTTAATTTTTGGAGTTCATTTATTAGTATGTTTTGTATTTATTTGTATTTCCTCTCTCTTTGCGAGTGGATGTTAATACTTCAGGAGCTTACGACGGAGTGGAGCTAGCTCAAGACCAGAACTAAGACTCATTCCAAGGCAAGTTGTTCTTTGATCATATTACACCCAGTTTTACAAAAATAACTTTGATTGAAATTATTGCATGCTAATTCAATTATCAAGTGTTTTACTGCTTTGGAATTAGCTATGTAACCTATTTGAGTTATGCCTACCTTGTGAATTGTATTGCCATGATCTATTGTCACCCTAGGTTGGATATCTATTAGTTGGTCAATAATGTAGAACCAACGTGAGTTGGTTTAGACACGATTATTATGCTTAGCCATGCAACGGACATTGATATCATTTTAATGGCAAATGCATACCTGACTAAGTGATTTGGAATATCTTTGTGATAATTGGTATGACATATGTTGTCACTCAGTGGAAGCATGTGTTGCACTTTAATCAACTGGGTGGGAAATGTTTAGATTGGGGTGAGGGGAAGAACTAAGTGAATTGGTGGCCGTGTCTGTAGTCATGGACATGCTTGGAGATTGCACACGAGAGGTAGAATTTAATAAAACAAATTGGGAGGATATCTATGTGAAAGAATTGGTTTAGACAAAGTGAGCTTTGTGTTTAATTACTATTGATATCTATTTTCAACTATGCTTTCAATCTATTATTCATATTCAAGTGTAACTGTTACTTTTGCAAAATAACTATAGAAGTCATATCCTTTGGAATAAACCATCATCTATAATTACATTCTGTGGTACAACTTACTGAGTACTAGATGCACTCATTCTTGTTATAATCATTCAGTTAAAGTGAAGGAGTCATCACCCACTTTCAAGGAGTTCTACAAGGAGGTTGACCATTAGGCCTTGTTCTCAGTCGATTGCCTGTGGCAAGTCAATGGGTTTCCACTGAAGTTGCTTTCGTTTTGCTACTGCTATTTATTTAGTATTAAGCCCTACGTGGCTCAATAGTTGTAAACTCGACCATAAGGTCACAACTGTTATTTTCTATTCAAACTTAGTACGTTTATTCTTATATTCGATGTGTATAGAATTATATTTATCTATGTTACCACTGTGTACACCAACGTGATCCTGAACTAGTGCAGTATGCATAGAAGGTCCAGATTTGCATATTTGGGTCCTGACAATGATGTTCATCTATATTGCCATTGTGTGCACTACCGTGACCCTAGACTAATGCAGTATACACAAAGGGTTCAGATTTGCATATTTGGATCCCAACACCAATGCCTTCCACCGGTTTTGTGGTTCACCTACAAAACAATAATAAAACCTTTTTAGGTACCCAAATTCGTTTGAGCCCTTGGAGGTTAGTAACCAAGGTCTTGGGCACCTAAATGGCATTCTGTTTACTACCAATTATAGGAGTGCCAATAAATTTTGTAGAAAGGCTACCATCTTTAGATTTACTAAGCATATAACAAGAATCATACACACCAAGCTTATGAGCACTACCAACGGGGCAATCACTTGGCAAATGCCCCACATCATGACACTTATGACAAAACTTGCCACTATCCTTCACAAACCTTGTAGCATTATAGATTTGCCTCTTACCCTTCTTGGGAAAAAAATCCAATGCCTTCCTTGTTGTATGAGAACCTTTACTCACTCAATATTTTATCAAGGGTTGTCTTCCCCTTGAAACACTTATCCAAGCTCTTACTTAGCTTGGTCACTTACTTTTTGAGCTCATTATTCTCAACCATAGGAAGAGGATCACATGTATAATTCATGCAAGAGCTAGCATCAACCTTAGAGCTACATGGCATGTCAATCACATCATCACAAGAGGTAGATACACTAGCCTTAGATAGAATGCAAGGTGCAACATCTATACTAGGCATATCATTAATGATATTACAAGTAATGCCTATATCCACCTTAGGCTTGGTGAGATCCTTGAGAAGGAGTCTCATGAGCTTTCTTTAGATCCTTATAAGAATCATCGAGAGAAAGATATTATTTCTTCAATACCTTAAATTTTGACTTCTCCTTGCCAAGGTACTCATTTAAGTCATCTAGCATATCCATAAGCTCGTCATAAGTAGACTATTCATTATTAGTTACCTTATGATCACCTTTTTCCATAAGGCAATGAGGTGTGGAGAATAGTGATAGAGCTTTCTTGATAGTAACCCCGGCTAGTCCCTTCTTGCTTGATGATGGTTTATCATCGGAGTTCGAGTCGGAGAATTCATCATCGGAGTTTTCATTCTCTAATGTGAGCCTCGCCCTTGCCATCTTTGTTGTGAAGCTTCTTAAAAAGCTTTATCTTGCCATTGTATTCCTTTTTTCTTGAATGACTTGGGTTTGTCATCCTTTTTGTTGATGCATTGAGTGCAATGTGACACTTCTCATTGCATTCATAGCATCAAATGTTGGAGTAGCGGTTCTTGCTTAAGGATTTACCCCTTTTGCTCTTGTTAAAGTTGGTGTTTTCATTGTTGCGCCTCTTCATCAATCTTCTCATATTCCTAACAAGGAGAGCCATTTGCTCATTGGAATCATCATCATAACTTTCATCGCTTTGATCACTTGAGGCCACCTTTGCCTTGAAAGCAATATTCTTCTTTCTGGAAGATGCCTCCAAGAGCTTATCCTTCTTCTTGAACATCTCATGGGTAATAATGGTACCCAAAAGTCTAGTAGGAGTTGTTCTTGTTAAATATGAATTTAGGAACATGGTGACCAATGTTTCATATTTGTCCAGAAGAGCCCTAAGCAACTTGTGAACAATATCAAGATCAGTTAGTGATGAACCAAACCCTTTGTGCTCATTCACTATATTGTTTAACCTTGAGTACATCTCATTGACGCTCTCATAGGGGAACATAACAAACGACTAATATTTAGACAAGTATATGCATTTTGGCCTCTTTGACCGTTGATGTTCCCTCATGAATTTCCGTAAGAGTGTTCAAAATATCACGAGCTATCTCAAGATTGCTCACTATATTGAACTTATCCACGTTCAAAGCTCTAAAAAAGTGTTCATAGCTTGAGCATTTAGATGTAGGTTTTGATAATCTTGTTCGTTGGGATTATCGGGATCAAGGTGCATAACGAAACCCAAATCAGCAATGCACCATATACTAAGATTCATGGCCTTTAGATGAACAATCATTTGAACATTCCAATAAGCATAATTTAACCCATCAAAGTAAGGAGCCTTTCCTATGGCAACCACCTCACTAGCCATCTATTTCTCTTTAGGTGGTGAAGCCAAGGTAGTTAGGATCGTGATCCTACTCTTAGAGTCTTATGATTCTATGAACCCACGACAACCAGTCGATCCAAATCACACTATCGATCCTACTCGTAGAGACTTAGGGCAAAAAAAGAATTTTGCAATTTTTTTAGAGGCCAGGCTTTGCTGATATTTTGTTTTAGAGCAAAATTTATTGATATTAATTTTTGATAATAAAACTATAAATAAATAAGGAGCATGCAAAATATTGTATTAGTGTGGTAATGCTAATACAAATATCTATATTATGGCATGAGCAATCTTGAGCTTGATAATGATAAGCTATTTTTATTCCTGGAGTATGTCTAGCTGTTTTAAGGAACATACAAGTGGTAAACCATATAAGAATCATACAAACTTATAGTATAGATGTTAAATTTGTGTATTTTTACAATTTTGTAGAATCACCGATTCTACGATTCGATACTACAATTTCGATCCTATCGAAAGCAAATCGATCAACCTCAGGATCTCGACTCTAACTACCTTGGGTGAAGCCTAAAGATAAGATACCAAACTCTGATACTACTTGTAGGATCAAGGATAACTGATTAAAGGGGTGAATAGACTTTTTTAAACTTTTGGCTAAATTCAACTTTTAGCAAGTAGTGAACTGAAATTTGTTTCACAATTCAAAGCCTAAATAGACTAAGTCTCTCTAAGAGCACCAAACTCCTAAGTCTAAGCCAAACAAGCTAATCAAGTAGACAATATAATTGGTATGAAAGTAAATTCACTAGGAATTAAGCAATAATGATAAACCACAAAATGAAGACAACCGATGTTTCCCATGGTCTCGGAAACTTACCAGTCTCCCCTAATTCATGTTGAAGAAGTTTGAACGAATCAAGACGGCTCCACATGAGCACACACCTCAATCACTAGTGGTAGTAGCCCTTCTCCACTCCAAATAGGCAAGCTCCAACCTTCTCAATCAATTGGGTCTTCTCATAAGCTTCTTGAGAATATAACCTCTGCAACTCCTTCAAGCCGTCTAGGAGGCGACAACCTCCAAGAGTAAAAAATTGACGATATTCGCTTGATGATGCTCAAGTGCCACAAAGATCAAACACAAATGCCATAAACTTGAATGCACTCAACAATCTCTAAAAAATGAAATTTTATATCACAAGGTGTAAGAGAAGAAACAAGAGCTCAAATGTATTCAATACGGTTTCAACAAGAAGCCCTTCCTGTTGGTAGAGGGGCATTTATAGCCCCCACATAGCACACTAACCGTTGGACACGTTTTCCTTAAAAAATCAGCAAGCTCGGACTGACCGCATGTATACTGCCAGTTAGTCCAACCTATAGTTCCAACGGCTATTTTCTGTAGCATTTAATGCACATAAACTAACAGTTAAAAACACAGGCCGGTCAGAACGTTTAGACAAGGTCCGGTCAACTCGGGATCCCGGTCAATCCGCATGTACACTGTCGGTCAAACTAGGAGGCAGAAAGATCCAGAAACAACAACTGAAAACGCTACTGAAAAAGATTGACCGCGGTGGTCAGGTCGAGCTCCGTTCAGTCCGCAAGAACAACTGTGGTCAGTCCGGAAAGCAAAATACCAGAAGCAAGCTCCAGAAAAACGGTTCCGAAAAAGTTTGATCGATGTGGTTAGATCGGATCCGGTCGGACCACTCAAGCCACAATGGTCAGTCCACGACACATCGAGGCTTGATATATGGGAAAAACTATTGTAAAAGAAAAGGTTGTCAATTTGTAAGGCAACTGAAATTTCTTAAGCATAAGTTACATCTTTTATGCATAAGCATAAGTTACACCTTTTATGCACTAGATCAACATCCAACTATATATATACATGACATATCAATCTTTGTACAAATCTAATGGCCATAAAAGTTAGCTTAGCTTAGACTTCGAGAAAATTTGAGACGATATAGAAATAGCAAATCCGAAAAAAAAGAGTCCTGATGCAAGGGAAGCAAGTGCAGTCTCTGGCGCTACGTTCTTAGTCTTCTACTTCGTGTAAAGACCTAACTATAGGATGGCCCAGTTTTGCGGTACGGTGTTCCAACATGAGTAAAACAACATGAACCGATGATGTATTTGATGATAGATGAAATAGTAGGCCTGTACAAAAATGGGTTGGCTGGTCTAGGCGGGTTCACTGGATTGGCATCCTCTGCAATTGCATTGGCGATGGCAGAGGAGCACAGTGCCGTGACATTCGGCAGATCTGAGCGGTCCGATTCCCGTTGCTACACACTGTCCGATGATGCATTTCTGGGTTCACCATTATCAATCGGGCCTGCACGCGCGCGTGCAGTGGCATACGCACGACAAAAATAGGGAGGGTGTTCGTGAAAGCAAGCTAATAAGGTAAAATTGTACCAAATATATATTTGACTCCCTAATATAATCTAAATTCATACATAAATGGACAAACGATAAAGAGATAATGTAAAATCCGTTAGAGATAATGTAAAATACGTTAAAGGTTGTACCTTGCCAATGAATAGGATGCCCCGAATGCCCGTAAATACATGCAAATAGCGATCAGTAGATCAAAAGTCGAGACGCTGAGGCTAGACTAGAGAACCTAATTGATTTTTGCTTCCATTTCACAGCATTTTACAAATCTTTTTACCGAATCCCTAGCTTTCCATTTGTCTGTCATTGTTCTTAAGGTTCTGCAAGTACTTCACGTTGAATGGTTCATCAGCAGGTGCCATGTCAGATTCAACATAGAATGTTTAACCAAGTTGTTTGGGCTGAGCAAAGCAGGCATCAGAGCTTAGTACACAATCACTACATGCAGAGCATCCAGGCTTAAATGCTGCATAAATCCAAAGAATTTACCTGCTGCTAAGCGCTCATCTGCTGGCTGCTGTTCTGTGGTTTGCCTGTGCGGCTGGCGTCGCCCGGCCTACTCACCCCTCCGCCTCTGCCTCCGCGCGTGTGCCCATGGCCACTTTTCGGGCTTGCACAGTTCAGCAACGGAGCGTGACAGGAAACTCAAGAGAGGCTCACAGTACGGTAATTTGGTAGGATTATTTTAAAAAATGTTTACAAAAATAAATAGTCATCCCCAAAAATTACAAAAATATATCTCTGTCGCGATTCAAGCGGCGGCAGGACTCTGTCCCCTCATGCCGCCGTTGAGGTATTTATCGCGATTGAATCGGCGACAGAAAGCTATCGCCACTCAGCGGCGGCGAGAATCAATCGCCAGTTCAACTGGCCACAAGAATCTATCGCCAGTTGAACTGGCGATATATACCTCAGCCTTAGCCAATTTTTTATTTTGCCTATTCCACTTAGGTAGTTTGTGATTTTTATATATTTTAAACGGTACGAAATATGTTAGACTCACAATAACATTTTATCATCGTCGTATGTTGTTCTACTACAATAAATTTTTGGAGAATTTAGCGAGGACGTTTGATGTATGAACGATTCGTAAAGAGGAAGGTAAGTGATATTACGATTCGCTCGGGAATTCATACACACTGATATTACAGAATTTGCAGCAGAACGTCAAAACACTTAATTGAAATGATAATTGAGAACATTGATAATAATATTTTTCTCGCGGTCGCGATGTCAACGTCTCCCATGTGGACTGCCTCTAGTCGGGGCACCGGATGAGGTCCCCGCGGCGACGTCCGGAATGCCGATGTCTACTTGGTCCTGAGTATTTCGCGTGGGGTATGTCTTGAAGGTGTGCACAGACTCCCTGCAAATGGAGCACTTCTTCGTGCGACATCCGGCTTCTGCCTCGTCCATATCGTTCCTGATGCGCCGTACCTGTCGCCGGTCAACCTTTCCCTTGAGCCTACCAATGTCCGCGGTCCGGATTAGTTGCTTTCAGATTGAATGACCAGTGAAATGGCCAACAACGGCGTAACCATACATCTCTCCACTCCATGTTTGCATCACCGCCTCCTTGGTGAAATAGTGAGAGAGGTATTGCCCGGGATGCTGCGCCACCGTCGAACAGGCGGCCATGACATGGGAGCAGGGCCTATGCAGAAGAAGGAGCTTGTTACAAGTGCATACGCAACTATCGCGGCGTAGCGTGCACTCATGGGTGATCCTCTCGCGGTTAGTCCCGCGACGTCCTTTATCCCTACACGTCCTCTCGCGCTGGTCTCACGGGGAGACACCCAATCCTTTAGAAGTTTGCGGATTTTTTCCCATTCCTTCTCCTTGTCCATGTTTTCTACTTGGTAGCGCTGTTGTGGACTTGTTGGACGAGTTGCGCTGTATTTATAGCTAGAGCGGACGAAGCCACTGCCGGGGCTCTCATCTTGGTAAAAGGTGCCTCGTGGGGTCAAATAGTCCTGAAAAGCTGCCTCGTCTGGTCACGTCGTCCTGAAAAGCTGCCTCGTCTGGTCACATCATCCTGAAAAGCTGGCTTGTCTGGTCACATCGTCCTGAAAAGCTCACATAGTCCTAAAAAGCTACCTCGTCTGGTCACATCGTCCTGAAAAGCTGACTCGTCTGGTCACATCGTCCTTAAAAGCTAGCTCGTGGGGTCAAATAGTCATAAGAAGCTAGCTCGTCTAGTCACATCGTCCTAAAAGCTAGCTCGTTTGCTCACGTCGTTGTCAAAAGTTTGATCGTCCGATCACATGGTATTCAAAATCTTTTGATATCTCAACTGGAGACTGACATAATAATAGTTGCAAATAGAATAAAAGTTACATAGCTACCATTACTGATATTAACAGAAATCAATATCTAGTGGCGTCCCCTCTTAGGGCGCACCCCGCGTGTCGTCCCGGGCCTCGTCCGTCGCTGGTGCGAGTACGTTAGAGGGTCGGGCTGCCTGACTACCCGACCCGCGTGAGTAGCCTGCGGTGGTGTCGCCAGGGGCTGCTCCTGCGTCGGCTGAGTATGCGTTGGCTGGGACGAACTCGGCGCGCCATACAGCTGAGAAGCCTCCAAAGAGAACTGCGTGTCACGCGGATCCCTGAAGAAGTCCTCGATGGGTGCTAATAGGTATACATCGTCTGGCGACAATGCATCGTCCTCCCAAGCCGTTCCTACGAATAATTACGTTACAAACATAATCATGGCGGAAAGTACGTTACGCGACCAATCGGAACTTACCTGTTGGCCGGAAGATGTGCTCGGACGACGCGGCATAGTCCTGGCCCGCGTACGGGTGGAGCTGAGGACCTGTAACAGAAGATAGTCGTTACAAACTTTCGAGGTTCGAAATGAAGAAGCGATATGAGCGTGTCGTACTCACCTCCGGTATGTCCTGAGGTGCTCCCCCCACCTTGCCACGACGACGAGCCCGCCCCGAGCGGAGCAGGAGGCTGTGTCCTGCCACCTCGGCTGACCCCTCATCCTCGGACTGGTCGGTCCACCAGGTCAGTCGGCGTGTGACCAGTCCCGATGTGCACTCCGCATACTCCTGCCTCCCTGATCCACTGTAGGAGCCCTCTGGTCTCCGCCAGCGTTGTCATGTGCTGCGCAGAGTCTACCAACTCGATAATCTCCCAGTGAAGATCCACCTGCACGGTAATCAACAAGTTGTAGACCTAAGTCTGTCAAATTAAATATGAAATAAGGACCGTTGAGTACATACGCAGCGGTGGAAAGCGGAGTCCGGCTGGGTGGGGTACGTGTCCGACGTCGCGGCCTCATGTCGAGGAGGGTCAACCACGACCTGGACGCACCGAAGCCTCGTCCGAGTAGCGTACCACTCCATGTACTGGCCGTACGTCTCGGGGTCGTAGGGATCTTGCCCACACTGGACGAGGTCCTCGTGCGTGCTACTCCAACCCTCGACCCAAGGGACCATCCTGTCCGACCAGGACATCGTGCCACGAACTCCCTTCCTAGTGTACCTGTGGATGGCAAGAAAAATATTTGGTGCGGATGTAACACACATTGTACGAAAGAAGTAAAGAGTGAACTTACGCGTGTACGTGCGCCGGCACCCGCCTCCCCCCCCAAGGGGCTGGGACCTCCTGTCGCAGACCGAACTGGCGCATGACACGCTGTACCTGGTACTCCTCCGTGAAGATATCATACACTAAGGCACTCCGCGTGTACCAGTACAGGTAGTCTCGCGTGCACAGCACCGACAGTCCATTGGGGGCGCGCGCGATCACCCTGGCATCACTGTACGGTGTCCAGATGACGCGGTCATCGGTCAGCTGATCGAACATCGCAATGTACTCCGGATAGGAGCCCTGCGAGATGATCGGCGTGAATGTGACCTGTGCAATAGAACACTGCAAACTAAGCACCGAAATAGTGATTGCAATACGAAAACAATAAATGACTATGAAACTAACCCGTCGGCGGCACCACAGTGCCCATGGTCGGCCGGTCCAGGTCGTCCTGCGGGACATACAAGCTATCCTCGTACGCTCCCAAGTCTAGGTGTGGTCGTCCGATCTGGAAATGCTCCAACGACCACAGCTGCAGTAGAAGCGGGCATCCCGAGAGGATGGAGCCGTCGTGCGCACGCTGGCATGCGTCGCACAGTGCGCGGTACATCACGCACAGCACGACCGGACCCCACGCGTAATGCGGGATCTGGTCGACCGGTGAGTCCGCCACCTCACGCGCGTATCGGATGTAGTGCTTGTCGACGCTGTCGCTGTGGGAGCTCAGGAACATGACCCACCTGAACAACCACAGCAGGTAGGCCTCCAAGTGCCTCCTAACAGCGACGTCCCCTGGGTTCTACGCCATATGCTCGAGCTGCAAGAAGACACGTACACGTCAGCAAGGTTCACATACGAATTGTTGCGAGAGAACAATAGTTACGAACACTTACGTAGGCGGCGAGATCCACTTCGGCGTGGACGTGACGGCTTTGAACTCCACGTACCATTGCTGGCGGCAGCACATCGTGGAACCTGGCTAGGAGGTCCGTGCGCCACGTGGCGGGCGTCGTGCGCCGCCATCGGAGCGCCTGCGCAGGGCAACCCGGTCAGGTAGCACACGTCGTGCAGCGTCGGCGTTATCTCCCCGCACAGGAGGTGGAACGTGTGGGTCTCTGGCCTCTAGCGGTCAACCAGCACCGCCATCAGGCCGGGCGGTGACGCGAAACGCCTAGACGCACGACCGGCCACGCCTGGTCTCGATCGTCCTCCACCGTCGCCTCCACCATCCTCGTTAATGAAAGGAGGCCTGCCGCTCTCAACCTGCGTCCAAACGATTAAGAACAAACAGGAGTCAACGCAAAATAATCAGACCACGATTGAGTGCATGAAGGACACAACTTCACGTACCTCGGAATCCAGTCTCGATGCAGCCTCCATGCCCTGATGGGGGTGCGTAGCCGAAACGCCATAAGCTCTATCGGCGCCTCGCCCTCCGGGGGGAGCACGGTACTGAGGCGGCTACGGTGATACATGTCAATCATTAGGTCAAGCAACTCGTACTGACTCGCGTCTGCCATACCTGAACATGCAGCAAAAAACAAAGTTCATATTTTTTTCATGCATCTTTACATAGCCTATGTAGTAACTACGAATTTTCTTTACAAATTTAATACATATCATTCTATTTTTCTAGTTTAAATGGTATTTTCCGCACTAACAAGATATTGACCCCGCACTAACACAATAATAACAGCACACTAACAAAATAATAACCGCGCACACATATTCCCATTGCTCTTTCAACCTAATCAGCTACTCCGTGTTTATCTCACAATGTACCATACTCAATTCTATGTCGCTATTGTCGCAATTCTATGTCGCTACACAACTCAAAATATGTACTACACAGTTCGACTACATTTATCTAACCTACTCAATTCTATGTCGTTATTATCGTAATTCTATGTCGCTACACAACTCAAAATATGTACTACACATTTCGACTACATTTATCTAACCTATTCAATTCTATGTCGCTATTGTCGCTATTCTATGTCGCTACACAACTCAAAATATGTACTACACATTTCGACTACATTTATCTAACCTACTCAATTCTATGTTGCTATTGTCGCTATTCTATGTCGCTACACAACTCAAAATATGTACTACACAGTTTGACTACATTTATCTAATCTACTCAATTCTATGTCGCTATTTTTTTTGCTAACCTACAAGGTTTGGACGTAATGTACACAGTTTCAGAAAAATTTACCTGCAAGATGATCGCTCGAAACTGATGCTCTGTCAACCTCTCTCCTCCGTGACGAACCGGCAGAGTTTCGCTACTATTTCTTCTCTCCCTCTCGATCTCTCTCTTGTAATTTTTGGAATAAAAATGAATTATGCACTGATTTTTTAGGGTTTTTATAGCTGGGTCCCTGTCGCCAGTTCAACTGGAGACAGGGATATATTTTTGTAATTTTGGGGTGATTATTTATTTTTGTAAATATCTTTTAAAATAATATTATTTTAAAAAAATTCAATTATTAGACGGTTCTGGATCATGTCCGCGCGTGGCCTGACCCTCGCCCACACCAATTCTCGGAACCGATGTTGGGTTGGTTGGTTATAGCGACTAGTAGCCCGGTGCGCTGAGGATGTCTGAGATTACGTGTTCTAGGAAGAATCATGTAATGATCTTTTAATCTCCTCCACCTGAGACTTGTCAAGAACCTCCAAAGCAGAAAACTTTTTCCAAAGCCAAAGGTAATAAATAACACATAATGAGATCAACAAATAATCTCAAATTTCTCTTATCCTCCTTTTAAAAAACTGCTGCAACACTTTACAACATAATAGGATAACACAACCGTTGAAACTCGAGATAGCAGTAAACAACACACTAATATAGTTTAAGAGGACTGTCATAACATCTGTCTATAGACACGCTTAGCCTCCTCTAGTTAGCAAACATGAACAGCGAACATCAGTGTAAGAGGTGCATCCCTGGACACTAATTTATTCGTTGACCACTTATCTGCAGTCTAATCCTAATACTGGACGAACTCCGCCCTGTTCTGATCGGATTCAACTTGCTGGCATCCTGCATTGTTGACAACTACGTACTAATTTCCCACTGGATGCTGCTATGTGCTACTGCTGTTATGCCACAACAATTGCAAGAAAACAAGGTAATTTAAATTGTACAATGACACAGTTCAGGCTGGCCCTAACAGGTTATTCAATCAAGAGCTGCTCCCAAGAACATAACATGTATCGAGCTTTTAAAGCTGCTCTAAAGTACAAATCAATTATATGCCCGAAACAGTCTAGTAGCATCCAGTTGCATTGAATCCTATCAAATTAGTAATTTGAGTGCAATTCTATTTTATTACATGATATCTTGACCTAAGCCAATTGCAGGTATAAAAATAAGATTATGTGGTTGCATACCGTTTAAAGTAAGTCTACCAAATTTAAACCTCAACAAATTAAGAGACTAACTGACCAAGAACATTCTCTAAACGTAATTTAATTATATTTGACAAAAAAAACAATGAATCAACTAGCAATCTTTGACCAACACAAATGAGCATATTCTACCATGTGAAAGCCAATCAGTTTTTTTAGGAAAAAAAATACTTGAACATCTAACCTTGACCGATGCATTTTGAATTTTCATCACATATAAAAGATAGAATCTTTATATTGCCATATAATTCTGCTAAACCTAATTCAGTTAACCAATGCAGTATAGTACAACACGCCATTGCCAAGAAAGCAAACCGCCGGATCAAGAAATCTCTCGAACATAGTGATTCGATTCAAGAAGGGAGGAGCGATTCGGTCCAATCCCATGAGCTTGTCGGGACCCCGAGTCGCTGGACTCGAGCCTTCTGTGTATTTTGAACTAGTCCCAGATCAGTAGCTAGCTCACATAGTGACATCACCGATGATAAACATATCCATACAATAAAAAGACGATGAAGCAGACAAATTAATATTATTTAATAGCAAAAGGACCTTATGATCAAGTCTTACAAAGTTTGTCACGCATGGCTTAACAACAAAAGGTAACTTGCAGCGAAACCAAAATATCTCATGGTGACCATCCGACATGCCCACAGATAATCGAGTGGAGGACGCGACCTAGTTTGCATAGTCTTCAAAGTAATCTTCCTCGTAGAACTCGGTGTTCTTTAGTTCTTCTTCCGCGACTGATCAACAAATGGCATAAAGCCATGAGTACTTTAAAGTAGTCAGCAAGTCGTAGGGAAATGTATGTAAATAATATTTATGCAAGGCTTAACAATGATAGCTTTATGGCTATTTTGCAGAAAACAGTATTGACAGTAAATACAGTAAATAGATTAAAAAGTATAATTTAAAAGAGTAATACATAAGTAAACAAGTTTTTTGCCGCAACTAGTAAACACCCCGTTCACTTCCCAACCATTCCAACAATTTTTATGAAAATCTACCCCTCGTGTGAAATCACCAGACATTGTCCATAACCAGGGACACGCCTATTCGAATAGTTTTACACTATGCAAAGGTTGTATATCTTGACCCACAAAAGATAATCATCTTATACTGTCAGGCATTTCACGCTTCCGAAGGCGTGTAATTAAGTGATTATCACAGGGCTTTTACAAAGCTCTGTTCTGACCCAGTTCTGCTCACTAAGGATTCGCCACACTGACCCCCTCTTGCGCCAATTCAACAACCCAAAAAGAACCGAATGAACACATTACTAATTATTCAGCGAGGTCCACCCCATCCTGGACATGTGGTTGTACGGTATGGACCAGATCAATGACGCACAAAGTTAAGTCCTTAATGACTACTCAGGCGAAGCATTCTCATCCCAATGTGCTTCTTGCACCCCCTTTACTACACGATCATTCACCTGAGTATGAAATCATTTTTGGGTTCAACCCAACCAAATGGCAACCCTTGCCATGGCACAACAAACTTTTAACAACAGTGGTCACGCCACAATTACATATTCCATTAAGTCAAATTTTATACATATGAGCATGTGATCATGAAACCATTAGATAGCTAAAGCATGGCTAAGCATATTCGATACCCAAGTTGGCACTAAAATGTATCCAACTAAAATCTACCCATCCTATAGTATTCAAGGGTACATGTCATTCAAGTTTTCCAATGAGGCATAATGGCAATTAGGTAATTAGCTATTCTTGAAACCATTTAATATAAAACTAGCAATGCATGTTGATATAAAATAATATAATTTTATAAAGTGAGTACGACATGATCAAAGGTCTATGACTTGCCTTTGTTAAAGAGTTGGGATGCTTCAGCCGTTGGGTCCAAGATTTCTTCCGAAACGCTGGAATTTATATGTGCGAAAAGAGCCAAATAAATAAAATAATTCTAAATAAAATCTAAAACTAACCAAATAAGCACAATAGAAAGATAATGAATTTAGATGAATTTTGAAATTTGAATCACTCGAATCGGAGCTCGAACAAAGGAGAACGGGCTCTCAAAAATTTGAAAACACATGAAATGATGAAAATCAGGATTTTCTAGATTTTAGGATTTATTTTTGTAAAGGAAAATTGGTTTAAAGCATCATGCTGATGTTAGCCCTAGAGTTTTGATTTTAGTTGATTTATTTTTTAATGGGAAAAAGGATTTGCCACGTCGGCAGCCACGTGGGCTGCCATGTAGACCAAAGGGGTGGCATGGCCGTGACATGGTGCCACATGGCGCGGCCACATCACCACCCTAGCGGCGACGCGCACGGCCCGAGGGTTTCTGGCGAACGGCGGGGAGCTGGCCGGCGGCGAGGGCACCTAGAGGGAGAGGGTCCTACGACGATCCGAATGTGCGCGGCCTCGACGACAACACACTAGGCGGTGGCTGGCGGTGAGCGAAACAAAAGCGACGACGACAGCAGTTGAAGGCGACGACGATGCTTTGGGGGAGGTCCGGGGGTGAGGAGGCACACATAGTGTAGGCGGTGAGCTTGCGATGCCAAAGGTAGAGAAGGAGGCGGCCAAGGGGCTTCAACGGCGGCATAAAAGGCGACGGCGGGGCGCAATGGTCGGCGGTGAAGAACTCAAAATACGACCAAGATAGGGCGAGAGAGAGGGAGAGGATAGAGGGGAAAGGAGGAGGAGCTCACAGACTCCCCGGTGCTCGCCTTAAAAAGGCTAGCGTGCTCTAGTGATTCCGAGAGGGATTCGCGGTGCCAACAGGTGGAATGGGGTCGGCAAGATTCGTGGCACTTAGTGCACACAAAAATGGGAAGAAAAGGGGTGGAAAAGGTGGGATTTGACGAGAGCTCGTGTCGCGTCAATGGCAGACACGGCTTGCGCACGAGGAAGAAGGGGCGGGGGAGGCTGACGAGTGGGTCCCGTGCACAGAGAGAGGGGAGCGGGCTGCGCGGGGGAACACAGGCCGGGGAGGTAGGCCGAGGGAGAGGAAAGGAAATACGCCGAGAGGAGGATTCAACCCAAAGCTTTTTCTGGATTTTTAATGCATTTCCGAATTACTGAATTACAAGAAATCCAAAAGGTTTTTTAGAAAATAGCTAATACAACCCAAAAATTCTAGAAAAATGCACAGAAAATTTTTGGAACTATTTGTAACTTAATAAAATTAATTGCACCTTAACTTTATGTTCTAATTTTGCAAATAAAATCTTTTTTAATTTTGGGACAAAAGGAAAACCCTTTTTAAAATTACAGAAAATCCAGAAAATACTTAAAATAATATTTTTGACTTTAAAACCCAAATAAAATCCAAAAAACTTAAATAAACCAACTTGAATTAATTGAAGTTTGATTTATTCAGTTTAAACTATTTTTTATTTCTAAAATTTCAAGTTAAACTTTAGCAACTTAATAAAATCAAATGGTTATTTTTTATTTTCAAAATTTTCAAAAAAACTCTAGAAATTAGAGATGTTACAGAGCTAGTCCTAGGACAACTAGTCGGATCGAGCTCCATCCCCAATTCAACCTAGTAAACCCTCGCGGGCTCGAACCAATCCAATCAAATAAAAACCGTCTGTGATAAGCTAGTATCACAGACGGTTCAGATTAAAAATCGTACTTAGAATTTACCATGGCTTGAAATTTCCTTACTCTCTGATTTTACCATGGAAATCAGAGAGTATCACAAACGGTTTTTATTTGAAATCGTGTCACAGCCCCAACTAATTAAAATGGTTAATATGTATTTCATTAGCGTGCATTATTGAATTCAAACCATTTCCTAATATATTGCACTTGGAAAATCTGTTAAAAAAAATGAACATACCCTTCAAAGTTTGAAATTCAATTCAAATCAGAAATAAAAAGTTTTGATCATCATCTGGAAACAATTTATTCAAATACTAAATTAATTATTGAGAATAAATATAATTTTTCTAGAATTTTTGGAATTAGGTTGAACCTAATGAAAATTCAAACCAACTTAATAGACATACAACATGTTTGAATTTGAATATCACAAAATATATTATGAACAGTGGGGTTTCATAATTTTTATGGGAACTATATACTCCCAAGAACCCCCACAAATTATTTCATGATTTTAGGAGATTTCTTTCTAATTATAAACCCCGGTCAAAGTTGCTAAGACAGATTTTAAATCACAGTCAAACCTTAACCCTAAAACCCTAGACACTGTAGTACCGACCGAGTCCGTTGCGACGCGGTTAAGCCCAACCCACTAGTTGCACCGCACCTGGACCGCCCGATGAAAGATCAACGGCCCAGAGTGCGTACCGCTTCACCCCCGCCCCTTGGCTCCCTTAAACCCCAGCCACCCGATATGCATCCAACGGCCCACGTTGGTCCACGTTCTCCTTTTCGCGCGCAAGTTAGAGACACTGACCGGTGGGCCCCCGATGTCAGGTTCGTCGTCTACCTCCCGCTGGCGCCTCAGGAATCCTGTGCCACGCGGCTGAGCGACGGCGACGTGCGCCAGAACGGCTCCATCACGCCGTGACTCCACCGCCGCATGCAACCAATCCCCGAGAATCTCCACTTGACGCCGCCTCCACTGCCGTCATCGCCCCAGCATAATACCCCCTCCTGCTCCTCCATTTCGCTCACTTCTTCTCCTACCGACGGAGAAGAGGGAAGCTCTGCCTCGTTCTCACTGGGGTAGCTTCTACCGAGTGGTGCTCCTCCACTCCCGATCCTTGATGTCTCCATTTTTGCTCACGAGATCTTGTTTTTGCTTGTAGCGGCGGTTCATCCTCGTGCTCTAACCCACCTCCGAGCACGCCCGAGTGGCATCCGTAGGTCTTTTCTTGTCTCCGGAGGTATGGTCCTCGCTCCTCGTGTCACTTTGTGCGCCTAGCTCGTAGTCCAAACCCTCACTTGATTTTGTTAATGCACAACAGCCGCTCGTGTATTTGAGGATTGGAGTGATTTCGGCCTAAGAGCACCCCTTCACCTCCCACCTTGTCCGGGTAAGTTTCATGTTGATTCCTCGCTTCCACAGCTTCCTAGCACAACCTCCGAGCTAGCCCGAGCATTCACACTTGTTTGCTTTGCTCAGTTCTCCTTGTCCACGTGAAGCCGTGTTGACCGCCTTTGTCTTCCACGGCTCCGACAGCACTCCGGTCAACCCCCAGCCTCCCCAAGCTCCTCACAGTTTCAGGTAACTTTACTAGACCTTAAGGTAGCTTAAGCACTCGCTACTTTGCACTGAGGAGCTCGAGTTAGCCATTTCCATTTTTGCCGTATGAACCGCCTGTAATACCCCATTAAATTAAATAGTTGAAGATGAAGTAGAGGGGGAATGAAAGGAAAAGAATTAAGGGAAGGGAGAGGGCTTAGGGAAGGTATGGGCCGCCGGCCCATAACCCAAAACCCTAGCCGAACTGCCCATACAAGAGGTAAGGGGGAGGACAAAGAAGAAAACCCTAGACCTAATTTCCCTTCCCCATTTTCCACCGAGCCGCCTCCCCATCCGCTGTGGAGCGCGCGCCTCCCGTCGCTGTGGAGCGCGCCGCCCCCTTCCGCCTCGTGGAGCTGCGCGCCTCCTTCCGCCCTAGGGTCACCGCCGCCGTCAAGCACGGCCTCGCGCCCGCCGCGCCACCCACCTAGCCCCGTGCGCCTCGCTCTCGGCCGCCTGGCTTCCACCGGTTTCGTGCCGCCGCCTCCGGCTGCGTCTGCGCCTCCTCCCCTTAGCCCCTCCCGGCGCCGCCTCCTTCGGTCGGCCCCGTGCCGGTTCAAGCCTGCGCTCGACCGCCGCCGGCGCTTGGCCCCTCTTGCGTGCCCGTGTGCGCCACCTCCGTCGTCGCTCGACTCCTTGCGCCATCGCCTCTTGCCGGCTCGCCGCGGGTCGCTCATGACCAGCGCCCTCGCTTGCCCTCGTGCGGGCTCTCGCTTCCTCGCCGCTGCCTGCGTCGCCCCACAGGTCCACCACCTCCATGAGTCCGGCAGTTTCTGTGCCTACGCCTGCTGCAACGAGAACGGCCTCGTCAGGTGCCCTGATTGCTACTTCCCCGCTGCCTAATCCAGCTCCAGGACTCAGTTGGTTGTGATTCCCATCCAACAACTCATCTCTTTGCTGATTTTCAGATTGGGTTGGTTCCTTCTACTTGTATTGATTGATGTTTGGTTGATGCTTGTGTATGTTGTAGTGGCTACGGGTGGTGGTGCTGCCCCACTGTCATGGCCGTGTCACACTGGAGGTGTTTGGTGATCGTGATGAGGTGGTCGATGCGGAGTACGTGGAGGGGGATCCTCTGAAAATGATCTGGATGGGAGTGATTAGCTTTCAGAATTGGTTGAGACCGAAATGTTCGATGTATTCCACAAATCCAAGTGCTTGTTGATTCTGTTGATCCGGAGGTTGCGCAGCGAGTTCAGGAGTTCTATGCTGACTTTTGTGCCATTGACCCTTACCATTTTGCTTTGATCATGCCAGTTCATAGCAGGTATATATTTATGCCTTGTGCAATGTCAACTTTACTTCGCGCTTAGTAATGATTCGTTGCATCTGAAGTTGCGATATGGAATCCGCTGTGTACTTTGTAATCCAATTTAGTGACCTGGTATTCGATGGTTTAGGCTTATTGCTTCTGTTGCTAATGCATTAGTGTTTTACTCGCTTAGAGTTTATTGTGTTCGTAATTTCTTAGAGATCAGAAATGATGTGGAATGACAATTTAGTCTAGTGTATTTTGAGGCAAACTTGGCATGGCAATGTGTGACAACTGACTTGTGTGCCACACCTAGTTAGGCCTTGTTTGTCTTGTTTACTTGCACAGTTTCCACTTGGATGTAACCAAGATGGGTGTTATCACCTAGAGTTTCAGTGCTGCTTCGGGGTTTGTTTAGTGCATAGCTACGTTTGGTTGTTCTGGAGCATTGGTTTGTGTGACAGCTTAAGATCGCATGGACCTTCCAGTTATATGTTGTTTCATTAGCATGTAACTTGTGTTCTTTGGGTAGTATGCACAAGAATTGCAATGTGACAACCTCGGACTATTGATTAGCTAGTGGGCTAGATCACCATTGTAGAGTTAGGCTGATGAGAATGTGTTAGATGGTATTAAAGTTCACATCCTATTATATTTTTATGTACTGAAATATGATTTGTGGGTAATTTTTGTGAAAAAACTAGTTGTATCCGGTAGGCATCTTTGATTCATGGTATGAACTTCATAGATCCCAGGAGATACAGGATCTATTGCAAGGACGTGTGCAGCGTCAGCAGTTGGCTTGCATCAAGTCGGGGTAAGGTGGAGGTGAACCCTGGTGCTAGAATGTCCCACCTTTTGTCTTATGTCTCACGGTTGAGGCAAGTGCAAGTAGTATTAATGAGTTTTATATTTCATACTTGATGAATGCATATTTGATTGTTGATGATTGTTGCTTGGAAATGTTGATGAGCATGAATCCCATAGTTTAATGAAGATGTTTTATGATGATGCTTACTACTTGGTAATGTTGGTGGGCCTAAGTGCCATAGTTAACGATTATGCTTACTATTGGGAATGGTTTACATGATACTGCATGCTAATGGTTACATGGTGATGCTTACATGATAATACTTATATGGCGAGGCTTACATGATAATGGTTACATGTTGGTGAGCATTACTTTTCATGATGAGTTGATGTCATGCTTGGCATTCTGCATCATGGCATTGGATCCCTGTGCCTTGAGGGCACATGCCTTGATTATATATTGGATCCCCGTCATGCATTAGACGGGCTGGTCCCCACCTCGAGGAAAGTCATGTAACTAGTCCGGTGAGGTCGGTGAGAAAGTTACATGACTTGGAGTGTGGGCTTTGGATCCCTGTGCCTAGAGGGCACAGGCTTAGAGTATGTATCGACGGATACACTACTCGGCATTACCGGTAATTGCAAAGAAGTGAAGTATTTTGCATTCATGTCATGTTCATTGCATTTCTGCATAAGAGATGGATTTGTGGTATATTGTTGTATGCATGATGGGATTGTTTGTTCCCGTTGACTGCTTATGATGCTAACATAAGAGATGGGATTATGGTATATAATGCTATTATTCAAGATGAAATTGTTTACTCCCTTTGACTACATATGATGTTATTGTTTGATTTGCTATTGCACTTTGCTGAGTCGTGGACTCACACTTGTTGTGTTGTGCTTGCTAGGTACCTCTCGAGGCAGCGACATGCATGGGAAGGGGTAGAGTTGGTGCACGTCACATAATCACTAACCACAATGAATAATCTAGTCTTTTTATCTACAAATCATATTCTTGATAATTGCTCTAGATTCATATTGTGACCATCTTTCGTGGTGGATGTTTTAATTGTGGTCATAGATGATCCATTTATGTTCTTATTCATTCGTTGATTGAGTTCATTTAATTCTCGATGATGGATTAGAACATTTGGTTGATGGTTTATTGAGACGTTGAAATTATTTAGTTTAGTAGAGTCTCAATAATTTGTAATAGAGTTGATTAGAAGATTATGGATGCCCTGCTTAGCATATCTTGGATGTCCTTTCATGATTCGTTAAATTGGATGATTTGAGTGTTGTTTGATGCTATATTAAATTGTTTGAACCCCCGGTATAGCCATCTATACAAAGGAGGTTCTGCCGGATTTTAGAGAAATGTCTTAGTTTTAATGGTTATAGTGATAGTTTAGTAGCATTTCAGACTCATGTTGGGCTGGGGTGTTACACCGCCGCCGTGCATCTCCGGCTAGCCGCCGGCACGGTCCACCTCAGACCTCGCCACCACTTCTATTAGGTGCACAAGGCTATTGCGAAGCTAATGCAACAAGTGGCTAGCTCGTAGTGGCGCGTAGCGCGGCGAGCCGCCGCAAGCTAGCTGAACGCGCGCGTTGTGTCGTCGCCGGCGAATCATCGTAGCATGTCATTAGCCGTTAAACTCCAATCATTAGCATTTAAGTGTTGTCTTAAGCGCGCGATGAGTCTATTACATGCGGGCCCCACCCACGAAAAACAACACATTTGGTAAATGTTGGAGCCAGCGGCGTGTGGGCCCAAAAATTTAAACACGTGCGATGTCTTCGCGCCGTTCCTTACACTTGGATCGTTGTGGACCGTCCGATGCGATATCGACGGTCCGGTTGGTGGCTCTTCGGAATTTCCGATTACGCTACGATCATGGGCGTCCGATCACGAAAGGAACGGCTGGATTTGTGAGACATTCGGACCGTCCTATTGCATCTCGAATATGGACCGTTCGATCTCGATCCAACGGCCGCAACCATCGCCTCTAGCACGCACATGCGCGCGCCTATGATGGGCGACGGCGGGCCGCTGGTCGATGATCTGCGCTAGCGCGCACTCGGTGAGAAGAGTAAAAAAATCACCTTAGTAAAATTCGAAATCAGTTTATTTATACACTGAAATTAGTATTAACTTTAGAAATGCATAACTATTTCATCTTAACTCCAAATCACATGAAACCATACGAAATTTACATTCTTAATGGACTTCCTATCAAAATTAGTTTCATACATGTCTCTGTTACAGAAAACATTACTTGAGATTAACTCATTAAAAACCATTATATTTACAATAGAAAATGGTGAAATCCTTAAAAATGCATAAGTAAATATTGAAACATCCAAAAACAATGAAACCAACTCGTAATTTTTATTTTCAGTATACTTATTTCTAAAAATGGTTTCCTGTTGCCTCTGTCACAGAGAATGTGTTTTAGCAAAATATATCTTTAACTCTATTATTGTTGTACTATAAAAGGTGATAACTTTGAAAATACATAACTAAATCATAAAAACTCCAAATAGGACAAACTCAACTATTCTGGACTTGTAATAATGTTGCCTATTTACCTGTGCAATCCTTTACCCCACCACTACCCTACAAATTTTCACTTCATAATTAAAATTACTCAAAGCAGGCATATCGAAACTCGAGTTTCAAAATGGCATAACTTCCATTTCATAACTCCAAATGGAATAAATCTTTTACCTAAATCCATCTAAAATCATGACCTAACTGCTGTAGAAAAATCATGCATTTTTGAGCATTTTGGTTTTGAGTGTTTTCTCGGTGTTTATTCGGTATTGTATTTATCTAGATACAGAGCCCATTGATATTGACTCCTACGCAATGGCTGAGAGCGAACAACTTAGCTACCTGCAAGGCAAGCATCCTTTGAACTTTCTTTTGCATCATATTTGATCCCAATTTTGTTAGGATAGATGCAATGATAATTGCTTGCATGCTATTTGATAATGTCGCTATTTTTGTGATGAATAGTTAGACACATCCTATTATGTTGTCATTGTGGCTATCCATGAATTATTCCATTGCTGAAATGATATGATAGGAGTTGTGAAGTTATATTGTTTCGAGTTTGCTTAGCCATGCAAGTCTAGAACGGTAGTTGATTGTCGGAATAACCCGACAATTATGGGATAAACACAACTCTCATTATATACTTTTGTTTCAGATCTTCGTACCTGTTTTACAAGTTAAATTTTGTCATTTTAAATGAGCTTTTGGTCTGGACAAGTGTTGGTTAGTGATGGTGCTTTGTGCACGAGATTTGGGTATGTGGTTGGACTTGTCTGGACAATTAAGGACCGAACTTTGTAACGTCGTTGATTCAAGTATTTTCGTGCTACCATCGCAGATATATGGGTGCTGTATGGTTAAGTAGGGGGAAGGTTCTATTGTGTTAAGTCCCATGGTGGTGTAGGGGCATTTGTGTTTGATCATTTGTCCTTAGGAGCCGATGTAATGTTCTATAGTGTGCATGGTAGCACCAATTACCCTTTATGTTGCGTCGGTATTTCCAATATAACTTGTGAGCCCCTTAGCAAGTGCTATACGTTGCTTGTACTAAGACCGGAAACATCTCACATGGGGGACTTAGCTCAATAGGGTTTTCTTGCTGAAAATGACCGTATCTCGATTCTCCCCGGCCAGCATACCAAAGGAAGTGTGCCATTATCCGGAGGCTTACGGGCTAATCGAGTCGTGTGGGTAAAGTAGTACACCCCTGCAGGGTATAATCTATTCGAATAGCCGTGTCCACGGTTATGGACAACCGCTTGAGTTCGGGAGTTACTATTGTTAGACTTGGAAGTAAAATTGCGGGTGAACTTGGTAATTAGCATGAATGGGATGTTCATGTTTGTTGTTGTATCAAAGTGGGCAGCCACCTTGTTATTTGTATGTTTATTTGTTACTTAGTTCATTACTTATTCACATGCTTTACTTCTACTTCAAATCTGATTTTGAAATGGCATTTGAAAAACTAGTATGTGTAGGTTGTACATTGTTGCGTCTCTTTCGCAAAACTAAGCCAATACGAGTCTTCCTTTGAATAACCTTATGCATAACTAAGACTTGCGAGTACTCTTTGGTACTCAGCCAGATGTTTGCTGGCTTTTACAGTGAGGGCGATCATCGAGGTTGATGAGTTCGCGGTGTCGATTTAGGTGACACCGACGAGTAGTATGCTATCTTCTAACTCCCGATCGGTTGCCGATGGGTTGTGGGCATACCACTGCTGGCCTTTTGGTTTATTTACTCGCCCGCTATAAACTTGTTAAACTTGGCGGTCGGCCACTTATGTATTTGTATACTTGAAGCGTGTTGTAACTTTTGCTCTATTTATGTATGATGGTTGTATGGATGTGATCAACGTTGTAATGAGGGTATGATTATATTGGTCGCTGATCTTGGGAGCCAATATAGGTCATACTCGCTGTTCTTGGATTCCCATTTAACTCGCTAAGTGTCGTGCTTGACTTGTTGGAGAACCGACAATCATGTAGTGCTCGCAGAGGAGCGGCGCGCATGATCGTCGGGGCTCTAGATTTGAGTTGAGCCTCTCATTTAGACTGAGTTAAGTTGGAATCCATTTACCGGAGATCCCGAGTTATGTCCCTAAGATCTTGATTAGTCTCGGTTTTAAGGAGATAACCCCGGGGTCCCCACAGCGTTGGTATCAGAGCCATACTGACTGTAGGTTAGTGATAGCATGGGCGTTAAGTTTAGCAAACCCTTGGTCAATTTATTTTCCGAAATTATCAAAATTTCTTTGAAAAGTTAAGTTAGGAGTATCTTTTATTCCTTACCCATCCTAGTATCATTCTTTGCCTTATTCAGGTTTTGGTTTTGCAAAAACTAACTTACCTTGCCTTTTCTCATCCTTAGATGAACCCCCAATACCTTGTTCGCGAGACCCAAGCTGAGGATGTGGGAGGATACCTGGAGTTACTGAGGGATATGATGTGGAAGGCGAATTTCACCTACCAGCCGACGTACTCCCTTTACCGTCGAGATCGAGGACCGGGAATGGAGGAATACTTGGCTGTGGCAGATATTATTGCTAGGCGTGTTACGGAAGTATCGTGATCGCTTTGAGCTTATGGCACCGGAGGCCATGGCGCCGCAAGAAGTGGCTAGGGTGGCCATGAGTCGCCTCGCTATGACTGACCGAGCTGTCCCGGCCGCCTATGACCATTTCCCCATGCAAGCATGTGAAGGGGAAGTGAGCAGGTTTGCTAGGATTCAGTTCGGAGAAGACCCTCAGGTCCGACAATTGGCAAGACTGGTGCACATCATGGACCAGATGCATCGCTGCACCATGCATGAGTTGTGGGAGACGCGACGGCGTCTCATTGAGGCCCAGGAGCACTTAAGGCTCATGCATGATATGAGGCTCATCCATCCCAGTGTGCTATATGGCACTAATATGATCTCCCCTTATCTTTCTGCACCAGCAGATTGTCGTCTTCCTGTGGTAGGAGGTCATATTAATGCCATAGGATCACCTTTGCGTCTTCCTAACCTAGGGGACCCCGATGATACTGGATCCCCTGGGGCACATCTTTTGGATGAGTTTCCGGTGAACTTTGACCGGAATAATATCTAGGTGTTGAGGTAGTGAGCTCATTGTCGTGCATGTTTTGTGGCGTGTATCCTTTAATTATTGTAACAGGCTAGTAGTCGTTGGATCTTCTTGTATTATTTTGGACTTTGACTTTGGGCAGTTGCCATTTGTCTACGGCCAACCTGGATGTAATTGTTCCAAAGGACTATCATTTGCTGTTATGGATTTTGTACTAGCCTTAATGTTTTGTACCTTATTTGATGTTAAATTTCTGCTGTGTTTTTAAATATCATTCTTATTGCTTGCTCAAATAAGTTGTGACCTTCATGTTTATCTTCTAATCCTCCTTGTCACTCCAGGATGTCAGGTCCTAATACTCGGGCTAGAGCTCAGCGCGATGGGGGATCGCCACCCCAGGGCACTCGTTCTGCTGCTGTGGCAGAACTTTACGCCCGCGAGGAGAGGGGTGAGCCCTCTCACCAGCGCCAGCCGCGGGACAGTTCTTCTGAGGAGGTACTTCCTCCGCCACCCACTATGGCGGAAGTCTTGGCACAGATCGAGAGAAACAGGATGGATCAGACCAGGATCCTGGAGGCGATAGCTCGCAACACCTCTCCTGCTCCTGCGGCAGCAGGGGGAGGGGGACAGCAGAGGCAGCGGGGAGGTCTCGCTGATTTCCAGCGAACCAATCCCTCCACCTTCTCTGGCACCGAGAGCCCGATGGAGGCTGAGGACTGGCTGAGAGACATTGAGAAGAAGCTGGCTATTGCTCAGTGCACAGGCGTTGAGAGGGTGCTCTTTGCCAGCTATCAGCTTGAGGGCGCCGCTAGTGCGTGGTGGGACAACTATACCGCCATGCAGCCGGATGGGGAAGTTCCATCATGGGGCGAGTTTTGTGCAGCCTTCAGGGAGGCTCACATTCCTGAGGGGGTTATGTTGATCAAGCAACAGCAGTTCCTTGCCCTGAAGCAAGGAAAGAAGACCGTCTCGGAGTACCTCCAGGAGTTCAACTCCTTGGCCCGCTATGCCCCAGATGATGTATCCACTGACGCCCGCCGCCAGCGCCGCTTCATGGGCGGCTTGACAGAGGAGATGCAGTTGGCTCTAGCTGCACATGATTTCCGCAATTTCCAGCATCTAGTGAACAAGGCCATAGTTGTGGAGCATAAGAGTGTGGCAGTGGAGGAGTCCAGGAAGAGGAGGAGGGCAGCCCAGTTCTCAGCTAGTAGCAGATTTCTCAGCGGCGCCAGGGCCACCCAGGCACCTCGCTCTCAGGCCCCAGCACCACCGAGGCCTCCTGTGGTACCTCCACGACCCTCTCCACCAGTGGCGCAGCGGAACAACGGGGGTAAGAACTCCCAGAACAGTGGGGCATACAAGCCCAATGTCACCTGTTTCCATTGTGGTCGCCAGGGCCACTATGCACACTTGCGCTCGCCAGCGGCGAGGAATGCCCCAGACTTATCGAGCTCCTACTCCACCAGCTGTGGCGAGACCTTCACCACCCCCGAGGGCAGCATCTACCCCTCCTCAGATTTCAGCGCGTGCCCGAGTGAACCACGTCACCGCCGAGGAGGCTAGCGACGCTCCGGACGTCGTTTTGGGTACACTTCTCGTTAATTCTTGTCCTGCATCAGTTTTATTCGATTCAGGAGCATCTCATTCATTCATCAAAGAACAATATGCTACACTTAATCAATTTGAAATAGTCAAACTTCAGCCACCTTATCAAATTCAATCACCGGGATCGGTTTTCCAAACCGATCAAGTCTGCCGGGGCGTAAAAGTGGAAATTCAAAATATCAACTTCTTAGCAAATTTAATTGTGATAAATTCAGTAGGTATTGATGTGATATTAGGGATGGATTGGCTGTCCAAAAATCAGGGAAAGATCGATTGTGCTCAACGTTCCATTTCAGTCACTAGCGAAGATGGCAGTCAGGTCATTTTTGCACCTTCAGTTGGCAGTTCTCATCTCTATGCTTTGGAAGCTAGTACCTCTCTTGAAATTGAGAAAGTTCCGGTGGTATGTGAATATCCCGATGTATTCCCTGAAGAACTACCCGGCATGCCTCCAGACCGTGAAGTGGAATTCGTCATAGAGCTTGCACCCGGTACTGCGCCGATCTCAAAGCGGCCGTATCGGATGCCTCCTAATGAGTTGGTAGAATTGAAAGCACAACTCCAAGAGCTTCAAGATAAGGGTTTCATCCGGCCAAGCTCCTCACCTTGGGGATGCCCGGCCATCTTTGTTAAGAAGAAAGACAAGAGCTTGCGGATGTGTGTTGACTACCGTCCGTTGAATGAAGTCACTGTTAAGAACAAGTATCCGCTTCCGCGGATTGATGACCTGTTCGACCAACTTAGTGGAGCCCAAGTGTTCTCCAAGATTGACTTGAGGTTGGGTTACCATCAAATCAAGGTCAGGACAGAGGACATTCCGAAGACAGCTTTCTCTACTCGGTATGGTCTATACGAGTACACCGTTATGTCTTTTGGATTGACTAATGCACCCGCTTATTTCATGAATCTCATGAACTCGGTTTTCATGGAGTATTTGGACCAGTTCGTCGTTGTATTTATTGATGACATCCTTATTTACTCTAAGTCCGACGAAGAACACGAGAAACATTTGAGACTTGTGTTGGAAAAGCTTCGTCAACATCAACTCTATGCCAAATTCAGCAAATGTGAATTTTGGCTTCGTGAAGTGAGTTTCTTGGGTCATGTACTCTCCAAGGGTGGTGTCGCTGTTGATCCAAGTAAGGTACAGGATGTGCTGAACTGGAAACAACCAAAGAGCGTCACCGACGTTCGCAGTTTTCTTGGGCTTGCGGGCTACTACCGCAGGTTCATCAAGAACTTCTCCAAGATTTCTAGGCCTATGACTCAACTTCTGAAGAAGGAAAAGAAGTTCGAATGGTCAGCTGATTGTGAACAAAGCTTTCAGATTCTCAAAGAATGCTTGACCACAGCTCCAGTGCTCATCCTTCCAGATGTTCACAAGAGCTTTGATATTTACTGTGATGCATCTCGCCATGGGCTCGGTTGTGTGCTTATGCAAGAGGGCCGAGTAGTGGCTTATGCGTCAAGACAGTTGAGGCCTCATGAAGCTAACTATCCCACTCATGACTTAGAGCTAGCACCGGTTGTTCATGCTCTAAAGATTTGGCGACATTACCTCATCGATAATCGTTGTGAGATCTACACCGACCACAAGAGTCTCAAATATATTTTCACCCAAGCTGATCTAAACTTGAGGCAAAGAAGATGGCTTGAGTTAATCAAAGATTATGACATGGGACTTCATTATCATCTAGGAAAAGCTAATGTGGTGGCCGATGCATTGAGCAGAAAATCTCAATGCAACTGTTTATCTGTAATCCCTTCTTCGGCAGGCTTGTGTGCCGCCATGCAACAATTGCAGCTAGAAATAATTGAAGAAGGTTCGCTCGCTGCCCTAAGTGTGAGTTGTACACTTGAGGACCAGATTAGAGAAGCCCAGCAAACTGACGCAGAAGTGGCTCAAATCCGAGAGGCAATGAAGAAACACAAAGCCAAAGGCTTTAGAGAAGATTCACAAGGCACACTGTGGTTCGGGAACCGGTTGGTGGTGCCTTTTGATCATACTTTGAAAGGGAAAATTCTCAAAGAGGCTCATGACTCCAAATTCTCTATTCACCCAGGTAGTACCAAGATGTACCAAGACTTGAAGAAGAGGCTCTGGTGGAGCCAAATGAAGCGACAGATCGCTCAATATGTAGCCGAGTGTGATGTATGCCAAAGAGTCAAAGCTGAGCATTTGAAGCCAGTTGGTACTCTAGATCCCCTGCCCATTCCCAAGTGGAAATGGGAAGAAGTTGGCATGGATTTTATCACCGGCCTTCCAAGGACTCAAGCTGGGTCCGATTCTATATGGGTGATTGTTGACCGTCTGACGAAAGTTGCTCACTTTATTCCTGTCAAGACCACTTACACTGGTGCCAAGCTAGCAGAGTTGTACATCTCCAAAATTGTTTGTCTCCATGGTGTACCAAAGGTGATTGTTTCAGATAGAGGTCCTCAGTTCACCTCTCATTTTTGGAAGTGCTTGCATCAAGCAATGGGGACCAACCTATCTTTCAGCTCAGCTTATCACCCACAAACTGATGGACAAACTGAGAGGGTAAACCAAGTTTTAGAAGACCTTCTCCGAGCTTGTGTGCTGTCCTATAGCAAAAACTGGGAGAAGTGCTTGCCATTTGCTGAGTTCTCCTACAACAACAGCTTCCAATCCAGTATTCAGATGTCACCATTCGAAGCATTGTATGGGAGGGCTTGTAGGACACCCTTGAACTGGTCCGAAGCCGGGGAGAGGCCATTCTATGGCCCAACCTTGGTGGAAGATGCTGAAGAACAAGTTCGTGTCATTCGCGAACGACTTAGGACGGCTCAATCACGTCAGAAGTCTTATGCCGACCGTCGTCGTCGCGAATTGAGTTTCAAGGTGGACGATCATGTTTATCTTAAAGTCTCTCCTATGAAAGGAGTTCATCGCTTCCAAATCAAAGGTAAATTAGCACCTCGCTATATTGGACCTTTCCGTATTCTAGCTAAGTTGGGATCGGTGGCCTACCGGTTGAGTTGCCACCATCACTTTGAGCGTGCACAACGTTTTCCATGTCTCCCAACTCAAGAAATGTCTTGAGTCCCAACGAAGCAAGCGAGTTGGACGAACTCGACTTGCAACCCGATCTATCTTATCGAGAGAGCCCGATTCGTATCCTTGAGGAAATCGAGCGCAAGACGAGGAATCGGAACATCAAGTTCGTCAAGGTTCAATGGAGCAACCACACGGAAGATGAAGCAACTTGGGAACGTGAAGACCGGATGCGAGCGGCATATCCAGACCTTTTCTCCACATGAAGTGCCTTCGTATCAAGAAAGGAAAGGTAAAACATAGCAATATAAACAAAATTATTCTTATGGCATAATTATAACATGTCAACACTATCTGTGAAGGAAATCAAGACAACGTAAATTATAACTTCTAATGAAGACTTTCTAATTCTTCTCCACCCAGATCTCGGGTCGAGATCTTTTGTAAGGGGGGGAGGTTTGTCACAGCCCCAACTAATTAAAATGGTTAATATGTATTTCATTAGCGTGCATTATTGAATTCAAACCATTTCCTAATATATTGCACTTGGAAAATCTGTTAAAAAAAATGAACATACCCTTCAAAGTTTGAAATTCAATTCAAATCAGAAATAAAAAGTTTTGATCATCATCTGGAAACAATTTATTCAAATACTACATTAATTATTGAGAATAAATATAATTTTTCCAGAATTTTTGGAATTAGGTTGAACCTAATGAAAATTCAAACCAACTTAATAGACATACAACATGTTTGAATTTGAATATCACAAAATATATTATGAACAGTGGGGTTTCATAATTTTTATGGGAACTATATACTCCCAAGAACCCCCACAAATTATTTCATGATTTTAGGAGATTTCTTTCTAATTATAAACCCGGTCAAAGTTGCTAAGACAGATTTTAAATCACCGTCAAACCTTAACCCTAAAACCCTAGACAACTGTAGTACCGACCGAGTCCGTTGCGACGCGGTTAAGCCCAACCCACTAGTTGCACCGCACCTGGACCGCCCGATGAAAGATCAACGGCCCAGAGTGCGCACCGCTTCACCCCGCGCCCCTTGGCTCCCTTAAACCCCAGCCACCCGATATGCATCCAACGGCCCACGTTGGTCCACGTTCTCCTTTTCGCGCGCAAGTTAGAGACACTGACCGGTGGGCCCCCGATGTCAGGTTCGTCGTCTACCTCCCGCTGGCGCCTCAGGAATCCTGTGCCACGCGGCTGAGCGACGGCGACGTGCGCCAAAACGGCTCCATCACGCCGTGACTCCACCGCCGCATGCAACCAATCCCCGAGAATCTCCACTTGACGCCGCCTCCACTGCCGTCATCGCCCCAGCATAATACCCCCTCCTGCTCCTCCATTTCGCTCACTTCTTCTCCTACCGACGGAGAAGAGGAAGCTCGCCTCGCTTCTCTGGGGTAGCTTCTACCGAGTGGTGCTCCTCCACTCCCTGATCCTTGATGTCTCCATTTTTGCTCACGCGAGATCTTGCTTTTGCTTGTAGCAGCCGGTTCATCCTCGTGCTCTAACCCACCTCCGGAGCACGCCCCGAGTGGCATCCGTAGGTCTTTTCTTGTCTCGAGGAGGTATGGTCCTCGCTCCCTCGTGTCACTTTGTGCGCCCTAGCTCTGTAGTCCAAACCCCTCACTTGATTTTGTTAATGCACAACAGCCGCTCGTGTATTTGAGGATTGGAGTGATTTTGGCCTAAGAGCACCCCTTCACCTCCCACCTTGTCCGGGTAAGTTTCATGTTGATTCCTCGCCCACGCCTTCCTAGCACAACCTCCGAGCTAGCCCGAGCATTCACACTTGTTTGCTTTGCTCAGTTCTCCTTGTCCACGTGAAGCCGTGTTGACCACCTTTGTCTTCCACGGCTCCGACAGCACTCCGGTCAACCCCCAGCCTCCCCAAGCTCCTCACAGTTTCAAGTAACTTTACTAGACCTTAAGGTAGCTTAAGCACTCGCTACTTTGCACTGAGGAGCTCGAGTTAGCCATTTCCATTTTTGCCGTATGAACCGCGCGTGCATCTCGGCTAGCCGCAAGACGGTCCACCTCGAACTCGCCACCACTTCTATTAGGTGCACAAGGCTATTGCGAAGCTAATGCAACAAGTGGCTAGCTCGCGCAGTGGCGTGAAGCGCCGGCGAGCCCGCAAGCCACCAACGCAGCGCGGTTGCCGTGTCGCACGCCGACCGTCATCGTAGCATGTCATTAGCCGTTAAACTCCAATCATTAGCATTTAAGTGTTGTCTTAAGCGCGCGATGAGTCTATTACATGCGGCCCCACCCACGTAAAAACAACACATTTGGTAAATGTTGGAGCCACGGCGTGTGGGCCCAAAAATTTAAACACGTGCGATGTAATGGCGCCGTTCCTTACACTTGATCGTTGTGGACCGTCCGATGCGATATCGACGGTCAGATTGGTGGCTCTTCGAATTTCCGACACGCTACGATCATGGGCGTCAGATGCGAAAGGAACGGCCTGGATTTGTGAGACATTCGGACCGTCCTATTGCATCTCGAATATGGACCGTTGGATCCTGATCCAACGGCTCGCAACCATCGCCCTAGCACGCACACGTGCGCGCGCCTAGCAGTGGGCCGCTGACTAGCGGGCCCGCTAGTCCAGTGACTGCGGCTAGCGCTGCACTCGGTGAGAAGAGTAAAAAAAAATCACCTTAGTAAAATTCGAAATCACTTTATTTATACACTGGAAATTAGTATTAACTTTAGAAATGCATAACTATTTCATCTTAACTCCAAATCACATGAAACCACTTCTGGAAATTTACATTCTTAATGGACTTCCTATCAAAATTAGTTTCATACATGTCTCTGTTACAGAAAACATTACTTGGAGATTAACTCATTAAAAACCATTATATTTACAATAGAAAATGGGCTGAAATCCTTAAAAATGCATAAGTAAATATTGAAACATCCAAAAACAATGAAACCAACTCTGGTAATTTTTATTTTCAGTATACTTATTTCTAAAAATGGTTTCCCTGTTGCCTCTATCACAGAGAATGTGTTTTAGCAAAATATATCTTTAACTCTATTATTGTTGTACTATAAAAGGCTGATAACTTTGAAAATACATAACTAAATCATAAAAACTCCAAATAGGACAAACTCAACTATTCTGGACTTGTAATAATGTTGCCTATTTACCTGTGCAATCCTTTACCCCACCACTACCCTACAAATTTTCACTTCATAATTAAAATTACTCAAAACGGGCATATCGAAACCTGAGTTTCAAAATGGCATAACTTCCATTTCATAACTCCAAATGGAATAAATCTTTTACCTAAATCCATCTAAAATCATGACCTAACTGCTGTAGAAAAATCATGCATTTTTGAGCATTTTGGTTTTTGAGCTGTTTTCTCGGTGTTTATTCGGTATTGTATTTATCTAGATACCGAGCCCATTGATATTGACTCCTACGCAACTGAGAGCGAACAACTTAGCTACCTGCAAGGCAAGCATCCTTTGAACTTTCTTTTTGCATCATATTTGATCCCAATTTTGTTAGGATAGATGCAATGATAATTGCTTGCATGCTATTTGATAATGTCGCTATTTTTGTGATGAATAGTTAGACACATCCTATTATGTTGTCATTGTGGCTATCCATGAATTATTCCATTGCTGAAATGATATGATAGGAGTTGTGAAGTTATATTGTTTCGAGTTTGCTTAGCCATGCAAGTCTAGAACCGGTAGTTGATTGTCGGGAATAACCCGACAATTATGGGATAAACACAACTCTCATTATATACTTTTGTTTCAGATCTTCGTACCTATTTTACAAGTTAAATTTTGTCATTTTAAATGAGCTTTTGGTCTGGACAAGTGTTGGTTAGTGATGGTGCTTTGTGCACGAGATTTGGGTATGTGGTTGGACTTGTCTGGACAATTAAGGACCGAACTTTGGTAACGTCGTTGATTCAAGTATTTTCGTGCTACCATACGCAGTATATGGGTGCTGTATGGTTAAGTAGGGGGAAGGTTCTATTGTGTTAAGTCCCATGGTGGTGTAGGGGCATTTGTGTTTGATCATTTGTCCTTAGGAGCCGATGTAATGTTCTATAGTGTGCATGGTAGCACCAATTACCCTTTATGTTGCGTCGGTATTTCCAATATAACTTGTGAGCCCCTTAGCAAGTGCTATACGCTGCTTGTACTAAGACCGGAAACATCTCACATGGGGGACTTAGCTCAATAGGGTTTTCTTGCTGAAAATGATCGTATCTCGATTCTCCCCGGCCAGCATACCAAAGGAAGTGTGCCATTATCCGGAGGCTTACGGGCTAATCGAGTCGTGTGGGTAAAGTAGTACACCCCTGCAGGGTATAATCTATTCGAATAGCCGTGTCCACGGTTATGGACAACCGCTTGAGTTCGGGAGTTACTATTGTTAGACTTGGAAGTAAAATTGCGGGTGAACTTGGTAATTAGCATGAATGGGATGTTCATGTTTGTTGTTGTATCAAAGTGGGCAGCCACCTTGTTATTTGTATGTTTATTTGTTACTTAGTTCATTACTTATTCACATGCTTTACTTCTACTTCAAATCTGATTTTGAAATGGCATTTGAAAAACTAGTATGTGTAGGTTGTACATTGTTGCGTCTCTTTCGCAAAACTAAGCCAATACGAGCCTTCCTTTGAATAACCTTATGCATAACTATTTTTATTTGTGTAAGACTTGCGAGTACTCTTTGGTACTCACCGGATGTTTCTGGCTTTTTACGGTGAGGACGATCTCGAGGTTGATGAGTTCGCCGGTGTCGATTTAGGTGACACCGACGAGTAGTATGCTATCTTCTAACTCCCAGTCGGTTGCCGATGGGTTGTGGGCATACCACTGCTGGCCTTTTTGGTTTATTTACTCGCTTCCGCTATAAACTTGTTAAACTTGGCCGGTCGGCCACTTATGTATTTGTATACTTGAAAGCGTGTTGTAACTTTTGCTCTATTTATGTATGATGGTTGTATGGATGTGATCAACGTTGTAATGAGGGTATGATTATATTGGTCGCTGATCTTGGGAGCCAATATAGGTCATACTCGCTGTTCTTGGATTCCCATTTAACTCGCTAAGTGTCGTGCTTGACTTGTTGGAGAACCGACAATCATGTAGTGCTCGCAGAGGAGCGGCGCGCATGATCGTCGGGGCTCTAGATTTGAGTTGAGCCTCTCATTTAGACTGAGTTAAGTTGGAATCCATTTACCGGAGATCCCGAGTTATGTCCCTAAGATCTTGATTAGTCTCGGTTTTAAGGAGATAACCCCGGGGTCCCCACAAATCGTCTGTGATTGGCGAAAATTTTGAACGCTTGCACGGGAGGCGAAATGTTTTGGCGCTATCCTTATATATTATACCCACTCCCGCTTTGTGTTCCATCAGTCTCTCCCTCTCCCCTCCCCATGCCGAGATCTGGCGACCACCCTCGATTCCCCGACGCGGTTCGGCGAGGAGACGCAGCCAACGAGGAGGAGGAGGAGGCACACGTAGGTGTTCCATGTCTGTCACAGGAGGTAGACTGCCAGAAGGTACGTGTATATCCCCAAAACATACACAATTTGTTGGTTGTTTGATGATTCTTATTTTATTTGTACCTAATACCGGAGCGCCGCCGGAGGTTTTCAGTCGTCTCTCCTTGCCGACAAGCTTGAGTCGAACTCGGACAACATGCAAGAACAGCTTGTGATATGCTGATGAGGTACAGAGAGAAGCAATGTTGAACTAATCCAAGAAGCCGATGAGTTATTTAGGAGCTTGAAGGCACAGATGGTTTCTAGCTAGTTTAACTTTGTAAATTTATTCTTTTTTCCCATTCGGAGGCAACGTTGTGAAACCTTTTGGTTTTCCTTTCCTATAATGTGTTTACCATCATAATTTTAATTGGATTTTAGTTGTCTTGCTAGAGATTGTATATGGAAACTACTGTCCAGCAATTGATTGGTTTTGCTCAAAATTCAATTTTTTTGCAATAGAAAAAACTATCACAGACGGTTCGGAACAAGAACCGCTGCGTGATATAGACTATCCTGAGCGGTTCTTGTTGAGAAATGCTCAGTGAAAATAGACTATCACAGACGGTTCTAAATAAGAACCGTGTGTGATAGCTTTTCTCACAGAAGGTTTGAAAACCGTCTGTGATGACTCATGTCATCACTAACCCATAGACTCAGACGGCTCATGAAACCATCTGTGATGATGTTTTTCACCCGTCTGTAAAGACCTTTTTTGTAGTAGTGGGAGCTGGAGGCCTCGGCTGCTGGCGTTGGAAGCAAGGGGGGAGCAGTTGAAGAATCAAGAGAAAATGATGACGCGAGGCAATGGGCACGCAAAGCAAAGAAAATCAGAGGGTTGGGAAGAAGAGCCACGAGAGATCAGACGGGAAAGGGATTTCGGGGTGACGTGGCCTGTCAAACCGAGCCTCAACTTTTGCTCGATTTATACCGGAGGATTAGCGAGTGTTTCGTTCGTAACCCACCAGCATTCGAGCCTCTGGCTTAACACAACACCTCAGGCTTGACACTTGTGCTCACCTAATAATTGGGTACACACACGTGTAAGTCGAGTGGGAGACCTAGCTCTCGATCGCAAGCTTCCTTACATTGGGCTAACAATCCTAAGTTTCTCATTAATCATCAGCGATAGATTCGCATGTCCGCATGCATGTGCTTGAAAAATACAGGATGTGTTGACTTGTGGGGCAGCTAACTGCAAGCTCATCCCTGGAACTTGGACGGTTGGATTGTTCCTTCGCTGAGAACAACAATAGAACTAAGTGAACGTTGAGCAATTAATTAGGGCTTTTGCAATGTTATTTGAAGAAGTCCATATAACACCCTAAATTTTGCTCGAAAATCCATTCAGCATCCCAAACTATGAAATCAAACATTTGACCCTCTAAACTTTGCAATCCGCTTCAAATAACACCCTGACCCGGTTTCACAAGGTGGTCTTGCCCGCGTAGCATGATGGTGAGTTCGCAGTTTTCCATGTAGGATTACACACTTGATGTCAATGTTGGCCCGATCTTCCGAAAGATACTGATACGTCGATTGTGGAGAACACAACGTTGATGATCTAAAGGCTCTGACCCGAACAGATCAAACCCCTCGCAATGACTACACCACTGCTCCGTTGGTTATCAACCGTGCCGAACGCGGTTGACCTCGCCAAGAAGGCTATCTCCTGCAAGCGAATCGAGAACACAAGAAAGAGAGTAGAATATACAATCTCTATTGCGAATAAAATTGAAGCTCACCAAGTTGGGGTTTCTCAAACTGAACGAGCGGCGAAACTACTATACAGAATAATCTAAAAAAAACCCTAGGAAAACTAAAAGGGTGAGGCCTCCTTAAATAGGAGAGGGGGAGCCTCACATAGCTAAACAACTAAGGGGTGGTACTATTCACATGGTACAGTTCATGTGAATAGTACCTCCATGAATAGTGCAGCCCAAGGAGGGGGCAGCTAGGGAGATGGGCCCAAGGATTACAAGGTCCAAATTGGCCCAAACAGGTGACACAACACCTTCTTTTGGCGATTTTGACGTGCACAGAAAGAATTTGGAGGTGAGGCTAGATTCGTTGGAAAGAGGACGAAATAAGCTTTTGATCGAGTACTCGTCGACCTCAAACGGACTCCGTATGTGAAAGTTATGCATGTTTGAAGTCGTTTGTAACAGCCCCAAGTTTATAAACAGTAATAAAATGCTTTATGAACAGTAATGAGGTGTTGTTCATAGCATTACTGTTCATTTCTACAATTTGGGCAGTATGTTACAAATTGAAAACCTTCCTTTTTAGCCAAAATCCTAAAGAACCATTTAAAGTCTTAAAGGAATACAAGATAAAACTTGTATTATGACTGGGAAGTGTTTTTATTAAAGCCTAGATAAATTATCTTGACTAAAAATAATTTTTGTTGCATTTTTAGAAATTATATTGACTTAAAGAAAAATAATTGCCTTTAAATGAATACTTTCGGGCTAAAATAAATATTTATGTATTTTACAAAGTGATCATGTGATTTTAAAATTTATCTGGGAAATATATCATCCCAGTAGCCTCCAGCAAAAATTTCATGATTTTACAAATTTATTTGCTATTTTTAAAAGCCCAGTCAAACCTTTTAAGCTTTTGAATGAGTTCTGGTCAACTAAACCGGTTTGAACTCAAGACCTAGTACTGTAGCGACTCGATCCCATGTGGTTGAGTCCAACCCAGTGCAACCGGTCCGGCTCTGTCACGTTCGAGCGCGAGCTCAAACCTCCTACGTGATGTGAGCCGTCGATCTTCAATCGAACGGGCGAGGCCGCAACGTCGCGAGAGCTGTCCACGTGTGCGCTTTGATCTCCGCCGTTGGATCTTAATCTAACGATCGAGATCAGTGTATGCAATCGGACAACTCCGGAGCCCTCCTCGATCTCCACCGTTCATTTCCGATCCAACAGCGCCTCCCTTTTCGTTTTAAACTTAAAGCGCGCTTTTATCTGAGCCGTCAGATTCAAATCCTACGGTTTTCCTTTTTACCGCATGTTATTAAGGCATGCGCTCCTCTGGGCCGTTAGACCTTCATCGCGTGGTCCAGAGCGGTGTATGCATTCGGATGACTCCGGATCCCCTCACGATCTCAGCCGTCCATTCTTGATCTAACCGCGTCGCTCGTTTCATTTTGAAATAAAAGGCGCGGATCTCTCTGGGCCTTTGGATTTAAATCCCACGGCGCTCCTTTTTGACTATGGGCCTTTAAAGCCCAAATTCGGTGGACCGTTGGATTTTAATCGTAGGTTCCAAACTTGTGTATGCAATCGGACCATCCGGTTCTTTGTCCCATCTCGACCGTAGAAATCTAATCTAACGGTGCCGCATCATCGCATCAGAAAGGGTGACGTGTATTCTTTTATTTGACCGTTGGATTTCAATCCAACGCCCCTATTTGAACTTAAAACCCCGAAATCCTTTTGAGCTCTGTTTAATCTCGATCGACCAATCTAGATCGCACGGTCCATATTTTAAGATACCGATTCAAATCTTTTAATCTCTCTATTTATCACAGCCGCCCATTTCCAATCGGACGGCTGATATTCTTTTGAGCTTTTGAAGACGCGCGCGGCTGAGGATGACAAAGGGACCCACATGTCATATTTTGCCTCCCTTCTTCCTTATCTCTGCGCACACCCATTTCTGAGAGCAGAGGAGAGGATTATCCAAAGATTATGCCACAAATTTTTGGATATTTAGCTAAGTAGACACCTCATCAACTCTAGATCTTTCCATCTTGCCCTGTAGCTCAACATCCATATATAAACCCTAACTTTTTGTTGTTACCATTGTTGACCACTGAAGCTCATCCTCCATTGTTGGCCAGTGGAGTTCTTGCTCTTGTCCCTTTTGCTTATCCATCCTAAACCCTGGTTCCACCTTGTAATAAAGATTTGACATCTTTTGTAGGTTGAACCAGAGTTTATTTCTTTGTTGATCAACATCGAGTTTTCAGAAACTTTGGTGCCTTTCTCCTACTGGTAAGATAAAACCCTAGTTTTCGATATCTTGATCATCTTAAGGACCTTAGAAGCTTCTGGGAATCATTCTTTTGAGCATCAGTAGCTTCAACTTGCTTCAAACTGAACAGTTGTTATTATAACTTTTCGGTTTTCCATATCTTTTTCAAGACTTAGGGTTTCTCCTGTCAACTTGTTATCCTAGTTAGGTTTAGACTAAACCCTAGTAGCATAACAAGTTATTCTTTTAATCCTTGTTATCATCTATTTAGATTGATAACAAAAATCTGTCTCTGTTCCCTTTTGTCGGCTCAACCGACAAAAATGGGTTTCTTCTTAGTTGATGTAATCTAATCGATTAGGGTTAGATTAAGGTTAGTTTGGGATATTAATTGCCCTACAAGATCAGGCTAAGTTCTATTCTTGAACCTTTGCTTGATCTATTTTCCTTTTTCCAAAATCTGCCTCTGTCCTGTTTTCAGCTCTTTTAGAAATCTGAAAACTGGAACTTTGCACTAAACCCTAGTTTCTGTCTTTTAAAAATAGTAAGTTATAATATGGGTTATTATCACTATTATGGGTAGTTACGGCTTAAGCATATTGTCAATCATGCAATTCCAGATTGATCATGCATATTTCTTCCATTTTGTACCTATTGTCGATTTTGGTATTTATTGAATTTATTTGCTTCTTATAGAATCTGGTTTATCCAAGTTTTGAATCGTCTCTGAACAACTTTGAACCTGCAATGAAGTGTATTACTATCAAGGCAAGCTTCCTCTCTGCACCATGTTGATCCCAAATTTTATACATTAGATTTTCTAAATTCAGTGACAACTGTGCATGCTATTTTTTTCTGAAAATACAAACTGTGATCTGTTAGTAGTTAGCTATGACCTAACATGATGGATTACCTCAATTGTCACCATACATTCAACCTTAGCATATTACTGTATACTATAACATATATTTTCAGATTTAGCTTAGACATGCAGTCTAGAGATTTTAGAGTTTGACAAGCATATCTTGTCAAACATGGGAATCACAAATGAACTTTTGTTATTTTGAACTCTTTATCCAGTTTCTTTAAATCAGACTTGTATTTGAAATTTAAATTGATCTGGACAAGAGGAAGCTAGTGATGGTGCTTTTGTGCACGAGATTGGGTTTTGTGGTGGACTTGTCCGGGTTAATTAAGGACCGAACTCTGATTATTCAATTCAAGTCCCCCACGTACTTCCACATGCAGTGTATGGGCGCTGTTTGGTTAAGTAAAATGTTAAGACTATTGGGTTGGAAACAGGAAAGTAAGAATATGTGTATTGACCTTGTATGGCATAGATGCTTTGGTCTTATGACTGCGTTGTATGCCATGTGAGCTTGTATGTCAGTATCAGATGTTCTTAGAAGGGTGAGGGCGTATATGTGCTCCGTAGCATATACGATACCTTAATGGTGTCGATTGCATCCTAATATGGGTAGTGAGCCCAGTTCGCATTTAATTGTTTAGATCGGCATTACTGACGCAACATGTGTGCCCCGGTTAAGCAGATGCTATCAGTCGTTGTTTAAGCGGGATCAGTTCACACATGGGGGTCCAACTCAATAGTGTTAGCTTGTTGAAAAATACCAAATCTTAGTTTCCCCGGTCGGCATACCAAAGGAAGTATGTCATCATTCGGAGGCATCCGAAGGCAACGGGCTAGCTAAGTCATGTGGGTAAAGATGTACACCCCTGCAGGGTATAAACTGTTCGAATAGCCGTGTCCACGGTCATGGACGATAACTTGAATTGATGTCACCTGTATAGAAGTTTTGATTTTCAAAATCTGGTTTCGGTTTTTGGCTGTGCATGAGGGATTCATGCATCGCATCTTATTCACAATTATGTCATTTACTTACTGTTCTAGCTAAACTTTGATTTACTAAATTGCTTTGTCAAAATTTAGTAGGTGTAGGTTAAGAGGTATCGCTTTATGCAAATTTGAACCTTTATACCTTCCTGTTGCAACCTTATGCATATATAAATTCTACTCCTTTGTGTAGGCTTTAATCAACACTTTCTTTTATTAGTTTGTGTAAGACTTGTTAAGTACCTTCCGTACTCAAGGTACTATCACCTATTGTTGCAGGTGAGGATGGTTATCTTTATGAAGTACCCGTTAGCGCCGATCAGGGTGACGCTAACGAGTAGAGCTACTTCTTTCCTCCACGCAATTGCCTGCGGGTGGATGAGGCCATTGGTGGACCTTAAGTTTTTATTTTGCTTCCGCTGTTGAACATGTTGTAGTGACCAAGTCACTCTATAATGTAGTACTAAAACCGAATGTTGTAAACTTATGTTTAATTATGTCAATGTATGACTTGTATGTATTTGATGCAATGTTGTTGAAGGATATATATGCAATGGTCGTTGATCCTGGGAACCATTGTGGTATATATATATCCGGGGATCCTGTTTATTGGAATTGTTACTTGTTAAATTTATGCTTTTAGCATGATCTTTAATAAAGGGACCGTACTGTTCCTTCATTAACAATTGTGCTACAATATGAATTTAATTAAGTACATTTCCAATAATCCGGGGCGCCCACATCGGTGCTGTCTCCGGAGGCCGAATTGGATTCCAAAACATATCCAGCTTGAACTCTTGCTTGGCACGTGGAGTAGCACCATGACATGTAGATGTAGCTCGATCCAACTGGTGAATATGGCACTGCAGTGGCTGAAAGTCCAATTGGTGAAGATGTGGTTGAAGTAGAGCAACGACTGCAGCGTGTTGAAATTGTGGTTGCATCCTTAGGGTTGATGTCCTCATCATCCTCCCTTTCTTGAATTTGAGCCGTCCTCGACTCAATCGTATTCTTCAAATCATTACTTTTTTGCAAAAGGTTAGTAGCAACAGGAGGCAAAGAAACACGTTGTTATTCTAATGGATATAAAGATTCTTTGCAAATCATAGTATAGCATTCAGATTCATGTTGTTCTATATCAATGCAATCAGATTTTGTCACTAACATAACAAGAGCTGTCAATTTAGTTTCACCTTTCCTAGCACTAAGTTTTTTCTTCTTTGGGTGCACAAGTTCTTTAGCTACAATCTTATGTTCACTTTTGCTACTCTCCTTTTGTTTATTAGTTCTCTCTAATTCATCCTTGAAAATAGCTTCAGGAGACATGGACAGCAAAGTGATTTTCTTTTCTTTAAACATGAAAGTATACTTATTGGCTCTACCATGATGCACCGTGTCTCTATCATATTGCCAAGGTCTACCTAACAACAAAGAACATGCTTGCATATGCACTACATCGCAATCAGCATAATCATGATAAGAACCAATAGAAAAATATACTCTAACAGTGCGAGTTACCTTCAGCTTACCACAATTGTTGAACCCTTGAATGTAATATGGACGAGGGTGTTGTTGTGTGGTCAATGCAAGCTTCTCAACCATGTTACAACTTCCTCCATCAATGATCACACGACATGAACGCTCTTTGATGATAAACTTTGTTTAGAACAGATGGTGGCGTTGATTCTGCTCAGCACGCTCCATTTGTGCACTAAGTACATGTTTCACTATATACATATCTGAAATTTTAGCACTATATTGTTCCTCGTCTCGCTCAGATCCTTGGTCAGCACCTGCGGGGTCAGTGACCAGCCTAGCATGCGTAGATCCGTGTGACTCTGCCATTGATAGTAGAAAACAAGACAACACAAAAGTATTATCCCTATCAGCTACTAGGTGATGGATGGTGGAAACACACACTCTCAAGCGTCTTACCACATTCTTACAAGTGTTCTTACCAACGCAGCAAGTGGTACACCCAGTGGCTGGTTCGTGATACCGTGTCGAGAATGGGTATGATTGCAAGAGGGGATCTGTTCTGATCAAGAGTAGGTGGAGCTCGGAAGGCACAATATGAAAGCAAGGATCAGCAATAATCAAATTAGTAAATGCAAGTTGAAAGATTACTCAAAGTACTTATCAAAGTTGCTGATCCTAGCCTAATTACAATTAGCTAATCAAAACCCTATGCAGAGAAGTGTATGTACGCACACGCAACGATCAATGTGACTTGATGTAAGCAAAGGAGAGCCTCACAACAAGTGCTAGGATAGACGCTAGCCAACTACTCAAATTTCTTTCTAAGGGCACAAGATTATTCGCGCGATGTAGAGCACAAAACAGCAATATCGGTAAAAACACGAACAACCCTCTAGATTGAGCAGAAACAATAGTTAGTCTCAAACGATGAAAATGCAAAGTTTTATATGGCTTATATATATTCATTTGAAAGGTTTCGATGATATCTACAACTTTGCAGTTGAGGCAAACTCCAAATTCCGAAGGAAATACCGAAATAAACGGCAAAAACAGAAACCAAAAACTTACAACGCGAATTTGGGGCCGAAGATGGCCGATTTTGGGGCCCCTATAGGGAGACTAGTGGCTTAGGTGGAAAGGATGTGCCTCGTCGTTAGCTTCAAAACGAGCACAAGAACGTCAAAAAACGAACACCGTATGCAAAAGTTATGCCTATTTTACTGAAGGTGTGTCGGAAACGGACTCGAATTCGTTTCGGCCCCAAATTGAAACTGCTAGAACTTTTGATTCCATCTGCTAAACGTGCTCAAATTTTTTGTGGCAGCTTGTGGATGTATCAAGAAGGGCTCTACCAATTTTCACTTGATGTGGCGAAGGTTTGATGGGATTTCAAATTTCGGACAGAGAGAGGCCTTTTTCTGTTTCTAATTCTTCTCTGTTTCTGTTTTTCTTCTCCCTCTCTTTTTTTCTCCTTTTTTTTGTTTTTTTCTTCTTTTTTTTCTCTATCAATCACCGAAATCAAACTTCTCTTTTTTATCTCTGTAGCCCGAAACCTTAATCTCTTTGGTCAAACCGTGGCGGCGCAAAGTAGCGGCTACAGACAGGGGGTTTTGCTGTGGCGGCAGCGGACAGCAGTAGCTTTGGTGGCCACAGCAAGAAGGTGGTTGCGCGGTAGGGGTGGTGGCGCGGCAGGGTGGTGGCATGGCAGGGGTGGTGGCGTGGTAGGGGTGGTGGCGCGGCGGGGTGGTGGCGCGGTCGGGGGTCGTAGTTGGCACGGAACAAGAACAGATTGAAACTAGAACAAGCTACATGAAGGAAACACGATGCAAACTAGACAACGACGAACAAGACTCCAACTAGAACTAGAATCAGCACTTGACACGATGATGTAACCAAAAATTTAACAAGCAATACTGAAAAGAAAAATTACAATGGCACAAGGGGTGATGGGACAACGGAAGAACACGACGAACACAATATTTTTGTGGAGCTAATTTTCTAGATTTTAGGACGATGAGCAGTAACTAAACTAAAAGGGGAAAAACTGTGATTACCTACCGGGCAACTTTCACTCTGATACCACCTGATGTGAGTGTTGGCCCGATCTTACGAAAGGTACTGATATGTCGATTGTGGAGAACACGATGTTGATGATTCAAAGGCTCCGACCCGAACAGATCGAACCCCTCGCAATCACTACACCACTGCTCCGTTGGTTATTAACCGTGCCGAACGTGGTGGACCTCGCCAAGAAGGCTATCTCCTGCAAGCGAATCGAGAACACAAGCAAGAGAGTAGAAGATGCAATCTGTATTGCGAATAAAATTGAAGCTCACAAAGTTGGAGTTTCTCAAACCGAACGAGCGGTGAAACTGCTATGCAGAATAATCTAAAAGAAAAACCCCACGAAAACTAAAGGGGTGAGTCCTCCTTAAATAGGAGAGGGGAAGTCTCACATAGCTAAACAACTAAGCGGTGGTACTATTCACATGGTACGGTTTATGTGAACAGTACAGCCATGAATAGTGCGGTCCAAGGAGGGGGAGGCTAGGGAGATGGGCCCAAGGATTACAAGGTCCAAATTGGCCTAAATAGGTGACACAACACTTTCTTTTGACGATTGTGACGCGCATAGAGAGAATTTGGAGGTGAGGCTAGATCCGTTGAAAAGAGGATGAAATAAGCTTTCGATCGAGTACTCGTGGACCTCAAACGGACTCCGTATGTGAAAGTTATGCATGTTTGAAGTTGATGCTGTCTTCGAAGGCTGAATTGGATTCCAAAACATATCCAGCTTGAAGTCTTGCTTGGCACGTGGAGTAGCACCATGGCATGTAGATGTAGCACCATGGCACGTGGAGTAGCACCATGGAATGTAGACGTAGCTAGATCCAACTGGTGAATATGGCACTGCAGTGGCTGAAAATCCAATCGGTGAAGATGTGGTTGAAGTAGAGCAGCGAGTGCAGCGTGTTGAAGTTGTGGTTGCATCCTTAGGGTTGATGTCCTCATCAACACTGGCCAAGTTGAGTCAATTACAGGTGTGGCCCAGGTAGGGGTGGAAATCGAGCCAAGTAGTCGTTTTACTGAGCTTTTCTCGAAATTGCCATAGATTAATTTAATATCATTTTATTTATAGTTTGGAAGTATTTTTAGAACCGAGCTAACGAGCCGAGCCGAGCCTGAGTGAAATCAAATTTCATTTGAAATTGACTCATTTTAATGTTTAATGAAATAACAAGTCTAATTAGAGAAATTTTGAACCGAGCTAACGAGCCTCACTAACGAGTTTTTTTTTTCCAGCCGGCCCATAGGGGTTTCTCCCCCACCGAACTTCCATGGCTACCACCTCTTGTAGCTCATTCCCTCTATTTTGATTTCGGGGAGAAGCCCCTGTGGATCACACCTGTCATTCACCTAAACGTGGCCAGCGTGTCATCCGACTTGGCAAAACCGTCCACTCATCACTCCATGCGAGCAATACTACCATGCGAAACCGGGTCAGTGTGTTATTTGAACTGAATTGCAAAGTTAGAGGGGTCGAATGTCTGGTTTCATAGTTCGGGGTACTAGACGGACTTTTAAGCAAAGTTTATGGTGTTATATGGATTTTTTTTCCTTAAATATTTTGGTTGTCAAACCAATTGGACATTGTTTTCCTGATATTTTACGCTATTCGGAATGTTTTTTTTTAAGAATACGCAAAAGCTCTGTGTCTTTGTATTAAAGCCTGATGAAACAAGAGATACAACGACGCTCTAAGCTCCTTGCACCACTGATGCCCTCAACAGAAGAAAGCCCCGTTCTGAATTTCAGATGGCAAGATATAGCCGTCTTCTTGTCCCCGACTCCAACCATTGCTAGCCAATTCTTCTCTCTGTGCCAAGTGGTTCATATCTCTTACAAACAATTGGTTGCTAATGGAATTGATCGGTGTTTTGTTTGTTTTTTAGATATAGGGTGATGATAACACCCAGGCTAAGCCAGGTTTTGAACCAGGCCGCCCAAATCAGTGTTTTATTTGTGCCCAATGGTTTTTGGTTTGTGCCGACTGCTGCTAGCTTGGCACCTATCGGGCACCAGCCACGACAATTCAGCACCTAGTCCCAATATGTAATACTGTCATCGAAAAGGATAAAGCGTTAGACAATTCAGTCACGAGATGGATACACAGTATGATGGTGGGACTTTTTGTTCTCTTAATTATATATCTATGAAAGGCAAAAGAATAAAATCTCTCAAATGATGACACTATCCCAGGCTTCAAGAAACAGGCCAGTTTGGGCCCCCGAGATTTCCCAAACCGCCTGAATGTAAAATTTTCATTTAATTTTGTCCATTTTTGCATGCTATGTCTAGTTTAGCTGGCTTTCATCATCGCGTAAATCAGGAAGTTATGCAAGTAAGAGATCATAGATCATTACAATTAGGCGCGCAATCCATCGAAAGAAGAGTTGCAATAGCTGATACAATGAGGCGTGTCAACGTAGTCGAAGTAGTATCGTCCAGCGTCTTTGATAGCCAATTGTCTTGTCCAAACGCTAGCCGGTCACCTCCACAACCCGGTACCCGTTCAGCACCACAGTCGAGTCGCAGCAACGCCTCTACTGGGGAGTTCACACTTCTAGAGGTGGAACGCCGTGCTCCAGTGTGCTATCTAGCACCAGCGCTCATGGCTAGGGTTTCGAGGTGGCTCGGATGGCGACGGCGGCTGGAGTTTCAGTATTTTCATGTACGTCCTGCTAGCCTCCCTCTGCCCTAAGTGGTGCTCGGTGTGCGCGGGCCTACGCTCGGTCGCCAACAAGTGGGGTCACCTCTTCTCCTCTCGTACACATTGTGGCCTTATCTCATCATAGGGTTTTGGCACAAATCCTTCCAAAAATACTTGATTTCATATCTTCATTCATCTCCTTTCTAAAACGCTTCGAAAATTATCTCTTATTTGTGCCTATTTCAGTGTTTTTCCTACAAGAAACACTTAACACACAATCTTTCACTTTTTGTTAGGGTTAGTCGCCAAATGGCATGATTAGCACAGCAAATCCAAGGAAAAATATAAAAATATGACAACCATGAGTGCATAAAAATGAGTGTCAACATTCTTGTAATGGATTACTCAGTTGCAGTTGACCCTTCAACCGCATTCGACATGGGCATGCACTTCCCTAATATAACCACATCTAGGAGCCTATAGATATTTCTCCTATTATAAAGGAGGGGCAAATTCCATCTTGATTGCTCACCTTCCTCCGCATGTTTTATAGTAAACCCGAAAGTTACCTTTATGACTACCCAGTTATAGAGTAGCGTTTGGCGACCCCCTAAGCAAACTATTACACATGTAGAAAACAATGCAGATCTCAATTTTATGGATTCTACATACACTATGTCCAACTGATGACACTTCATAATATAAGAATTTCTATAGTATCTCAAGTTGGGTCAATACAACATCATATTCTCCGATATATGTCCACATTATTGATTTGATATCACATATCTATTGTAACATCCCAAAATTTGCATTCAATTCCAATTGTCTGAAAATGTGAACTTTTGAAAACTTTTTGATGCATTTTATCGACATTCGTTTTTCCTGGACCTTTATTCAAGATTTTTGTCTAATTATGAAATTTAAGAATCAAAATTTAGAAATACAAACCTAATTGAGAATTAAAACAAATTTAAATGAAAGATGATAATTAAAATCCAAACTTGGTGTATTTGTAATGTTAATAAAATTGGAAAATATTTTAAGCATGTTTTAAAACCTTTCTCAAATCAAATAATACAAAATCATTCCAACAGAAGTTAAAAGAATTATTGAGAAAAATACAGAACAAAAAAAATCCTAGAAAAATTACAAACAAACTACACTATGTCAGGAGTATCTCCAAAAACAATTTCATAAGTTTTGGAGCTTGATATATATATTTAGAAATTCTCTCAAGCCCTTAGCCTTTTTCGAAAAATCTTGGCATCGAATCTTTCCCCTCATCTCACTGACCAACCAGGCCCACTTGCTAACCTTCTAGTTCCACGCTTCTCTGCCCCATTCACCGCCATGGCCACACACCTGCATGCTCATGCCAGCGCAACGCCTCTACAAAAACTAGACCCACCATTTTGAGTTAGTAAAGTATTTTGGTAATTAATAACAATCGTCATGTGAACTAATATTTTACATGAGTTGGTGAAACAGATTGAGTCCCATGATGATGAAGACTTTGGGTGGCATCATGAGTTGATTTTCATCAAGTCAAGATTCGGGGTGAAGGATGTCATCATGTGTTGATGAGTATTAAGACAACATCTCAAAGTAAATAAAATCATCATGTGTTGATGATATTCAAGACAAGATCTCGAAGTGAAGAAGATCATCATGTATTGATGATATTCAAGTCAAGAATTTGGAGTAAAGGAAATCATCATGTGTTGATGATTATCAAGTCAAGAACCCAGACTTGGAGTGGAGATATTCGTCATCAAGTGATCACTCCAAGATGGATACTCAAGGCAAAGGTATGACTAGCATAGGCTAAGGATGTGTTCCTACTTTTTTACCGGTCTTGGTGTTTAGTTGGAAGACCGGATTGCTAGTATAAGTTGTTGTACTATTAAGAGGGGTCTTGACTAGTAGCTTGAGTGTGTTATATGTTAATAACTCTTAGTGCTTGCTCTAGCTCTCTTTAGCGTGTTGCTGATATTTGCAAATGTGTTTTGCAAATAGTTGAGACTGATGCATAATCCTTGTAGCATGTGACATTAGTTTGCAAATGTTTTTGCAAACGGTTTAGGTCCATGTACCAAATTCCTTGTGGTGTGATTCTAAACGTAGGCAAATGTGTTTTGTAACTTGTTAAGAATCATGCTTCTATACCTTGTTTGCATTGCGCAGCAATTAGCAAATATATTTTGCAAAATTGAGTTGAAGCGATATATAAAATTAGTTTTTCCTGTCTCTGGAGGTCTGACAGGCCCTTGAAGGGTTGACTAGACTCAGTGCCGGTCCATTTGTTCTAGCGGTCTGACCGCCATGTTTGACCAGTCTGACCGATGGGCAACCGATCTGACTGCCATGTGTTGGTCGGTCTGATCGACCCCACGGTCAGTCACCTTGGTTTGCTTTTTCCAGAGATGGGTGTTTTCCCTCATCTTGACTCATTTGTGGAGCGGTCTGACCACCTCCTTGGCGTATCGACTGGCCTTGGTCCAATCTGACCAGCCCCTATGAGGGAGGTCAGTCCGGTTGAGTGTCCAATGGCTAGTTTTTATAGCCATTGGAGCTAGGGCGGTCTGATTGGCCATTGGTTGATGGTCAAACCGAGATTCTATGTTTTTCTGCAGATTCTCCTCCAACGGCTAGTTTTCTTGTGTGGGTGTATAAATACTCCTTATGGCTGGTTGTGGGAGAGTGCTGGTGCCATTTTCGTTCCCTATGAGCAAAGAGCAAGCCATCTCCTCTCTTTTGTGTATGTGTTGCACTTAGTGAGCTTAGAGAGTAAAATCCAAGTGCATGTGTTGCATTAGGTGTTGGATTTAGTATTCATTGAGTTTAGACACTTGATTCGTTCAAGTGAGTGTATTCAACTTGTTACTTTTGGTGTTTGCCGACACCTAGATGGCTTGGAGGAGTTGCACTAGTGATCTTCTCAAAGAAGGTTGTGAGAAGACCCGGGCGGTTGTGAGTGGTTTGGTGCTTGCCATCTCCAGAGTGGAGGAAGAGGAACCCCAAGTGGATCAAGGTATTGGTTGAAGTTGTGAGTCGGTCCAATTTGTTTGTGCTTACCTCGAAGGTGTTAGCTTAATTTGTGGAGCTAGTCCAATTTATTTGGGCTTACCTCAACATGGATTAGAGGAGACCGGCAAGTCTCCAAACACTATGGTAAAACATTCTTGTGCTATTGTGGTTTACTCTCTTGTGATTACTTTGTGCAATTTATATTCCTAGAATTAAATTGATTGCATGTCAAACTAGGATTGCAAATGTTAACTTAGACTTAGACTTAGGGTGTTGGTGCACTTAAGGGAAACTAGAATCTTTAGGCTTGAATTATCCAAAACCGAATTGATTTTCGCTTCCGCATTAGAAATTGGTTTTAGCCTTAGAGTTTTTTAAAGACTATCCCCCCTCTAGTCGGCCTCCTCGGCCTTACAGCCGCACCTCGACTTTGGACCACACCATGGTTTTGCCTTGCGCCCATGCCCTGCCTCCCTCTTCATTGCCAGTAGCATCTCGTTGCCTGCTTCTTGTGAATTTTCGTGAGCTCCTTTCCCCTTTTGCCCATACAATCTGAGCACCGAGTTCTTGCGATCGACCTCTCCATTCCTCACCTCCCTGAGCTCAAATCGAGCTCGAAGTCGAGTGTCACGTGCCGACCATGGACGCCGTCGCCGCCAAGGCTCCTGGCCGCACCGATGACCTACGACCAACTTCTTCATGTCCTTCTAGACCCCCTCAACATCCTCTTTCCATCCCTCACCATCTTCCTCTTTCTCTGCAGTCGAAGCTCTGGGAATGCACACCTTCTTCCTCACATCCGATGATGTTCGTTTCATGGTCGCTACCTCCACTCACCGTTCCGACCAACCCGGTGAGCTCCTTCCCTAACGGGCCATGTCACGTCTTGTTCCAGTCCCCAATGATCACTTCCCCTCATTTGATTCGGTCCTTCATCCACAGGAGCACAGTGCCACCTTCGTCTCCCCCAAATCCGGCCTCCACCGCCTCCACCGCCATTTCTTCTCGGGTGAGCTTCGTGCCAATTACTCTTGTCCATAGCATATCCACACCATCCTCTAGTTTCTCCCACCATTCACTCTTGCTATCTCTCTCTCCGCAGTGTTGCCGCCACGATAACCCTATCGCGCCACCTTGGGTTCCCATCATCAGGCCGTCTTGGCACTTCCCCGTCTCCACCAAATGCTCGGTGAGATCCACTCGCCTCCCTTGTGCTTGTGCTCATGCTCACTCTATTTTCGCCCCTATCCTATTCGTGTGTTGTCGTCCTTGTTTCCCCTCACGGCCGACCGCCGCGCGCCGCCACAACGCCGCCTAAGCCATGACACCGCCTACCTTGACTTCCTCATCATGCCAGCAACCCATTTTGGGGGTCACCGTCGCTCCCTCACCGGCGATGAGCGCAGTCCCAAGCCGCCTCCTAGCTCCTCTGTTCTGCTTCCTCCCTATTGCCTCCGTGTGTGCTTGCTCTCTATCTCTAACCAATGGGACCTGCCTGTTAGTGAGACCAAGTAGCTAGTGGACTAGGTGACAGACAGTGAGCCTGAGCACTATTCATGACCCACCTGTCATTGGCCACTCAAATTAATTAACAAATTGAAATTTGAATTAGTGAGAAGTTTAGTTAATAACACTTCAATACAACAAATTCCTTTTAATGAAATGTTTGAACAGTTAGGAAATTTTAGGACAATTGGAATAGGACAATGAGCTAATGTCATTTCAAATGTAATGGCAAAATTTGAAATTATGTAGATTTATTTAGCCAATAGCATCTAAGCTAAAAAGAGCAAACTAATTTGAAGAAAAGGATTGAAATATGGTTATTCAAAATAAACAGTGGACTTTTACTTGATAATTGGATAAACAAAATAATGGTTAGTGAACTAAGTAATCAAGAGAATACTTTAATTAGGCAAATTCTTAATAAAGTTGATGAATAGTAGGAAAATTGAAATGGGACAATGAGATAGAGCCTTGTCAAATGCCAAGACAATTTGATTGGAAAGTAGAATGATTTATTAGCCATTAACATTAATCTAAAAGAGTAAAAGTAATTAGAAATCAAGATTTGAAAAAAAATAGATGTCTAACTGAGAAGTGAACCCTAGGCCATAGTTATGACAATGGCAATAGTAGCAATAGGGTATGAGGTGGTTAATCAAAATTAGTAAAATGATCAGATATTAATAATCATCGGTATGCACTTATAATAAATTCATAAGACGATACTCCAAATTTAAAACCAAGTAAAATTGCTAATGTTGCTAGTGTCCTAATAATGGCTAGACTTCACTTAGTTAGATGCCAAGTAAATTAAATGAGCTAAATGATTAACTAGATAATCTTGCTAGGACAAAAATGATTAGGTCAAAAATGTAGAACTTAATGGAGAGGTAAGTTTACATTAGGAAATAGACTCTAATCTAATAACCTAAAATTTGTAGAATTAATTCAATCTAATAATCCTAAATAATGACATATTCTAAAATTTATAGAATTAATTCAATCTAATAATCTTAAATAATGACATATTCAAGGATTAAAATAAGGTAGGGAATAAAAGTAACTAGAATTGATCACTAGCAAATGGCAATAGGGTCCTAAAACATTAATAAATACTTTAAGTTTTAAGTTAGGACAATTTAATATAATTGTGCAGTCTTATGAAATGATAGTATAAAAGGGTAGGTTCCACACAAATTCTCTTATTAGATAAACCACACTAATAATGCAAAATAAAACTAGACAATAACTAGTAATGATATAAACTAATTAAGCACTATGGATATGACTAAGTTAGTCATAATTAAATTAATAAGATAGTCATAGTACACCTAGAGCCCACCCAATTAAATGATTAACCAGAAACCTAGCGTTGTATAATACCCCCAGAGAAACTAGCATAGAATGAAATAATAACAAGCCATAAGACTCTTTAAGTATAGTGTTAATTTACTAAATTAGTATAAATATATAGATGGTGGTGAACTTTAATTGAAGACTAGTTAGTGTGACACTAATGTCTAGATTAAAATAGAAGTCAACTAGAAATGTTGTTAACCATAAAATCTTGTACCTTGGTAGTCATGTGCGGTTAAGGTATCTACGTGACCAAGTGACCCCGGGCCGTTAATAGTTGACTAGATTGAGGGTTTATCCTTCCAACGAGCACAACTTAACTAGGACAAAATATGACACGTATGCCGCACACATAATTAAGTCTAATTTGAAAGAAGCTAAACTATGAGTCCTTACCGTATAGGTTCATCCAATTAGTTCTACTCGGTTGAAATAAAAGACAACCATAGCAATTCCTATAAATGGCCTTTTGTTAGGAGAATTGATAATCAATTAACTAGGATGAATATTTGCTAGGTAAAAACTAGTAGTCAATAACATTTGAGCCTCATGAAGTGGAATGAGTAATTAGCTACTCAACTAAAAATAGTCCTTAGTATGTATTTTAGTTAAAGGTTAACCTAGTGTAATAGGTGTACATTAGCGTAAGCTTGTTCACGATAATAACTATGAAAAGAACATATTAATACAATGATAAAACTTAGATACATAAAAGTCTTTGTCTAAATCGTAAGGATGGTATCTAGATGATACTCATAGGACACACATAAATCATGGAACTTTCTCGATAAATAGGAAATAATAACAAAATAAATTATTAAATGAACTAGGCCACCCATGCAAGTCATGGTAAGGTACTCTCAATAAAGCGGTAACAATTCAACAATAAATCGAATGCAATTCAATTTCATCTATCGTACACCGCTAATCGCTTCCAATAAAAAGAACAATTCATGAAATGAAAAAAAAATCCATTTTCAGTTTAAAGGAAATGTGTTTTCTCTGTTGGAAAGCGTAAATTTCAGAAAATACGTTTTTGGCATCACTTTATTTATTTTTTAGGATTTAACAACCGGAGCTAAATTCAAATGGCTATAACTTTTGCATACGAACTCCAAATTGGATGAATCTTTTTTATAAATTCATATAAAATCATGATATATCTGAATGTGCAAAAATATTTGAATTTTGTTGCTGTTGAAATTATTTTTTTATTTGTGATTTGTTATCGGCTCTTTTGAATAGGCGTCGATACCGTGAACGAATTATTCGATGACCCTCCATCCTCGTATTCAGAGATACCAGAGCAAGGAAAGCACCTCATTGGACCATTTTGATCTTATTATTTCAATTATTGTACTTTTATTTTGCAAAATCTATTATGTATGTGTGTATGATTGCTTAAAATTGCTATATTTGGGGATAACGATAGTTATAGTCCTATTCGATGCATGATTACTCTTTGGAATATTGATATCCTTGTTGTTATAGTCATTAGGGTATGTTTTAGGCAATAAATGATGTCGAATTGGGTTTTTCGAATGCGAATATCGCATAAATGCTTAGCCGGGCTCTAGTCTTTACAAAAATTGTAAGCGGATGAAATGTTGAACATGATTTGAGAGATTTTGAAATAATGGTCCAGAGGGGTTACCTCTATTAATTTTGTATAAAAATAAAAATGAAAAACCTAGATTTCGACAAGGGCGAGTTATATTATGAACTGATAAATGTGAGAGGGTTTCTAGAATGTAGATAGGGGGAGATTCTCGCCCAGGTCAATTAAGGACCAAACACCAGTTTATCCGACCTAAGCATAAGCGTACAACCACATGTGCTGGTATGGGACGGCCTTAGCTAATTGAGTCATCGAAAACTAACAATTGGTATAATCATTATTCTTCCATAATCATCATCATCAAGTTATCAACAAACATGTGGGCAATGTGAAACAGACATAATTCATATGAATAATCATGGCAAGTATTCATTTAACCAAATAATAGTTTCAAACACTCAAATACCAATCTACCATGCACTTGTCTCTTATCCTTGTGACACTAGAGAGCAAAACGGCAGTAATGCTCATGAGACCCCACTCCCTGGACAACAAATTCAAAACACAGCTCAAAACCTTCACATTACAACTACAAGACCTTACTCTAACTATCATTACACGCCTACGTCAAACCGACCTTTTTAACCCAAAACTACCGGACACACTACCCGTTGTCCCCATAGTAAAATGGTCCTATCATTCTCATCTGAACTCCAAATTCGGCCATCCAAGACTTTTTGAAATTCTCACGAAATAGCCTATATTTTCCTAGTTATGATGAAACTTTGATTCTAGCGTTTTCTACCCTATTTCTGTCACAGCCCCAATTTTTAGTTAATGGAATTTAGGTGAATTTCATGAGCACACATGTCATTTTGGATCATTTGCACAAATCGTTGCATTTGAACACTCTCATATTCAAGACAAATTTAAAACTTGAAAAGAAACTTCAAAATAAAAATTAAGTTAATGCTTGTAAAGAACTCTGGAAATAATTTAATCAAATACTAGATTAATTATAATGAATTAATATTTTTTATAAAAAATTTAGAGTTCATTTCGACCTTAAGAAAAATCTATGTTCTTTATTTAAACCATTTCGGTTAAGGATTTTAAATTAAGTATGTAAAACATGAACAGTGGGTTTTTACAATTTTTTGGGATCTATATCATCCCAGTAGCTTCTCTGAAAATTTTTGTATTTTTATAAATTTATTTGATATGTTTAAACCTCCGGTCAAACTTTTAAGTTTGATTTTGGTTCTAGTCAACCTAGTAAACCCAGCCCAAGTCAGTGGGCACTGTAGCGACTCAAACCCAAGTGACTAGGTTAAACCCAACCACGTGTCGTTCAGATTGATCGAGGAAACACACGGGTTGTCCGATTTGAAACGAACCGTCCAGATCAATGGGAACATTCGGACCATTCGGACTACCCACGCGATCTGGACCGTCAATATTAAATCAGGCCATGCCGTTTTCAAAGGGTTAAGCCCATCACGCGCGAGACATTCGATTTTATTTCAATCGCTACATGGAGCGGTGATGTTTGGACCATCCGAACGCACCTTGCCCTTGGACCGTTAGATCTTGATCGGGCCGTCCACATGGTTTTGGAACGTTCGGACCACCGAACAACCTTTTCAATCCAGCCCGTTGAATCTCGATCAAAACATTCGCTTGTGTTTGATCCTATCGCATCATTTTCTCAGACTGATGGCTATGGCCCCCAAGTCGGCCTCTCTCTTTGTCGTCTCCACGCCTCTGCGCCAACTCCGAGCACATCGCACATGAGGTGGCTTCATGCCTATGTTTTTCGGTGCATGCAGCGCCATTTGGCTTCACCATTGCTGACATTGCTTAACCTAGTGCCGCCATGAATCCATTTTGTGTCAGAAGCCGCCGGAGAGGACCATCAAAACCATCGTGCCATTCTTTCGACCAAATCAGGACGGCCATTGTTTCTTCCTCCTCAACGAAGCGTATCCTCTCGTCTCTGTGCCATTCTTTCTATTTTGCCATGCCATATCCATAGAGCTAACTTGAGTTCTTGGTTTTGGCCGTAGTTTTCGGACGACAAGGTTGTCTTTTGTCGGTCCAGAGTGCACTCGGAGCGCCACAGTCGTGGATTTCTTCGCTCCGGTGAGCTCCTTCGTATTTCTTGCGCGTCATATCTTAACTAAAGATATACTGAGTAAAACCCCTCAATCAATTCATTCTTTTGTTAACAGTGTGCTCGGGAATTTGGTTTTCTTTGAAGTTCGGCCGAAAGTACCCCCTTCGTCTCCACCTCCAGTCTAGTTGGCCATTCTTTGATTCCTTCCGACATGACCATCTAATGGGTCTATGTAACTTATCCCGACCACCCATTTCGTGATTCCTTGCTTAGGTCATCTTGTCCGCGTGAAGCCCTCATCGCTGACACTCGGTCACCGTCGTCAGCGAGCTTAAGTGTCTCTTAAGTCACCTTCTGAGCTCGGGTAGCCTCTTTATGCCTCATAGGAGCTTAAACAAGTATTTAGTTGCGCAATGTGCCATCGAATCGATGGTTTCAATAGAACCATAATGGCGCCACCGCATCTCGTTGTCGCGCCACCGCTAGAGCTCACCGTCGGCCAAACCCCAGCCACCACTTGTTTTAGTGAACTATTTTGAACCCATTTTGGGCTTTAACTCACACCTCGTTGGGCCATAGCTCTGGCGAGTTGCCGAGCAAGCTCACAAGAGCTAGCGCTCTATTGTCGAAATTCCGACCAGAGCTGTAACTCATTCTTCAACCCTTAATCCTTGTCGATCAGTGCTAAAAAATGTTTAATCTGATTTACTTCTTCACTAAAAATAGTTTAAACTTCTAAATTTTTTTAAGTATTTTGTAACTCCAAATCAAGTGAAATACATTTTGTTAATTCTATTTTTTTAACTAAAATTTAATCTGGAATAGCTTTTGAACGTGTCTCTATTACTTAAAAATTTGTTAATTAAATCACTTGCACATTAAGAACTTTAATCTTGCATAGTTCATAGAAAGTTTAATTAAACTCCAACTGAACCAAAATTTTCACCTAAGTTCACTTAGAAAATAGAACACTACTTCTGTAAACTTTTAATGCATCTTTTCAACATTTTGGAATTTGGTATTTTTCTCGATGTTCATTTGTTATCACTCTTTCTAGAATCTGGTTTGGCCGACGCGAGTGAATTTATTTCTGAGACACCTGAGACTGAACAAGTGGAATATAATCAAGGCAAGCATCCTCTTGCATCATCTTGATCCCAATTTTGGTACTTTAGTATTTTGAAATGCAATGATAATTGCTTGCATGCTATTTTTGTTATATTGTTAACTTGTGAGTCTAGATTAGTTATGTCCTAACGATTGTGGTTTATCCTTAATAGTTCCATACACTTGAGCTTAAGATAGATATTGAGATGATAGTTATTCTTTATGTAATGCTTAGCCCTGCAAGTCACTAGATTCGGTAGTTTTGGTTGACGAGGGTAGCTCATCGATCATGGGAAACACTGAACTTTTTACATTTATATTTCTGGTTCAGATCTTGGATCTGATCTTTGAGTCCCAAACTCTATGTATTTAAAGCTGATTTTGATCTAGACAAGTGGTTAGTAGTGTGGGTGCCTTCGTGCACGAGAATCGGGTATGTAGAAGTCTTGTTTGGGTCGTTAAAGACTGAAGCTTTTGGGCGGTCACTCCAAGTACCATACGTACTTCCATACGCAGTCCTATGGACACCGCTTGGTTAAGTAAAGGGAAAATTCTATTGAGTTGGATCACAGGTGGTGTGAGGACACATGTGTTTGATCATGTTGTTCGTAGGGCTTTGATTGCAATTTAATATGTGCAGTGAGCACAGTTTTACTTTTCGTTAATTGGGTCAACACTCTCGGCACAACGTGCATGCCCCGGTTAGCAGGTTCTATCAGAAACTTGTACTAAGCGGGATCAGGTCTCGCATGGGTGATTCAACTCAATAAGATGTTCTTGCTGAAAAATATTGAGTCTTGATTTCCCCGGTCGGCATACCAAAGGAAGTGTGCTATTATCCAGTGGCTTACAGGCTGATCAAGTCATGTGGGTAAAGATGTACACCCCTGCAGGGGTAAATCTATTCGAATAGCCATGTCCACGGTTACGGACGAGGCTTGGTTTCGATTGTCACCATTGTAGACTGAAAATTTAAAACTTGATATGGGAACAACTTGGTATCGGTATGACCAGGTTGTCATGCATTTTAGTTTATCAAAGTGGGTTTGCCACTTTGGTATTGTTTGATATATGTCTATCTTTATGTCACTTAAAATTTTTTGGTCCAAATTTGGTTTACTAAATAGCCTTTGTAAATTAGAATGTGTAGGATTAAACTTGTCGCTTTATGCAAAACTTGTGCCATTATAACCATCCTTTGGATAGCCCCTAACATGTATACTCTCATATCTATTGGATAGGCTCTATCATACACTTTCTTTTATTAGTTTGTGTAAGTCTTGCGAGTACCTTCTGTACTCAGTGGAATTAACCACTTATTGTAGGTGAGGACGTTTATGCTTTCGATCCATCCATTAGCGCCGACTATGGAGACGCTAATTAATGAAGTTATTTCTACCTCCACTCAATTGCTTGCAGGTGTTGGGCACACTTGGTGGATCTTTTGCTGTTTATATTTATTTCTGCTGTAAATTTCTGATTTAATTGACCATTGGTCATTTGTATAAATTATGTACCGAATACTAGTCTTGTAAAAATTAGTGACTTGTGTATGACTGTGTACGAATGTTGTTTAGAATGTTGTCTAGGATATGTGCACATTAGTCTTTGATCTTAGGAACTAATGTAAGAAACATATCCGAGGAAACTGAAATCGGGCTCATTTCCTGTTAAGAGTTATGCCATCGGTATAAGCTCTTGATTTGGAAACAGATTCGATTTCAGGGGTCCCCACAGCTTCTTTACTCGAAGACAGTTATAGATTCTGTCAGAACAGTCTGTTTCACAATTTTATAACTTAAATTCTAAAACCTGAAAATATATGAATAATATGAGTTTTGGAATCTACACAAGATTTCCTACAATTTTCAAGTTGACACAAATATTTAATTTTACCAATTTCTACATGAAATCGACCTAGCAACACGACGTCTGCCAATTACATCTGGAATCTAGACAACAACGTTCCAAAGGTTGTATCTTTTCGCTCGCTACTTCGTTTTTAACAATACATACCTTCCTAGAAAGCTAACGCGATAGCCTAGCTTTTCTCTAATTAGACCGAACTCTAATTCCGAACCTAAATACCCCTAATTGTCCCCGCAACGTTCTGCCCTAAACCTAACAAACTGGGGCAGAATGCCACCTATCCTTTCCAATGAACAAATGTTCTACAAACTGAACCACGACTAAACTAAGAAATCCTAAAGGGTTTCTGTAACACTCCGGCCCAACACGGAGCCCAGAATGCCAATAACTAAACTAACTATCAATTTTAACATCATTTTATAATAAATTACAACAAGCGTATCACAATAAAACCCATCCATGGGTCACATTAACATAAGCATAATGATATGACAACTATAGATAATTTACTCCTAGGCGCATAACAACGTAATAAACCAAGATTAACGCAAATCAATCGATTAAGTCTATTAGATGAATAATCAACTCTAACTTATCATGTAAGGTTATTCAACACCATCATGTCCTAAATATAAGTCATCATGCTAAAACAAAAATGTCTCATGTCCAATGAATCAAGTAATTGGGTGTAGATTGTGATTCCAAGTGCGCTAGCCCTTCCCGAGTGGAACGACATCAACAGTCACCTAAAAACAACAATAGAGCAAGAATGAGTCCAGGACTCAGCAAATACGTAATAAAGCCATAAACAACAATTTGTCAACCATAATCAAGGCTATCTCATCATCTATCTATTTAATGCCATTCTCATACTCAAATGAACAAGCCATATTTGAATGCACCATCATGTTCATGCTCATATGCATCTCATCAGCTGATACCGGTATAGCGGAGTGTTCACCCGTCGATGAACCACTCTATCCTTCACTCCCGTGAAGTCCCCACCGAATTATGATTTTATCTAGAGTACTCTGGACTAGTCATGTATCTTTCTCACCGACCTCATCACATTAGTTACATGACTTTCTCACCGAACTGGCTTGTGCAACTCTTGTGATGATGAATGTAAATGATGCAACATCTTTAATTATTCATCAACATAATCCATCTCATTAACTCAATATCTCATTCTCATTAACGCAATGTCATAATCTCATTCAATCCATATCATCAATATCATGTATAAGAATAAGCTTAACAAAATCATAATAAATAGCATGATAAGTAATATCAATGACAATGGCGAATAACCTATTGTTCACCACTCTACCATGTACTTGCCTCTTAGCCATTCGAAGCTGGGTGACAAAATTGTGGCACGGCGCATGAGGCCATATCCCTGAACAAGCAAGTAAACACATAGACACTAAAAAACATCATCAAAGTCACATCACAATAGCACCAACCCGTCTCACTAATCGACCTCGTAAGTTTACGCCAAACCAACAAAAAACCCAAATCCATTGGACGCACTACCCACTATCCCAGTAGTAAAATATCTCTAACTTATTCATACGAACTCCAATTTCAACCAACCAAGACTATCTAGAATCCTCACGAAACAACCTACATATTCCTAGTTATAATGAAACTTGTATTCTACCGTTTTCTATCTCGTTTCTTTGCCCGAATACCATTTCAGATTCTGTCGGAACAGTCTAGTTCACAATTTTTATATCTTTAATTCTACAACTTAAAAATATATGAATAATATGAGTTCTCAAAACTACACAAGATTTTCTACAATATTCAAGTTGACACTAATATTTAATTTTAACAATTTCTACACGAAATTGACCCAACTACACGAAGTCTGCCAACTACGTCTAGAATCTGGACAGTAGCCTTCCGGAGGCCATAACTTTTCGCTCTCTACTCCGATTTCGATGATCTAGACCTTCATTGAGAGCTAACGCGATATCCTACCTTTTCTCTAATTACACTGAACTCTAATTCAGAGTCTAAATATCCCTAATCATCCCTGCAATGTTCTGCCCTAAACCCGACGAATCTGGACAGAACAGAAATTCATCTTCCCATTGCCCAAACGATCTACCGAAAGAACAACGACTAAATTTAGGGGCATCTAGAGGTTTTCAGATCATTACCCTCGAAGAACACGGAGCCGATCATAAAATCTCGTGAAATCCTTCTCCTCCTCCCTTCTTTTCTTTCCTTCTTCCTTCCTCTGCCTAATCTTTCTCTTCCTAGCTAGCAGCAGTGGGGAGGTAGCGCTACAGCACCTCGACGTGCTGCAGTACCCACGCGGCGCTATAGTACCTCACTGTGCTATAGTGCCCGCGTGGTGCTACAGTGCTGGCAGCGCTACAGTGCATGCTACAGTACAAGCCTCCTAGGGTTTGTATTTCCCCCACCCTATTAAGTCGGTTCCCCACTTTTGCTAAAGAGCTATGGGCCAAAGGCCCAAGTTCTAATACTCCTCCCAAATTCTGAATTTTTCCTTTCTAATTATATTTTATTTCAATATTAATCATTTATTTGTTGTATGTTTAAACAGGATATTACAGTTTTAGATCATTACCCTTGGAGTTCACGATGAAGATCGCAAAAACCCGCGGGATCCTCCTCTTTACCCTCCTCTTCTCTTCCCTTCTTCTCCTCCTTTGATCTTCCTCGCTAGCACCCAGCACCTCCTCCACCAGTAGCAGAACTGGTAGTAGGGAGGGCGCCGGCAGCAGGGGAGGAGATGGCTCACGGGGGCAGGGAGAGGAGATCGCGCACAGGGGCGGCATGGAGGGGGTGGCAAAGGGGGTTGGCACAGCTAGGTCAAGGCTACTACCCCCACTTGGGCCCTAAATGGCCTGCCGATCCCTCATGGGCTAGGTTGTCGTGGCTCGAAAGCCCACTTCCCCTTCGCAAGAAAATCTAAATTTCCCTTTTAATTTCAGTAAATTCCTTTGAAATTCAAATATTTCTCTAAAGGTTAAACGGGATATTACAAGACCGTAGTAGTGCCAGCATGTGTGTTTGCTCAAAGGGGCTGTCTTCACCGAGACGTTGGGAACAAAGCTTGCCGACACAACGGTTAATGCCTCACTTTGACGGGAGGTACCCGAGATTGAAGTGAGGGTTGCCATTGTCGGGTTAGTACAAGGTTAGGATGTAATACCTTAAGTTTATTTAAGTAAGAAGAATTAATTTAGGGAGAAGGACCAATTAGAAAATGGTTTTAATAGGAGATTAGAGTGGGTTTGTGTATAATTTGAACAACCTGGGCTATGGGCTTCTAGCCCATAGCATTTAGGCCTAAGGGGGAAGGGTAGTCGGCCACATAAGAAGGAGAGGGGGCAACCCTAGGGTTGCTACAGTACCACCATTGTGCTACAGTGTTATGCCATGCTACAGTGCCATCCCACCCCTAGCTTTCGCTGCCGACCATGAAGGAGGAAGGGAGAAACCTCCTCGGGTGTTGTCGACCAAGGAAGAGAAAGGAAGAAGGAAGGGGGAGAATGGAGAAGAGAATGGAAAAGGGATCACGTGGTGTTCATTGCGTCCAACAGCAGGTTCTTCAAGGGTAATCCAAATTTCCCTTCGATTAGTTGCGTAATTGGATAATTAGGCTATGTCGGTATTAGATCTGTTTAGGGCAGATAGGATTGGCCAACGTTTTTATGACGTTAAGAGCAGAATCTGTCCTAGACGCCTCCTAGGGAATTGTAGGCGACATCGATACCTTTTGGTAGAGTACTAGATCACATCGTTTGGACGAGCGGTTCAAAAGTTATGAATTTCGTAGCGCTGTTGTCCGGTAAATCTGCTATAATTCTGACGATTATGAGTAATCAAACATAAGCGGATAGTTAAAAGAATATTTGGAAGGTCTCACTATAACTAAAGATGTATATAATTGGATTAGCTTTATAAAAAGCTAAAGAACACAAAATTTGGATAATTATACTGAATGATATGATAGTTTTAATATCGTTGTCCAGAAACCCTCACGTGAATTAGCTGTTCTGTCAATCAGCTTGGTAAAGGTAGTAGATGGCCAAATTTGGAAGGCTCACCAACTAGGTTTAGTTGGAGAATTTGATAAGCTTTCTATAAAGTCCAAGAACACCCCATTTGGATCTGTTTACTAAAAGATAGGAATTTTTTATTATGATTGTCTGTCGATGGGATGGACTATGGTTTAGGATTCTGGAATTGGGGTTATGCGAGAGAGTATAGATTTTTCGTAATTGCTTCTAGCTTTGTTCTGTCCAGTATTATTATCTTAGAGTGCTTGTTAACTTAATTCAGGTAGGGCATTGGTTCCGGGGGCAGCGCCCTCTTCGCGTCCTTTATTCTCGCACGGTTGAGGCAAGTATATTGATTGATAGATTAATTGCGAATGCTTGATCATGTTTGCGAGTTTTTGATACATGTTAGCAATGCATGGTTGTTGGAATGATAAGTGTGTTAATATTGGTGAATGGTCAAAGTATGATTAAGTTCTATTCATGTATGATGTTACTGCTATTACATATTGATGATGAATAGAGTAACTGTGTATGTGCATATTGAGATCATGTTTAAGGCTTGGTCATGTGGTAACCAAGCATGTATATCTTTGAGGTCCCCGTCATGTATATGACGGGATTGAAGTCCTCACACTTGTGGAGTGTGGGCTTGAGGTCCCCATTACTTGCGGAGTATTGGGCTCTTGGTCCTTGTGCTTGCGAGCACAGGCATGGGTATGCAGCGACGGTTGCATACCCTGCATTACCGGTAAAATACAAAAAAAGTTAAAGAGAAATGATACATTGATCATTGCATAAGCATGTGGTATGGTTTAATGCAAAGTTTCTAGGAGTGAATGCTGATGTTATAATTTTGTATTATAATGTCTTTTATTTGTACTTGCTGAGTCTGTGGATTCGCTCTTGCTGTTGTTGTTGTTTTAGGTACCCAATACAAGAACGACATGCATGGGGGGAAGTAGCCATATGTTCAGACACACACACTGCCATGAATCTTTTATAGTTGATAAATTTCAGATCATGCCTTAATAAATGAGCAAACTGCTTAAAGGATTTGTTATAGTTATGCTTTATGTGTTGGATTATTTGTAATAATGATGATTAGTATATTTTGAATGCCTATTGATTATGCTGAATGTTGGATTGTTTAATTGTGAAATTTATAACTGTTGGAACCTTCGGTATAGTTAGCTATACAAAGAAGGTTCTGTCGAAATTTAGTAAAATATATTGATTTTAATTTGTTATATTATTAGTTTAGTAGCATTCTAGGCTCATGTGGCGCTGGGGTGTTACATAGGACTAGATGATGTAAAGACTTTGATACGTGCTCTAGACTGCATACTATAATGTTGTATGCGGTGGCATCAATGGATGTTAGATAAACTAGAGAATTCGTATGCTGTAGGTAAAGCTGTACACCTCTACAGAGAGTAAATCTATTTAAATAGTCGTGCTCACGGTGATGAGCATGCGAAGTGTAGTATTGTCAGGTATAGTCTTATTTTTCAAAAACGGTTTGTTGAATTTTTTTTGATGGGATGGATATTTTGATTAATTTGAGTGTCATGTGTATGGCTGAAAATAAGATGTTGATCACAGCCAAGGAGAGTTGTGATTTGTTCTTTACTAAGTTTCATGCTTGTTGTTCCTTGTTTAATTAACTGCTCTTTAAACTTCCATTGCAAAATACTATTGATTGATATTGTGAATAAAATTTGCTTAATGCTGAAAACAACTTGTAGTATAGAGCCTCATCTCTTGTTAGCCAAGTATATATATAATTTTTGCGATACACTACAAGTCTTATTGAATACGCAATGTATTTAATCTTATTTAATTTGTTGTTCGGAGGATGAGGATGACCACACATGCCAGACGACGCCTTCTTCGGTCCCGATACTTGGGGGTACGGGGATGGGTCTTTCTAGGGTTTACCCCTTGTCGGTTGCCTGAGGGTTTGGATGGGTATACCGTTGGACTTTTGAGTTTCCTTTAATATACTTCGTTGTTTAACTTGCTACTTCTGATACTTCTTTTAATTTGGTCGGTTGGCTATGTAATATACACTTGTGATGTAACTCCTTAAGCTAAGTACCATATTGTTTCATGTTATATGTATATTGTGTATGGATGTATATGCCAATGTTGTGGATATGTATACTAGCCACTGATCATAGGACTAGTACAGTACACACACGAGAGCTTCAGGTATTCAACGCCCGGGGTCCGACATCTATGATCCGTGAAATATGATCATCAATCAATACATGTGCTAATCTATAAATCATTAGTGTCTCATATAATGATATAAGATTATAGATATTTAGAATAACATCATAAACATGAATATAGAGTTTCACGAATAAGACTCATACTTGTTGATCAATATAAGTGATAGCTTATTCAAAGGACAAAATAACATATTATTAAATTGTTCATAAACAGAAAAAGCGATACAATTGTCTCCACGATTGCCTTAGAGCATATCACTAACACCAACGAACCCATTCCTGCTTCTAAGGATTCGTCCAAGTCCTGAGGTAACTACCGTCTGCCGTGGGATTTCCCGACAAATTCTTCTTAGCAAACACTAGTTGCTGGTGTTTACTGTGTACAGTTAGTCAGCGATCCACCCACCCAACCCTAAAAAGAGTGTGACAATCGACTGACGTTTAATCAATAGTCAATTGCTGTCTTTGACTCAAAACTACAAGGAAAATGCCGAGTTTCTCTAGCTTAATTAGGTCGCTAGGTGTATTCTACTCCTACTCCTCTAGTATACTCCAGTACTACACTCGAAGTGGAATCTACGACGCACGCACACCGAGAGCTATTTGCACAGCGTGCAGAGCGTCCAAAAGATGCAATTACGCGGAAACGGAAGGCGCGCCCCTTTCACATTTTACACGATCACCTACTTCTTTTCGAGAAAACCTTATAAAAACTGTGCACGATCAAACGCATCGATCATTAGCGCGCACTGGCCTAGCTGCTTTTCGCTTTTGTCCATAGTGCATGCCGTTTTCCATCCAATCGACATTGATTAAGCTGATTAATCAATCCTGCCATGTCTCCAAATCTGCGTCACACTCCATTGCTAGCTACCTCTCGCTCGTCGAAGGCTCAAACCACCTACCTTCCTGCCGTCTTCCTCCCCCTACCACTCCTCTATATATCGTCCATTCTCGCAACTTGACTTGACCAACCAACGCAACTAAGCTCACAAATACGTGTGTTAATCACAGCTTAGCTCAGATAGATAACAAGTTACGTAGTAGAGGCAACAGAGAGAGAGTCCAAGCTAGTGAGCATATGGGTGGTCAGTATGCGAGGCTGGGCCGGCGGTGGCGGTGGCCGGCGAGGGGGTTCCGGCTCAGCCCGACCCGCCTCTCCGTCCGCCGGCTGCGCGCCAGGCTGTGGACGCTGCTCGGCCTGCTGAGACGCTACGTGCGCAACGTGCGGCTGCTCACGAGGGGGCTCGTTGCAAGCAGCAACGCGCCATCAACGAGCGGCGGCAGGAGGAGGGTTCTGGTGGGCGGCCTTGACGGCAGCGCCGGGCGTGCATCTGGAAAGGGAGGGCAGGTGGTGCAGGCCGCCGGAAACAGCAGCAGCAAGGCGCGGAGGCCGCCGTGCATGCGGTCCAACTCGTTCTACGCGCGCGCCGTCGCGGAGTGCCTCGAGTTCATCAAGGGTAGCAACGCCGCGCCGGCGTCTCCTTCGGCGGCGCGGCACGACCAGCAGCAGATGCTGAAACTGACGTGAAATTTAGTCGTGCATATGGATCGATCCATGCATGCATCCATGTGTAAATACGCGCCACGCATCGTGAGATTTGATGATTTTTTTTTTGGGTACCTGTTCTCGGCATGGTTCTTGGAAGCCTGGCTTTTCTTTTGTTCTTCGTCTACCTTTTTGTTTGTTTTAATTTAGATTGAGAAGTGGTTCTTGAAAGCAAACAAAAGATGATCATGGTTGACAAGTGGATTGATTGAAGCAACATGCAAGTGCCACTTAATTTGTCAATTATGATAAGTTGTTTATCTTTTGCTGAAAGCTGGTGATTGATGACGAGAATTTTTCGTGCGAGAATATTTTTGTTTGTGACAGACTGCATGCCAGGCCACTACATAGAGTGGTAGCTCACACCCAACGACTCCCGGGAAAAGGAAATAACAGCTATAATGGCGTCATACGTACGTACATCTTACATTTGTTTTTCCTTATCGTTATTAACGAGATATATCTATATTGTCATGGTGTCACCTATTTGTGATGGATGGATCATGTTCACTTTGTGAAAGCACGGTCTCATCTGTACCTGTATCGTGTTCTTGCTTTGTGATATCGTACGGTCAATTGCATTGTTTTTGCTACTAAAACACCCCATGCCAAACAAATGTCATGTAGTAAATTATAAGTGTTAGTTGAAACGTTATGTGCTGCTATTCATTATGAAAGTTAATTGTTCCCATTTTTTGTCATTTGGGTGGCAAGACACCTTACCTGTTGCAGATTGTGAAGATCAGCTTAAGTTTTTCTGATGTTGACAACGTCTTAATGCTTAAATAAGCTTATCTTTACAGCTTAGTTAGTTCAGTTTATATATGCCTCTCGATCGGGTCAAACTATTCTCCAACTGAAGCGTTCTGGTTTAACAAAAAGGGCACTGATGAACTAAAGCATGATTGTACGTAGCTTAAGGATTGCTTCAGTTTCGTATGAATGCTCTATTTCTCTCTCAGCTACTAAAGGTATGTTTATGCCAATGTGAGACCTTAAGCGCACACTGCAGTGTAGTGTACAGATTAATTGTGACATCTTTAGAACTAACAGTAATCCAATTAATTATTTTGTGTGGCTACAGATAAGCCCCATTTAGTCCAGCTCTGGCTCTGACTTCTCCATCCCAAGAAATAAGAGGTAGCCACGGGCTCCAGCTCTAGGAGAAGCTAGAGCTGAAGTAACGGGAGTGATTTTGCCAAAAAGTTAACTCCAAGAATTGGAGTTTCCATTTCGACATATTTACTCTCTTGCATGAATGGTAACCCGGTTATTCCCTGTAATATTCCACCTTATCCTTATTCTCGTTCACTTCCCATAACTCGGTTGATCCTATGGAGACTCTACTCCATCATTTCCTTGATTTGCTCTCATACTAACCAATTAATGAAGCTAAAGTAAGAGATTACCAGTGGTGTGGCTTCGGGAGTTGGACGGTGCTCGAGTAGGCATTGCGAGCGGGCATCGTCGCTCATGCCCAACGCGCTCATGCCCGGGTTGATCTTGGGCTAACGGTATCCTGAGATCCATGGGAGACCACGTCTCTACTCGCGCCTTGATCGGAGGCACGGCCAACTGATTGTGGTTCGGGTCCCGGTCACCTAGCGCCATACTAATTGAGGGGGTTCGGCAGGCTATTGACCACGGTTGTTCTTGGCTACCAAAACCCCGCACAAACCCGATCTCTCACGGGTGCTAATGTGGACGAAGACCCGAGTCCCATCGCCACCGACGACCTTCTTCTCCTACGGCATCATCTACGCCCTCTGACCACCTCTACATCAACCGATCTACACCCTAATGGCATCGGCAAGCTCGGGTACGCATCTCACGCTTCCGCATCTAAGGTTTAATATAGGTGTTCCTGTTTTGAGCTAGGGTTCATGTATTAAGTTAATGATTAGTCTTAAGATTTAGCCTACATTTGGTATCAGAGCGACCCTAGCTCTTCTTGAACCCTTTTAGCCGCCAAACCGAACTTGTTCATGCCCGATTTGATGTTCTCATGCTCAGATCTAACAATTAGACTCTCGGTTAGCACTTAGAAGGAGGGGATTTAAGAATTTTTTATGCCAAATCGGAACCTCCCGAAGACCTTTTCCCCAAATTAGACCCCAAATCAAAACCCTAATTTTAGATGCGACGGAAACTTACGTCTTTTGGATCTCCTCGGAGTCTCTTTGGCCTCAGGTGCCACCGTAGCTCCACTCGACGGCGGTGTGCGTAACCTCGGTCGCACACACGCGCCAGCGAAAGGAGATGCAGCGGCGCCGCCTCAAGCCGCCGCCTTGCGCGTCTCCGCTCCGTGCATCCGCGCGCCGCCTCATGATGCGCGCAAGTCGCCGCCGCGACCCGTGTTTTTCGCGAGGAGAAGGAGGAATGAGATTAGGGTTAGGGTTTTCGGGACTTTTATCTCGCTCGGGTGTGATCGTCGTCCGTCCGATCGGATCCGAGGGTCGCAGTTTCCCGGGCCGGCGAAGAACTGTTGGGCCGAGCCATTTCCAGTCGTCCGATCTCATCCAACGGCGACAGTGGATTTCGGGCTGGCAGAGGGAGTTACGCCGTGCGCGTGGGCGTTTTGGGCCGGCCGGTGACTGAAGTTTTTTGTATAAGGAGGCCCATGAACAGTGGGTTATCTTTTTCCTTTTTATTTTCAGTGTATTTTCTTATGATTAAATTTATTTTTGTGCACTGTTTTAATTATTATTTTGTTGCCCAAATTATGATATATCATGAATAATGTATTATTGCCTAATATTATGCTTAGTCTCTGATTAAAATTGAACCAACGAGATATTTTAATTAGAGGTTTTACATTTTATGTTTTGGCATTAGGTATGCATACGATTACATTCTGACCAAAGTTGATTGTAGTCGTGTGTCACCATATTAATTGTTTAGTCCTTTTTTCATTTACTGCCCAATGGTGATGTGAATTAGGACTATAGTTTTTGCATGTTATTAATCAGACCAATGTAGGATTAATTGCATGCAACATATTCTTATGTTGTTACTAATTTATGCCCTGTATTTTGGTATTCAGTAATAAATGCATCAAATGTCGCTGCCACAATCGACAACATTGAGCAGCTTACGGGAAGCAATTTTCCCACTTGGAAGGAAAGGATCCGTGTTGTCCTTGGGGTTTTAGATCTCGATAATGCTTTAAGGATGCCCGCTCCCATCCCACCCACCGAAGGTGAGGAAAATTATGATGACAAAAAGAAAATTTATGAAACTAATGCTGAGAAATGGGAGCGGTCCAACCGTCTATCACTTATGATTATGAATACCTCCATTTCAGTTGGGATCAGGGGAGCAATCCCCGATTCTGAAAATGCTACATAGTATTTGACATCAGTAGAGGAGAAATTTAAAGGCTCCACAAAAGTTTATACCAGTAGTCTAATTCAGAGGCTCTTGACAACTAAGTATGATGGATCCGACAGTATAAGAGAACACATCATGATGATGACTGATATAGCTGAAAAACTTAAAGGCATAGACATGGAAATATCTGATGGTTTTTGTCACAGCCCCAACTAATTAAATTGGATTAGTTTGTAATTCACTAACATGCATTCTCAAATTCAAATCAATTCATAATTTATTGCACTTGGAAAATCTGTTAAAAACATGAACCTGCCCTTCAAATTTGATTTTCAATTCAAATCAGTGATAAAAAGTTGTGATCATCGTCTGGAACCAATTTATTCAAATACTAAATTAATTATCATGAATTAATATAATTTTTCCAAAATTTTTGGGACTAGTTTGAACCTCATTAAAATTCAAACAACATTTATAGACATACAACATGTTTGAATTTTATATCACAGACTATATATTGAACAGTAGGGTTTTATAATTTTTTTTGGGAACTATATATTCCCAGGAACCCCCACAAATTATTTCATGATTTTAGGAATTTTATTTTTATTTTTAAGCCTCAGTCAAAGTAGAGTTTTCAAATTAAATGTCAGTCAACCCAAACCTAAACCCTAGTCTGGCACTATTCATCGTCCGAGCCCGACCAGGCGTCGACTCGATCAAGCCACCTAGTCGCACCAAAACTTGGCCGTCGGATTATGATCGTAGCGCCCATTTAAGCCACGTCTCACCGCTTTCGCCCCACGCCTTGAGTCATCGCCGCGTTGGGCGCGCGTCGATTCTTCTTCAACCTCTCGCTGGTGCTTTCGCAGATCGCCGCCACGCGGCGGCGATGCCTTGCTGCGTCGTGGCTGCCATCCCGTCACCGCCCGAGTGACCACTCCCGCATTTGAGCGTCTCACACCGCCCTCACCCTAACGTCTCTCGCCTTAAGACCCCTCCATGCCCACCTTTACCCTCACCTCTTCTCTCGTTGGATCGAGGAGGGGAGGCTAGCCGAGCTCCATACACTGTAAGCTCCGGTCCGTGGCTCCTCCTTTCTTCTGCTCGATGCCATCTCCATTTTTGCTAAGCTCGGCTCTTGTTCTTGCTTGTAGCCGGGTACATCTTCGAGCTCTCGGCCATTTTGAGCACGTCCCGGGACACTTCTCATGCCATCTTCGTGTCCAGAGGTACTAGCCTAAACCTTGCGCGTCATCTTGTGTCCTTTAGGTGTTTAGACTTTCCTCAATCGATTTGGTCTTTGCACGCAGATCTTGTTGATTTGAAGATTGAACCATTTTCTGGCCGGAAACAACCTTTCCTCTCCCACTTCGTTTGGTAAGCCATTCTTCAATTCTTTGCTCATGAAGCATTCTCATATGGCCCTTGAGCTATCTTAACCATTCTCTCGTCCTTAGGGTTTCTCCAATCATCTTCTCCACGTAAAGCCGTGTTGTGCCGCTACTTCTTCTCCGCGCCGACACCTGCTCCACCATCCCAAGCTTCCCGTGCCCTCTCCTAGCTCAGTAACTTCCTCATGCCCCTAGGAGCATAAGCATGTGTCCATTTTCTCGAACGCTTTCAAATCGGTGTAGCTCCTTTGCCGTATTTAGTACCGCTGCTCGCCGTCGGCCTAGCGCGCTCTGGTCGGCTCGATCGTCGGGACTACTCCCATTAGAGCGCCTTGCTATTCTCCATCCGTCCATGCTCTTGGTTCACGCCGTAGTGTCGGATCGCGACAAGCCGTCACGGTGAAGCGCGCGGATCGAAATCCCGTTGTCGTACGCCGACCGTCACTGTAGCAAGTCATTAGCCGTTAAACTCCAATCATTAGCATTTAAGTGATATCTTAAGCGGCGCTGATGAGTCTATTACATGCGGGCCCCACGCACAGAAAACAGAAACGTTTTGGTTAAAGCCACAGTGGCTGACATGTGGACCCTAAGACTCTAAACACGTGCGTAGAAACTAATTGTACTGGAGTTAATCTGGACCGTCGGATGCGAAAGGAACGGCCTGGATTTGTGAGACATTCGGACCGCCCTATTGCACTCGAATATGGACCGTTGGATCTTGATCCAACGGCTGCATCGTCGCCAAAGACGCACACGCGCGCGCGCCGCATGATGGGGCGACGAAGCGGCCCGCTGGTCGATGATGCATGTTAGCACCGCACTCGGTGAGAAGAGTTGCAAATGCTTGTAAAATCTGAAAACCCTTTTCTTACACATCAAAAATATGTATAACTTCTAAAATGCATAACTAAATCATTTCAACTCCAAATTGATCAAACCACTACGAAATTTACATTCTTAATGTACTTCCTATTAAAATTAGTTTCAAACCTGTCTCTGTAGCAGAGGGCTTTAATTGGAAATTTGTTCATTAAAATCATTATCTCTACAATGGGAAAATGGACTGAAATCTTTAAAAATACATATGTAAGTATTGGAAACTCCAAAAACAGTGGGACCACTTTTGATAATTTTCATCTTCAGTGAACTTAATTCTAAAAATGTTCTCCACATTTCCTCGGTCACAGAAACCATTTTTGGGAGAATATACTCCTTAATTCCATTATTTTTATACTATAAAAGGCTGATAACTTTGAAAATCAATAACTAAATCATAAGAACTCCAAATGGGACAAACTCAACTATTCTGAACTTATATTAATGTTACCTAGGTACCCATGCAATCCTTTGCCCCACCACTGCCCTACAATTTTTCACTTCATAATTAAATTACTCAAAACGGGCATAACGAAACCTGAAATTCAAAATGGCATAACTTCCAATTCATAACTCCAAATGGAATAATTCTTTTACCGAAATCCATCTAAAATCATGACCTAACTGCTGTAGAAAAATCATGCATTTTTGAGCATTTTGGTTTTTGAGCTGTTTTCTCGGTATTTATTCGATGTTATAATTATCTAGATACCGAGCTTATTGATATCGACTCTACGCAATGGCGAGAGCGAACAACTTAGCTACCTGCAAGGCAAGCATCCTTTGAACTTTATTTTTGCATCATATTTGATCCCAATTTTGTTAGGATAGATGCAATGATAATTGCTTGCATGCTATTTTGATAATATCGCTATTTTTGTGATGAATAGTTAGACACATCCTATTATGTTGTCATTGTGGCTATCCATGAATTATTCCATTGCTGAAATGATATGATAGGAGGTGTGAAGTTATATTGTTCGAATTTGCTTAGCCATGCAAGTCTAGAACCGGTAGTTGATTGTCGGGAATAACCCGACAATTATGGGATAAACACAACCCTTATTATATACTTTTGTTTCAGATCTTTGTACCTGTTTTACAAGTTAAATTTTGTCATTTTAAATGAGCTTTTGGTCTGGACAAGTGTTGGTTAGTGATGGTGCTTTATGCACGAGATTTGGGTATGTGGTTGGACTTGTCTGGACAATTAAGGACCGAACTTTGGTAACGTCGTTGATTCAAGTACTTTCGTGCTACCATACGCAGTATATGGGTGTTGTACGGTTAAGTAGGGGGAAGGTTCTATTGTGTTAAGTCTCATGGTGGTGTAGGGGCATTTGTGTTTGATCATTTGTCCTTAGGAATCGATGTCAATGTTCTATAGTGTGCAAGGGAGCACCAATTACCTTTTCATTACATCGGTATTTCCAATATAACGTGTGAGCCCCTTAGCAAGTGCTATATGCTACTTGTACTAAGACCGGAAACATCTCACATGGGAGACTTAGCGCAATAGGGTTTTCTTGCTGAAAACGATCAGATCTCGATTCTCCCGCCAAAGATACCAAAGGAAGTGTGCCATTATCCGGAGGCTTACGGGCTAATCGAGTCGTGTGGGTAAAGTAGTACACCCCTGCAGGGTATAATCTATTCGAATAGCCGTGTCCACGGTTATGGACAACCGCTTGAGTTCGGGAGTTACTATTGTTAGACTTGAAATTAAAATTGTGGTTATAACTCGGTAATTAGCATGAATGGGATGTTCATGCTTGTTGTTGTATCAAAATGGGCAGCCACTTTGTTATTTGTATGTTTATTGGTTACTTAGTTCATTACTTATTCACATGTTTTACTTCTACTTCAAATCTGATTTTAAAATGGCACTTGGAAAACTAGTATGTGTAGGTTGTACATTGTTGCGTCTCTTTCGCAAAACTAAGCCAATATGAGCCTCCCTTTGAATGACCTTATGCATAACTATTTTTATTTGTGTAAGACTTGCGAGTACTCTTTGGTACTCGGCCGGATGTTTGTCGCTTTTACAGTGAGGACGACATCGAGGTTGATGAGTTTGCCGGTGTCGATTTAGGTGACACCGACGAGTAGTATGCTATTTTCTAACTCCCAGTCGGTTGCCGATGGGTTGTGGGCATACCACTGTTGGTCTTTTTGGTTTATTTACTCGCTTCCGCTATAAACTTGTTAAATTTGGCCGGTCGGCCCTTATGTATTTGTACACTTGGAACTGTGTTGTAACTTTTGTACTATTTATGAATGATGGTTGTATGGATGTGACCAATGTTGTAATGAGGGTATGATTATATTGGTCGCTGATCTTGGGAGCCAATATAGGTCATACTCGATGTTCTTGGATTCCCATTTAACTTGCTAAGTGTCGTGCTTGACTTATTGGACAACCGGAAATCATGTAGTGCTTGCAGAGGAGCAGCGCGCATGATCGTCGGGGCTCTAGATTTGAGTTGAGCCTCTCACTGAGATTGAGTTAAGTTGGAATCCTTTTACCGGAGGTCCCGAGTTATGTCCCTAAGACCTTGATTAGTCTCGGTCTTAAGGAGATAACCCCGGGGTCCCCACAGTTTTCTAGCCCATTTTATCATGACTTCTCTTCCTTCTGAGTACACAGCTTTTAAGATCAACTATAACACTCAGAAAGAAAAATAGAACATGAGCGATTTAATCGCCATGTGTGTCCAAGAGGAAGAAAGAATAAGGACGGAAAAGAGGGATCTTGCACTTCAAGTTGGTGGCTCCAACAAAAGGAAGTTCCAAGGGGACTTCAAATCTAAGAAAAAGCTGGCGTTCTCCCCCAATTCAGATAAGTCGGGGCCTAAAGTGCACAATGCACCTAAGCACCATGTGGCTCCCGCTGGAGCACCTAAAGGGGGTGAATGTTACTTCTGCAAGCAGCCAGGGCATTTCCAGAAGGACTGTGTCGAATTCCTAAAGTGGCTCGCAAAGAAGGGTAATGATACAATAACGTTTATTGATGAAACTCTTTATGCTAATTTCTCCATTAATTCTTGGTGGATTGACTTAGGTGCAACTATGCACGTTACTAATTCTTTACAGGGATTCCTTGCCACGAGAACACTAAGAAAGGCGGAGCGAAGCCTTAGAGTCGCGGATGGAAAGGAAGCCGAAGTAGAATCAATTGGATCTATTTCATTAGTTTTAGACATCGGCCTCTTGCTTCGTCTCAATAATGTAGTTTATGTTCCTTCTATTCGGAGGAATTTGATTTTAGTTTCTTTGTTGGACGATGAAGGTTTTAAGTGTATTTTTGGTTATAATAAAATGTGTTATTACGTTTAATTCTAATGATGTTGGTCTTGCTTTTAGACAAGACAAGCTCTATATGTTTTCCCTTAATGAATCTCCTGTATCCTTTAATGTGTGTGATGCTAAGTGTAAAAAGAATAATGAGATTTCTTCGAAATTGTGGCACTGTCGTTTAGGCCACATTTCGAAGGGGAGAATGGAGCGTCTCATTAAGGAAGAGATTCTCCATCCATTATATTTCTCTGACTCAGACCACTGCATTGATTGCATTAAAGGAAAATATGTGAAACAAATAAAGAAGGGAGCTACTCGCAGCACAGGACTCTTAGAATTAATTCATTCTGATATTTGTGGTCCTTTTTCTGTGACATCAGTGGATGGTTTTGATTCTTTTATCACATTCACTGATGATTTCTCCCGTTATGGTTATATCTTTCCCATTAAAGACCGATCAGAGTCACTTGACAAATTTAAGATATTTAAGGCTGAAGTTGAAAATCAGCACAACCTAAGAATTAAAGTGGTAAGATCGGATCGTGGGGAAGAATATTATGGAAGACATGCCTCTTATGGACAAATTCCTGGTCCTTTCGCTAAGTTTCTTCAGGAAAATGGCATTGTTGCCCAGTATTCTACACCAGGTGAACCTCAGCAGAATGGGGTAGCTGAGAGACGCAACCGTACACTTATAGATATGGTACGAAACATGCTTAGCCACTCTAGTTTACCAATTGTTTTGTGGATGGAAGCACTAAAGACAGCTGCACATATTCTTAATCGGGTCCCTAGTAAATCAGTACCTAAGACACCTTATGAATTATGGACTGGGAGAAAACCGAGTATGAAATATTTACGAGTGTGGGGTTGTCGTGCTGAAGCTAAGGTTTTTAATCCACATATTGGGAAATTAGACCCTAAAATAGTAAGTTGTCATTTTATTGGGTACCCTGAAAGATCCAAAGGGTATCAGTTTTACTATCCTAATAGGATAACTAAGTTTGTGGAAACAAGGTACGCTGTGTTCTTAGATAATAATGAGGATCTGGAGCCCAGGAAAATAGATCTTGAGGAGAAGCGGGTTTATGTTCCTTCACTGCTTATCCCAAAGACCTTTATTCCTGTGCCTCAAGTGGTTGCAACTCCAGTAGAAAATATTATTGTTGCACCCGCTGTTGAGGTCTCTGAACTTCCTAATGTTACACCTAATGATGAGCCTCAGCAGTCTCCTGTAATAGCTAATGAACCTATTAGAAGATCACAGCGGGATAGAAGATCTGCTATCCCAAATGATTATGTTGTATATATGAATGAGGATATTAATGATACAGGGAAGGTAGATGATCCTAACTCTTATAAGGAGGCCATGATGAGTGAACATTCTCCTAAGTGGCTTGATGCCATGAAGGATGAACTAAAGTCTATGAGCACTAATGATGTATGGGACCTAGTAGAAATTCCTGACGAAGTCAAAACAGTAGGTTGTAAATGGGTCTACAAAACCAAGCATGACTCTAAGGGAAATATCGAAAGGTTCAAAGCAAGGCTTGTAGCAAAAGGCATCTCACAAAGAGAGGGGATTGACTATAATGACACCTTTTCTCCTGTCTCAACTAAAGATTCATTCAGAATAGTTATGGCACTTATAGCTCATTATGATTTAGAGTTGCATCAGATGGATGTTAAGACGGCATTTCTCAATGGCGACTTGCAAGAAAATGTTTATATGCCTTAACTGGAAGGTTTTGTCGTGGAAGGCAAGGAGCATATGGGATGTCGACTTAAGAAATCAATTTATAGCTTGAAACAAGCGTCGAGGCAGTGGTACCTCAAATTCGATAAGATAATAAGGAATTTTGGATTTAAGAAAAATGAAGTTGATAACTGCATATATGTTAAGTTCAAGGGGAGTAAATTCACCATCTTAGCGCTTTATGTGGATGATATCTTATTGGCCAGCAGTGATAAGGATATGCTGTTTGAGACCAAGAGATTTCTTTCATCTAATTTTGATATGAAGGATCTTGGTGATGCCTCTTACGTTCTTGGCATTGAGATTCACCGAGGTAGGTCCAAAGGATTATTAGGTTTATCTCAGAAGGCATGCATTGACAGAGTACTGAAGAAATACAATATACATAAGTGCTCTAGCTCGCCTGCTCCTATTGTTAAGGGCGATAAGTTTGGGACATTTCAATGTCCAAGGAACCAATATGAAACTGATCAGATGAAGTCAGTTCCTTATGCTTCAGCTGTCAGAAGCATTATGTATGCTCAAGTATGCACACGCCCTGATTTAGCTTTTGTAACCGGGATGCTTGGCAGATATCAGTCAAATCCAGGACCGGACGACTAGAAGGCCGTTAAGAAAGTCTTGCGCTATATGCAAGCTACTAAGCATTTCATGCTCACATATAAGAATTCTGATAACCTTGAAATTATTGGTTATTCAGATTCAGATTTTTGTGGGATGTGTTGATACTAAGAAATCCATGTCAGGTTATATCTTCACACTCGCCGAGGGAGCTATCTCGTGGAAAAGCTCCAAACAAACCCTTACAACATCTTCAATGATACAAGCTGAGTTTGTGGCATGTTATGAGGCTACCGGGCAGGCTGTATGGCTTAAGAACTTTATCCCGGGACTTAGAGTGGTAGACAGCATCTCTAAACCACTCACCTTATACTGCAATAACGAACCCGCAGTCTTTTATGCGAGTACCAACAAGTCAAGTGGTGCTACCAAACACATTGACATTAAGTATCATGTTGTGAAAGATAGAATCCAGGATCAAACCATCAGTATCAAGTATATTAGTACTAAGTCAATGCTTGCGGATCAGCTTACTAAAGGTTTACCACCCAATATCTTTCGTGATCATGTTGCCGGCATGAGTTTATTGGAAAGCCTCTGATTATGGATAAAAGAACCTTAAAGCAAACCAACTCCCATCAAGTATAATGAATATCCATTTCAAGATGAGATAGTACACTATAGGTACTGTGGTTGTATGGCACTTCATTGGTCATGCGACGCATTACCTTGGTATGCTATTTTATTGAGAGTGGGCTCATGATGTTAGCCTTACGATCAAAGGGGATAATGTTGGGATGATCTTCGGCTAACGGTATCCCGAGATCCATGGGAGACCACATCTCCACTCGCGCCCTGATCGGAGGTGCGGCCAACTGATTGTGGTTCGGGTCCCGGTCACCTAGCGCCATACTAATTGAGGGGGTTCGGCAGGCTATTGACCACGGTTGTTCTTGGCTACCAAAACCCCGCACAAACCCGATCTCTCACGGGTGCTAATGTGGAGAAAGACCCGAGTCCCGGAGTCCCGTCGCCACCGACGACCTTCTCCTACGGCATCATCTACGCCCTCCGACCACCTCTACATCAACCGATCTACACCCTAATGGCATCGGCAAGCTCGGGTACGCATCTCACGCTTCCGCATCTAAGGTTTAATCTAGGTGTTTCTGTTTTGAGCTAGGGTTCATGTATTAAGTGTTAGAAATTGGCCCATATGAGTGAGGCCTATTTTCTATAATTCCAAAGCATTTATGGTTTAGTACCATATTGCTAAGGCAAGGTGGAGGTGACCAACATATAAGGTGGAGTCCTTGCCACTCCTTGAAACATGTGACACATGGATGAGGGTGGCAAGAGGAGGGCGCGTTCGCGTATTTTCGTGTGAAAAAAATCGCGTGACTTGTGACTTGCGACGCGCGACCGTGCCGTGACATGGCGCGCTATTTGGCAGACCAAGTCCACCTTATTTTTGCTGAACCATGCATCTCTCTCTCTCTCTCTCTGTTTGAATGAGATTCAAATGTTTGAATTTGAGGCTTTATTGGGTGATGATGACAGACAGTTACTAGTGGGTAAATGGCTGGTTAAGTGTGACAGTTACCAGTGGGTAAATGACTAGTTAAGTGTGTCAGTTACCAGTAGGTAAATGGCTGTTTAATTTGTCAGTTACCAGTTTGCATCTCTCTATATATGTCTGGACACGTCCAGTGCATAGCGTGTAGAAGAATAGCCTCCATTCCTTCTTCCTTCTAATCTGTGTTGTTGTATTGCGCCGTCCGAACCTCGCCGACTCTTCTTCTCAGCGTGCACCATGAAGAAGGGAAGCGGTATCTCCGAGCTGTTGCTGCTGTGAAGACCTGCACGTGGGCGGCAATAAGGTTTCTAGGCAGCGCATCTGCGCGACCGCTTGCTGCACTACGACATCTACGTTTCTGCACTGCATCAAGTCTGCGCTGCTTCCTGTTCTTCATCAGACCCATCTGTAAGTCTACTGTGTGATTGATTGACTTGTACATCCTGTTTTTCATATATTGCGAAGTACAATGAGTTGTCTCTTTATCGATCGTTTTATGCATCATTAGTCTTTTGTAATATTTGCCTTCTAATAAAATCTGGAATTAAAATATTGCCCTCATTTTCAACATTCCAGAAACCTTATTGTAAACTTTGTTGCAACACAACTATGGCCGGAGCTTCTGATGCTATGAAACCTGAGAGGTTTTCCGTCGAATTTCGTAGATGGTGACTAGAGCCAAGTTTTGGCTCATGTCTTTGGGGTGTGGTGGGTAATCCACCCACATGATCCGTTCTGATTGACCAATATATGCAGTTCGATAATGCGAACAACACTGCTCTTGGCTGCCTTCTGACCATTTTGGCACATCAGCTCTATGATGTGTACATGGACTATAAGTCCGCAACAGAGTTGTGGGATGCACTAGAGCACAAATATGTAGAGGCAGAGGTAGGTCGTTGGCTCTACATGTGCGAGCAATTCTTCGACTTTACCATGGATGAGGCTAAGTCTATAGTTGGACAAGCTCATGATCTCCAGCTATTGGTTGGAGAGATTGCGCACCTGGGCTGTGTGTTGCCTCCTATGTTTGTGGCTACGGGCATTGTCGCCAAACTTCCTGTTTCTTGGCGGGATTTTGCCACTAGCTTGAAACACAAGAGGGAAGAGATTTATGTTGAAGATCTCATTGCTGCCCTCGATGTGGAAGAAAAGGCAAGAGCAAAAGATGCACCTAGCACTTCTGATCAGAACAATGCAAATTTCATAGAGAAAAAGACTGTTGCAAAGAAGTACAAATCCAACAAAACGAACAAGACAACTAGCTTTAAGAAGAAAACTGAGAAGAAGGATATGAAGAACATCACCTGCTTTGTGTGTGGGAAAAACGGTCATATGGCGAAAGACTGTCATTTCCGCAAAAGCAGAGATGGTGAACAGCCAAAGAAGAAGGTTGTCAACGTGATCATAGGCGAGGCCTCGACTTCAGGAGGGTATAGTAACTCTCCTGTTGTTTTTTCAGCATGTCAATCCACTGATTGGTGGGTTGATACTGGTGCTAATGTTCACGTATGTTCTGATATTTTCTTGTTTTCTTCTTACCATGCAGCAGGGGCTTCCTTCGTCCTAATGGGAAACGGGTCGCATGCTTCATTCTTGGTGTTGGCACAGTGAGAACCAAGCTTACTTGAGGAAGATTGTCCACTTGAAGAACGCAAAGATGCTCCTACAATAAACAAGAACCTCGTTAGTGGTTCATTCTATCTGTGGACGGTTATAAGCTAGTCTTTGAGTCAAATAAAATTGTAATGTCTAAGTTTGGGAATTTTGTTGGTAAAGGCTATGAGAGCGGAGGCTTGTTCCGCCTAAGTACTTTAGAGTCTTGTTATAATCAATGTTGCAACTGGTTTAAATAAATGTGAGGCAAATATTTGGCATTCGTTTCATCATATTGGTTTTGATAGTATTGCTAGAATGTCCAGATTAGATTTAATTCTAAAATGTGAAATTGTCAAATGATCAAAGTGCAGTCATGTGTGCAAGCAAAGCACCTCGCAAACCCTTTAAGGGATTAGAGGACTAAAAGAACTTGGCACCATTAGATCTTGTTCATTCAGATTTGTGTGAAATGAATGGATTGTTGACAAAAGGAGGCAAAAGATACTTTTAACTTTTATTGATGATGCAACACGCATCGCTATGTGTATTTGCTAAAATTAAGGATGAAGCTTTAAACTACTTTAAGACTTATAAGGCCGAGGTTGAGAATCAACTAGAGAAGAAAATAAAAGACTAAGGTCCGATCGTGGAGGAGAGTACATCTCTCATGAATTTTCTCAATTGCTCGAGCATGGAATAGTCCATGAATTTACACCACCATATTCACCCCAATCAAATGGGGTAGCCGAGAGGAAAAACCTGACACTAACGGACTTGGTTAATGCCATGTTAGAGAGTCTTTGGTATGCCTAAGACATGGTGGGGAAGCTATATTAACAGCAACTTTCGTCCTAAAATGGACTAATCACTAAAAAGAGTGATATTACTCCATATGAGAGATGGAAGGGGAGAAAACCCAATGTCAATTTTCTGCGAACTTGAGGGTGTTTGGCCAAGGTCAATATACCATTGCAGAAAAAGAGAAAGTTTGGACCTAAAACAATCGATTGTATTTTTCTAGGATATGCTCATAATAGCACGGCCTATAGATTTTTAGTAGTTAAATAAAAAATTCCTGAGATTATTGCTAACATAATAATGGAGTCTAGAGATGCTTCATTCTTTGAGGATTATTTTCCTATGAGAACAGCAGGCAGTACTTCACAAACCGAGAATGTTCAAATTGAAAATGTTGAAAGTGAGAATAATCAAACTTCTGAACTTCCCACCATCTCTGAACCAATATGTGATATCCCTGAGGAGGATAACAATCTAGTCACAGAAGCTCTTCGTAGGAGCAAGAGACAAAGGGTTGAGAAAACCTTTGGTGATGACTTTATTGTATACCTCGTGCATGATGTGCCAAAGACCCTTTCAGAGGCTTATGCATCTTCTGATGCTGAGTATTGGAAAGAAGCAGTCTGTAGTGAGATGGACTCTATCATGGCTAATGGGACTTGGGAGATCACCGATCGTCCCTATCGGTGCAAACTCAGAGGATGTAAGTGGATCTTTAAAAAGAAACTAAGGTCTGATGGTACTATTGAGAAGTACAAGGCAAGACTTGTGGCCAAGGGTTACACCCAGAAAGAGGGAGAAGATTTCTTTGATACCTATTCTCCTGTCGCTAGACTAACCACCATCAGAGTGCTCCTTGCGTTAGCATCTTCTTATGGTCTACATGTCCATCAAATGGATGTAAAGACAGCTTTTCTTAATGGAGAGTTGGAGGAAGAAATCTATATGGATCAACCTGATGGTTTTGTGATTTCTAGACAGGAAAATAAGGTATGTAAATTATTGAAATCCTTATATGGTCTAAAGCAAGCACCTAAACAATGGCACGAGAAATTTGATAAAACTTTAACATCTGCTGGCTTTGTTGTGAATGAAGCTCATAAATATGTATATTATCGTTATGGTGGGGGTCAAGGAGTGATCTTGTGCCTATATGTAGATGACATACTTATATTTGGAACAAACACTGCCGTAATTGACGAGGTCAAATCTTTCTTATCTCGATGCTTTGATATGAAAGACTTAGGAGAGGCAGATGTCATTCTGAATATTAAATTAATCAAGAACGAGGATGGGATCACTTTGAGCCAATCCCATTATGCTGAGAAAATCTTAAGCCGTTTTGGCTATAAGAATTGTAAAATTTCTCCAACGCCCTATGATGCAAGCATTAAGCTTCGAAAGAACTAAGGGTTAGGAAAAGATCAATTAAGATTTTCACAAATTATTGGATCACTGATGTATCTATCTAGTGCCACAAGACCTGACATATCATTTGCTGTGAGCAAATTAAGTCGGTTTACTTCTAACCTAGGAGATGATCACTGGGAGGCACTTGAGAGAGTGTTGCGCTATTTGAGAGGCACAACCTCATACGGAATTCACTATACTGGGCATCCTTCTGTATTAGAAGGATATAGTGATTCAAATTGGATCTCTGATGCAGATGAGATCAAAGCTACAAGTGGTTATGTCTTTACACTAGCAGGAGTTGCAGTTTCATGGAGGTCGTGTAAACAGACTATATTGACGAGGTCAACTATAGAAGTAGAACTTGTAGCACTAGACACAGCTACTGTTGAGGCTGAATGGCTTAGAGAGCTTCTGTTGGACTTGCCACTGGTCGAGAAACCAATACCAACAATCCTAATGTACTGTGATAATCAAACAGTGTTGATTAAAGTTACAAGTACTAAGGATAACATGAAGTCCTCCAGACATGTGAAGCGTAGGCTTAAATCTGTCAGAAAATTGAGGAACTCCGGAGTGATTACTGTGAATTATATACGCACTGAGAAAAATCTGGCAGACCCTTTCACAAAGGGGCTAGTACGGAAGGCGATTTCCGTTGCGTCTATGGACATGGGAATGAGGCCCATTGGAGTTACAACTCAACAGTAACCCATAGCTTCTTGATCGGAGATCCCGTGACTTAGGCAATGGGAAAAACAAGTTGATGTTGTAACAAGAGAGTATATATTCATTGAATCCATGTCCTAATAGACAAATTACTCTCGACTGTATGGAAGGTTGGCATAAAGATTTAATATATTCTGTTGTCCAAATGAGGAAAATGTATTAGCCTGCAGGATACCTAGAAAGAATATACCTACTTGAGCCCAACTGTGAGGTCGTAGTTCACGAGAATAGGGTATTCTCTAGAAAGCTCATGAGCAGATAAGGGAGCATGACCAAATAATACTCCATTTAGGCGCGGTTCTTTGACAGCCTAGTATCAGTTGAGATTTCAAGTGAAATCTAATCACAAAAAGCTGTGAATTCAAGGCATGGTCCATTCATCAGCTGTGAGAAGATGAATCTTGTCATTTTAGGTGCAAGTTCAACCTGTACGGGACTTACACTAAAAGACTGGTATATTAACAGTACTTCAGCACAATTTTTTTGATATCCTTTTTGCTTCTTGCTTTGAAATTGGTGGGGGATTGTTAGAAATTGACCCATATGAGTGAGGCCCATTTTCTATAATTCCAAAGTATTTATGGTTTAGTACCATATTGCTAAGGCAAGGTGGAGGTGACCAACATATAAGGTGGAGTTCTTGCCACTCCTTGAAACATGTGACACATGGATGAGGGTGGCAGGAGGAGTGCTTTGGCTAAATACACACGCGCGTGCGCACGCACGCGCTCGCGCTTTCGCGTATTTTCGCGTGAAAAAAATCGCGTGACTTGTGACTTGGGACGCGCGACCGTGCCGTGACTTGGCGTGCTATTTGGCAGACCAAGTCCACCTTATTTTTGCTGAACCATGCATCTCTCTCTCTCTGTTTGAATGAGATTCAAATGTTTGAATTTGAGGCTTTATTGGGTGATGATGACATACAGTTACTAGTGAGTAAATGGCTGGTTAATGTGTGTGATTACGTGGGTAAATGATCGTTAATGTGTCGATTACGGTGGGTAAATGATATTTAATTTGTCGATTACTACCGCATCTCTCTATATATGTCTGGAGACGTCCAGTGCATAGCGTGTAGAAGAATAGCCTCCATTCCTTCTTCCTTCTAATCTGTGCTGTTGTACTGCGCCGTCTGAACCTTGCCGACTCTTCTTCGCGGCGTGCACCGTGAAGAACGGAAGCGGTATCTCCAAGCCGTTGCTGCCGTGAAGACCTGCACGGGGGCGGCAATAAGGTTTCTGGGCAGCGCATCTGCGCGACCGCTTGCTGCACTGCAACATCTACGTTTCTGCACTGCATCAAGTCTGCGCTGCTTCCTGTTCTTCATCAAACACATCTGTAAGTCTACTGTGTGATTGATTGACTTGTACATCATGTTTTTCATATATTGCGAAGTACAATGAGTTCTCTGCTGTCAGTACTGTTTTATGCATTATTAGTCTTTTGTAATATTTACCTTCTAATAAAATCTGGAATTAAAATATTACCCTCATTTTCAACATTAAGTTCATGATTAGTCTTAAGATTTAGCCCACAGCCCAACGCTGGCGGCGCTCGGGAATGTGCTATGGTTGCCAGTAGCACTAGCAGGGATCAAGCGACATCGCCAACCAGCCAACCAGCCAGTGGTGTGGCTCTAGGCGACGAAGTCTTGATCAGGACTACACTGGCGAGGCTCACAAGGCACCAACGTTATTTTGGCCAATAGCTTTGAAGGGGGTTCGTTTGGGTTGAGGCAGGCAATCACTGCCAAGTGCCAACGACAAGCCTCGGTAAGCCGAGCAATTGGTAGCTTCTGAAGCTGCCTAGCGTAGGTAGCCTACTTTTTTTAGGGTACAACATTGACGCACACCACTCACACGCGTGTGCACTTACTACAAATGCCTACGGTTAACCGTATCATAAGGCTTCAAGGCCTCACAAAACACAAGCACAAGCACGTGCTAGGCTAACCTGAGGTTGTTTTGTTGTGCTATGCTAAGCTACACTTAGTTCTAGGGGTAGAGTCAGACTTAGTCACACTCCAGGCTAGGCTAGCTCCTTCTTTGATTGAGCCACTGTCTTCTACATTTTTAGCAATTTCTCTACGAGCCCAGGGCTTAAGCCCGTATTACCCTAGGCCTAGATCTGGCCTGTTCAGTCCTATCCATAGTAGCCTAGTTTAGTAGTTTGGTCAGCAGACTCCGGCTTCTCCAGGAGCCAGAGTCGGGTCCCCGTAAGGCTCCTCTTCGAGCATAGTCTAACATACAGATGGAGCATAATACAGGCCCAAAGGCAATAGAAAAGGCCCCATCCTCATGATTAGTACCATGGATTTGCGAACACAAATCTTCAATGGGCCATATAGTAATCATCTGTACTATTTGCAAACACAAATCTTCAAGATGGTACTAAGATATGAAATCTCACTAGAAAACTGTCTGAACAAAAGTATGCGCCTGTGAAGAAGAAAAGTTCAGGAAATTCAGTAAGCATGTTCCTAATCTTTCTCCCCTGTGCGGCTTCGTGTTTCCTTCTTTCCCAACTTGAGAAAAACAGAACACCCCGACTATGCTAACTCTAGAACATTGATCAGCGCAGAAGAATAGAAAAGTAAAGGGAAGAGAAGATCATCGGATTCAACGGGGCCCCATCACGATGACAAAATCCAAATAAACAAAGACAAGGATCCCTTTCCCGGTTTGGCCAATGTATGTACACCCGACTAGACCTGAAAGTTGGGTCATGCGGGCCAAGGCCCGGCCGGCATGGCACGACACGACATGTGGCAGACCATGTTAGCACGGTACGAACAGCTGGGTCGGGCTGGGCCTGAGGATTGGGCCCATCGGGCGGCACGGCACGCCACGCTGCATTGGGCCATGCTTGAGCCGACACGACCCGAAAAACTCAGCACGGCACGGCCTTCGTCGCCACCACCACCCACGCTTGCTCCGGCCATGTCGCAGTGGTGCTTCCTTCGCCGCATCGCCTTCACTGCCGCATCGCATGTCGCCGCGCCAACCTGAGCTCATCCGCCATCGTCCATCACGCTAGCCTGAGCCATGGCTGCATTGCCCACCGTCGCTATGCACTGGCTGCCATCGCGCTGCGCTCTCGCTGTCACGCTCGCCTCACCGCTGTGTCGCCGGAGATCTAGGCTAGACGGGGGATGGGCTGGCGGCAGTCGGAGAGGAGAGGGGAGCTGGGGCGACGGCTGCTCGGGAAGAGGGGAGATGGGCCGGTAGCGACTGCAGGGGGAGAGGGGAGATGGGTCGGTGGCAGGCGGAGAGATGAGGGGAGAGGGGAGATGGGAGATGGGTGGCGATGGAGATGAGGCGGTGGGGAGAGGGGTGAGGGAGAGAGAGAAGATAATATTTATTGTTTGTGCCCTCCAATAGATATTATGCATTGAGAATGTTGTGTCTAATGTTGTTTCTAAATGACGTGGAGAGTAGTAGAAATGATTTTGTTGTATCTACACTAAGAATGCCCTAATAGTCAGAATATTTTTTTGATTTGGCCCTGTAGCACCATGTAAATGCGTAGCCCCCTTTCTCCGTATTTTCAAAATTAGCCCCCACACGAACGCGGAATCGCCCGGGAGTTAACGTGTGTCCCATTCCGCGGTCGCCAAGTGCGGCAAGGGCGCAGGCGCGGAACCGAAAGGTGGGGGCACCTCCTGCGGTGCCGGAGTGCAGAAGGGGCGGCAACCTCCTACGGTGGTGGAGTGCAGAAGGCACGGGGACATCCCGCGGTGGCCGACCGCGAAAAGCTGCAGATCAGTTAGGGTTTCAGCTGCTAGGGTTTCGTTCGGCGGTTAGGGTTTCCAGCTGCTAGGTTTCCTTCGGCGGTTAGGGTTTCGAACGGGCTAGGGTTTCATTCAGGTTAACATTTCGCGGTTAGGGTTTCGTTCGGGTTAGCGCTTTTGCGAATACGAAATTATGGTTTCAACGATCAAAGAGAAATATCGGCACTGTAAAAAAACATTCATTAAGAAATATGAGCACCGAGGTTTGTAAATTAGGGTTTTCTTTTCTCCGAAATCAGGGTTACGATTTGAGCACTGTTTGTAGTAATTTCATAATATAGCAAATGAGTTTAGAAAATTACAAAACTATTATTTTATTCGTTCAGAGAAAGAATGATTGAAACACTTGTTGTCTTTTAAAAGTGGGATAAAATGGCACACTATTGGAGTCTCTCCTCGATGAAGTCGTCTAAACGTATACAGAAGCTTATAGCAAAGTATATAGCAATTACTTTAAGAAGCTTATACAGAATGCAATTGAAGGGGCTAAGAACGCTTGTTGTGATTACGAAGATGCCCTAAAACATCGAGGATTCGATGTCGGAGCGAATGGTTCTTTCTGGGACTCCACTAGAAGAGGCATACTTGCAATACAGGCTTGCTTTGATGGCTCAGCGGAGGCACGAAACCAAAACTACATTAGAGTCCGAGGACAGAAGCACGTTACACGTGGTTACATGGCATGATGGTTCAGCTAATTGTTTTAGTCATCGTCGCTACTACTACGGTACATTGCGACAGAAGCATCCGGACCATGTAAGTATACATGCCTTTAGGGAATAGTAAAAACCATGGCGAGTAGGAGGGCGACTACTACAGAATGGTCCGACCTACAGCGTGGACCGGGGCCATTTTCCCTTCTTTGCTAGCTCAGCGTTGAACTCCTCGCCAGCCTCTTTGGCCTTGGCCGCCACTTCCCTCTTTCTCTCGTGAGCCTTGCACTGCCTGCGCCTGCACGCCTTGAGATGAGCTTTTGTCTCTCGACGTATGCACTCATTTTGCTCGTCGGTGCGGCGTTCCTCCTCCCGGATCTCGCAGGCTCTTTTGTCATGCCACTCCTCGAAGTCGAGAGACCACTGGTCATGTGGATGGATCTCTTAGTCGATCCACTTGAAGTAGCCATATAGCAGATCCGGAGACTACAGGTAGACGGGAGATGATGAGGACATGACCCCTATGGATACAACCATATTTGCTATGCTTACTGTTCCAAGTATAAGAGCTCGTACGCTTCACTTAAATTATCAGGTGAGCTTGTTTTTAGGAGTGTCTTTATATTATATGAATTATATGATGCTACCTAATGATGAAATATATATATGTGCAGCGCCATGTCACTTTTGGTCCAAGACAAGCAAACAGTTCGAGCTGGACCCGTTTTGGAATCCAGTTCGACCTCCAGAATCAGCCTGATAACACCAACTTAAAACAGGTATAACTTTCACATACGGAGTCCGTTGGAGGTCCACGAGTACTTGATTGAAAGCTTATTTTGTCCTCTTTCCAACGGATCCGGCCTCACCTCCAAATTCCTTCTAGGCTGATCGCAATCATCAAGAGAAGACATCATATCACTTGTTTGTGCCAATTTGGACTTTGTAATCATACTGAACTTGGCCCATCTGCCGGCGGCCCACTTGGGGGTGTGTTTACTGTTCACATGAACAGTACCCACGAATTTAGCCCCGCCCCGCTGGTTCTATTAGATGTGCGGCTCCCCCTCCCCTATATAAGGAGGCCGCACCCCTCTAGTTTTTCTTAGATTTTGTTTAGTTAAAAGTTAGCCTTGTTGCAACTTCGTGTATTGGCTTGTGTCGACTAGACCAACCATAATACCGCTTCAAAATCCCAACTCAATTCAATATTTCAATTCCTATTTGTAATTTCAGATTGCTTTATCTTTTTCTTGCGTGCTTCTTCGGTGTATGCAGGAATCGACCTTCGTGATCAGGTCATCCGGGTATTCGTGCACGGTTGATAACGACTTGTCAATCAGTTCAACGATTGCGTGGTTTCGGGCCTTGCGTGTTCGTAGCTAGGATCGTGAGAGTTGAGCGACGCCTACCGAACTTATCGTTCTCATCGAAAGATCGGGCCAACAATCGGACTTTCGGGTTCATCAGGTGGTATCAGAGCTACAGTTCTTCGGTGAGAAATCAGTACCCTTAGTAGTAGATTTGTTTTTCATACCTAGAGTCCAGAAAATTGCCCCCAAAAAAATTTCGCATCTATCATCCATACTGAACCAATTTTAGCTATTGCAATTTTTCTTTCAGTTTTTTGTTCGTCGAATCATTGGTTGCATTGTCGTGTTCAAGTTGTTGATTGCTAGTTTAGTTAGAGTCTAGTTCATCGTTGTCTAGTTTGTATTTCGTGTTTTCCTTCGTTGCTAGCTCGGCGTTGAACTCCTCGCCAGCCTCTTTGGCCTTGGCCGCCATTTCCCTCTTTCTCTCGTGAGCCTTGCACTCCCTGCGCCTGCACGCCTTGAGATGAGCTTTTGTCTCTCGACGTATGCGCTCATTTTGCTCGTCGGTGCGGCGTTCCTCCTCCCGGATCTCGCAGGCTCTTTTGTCATGCCACTCCTCGAAGTCGAGAGACCACTGGTCATGTGGGTGGATCTCTTGGTCGATCCACTTGAAGTAGCCATATAGCAGATCCGGGGACTACAGGTAGACGGGAGAGGTTGTTAGTGCGTACTTTGAAAGACAAATAGTAGGGAAACATAAGTAACTGGTTCTTAACGTCTGCCGATAGCTGCTCGTGTCCCAACGTCGGTCGGGATAGTCACTGGATGTGAGGACCCCACTTTATTTGGCTTGTAATGCTTAACCAACCACCTGGTCCTAGCATCACAAATCAAATAAACTGATCCTCGAGATATGTATACTTCCCAGAGAAAGCAGTATACACACCTCGTTACAAAATTAGACATCAACTCCATTCCAAACATAGAGTCCAAACACTACACTACCAAACGGAAGATAAACAAATAGAAGAGTTATTACAGACAAAGGCCGATAGGCCAAGATACACAAATAAACAAGAACGACAATGAAGCAAAGTGCCATAAGATGGCTATAAACAAAGCCAATCGTGCCTCCAACCCACAAGGCATCCGACCGGCCGCCAAGTCTAGTCGCCCACGAAACGGCAACACACTCACGTAAGTGAGGCCCTTGGGGCTCACCTTCTTCCTCTCGCAACAAAACATTAAGCAAAGCACCGAGTACAAAGATTGTCTTTGTACCCGCAAGACCGACGTGTGAACTAGCGCACCTATTCATATGCTACATGCGAGCTTGTTTAGTGGAGGCCATATGTTTCATTTGCATAAAGCCAATTTTATTTGCAATAATATAATACGTTTGAAGGCGTGTTTGCAATTCATTTTTCTTGTTGAAATAATCTGCGAAATAAAGATAGATACAAGTAACCACTGAAGTGACTATCCCAATAGTCACCACAACATAGCACTAATCCCGCATTCGTACTCACCCATCAAGTTTTAATTTAAATGTTGTAGTCTAGTTCTTGGGGCGATCCGAGCGTGTCCATAACCTAGGACGAGGCTATTCGAATAGTTTTAACCTCGCAGGGTGTACCAATGTACCCACACTTGCATCGCTTTAAGCCAAAGCACACTTAGAAGGTATGTTTGGCACGACTAAGTCCTACGAGACTTTTTCCAATATTGTGTATTAACTACGAGCCGCTCGTATGGATAGAAATCCATACGCTACATAGTAAAGCCAAAAGACAACTACCCACTCGGGATAAAGCTTTTGGACAACTACCATGCTCCCACCTCCGTCCCTCCCGCGACCTCCTGCGACCCGAGCCAATACACGCCAAAGTACTAGGTCAAGAGAGGTCCCATATACTCTAGTGTGGTTAGCACGCGAAATGCTCAAGACGGTGGCGCAAGTAACTCGGTCCTTAAGCGACTGGGCACCTTTCCACCACACCCAACAGATCACACCAGTCTTACCATTGTGCCCAAGTCTAAATCATTTTTGTTTTCATTTTTAATTTTGCGATTAAACATAGCAGAAATGCTAAAACATAAAGTTATAGTAAATTTTGTGTGATCAAGGTTACCGACTAAAGTCGATAACCGCCCGATTCTACCGATAGCTACATGTCTAAGCAAGTTGACCGGATCTACTAAGTGACAAGAGATCATCCAAACACCTCTAATCACAAAGAAATAACCTAGGCTCAGTAGTAGAGATCAATATTTTGACTACGGATATGCAACTACGGATTTAACTAATCAATTTAACACAAATTAAGCAATGCATACATACAACTGAAACAAAATATTAGACTTTAAAATCTTGGGATTATCATGATCAAATCGCTTGTTCGGTCGCTGTTGCTCAATTTGTTGCGAGGGTCGTTCTCGTGGTTACCGCAAATGTCTAATCCTAACGATTGAACAAAACAATGAATAAGAACGAATAACACCGACAAAACTCAAACATCAAACACAAACACCAATTTATACACAGAGGCTAGACCATCACAAAAAGGAGTAACAAATAACTGAGAGATGCTTCAAAAAGACATGCTTTCAAGTGATAGATCTATCCACTCACTTATTTATTAGGCTAACCACAAAATCAATCTTCTTATATGATTTAAACTTTGGACAGACTTTGATGGTGATTGTGTGCACATCTATTATTTAATCATCAAGTTAACACATCAAAAACAACTATTATTAGTTGAGTTCACAGAACCTACAAGAAGCTATTAACAACAATAACTAGTCAAGTATCCAACTATGAGATGCTAAACAAAATTCTAATTGAATTTAGGCTAGAATAAAATTCAGCTACTAACACACCTAAGTATCACATCATCATAAGAAAGGTTATCACAATTCAGATGCTACTACACCAAATCTTAATGTACTGATAAAGCAAAAGTACAGAGACAATAACATGATCAGCTAACTATCCCTAATGATCAAACATGACAACAAGAGCTTTGAAACTTAAAGATACTAACTAAATGATTTCATGCTAACCTCTACAACAAAAGGAGTCATCCAACACTAAACAAGGATCCAAAGCATGAGTATGAAACTAAAATCTAGTTAATCGACAAATGTAAACGACAACAGGAAATAATTACAGAGAACAACACTAAAAACTTTCAAACTCCCAAAACCAAAATGATCATGCATGAGAGTGAACTAAAGAACATTTCTAATCATGATTAGAAACTAAAGAACTGGTTTTGAAGGAGTGGGCCCCACTGACAGAGAAACAGAGAAGAACACACCAAGAAAGAGAGGCTCGGGGCTCTCGACTGAACTTGCCGCCGCGAGGAAGTGGCGGCGCGGCCGTGCGACGGCCAAAATGGGTCGCCTGCAGGTTACCAAGCTAAGGGTGGTCGCGGTTGGTCTGAGAAGACGGTGGCGGCGTGGCGACGAGCACGGCGGCGGTGTGGGGTGACAAGGTGCGATCGCACTGCAGAGGAAGACAATGAAATTTAGCGCGCGCGATGAGCATCGGTGAGGCTCGAGGAACTCACCGTGAGCTTGGCGACGACGAGAGGCACCGGAGTGGCTCGGCGACGAGAGCCGCGCGGCGCAAGGCGGCCAACGGTGACAGGAGCCTGGGTGAACGAGGACGTGTGAGAGAGTGGAAAAGAAAGGTGGAGTCGGTGATGCTCACCGAGCAAGGAATCGAGTTGGAGCTCACCGAGAAGATACGTGGCGAAGAGGCGGTTTCGGCGGACTTGGAGAAGAAAGCCCACGCGCAGCTTCACGCACGATGAAATCCAAATTCCTTGAGGGTTTACTTCCCGTGGAGTTGGAACACACCGACGCGGTCGGCGATGACCGGAGCTCACCGGAGCGCCGAACGCCGAGGCGCGGCGGCGACGCCACGGCTCCTGGAGCTCAGTGGAGAAGAAAGGCAATGGAGACGAAAACGAGGTAGGGAAAACCCTCGTTGGCTTTTGTAGGAGTAGGCGGAGGCAGCGAGGTGAGGCGGTGGGCGGTGAAAAGACCGGTGAGGCGAGGTGGCAGCGCGCATGCAGGCGGCGAGCCGGCGAGAGCGCGCGGGCGAGCGTTGCGCTGGAGCTGGCGAAACGACGTGGCGGAAATAGCCTGCAGGTGGGACCGCCCTGTCAGCGACTGACGAAGCGGTGCGAACCGGTGGTTTGACTCGATCAGTATCGCACCGACCGTTGGATCTGAGATGGACGGTCGAGATTCCGTATGCATTCGGACAAGTCGGTTGCGCCACGCGAATGTGGATCGTTCGATTTGCATCGGACGGTCACGATCGATTGGACTCGGAGGTGCGACATTGATGCGACCGAGCCAAGTGGTGCGGTCGATTTGAGTCGGGCTCGGTTCGAGCCCGACAAGCGATGATTTCGATTTTGAGTTTGAAAAGCTGAGAGAGTTTGGAGAATTTTTAGAGATAGTTCCCGAGCTCCAAAAATTCCGAAATTTTTATGGTAGCTACTTGAGACAGAGATCAACATTGCATAAATTTTCCAGAACTTTTTATGCACTGAAAAGTTCTGCAGAAAATTCACAAGCATGCTGACCAAGGGTTTGACCAGATTTTCAACTAGTTTGACTTGGCCATTTGAAATAGCAAATAAAATCTAAAAATTGTGAAATAATTCAGGGAGGTAGATAGGATGATCAAGATGATAGGAAAAATAATTTCAGAGGATGATCACAAGTTTGAAAGCTAAGAATCTGATGACCACAATTTCCAATCACAAGAATTACATTCTAAAAATTGGAAATTGCTAGGGAAAATTGTAGAAATTCTCAAATGATTTCATGAGGCATCAAAGTTTTTATTTCTCCTCATAATTTACATTTGAAATACAAACCCTAAGGCCCTGTTTGGTAGAGCTCCAGATTCTTATTTTTCAGATTCTACTCCTGATTCTCTGAGAATCCACTTCTCTGAGAATCTGGAGCTGTCTGTTGAAAGTGTTTGGCTAGTAGGTTGGCTCCAAAAACCATTTGAGGGAGGATTAGAGGCAAATAGACCATGTTACCCCTGGTTGTAATACTTCAATTGTATTTGTGTCTTTGTTGTATGTATTTGTACACAAATTATAGAATTTTTTTAAAAATTTTGTTAGACCATATGAATGTATATATGTTGTATTTATACACAATGTCAGGTTACATTGCATTTACACTTCATGACGAAGTACGACTATTGGCAAATAATGAATCATCTTTTGTTTGCTGCAACAATCATCTTTTGTTTGGACATGTGAAAGCTCGGCATCTTAAGCAGAAGCTCGACAAAGCTCTGTGTTTGGCGACGACGACTAACAGAGGGAAGTAGCTTACACACTCATCTTCCGCAAATTTAAAAATACCAAAGGTAGCCAGAGTTGAAGAAATGCATGTGCTTCCAGCGTTTAGTTGCTAGCTTCAAAGTCAAGGCTATCCAACTTGGATTTCCATTCCAAAGGCAATTTTTTTGCTCGCTCTTTGATATTTGCTTTAAGCATTTGTCCATTGGAAATGTAACCAGAGATAGCATCGATTGCGGTGACACTGCGACTCCATCAACATGAGGCACGCCCTTCTTACACCCGAAGGTTTCCATCCTTTTGCCATCCAATACCGATTATCTCCGAATAGAAGTCTTCAAGAGAATCCAACACCGTGCCATACAGATCAAATGCTCGCCGAGTGCAATCGGATTTACTCACGGATGGTGTTAAGTTCTTCCGATTGTCGATATGAACTTATGAAGCCCGTCAACGCTCATTTCTCACGGAGGACAACAAGTTCAAACGAGGCTTTACTGGCAGTTGTTGTCATATTGCGCTTGTAAACTGCCTTCGTGAGTAGATTTGGGCCACTTCACAAAGAAGAGTACCCGTGTTTCCATTAAAGACGAGATATTAGCCGATGCCTTGCTCATTGGGTTGATACGAGAATGTGCAAGGACAGCTTGGACTTGCTAAAGATCATAGCTAGCGCAAAGATCTCTTTCTCCTGAAGCTTTTCCAGGAAGTCGGCTCCTTAGCCACAACAATGCCTCCTGTTGCTCCAAAGATCCGCTCCGATTTCGTGACCTTCTCCTCAAACTCTTTCTCCCGCTCTTTGAGCTCATCAAACTTTTTCTTAGAGTGAAGTGAAGCTCGCAAACGCCCATTGAAGGCGGCCAGATCTTAGAGCTCGTCGACTCCATAAGGGTAGCCACGCACTCCATGCCGACATGGCAACACCTCTGCAAAGAAGGAAACAAAGACAAGCACTTGATACCCCCATCCAAACAAAGACAATCAAGCATAATAACAACATAAAATTTCACATGATTTCCTTCAAATGAATCGATTATATTCCTATTCTTCTACAGAGGCATATGTACAAGAAAAGAGTAGATGGAAACCGATTCATCCCCTTGTGAGAAAATTGGATGGCTCCATGCCCCCACCACTAACCTACCAAGAAGGCAAGAACTAAACTGAAAATTCGCTAGCATAGTAACAACATAAAACTTAAAATTTCACATGATTTCTCTAACATGAGTCGCTTATCGCACCACAACAGCATAGACAACAATTTCATTTGCAAGAACAACAAAGACATGTAGCCACCAATTCTATTCCTAGTCTGATACAGAGACATACAAGAAGAGTAGATGGAAACCGATTCATCCCCATCGACAAAATTGGATGGCTCCATGGGCCAATCAATCAAGGGTTACCTACCCCACCACTAACCTACCAAGCGGGTAAAATGCAGTGAAGAATCACCGTCCGGATGGTCGGATCTCGAGACTTTGGAAATTGGGCACATACCATCGCCGAGGCGGCCAGCGTTGTCGCAGAGCTCGCTTCACTCCCGCCACCACCTCCGGTGGCTTGGGAGGAGATCGAGTGGGTCGCCGCACGGAGGAGCGGTGGTCTGGGAGGAGAGGAAACCCTAGGCGTTGTCACTTGTGGAGAGAGGAGGAAGGAAGCCGGCGTGGCGCCTCGCGCAGGAATCGGGGCCGGGGTCTCGCAGACTCGGTCTCGGGGGTAAGTGAAGGGCAATCGGCGGGTAAATAAGCTGAACTTCAATGGGTATTTTCTTCTATCGTTGGATTCTCACGAGAATTCAAGGAAAGGTCGCTTCACCTCGCTAGTGTATTTTTGAGATAGCTCCACACGAGAATCAGAATCGAATGGTTTTGAGAATCGGGGTGTTTGGACAACTCCACGAGAATCAATTGAGAATGAGAGTAGAAGTCGTACCAAACAGGCCTAAGTTAGGGCTGTTACAAATCTCCCCTTACAGAATCTCGCCCGAGATTCTCGATCACCGGAGAAGAAGGATGGGTAATCGCCGAGACGATCTTCCCGCTCCCAAGTGGCTTCATCCTCTGAGTGGTTCGACCACCGAACTTTAAGGAACTTGATCACACGGTTCCTTGTTCTGCGCTCACTTCTTCGAGGATACGAACGGACGCCACGATAAGACAGATCTTCCCGCACATCGATATTTTCCAATGGCGTTTCCTCAACCGAACACGGAGGCACTTCTTCAATTGCGACACATGGAAAACATCATGCACCCCCTCAAGTGTAGCCGGCAACTCCAAGCGGTATGCAACAGCTCCCACTTTCTTGATGACGCGATAAGGCCCGACATACCGAGGAGCCAATTTGCCCTTGACACCAAAACGACGATGTCCTTCAGAGGTGAGACTTTGAGATACACAAAGTCATTGGGCCGAAACTCAACTCACGGCGACGACGACCGCATAGCTCTTCGCTCGATCGAGCTACGCGCAAGTGCTCACGAATCAATCGCACTTGGTTCTCGGCCTCATTAATTGAGTTCGCCAAAGAACCGCCTTTCACCGTTCACCGGTTCAACGGTGTTCTGCAGCACGCCATACAAAGCCTCAAATGGTGCCATACCGAGACTAGCTCGAAGTCGTTGTTGTAGGAGAACTCGCAAGCGGTAGGCACTTCTCCCAATTCTTTCCATAGGAAAGAACACAAGCACGGAGCATATCTTCAAGCACCTGATTGACGCGCTCCGTCTGACCATCAGTCTGAGGATGATAGGTCGAGCGAACGAAAGACGGTACCCATGGCCTCCTAGTAGAAAGTGCCAAAATCGGAAGTGAAAAGAGAACCACGATCCGACACTATCGCTCGTGGCACACCATGCGACTCACAATGCGGGATATGTAAAGATCCGCTAGCCGATTCACATCAATCTTCGATCGCGACCGAAGGAAATGGGCCACCCGTCAATCGATCAATGATAACCCATAATGCATCCTTCCCGCAGGAGTACAGGCGGACGGTGATAAAATCCATACCTCGTAATCCCACTTCCACTCGGTATAGGTAAAGGTCAAGAAGACCTGCTGACGCCGATGCTCGCCTTGACACCACAACATATGTCACATCCGCAACGAACCCGCAATCTCGCGCTTCATGCGAGTCCACCGAATTTCGACGCAGATCTTGGTACATTTTGGTGGCCCCGGATGGATGGACAAAGGCGAATCATGGGCCTCTGCAGAATCAAATCCCGCAACTCGGGACCTTTGGGACCACAAACGCTGCCCAAACCATACAACACCGTACTCATCTTTCGTGGAAACACTTGGCTGATCCATTTCGATGTTCTCGCTGATTTTACCCACATCAACATCCGATCGCAGGTCGACTTGATTTGATACACCAAGGTTGGTTGCACAACCAAGGCAAAGAAGGGAACCATGCTCAACCAAACCCAAGTTGAGACGCTGAAGTCCGCAAGAAGTGCAGTTGTCGCTCTTGGATCATCGTGGTGTTGCAATACACCTTTCGCTAAGTGCATCAAGAACCACATTGGCCTTGCCAGATGATACCAATACCCATGTCATAATCTTTGATCAATTCTAGCCATCTCCTCCGCTCGAGGTTCAGATCCGCCGAGTGAACAAGTATTTCAAACTCTTGTGGTCGGAATACACCTCACAGTGATACCGATCGATAATGCCGCCAAATCTTGAGTGCATGCACCATGCCAGCCCAACTCTAAATCATGGGTGGGATAATTGAGCTCATGAGGTCTCAATCGCTCGATGCATAGGCAATCGCCTTGCCTTCCGCATAAGAACACATCCAAGTCCATGACGAGGCATCGCAATAAATATCGAAGCTCTTGTGGATATCAGAAAGAGTAAGGACTGGGGCTGAAGTCAATCGCTGCTTGAGCTCCCAAAAGCTCTCATCACAAGCAGAGGACCACACAAACTTCTTATCCTTCTTGAGCAATTGGTCATCGGCTGCGATTTTGGAGAAGTTCTCGATAAAGCGCGGTAGTAGCTCGCTAAACCAAGAAAACTCAGACCTCGGTGATCGACTTGGTGACCCCAAGATAGAACATCGCCGACCTTGCTGGGATCCACAAACTATGCCTCCACTGAAAGAACATGGCCCAAGAATGCCACTTCCTTCAACGAACTCGATTTGTTGAACTCGTGATACACCGTGCTGCCCGCAATTTGCCCAAAATAATCTTCAGATGCTCAAGATGCTCGCTTGATCTTGGAATAGATAAGAATATCATCAATAAAGACCACCACAAATTTATCCAAAACTCCATGAATACCGAATTCATTAAGTTCATGAACAAGGTCGAGCATTGGTTAAACCGAAGACATGACGGTGTACTCGCATGCCCATAATGAGTAGTGAAAGCCGTCTTCGAATATCCTCCGATCCGATCCTCGACTGATGATACCCCATTCTCAAATCAATCTTTGAGAACACTGGCTCCACCAACCGATCGAGCAGATCATCGATGCGGGCAAAGGATATTTGTTCTTCACCGTCACCTCATTGAGAGGACGATAATCAACACACATGCGCAAAGTCTTGTCCTTCTTCTTCACAAAGATCACCGGACAACCCCAAGGAGATGAACTGGGACGGATGAAACCTTTCGCTTGGAGCTCACCAAGCTGCTTCTTCAATTCCTCCAATTCATTGGGAGGCATACGATACGGCGCCTTTGAGATAGGGGCAGTACCGGGCAGCAACTCGATGACAAACTCCAGATCTCGAACCGGAGGCATCCCGGGCAAGTCTTCAGGAAAGACATCCACAAAGTCAGATACTATGGGAACATCCTGAATTTGCAAGGCTGGCTTCGCTTCATCGCACATAGATGCGCCCCGGCCGCGCGAAAATCCGACCGCCTTTGAAGGTGGTGAGATAGACAATCTTCCCGCACAATCGATTTGTCCCAAGTGTTGGGACAACCAATCCATGCCAAGAATCACATTCGTGCTCATGAATCGAAAGGAATAAGGTTTACCAAAACCCCACTCCTTTGACTATGATAGGAACATCCCGACATCAGAATCGCTCTCATCTCCAACCCCGAGAGCGGATGAGCAAAGGAACTCCCAAAGGAACACGGTGAAGACCACTAGCAGCAGCAAATGATCTTGAAATAAAAGAATGCGATGCTCCGAATCAAATAATACCGCAGCAGACGAGAATTAACAAGAAGTGTACCCATCACGACATCCGGCGCTCCCGAGCCTCCTCGGTGAAAGGTGGTTGACTCGACCACGCCGCACTCGGGCTTCGGATCATCTTCGTCGTCGTGGATGACCACTCTCGCGCGCCCTCCATTAGGACGAGGGGCCGCCGCAACACTCGAGGCGTGCATTCGCATAATGACCCTTGTTGTGGCAGCGAAAACAAGTAACCTCGGCCGCCGGATTGCGGAGGCCGCTCTGCTGCTGGATCGCAGGCGCACGTGGCGGAAACACGGCCTGCGGTGGACGAGGAGCTGGTGCAGATGGCCTCGGCGCCGGTGGAGCAAAAGAACGGGCCACTGGTGCTGGCCCAGCCCGAGGACGAGTGAGGCTGGTGTGAGCAGACTGATGCGCCTCCCATTTGCGCTATGGACTCGCCAAAGACCTTTGCCTTATGCTCAAGAACAATGGCCTTATCAACCAAGGCCTGAAAGTCAGAGAAGTCTACAATAGATAGCTTGTCCTGCAGCTCCTCAGACAAGCCATCCATAAACTTCTACTGCTTAGCCTCATCTGAGGCCACCTCCCCCGGAGCATAACGAGCCAGATGATTAAACTCGTATAGATACTCCGTCACAGATTTGCGCCCTTGCTTGAGCGCGAGGAACTCCTTCTTCTTCACTTCATCGTGCCATCCGGGATGTGGGCCCGACGAAAGCGATCCGAACTCCTCCCACGCGACCACATGGCCCGCGCCGCATGGCGAGATAGTTCTCCCACCATGAGAGTGCCGCGCCCTCAAGCCGGTGGGACGCGAAGAGTGCCTTATCCGTGCTCGGCATCGCGCTATGTTGAGCTTTCGCCAACCATGCGCAGCCAATCATCCGCATCGAGAGGGTCCTCGAGCGCGGCGGTCGGTGGTCGCATACGGAGGAACTCGCAAGTCCCCGCGAGTCCGGTGGCCGCCACCACGGCAGGAGTGGAGGTATTCCTAGCAATAACCTCCAAGATGCGCTGTCGTCCATGCGGTTTCGCTCGATCCGGCGAGAACCTCACCATGGTCGGAGGAGGGGAAGCTCCTCATCATGACCATCACGATCGCCACGCTGTTCTCCCGCCATCCTGTTTCACTAAGACAAGTTAACAACAACCGGAAAACACAAAGTCGACAACCCACCGCAAATAACTTACTAACAAAGACAAAATAAACACAAGACTTGTAAGTTACAAAACCAATTGACAAAAATCGACACTTAGCAAACTCATACATATCTTACCCTTACACCCCACAAATTTTAATTAGACTAATTCTCTATGGTTCTCCCAAAGACCGATTCTACCAGTAGTAACTATCTTTTGAAAGGAAAGAGAGAAACCAAGTTTTAAACTCAAATTAGAGTAAGATGAGAGTAGAAGGCTAAGATAGGCAAGGAGTAAAATCGAGAATCGCCTAGGTTTTCATAAACCCTTTTATACTTTGAAATTAAGCTTTTTCAAAATATCCTAAGGACGACTATGCTTGTTATTACGGTCGAATGGCTCGATACCAACTTTGTGAGGACCCCACTTTATTTGGCTTGTAATGCTTAACCAACCACCGGTCCTAGCATCACAAATCAAATAAATCGATCCTCGAGATATGTATACTTCCCAAAGCAAGATACACACCTCGTTACAAAATTAGACATCAACTCCATTCCAAACATAGAGTCCAAACACTACACTACCAAACGGAAGATAAACAAATAGAAGAGTTATTACGCATAAAGGCCGATAGGCCAAGATACACAAATAAACAAGAACGACAATGAAGCAAAAGTGCCATAAGATGGCTATAAACAAAGCCAATCAGCGTGCCTCCAACCCACAAGGCATCCGACCGACCGCCAAGTCTAGTCGCCCACTAAACGGCAACACACTCACGTAAGTGAGGCCCTTGGGGCTCACCTTCTTCCTCTCGCAACAAAAACATTAAGCAAAGCACCGAGTACAAAGATTGTCTTTGTACCCGCAAGACCGACGTGTGAACCAGCGCACCTATTCATATGCTACATGCACTTGTTTAGTGGAGGCCATATGTTTCATTTGCATAAAGCCAATTTTCATTTGCAATAATATAATACGGTTTGAAGGCGGGTTTGCAATTCATTTTTATCGTTGAAATAATCACAAATAAAGATAGATACAAGTAACCACCGAAGTGACTATCCCAATAGTCACCATTAACATAGCACTAATCCCCGCATTCGCACTCACCCATCAAGTTTTAATTTAAATGTTGTAGTCTAGTTCTTGGGGCGATCCGAGCGTGTCCATAACCTAGACGAGGCTATTCGAATAGTTTTAACCCCGCAGGGTGTACCAATGTACCCACACTTCGCATCGCCTTTAAGCCAAAGCACACTTCCAAGGTATGTCGCACACTAAGTCCTACGAGATTTTTCCAATATTGTGTATTAACTACGAGCCGCTCGTATGGATAGAAATCCATACGCTACATGGTAAAGCCGAAAGACAACTACCCACTCAGATAAAGCTTTTCTGACAACTACCATGCTCCCACCTCCGTCCCTCCCGCGACCTCCCGCGACCTGAGCCAATACACGCCAAAGTACTAGGTCAAGAGAGGTCCCATATACTCTAGTGTGGTTAGCACACTAAATGCTCAAGACGGTGGCGCAAATAACTCTGGTCCTTAATCGACTCTGCACCTTTCCAATACACCCAAATGATCACACCAGTCTTACCATTGTGCCCAAGTCTAAATCATTTTTGTTTTCATTTTTAATTTTGCAATTAAACATAGCGTAAATTCTAAAACATAAAGTTATAGTAAATTTTGTGTGATCAAGGTTACCGACTAAAGTCGATAACCGCCAGATTCTACCGATAGCTAAGCATGTCTAAGCAAGTTGACCGGATCTACTAAATGACAAGAGATCATCCAATGACCTCTAATCACAAAGAAATAACCTAGGCTCGGGTAGTAGAGATCAATATTTTGACTACAGGATATGCAAACACGGATTTAACTAATCAATTTAACACAAATTAAGCAATGCATACATACAATCAAACAAAATATTAGACTTTAAAATACTGGGATTATCATGATCAAATGCTGCTTGGTCTGCTGTTGCTCAATTTGTTGCGAGGGTCGTTTCGTGGTTACCGCAAATGTCTAATCCTAACGATTGAACAAAACAAATAATAAGAACGAATAACACCGACAAAACTCAAACATCAAACACAAACACCAATTTATACACAGAGGCTAGACCATCACAAAAAGGAGTAACAAATAACTGCTACAGAGATGCTTCAAAAAGACATGCTTTCAAGTGATAGATCTATCCACTCACTTATTTATTAGGCTAACCACAAAATCAATCTTCTTATATGATTTAAACTTTGGACAGACTTTGATGGTGATTGTGTGTACATCTATTATTTAATCATCAAGTTAACACATCAAAAACAACTATTATTAGTTGAGTTCACGTAACCTACAAGAAGCTATTAACAACAATAACTAGTCAAGTATCCAACTATGAGATGCTAAACAAAATTTAATTGAATTTAGGCTAGAATAAAATTCAGCTACTAACACACCTAAGTATCACATCATCATAAGAAAGGTTATCACAATTCAGATGCTACTACACCAAATCTTAATGTACTGATAAAGCAAAAGTACAGAGACAATAACATGATCAGCTAACTATCCCTAATGATCAAACATGACAACAAGAGCTTTGAAACTTAAAGATACTAACTAAATGATTTCATGCTAACCTCTACAACAAAAGGGAGTCATCCAACACTAAACAAGGATCCAAAGCATGAGTATGAAACTAAAATCTAGTTACTGACAACAGAAACGACAACAGGAAATAATTACAGAGAACAACACTAAAAACTTTCAAACTCCCAAAACCAAAATGATCATGCATGAGAGTGAACTAAAGAACATTTCTAATCATGATTAGAAACTAAAGAACTGGTTTTGAAGGAGTAGGCCCCACTGACAGAGAAACAGAGAAGAACACAGCCGAAGAACAGAGAGGCTCGGGCTGCTCTGGACCTGAACTTGCCGGGCGAGGAAGTGGCGGCGCGGCCGTGGCGACGGCCAAAATGGGTCGCCTGCAGGTTACCGAAGCTAAGGGTGGTCGCGGTTGGTCTGAGAAGACGGGTGGCGCGGCGACGAGCACGGCGGCCGGCAGTTGGGGTGACAAGGTGCGATCGCACTGCAGAGGAAGACAATGAAATTTAGCGCGCATGAGCATCGGTGAGGCTCCGTGAACTCACCGTGAGCTTGGCGACGACGAGAGGCACCGGAGTGGCTCGGACGAGAGCCCGCGCGGCGCAAGGCGGTCAACGGTGATAGGAGCCCGGGTGAACGAGGACGGTGAGAGAGTGGAAAAGAAAGGTGGAGTCCTGTGATGCTCACCGAGCAAGGAATCGAGTTGGAGCTCACCGAGAAGATACGGTGGCGAAGAGGCGGTTTGGCCGACTTGGAGAAGAAAGCCCACGCGCAGCTTCACGCACGATGAAATCCGAAATTCCTTGAGGGGTTTACTTCCCAGGGAGTTGGAACACACCGTGACGCGGTCGGCGATGACCGGAGCTCACCGGAGCGGCTGAAACGCCGGAGGCGCCGCGGCGACGCCACGGCTCCGGAGCTCGAGTGGAGAAGAAAGGCAATGGAGACGAAAACGAGGTAGGGAAAACCCTCGTTGGCTTTTGTAGGAGTAGGCGGAGGCAGCGAGGTGAGGCGGTGGGCGGTGAAAAGACCGGTGAGGCGAGGTGGCAGCGCGCATGCAGCGGCTAGCCGGCGAGCGCGCGGCAGCGCGCATACCGAGCTGGCGAACGACGTGGCGGAAATAGCTCGCAGTGGGACCGCCCGTCGGCGATCGACGGCGGTGCGAACCGGTGGTTTGACTCGATCAGTATCGCACCGACCGTTGGATCTGAGATGGACGGTCGAGATTCCTGTATGCATTCGGACAGGTCGGTTGCGCACGCGAATGTGGATCGTTCGATTTGCATCGGACGGTCACGATCGATTGACTCGGCGGTGCGACATTGACGCGACCGAGCCAAGTGGTGCGGTCGATTTGAGTCGGGCTCGGGTTCGAGCCCGACAAACAAATGATTTCGATTTTGAGTTTGAAAAGCTGAGAGAGTTTGGGGAATTTTTAGAGATAGTTCCCGAGCTCCAAAAATTCCGAAATTTTTATGGTAGCTACTTGAGACAGAGATCAACATTGCATAAATTTTCCAGAACTTTTTATGCACTGAAAAGTTCTGCAGAAAATTCACAAGCATGCTGACCAAGGGTTTGACCAGATTTTCAACTAGTTTGACTTGGCCATTTGAAATAGCAAATAAAATCTAAAAATTGTGAAATAATTCAGGGAGGTAGATAGGATGATCAAGATGATAGGAAAAATAATTGCAGAGGATGATCACAAGTTTGAAAGCTAAGAATCTGATGACCACAATTTCCAATCACAAGAATTACATTCTAAAAATTGGAAATTGCTAGGGAAAATTGTAGAAATTCTCAAATGATTTCATGAGGCATCAAAGTTTTTATTTCTCCTCATAATTTACATTTGAAATACAAACCCTAAGTTAGGGCTGTTACACTGGAGTAGTTCGCGCAACCCCAGTAACGCATGCCCAGGCCAATCCGGTGCTTAGACTTAAAGAACTTGCATGGGTCCCTGCACCAATAAAGGGGTGACGTCTCCCCCTCTGGCGGGTGTTGCGGCGAACGCTCAGTAGGAACGTTCTGGAAGACGCTACTACTATGGGGGCCTCATTGCGGAGAGCTGCCAGCCTGGCACGCATCTCTTGTTCGACCCGGGCCGCAGCAGCCCTTGCTAGTTCACGGATGCAGTCCCATTGCCTCTGCTTGTCGTCCATCCTGGCGTGGTGAGGAAGCTCTAGTGTAGTGTTGGGTTTGGTTGTGTCTCTCCCAGATCTCTTCCACCCCCCTTTTATAAGCTACAGGTTGGCATGGTGTGGTAAATTTCCTGCAGAGTCCTGTCTTTTGGTTCTGAAAAGCTGATGAGGTAGAGTGTTGTCACGTCTTTCTTTGTAGAGATAAGTCATGTCTTGCTTTGCAGAGTGTTGTCTTATCGATCTAAAAAGCTAGCGAGGCAGAGTGTTGTCACATCTTTCTTTGCAGAGATAAGTCATGTCTTGCTTTGCAGAGTGCTGTCTTATCGGTCTGAAAAGCTGGCGAGGCAGAGTGTTGTCACGTCTTTCTTTGCATAGTCATGTCTTTTCAGTCTAAAAATCCTAAACCCTAAGCGCAAAGCTGCCCCGTCTGGTTTTGTCATCTGCAAGTTAACACATTACCTGCTTTGTTAGCCTCCCTCCTTAGGCTATAAAATGTACGCCCCACGCTCTGAAAGTAGGACCACTCCACCCTTGAAACCATAGGAAGAAGAACCTTCTCCGTCATACAGTAACATATCATGACAGACGCCGAGGGACCAGTCCAACCAGGGTTGCCGAAGCAAGACGTTCCCCTCAAAAGGAGGGAGGACTTCGGCCCTAACTACCGGTTAATGCTGAACAAGCATGCTTAACCGGTATGGCCAAAATGCTGACATAGGGAGGACGCTGTCGTGCAGGTCACTGATGACCCTTTCGATGGCGAATGATGTTTCTTCCGATGCCCACACTTTGGGGTACAATTAGTAAATAGTTTTGTTCATGTTACTGCTAATACATCCTCCATGCTAACCGTCTCTTGCAGCAGATGGCGAAATGCGACTTTGTCCACTGGATCGATCCTCCCCATGAACGATATGTTGTGATGTACGTGGATACATTGTGGTACCGAATCTTTGAGCTGGAGGTGCGGATTGATAATCTCAACGAGCAAAATGATGACCTCCACCAACAGATACAGCGCAAGAGGGGCAACGAGGAGGTTGTGAACATAGGAAGTTCCTGTGATCCCACATTCTGCTGCGCGAACCCTAACTACATATGTGCGTGCCACTACAACGATGGTCAGCCACGTCCGAGGCGCCCCCCGGAACAACACTCTATGTGGGTAGCACGAGGCACCTTCTACCATTAGGCACGTCCAGAGAAGCTTGTACCTCCGTACTCTCCCCTTATTTATGCAATTATATTTAATGTATTGTGTGCCTGTAGCGCGAGGCACCTTCTACGATTAGGCATGTCCGGAGAAGCTTGTACCTCTGTACTCTCCCCTTATTTACGCAATTATGTTCAATGTATTGTGTTCCTTTTATCGAGTTGACTAATAAATCGATGTGTCGTGTGCATTAACCATAAACCTAAACCCTAAAACCAAACCCTAACTCGTGTAATGCAAGGATACACGGTAGTTGATCCATTCATCAAGGACTGCGATGCATAGGTAAACAGTAGACATTACAATTTCATTACAACTGAACTTCTAATTGGCAGGAACAAGAAATAATAGTAGAACACAATAAAACTCATGGTCCCTGCCTCCGCCGCCTGCCCCAATGCTGTAGCTGCTCCGAAGGGAATGTGAACCTGTCAGGGGAGTGGCATGCCTCTCGAAAGTCGTAGTGGGACTGCTGCGTGGGAGGCAGTATCACATAGAACTCATTGTAGTGAGCCGGGCGAGACTGGAGCATATCGTCCACCCACTCGTCCTGCATAAATGGCATTGCTGCATTTGGGCAGAGGTTATGACCTTTGCAATCGTAGTCATGTTGGAAAGGATGTACCTGTGGAGTCGAAAGTGCGGACTGTGATCCTTAGCCTTCATGTCCCAATTGGTCACTCCAGACCTACAAATTCGGTGGGCTATGTGAGTTTACCGTAGCGTACAACGGGAAGATTGAATTAAGTACGTTACAGCTGTGAGGCAAGGCGTTGAAATAGTGCACAATGCTTTCTCCAAACGACTGCCTGAACCACGGGTTGCCCTCATACAGGTTTGACTGGACGCCGTGTGTGGACGTGGGCAACGCCTCATCTCGGCGCTGGGGCAAGTCAGGGTCGCTGTCTGTAGTCGCACCCCGTGGACCTGGCGACGAAGTCCGGTCCTGTGTCTCCCCCCGTGACGACGGCGGCGGTAGTAGAGTGTTGTCACGTCACAAGTGCTAAAAGAACAAACGAAAGTGAGATATACATTACAAATAAGGGCACGTGCAAACAGTTAGGACAACAAATCGTAATTGACATACCGCTTACCCGAGTGCGACTGTAGCTACGTCGACTCCCGGAGTACGACGGACATGCAGACGGTGGTGCGGAGGGAGGTGCTAAGGGCGGTGGGGAAGGAGGTTGTCCTCGGTGTCCGCGTCGTCGGCCACCTACGTCACTGTGCCGACCACAAGTGAGTGTCCTCATTGCCGCTGCCGAGTCATCATAGATGTTGTGCAGCATACCTAGGAACTGAGAGGAGGTGCTGGTCCTCCCACATCGTAGACCGTGGGTAGCCTCGGTGTTGATACTCTTAAGGTGGTCATACTGCAAGGAAACTGAGAATAAGTTAGACGCGTTTCCCGTGCAAAAAAACTTTGAAGAATATTTTACCATCTCCTCTTGGCGTGCCGCCCGATGAGTGTCAGGACCTGCTCATATAGCGGCATCATGCGTGACCTCCGTAGGGCGCTGTGGCGTTGCACCAGTAAGGCTGTTCCTGGTGCGCGAAACGTACCATCTCAAGTACGTAGTGTGTGTCTCGACGTCGTACGGTCGTGCCTCCTGCACGACGTCGATCGCCGCCCTCTTGACCCACAGCGTCATCCACAGTAGCTGTGTCTCCCTCCAGTCATCGCTCTTCTGCCCTTGCCTCGTTTGCCTGCAAATGAATTTGGACGTTAGGCAATCGAAAAAAGAGATGCAACTAACAGGTAAACCAAGTAACAACATACCTGTGGGCCTTCGCTACAAGAGGTCATCCTGGAGGTGGTGGCACCTGCTGGTAAAGCCTGAACTGTCTCATGACCCGCTGTGGTGAGTACGACTCGACCATATGGGAGAACACTAGATGGTAGGTCATCATCCAGTATGCGTAGTCCTGACTACACTGAGAGGACAAGCCGTACGGGGTCGTGTCCACAACGAATTGTGTAGACCATGGGAAGCATATGACATTGGCCTCATGTAGAGTCTTGAAGTGGTTGTGGAACTCAGGGTACACATGCCTCGGCCTCTCCTTAGCCCACCCTAGCCGAGCACATGTCCAGCGAGTGCCCGTTGTGGGCCCCTCAACGGGGTCGGTTCCATCTCCCTCGCCGTAAAACTCAGGGATGCACGTGAAAGGGTGCACGGCCATGCGGAAGTACAGGCGGCTAACCGGAAAGTGATCCCACAACCACAGCTGCAACAGGATGTCGCATACTGCGAGGACTGGCTCCCCGGCCGTACTGCTCTATGAGGCATCACACAAGCCTCGGTACGTGGCACAAAGCACGGCGGAGCCCCAACTGTACTGTGGCACCTCTTTGGGCCAGGCATCCGCCAACGCCCCAGCAAGATGGATGTAGCTAGGGTTTACCCAATCTCCCTGAGTCGTAGGAAACAAGACCCACCCAAAGAGGAATAGTAGGTACGCAAGAGAGTGTGTCCGTATGACCTGCTGGGTCGCGTGTACGGGGCAGACCATGTACCATCCTAGCCAGGAATGTGGCACACCTGATATGTTCTCCGGGATCGGGCCACTGAACCTCTCAGCCATCCACACCTTCCAGTTTGTCGCCTAGGAGGTGGCACTACTGCATGACCCTGCAGTGGTAGTCCTGTAAGCATAGCGATGTCCTGTAGAGTAACGGTCGTCTCCCCCCCACCGGAAGTGGAAGGTGTGCGTCTCTGGTCTCCAATGGTCCACGAGCGCAGACAACAGTGGCGCATCAAACTGAAACACGTGCTCCAGGTCCAACAGGCGGGCAATGGGCAAAAGCCTGATGTCCCGTAGTAGTGAGACGTACTGCTGGTCCAAAGGCTAGCGCTATCTGGGACTCCTAAGGACAAAGCTCAGAGGGCCCACGCCAGATGACCACGTGTGGCATCGGTGTCCCCGATCCCACCGTGGGTCGAGCAACTCGTACGCGACGTCGTCTGCAAGCTGCGCCATCTCCTGAGGTACGTACAACAACAAGTTAGTGTGTAAATAAAACAGGACGTACAAACATGCAAAATGAAAGCGAAACATATAGCATACATACACAACAGACAAATGACAAGAACCATTGTCCGACACATTCCAACATATAGAACACGATAACACCTGACGGGAGTGTGTAAGAACGCATTACAACATACATATAGCATACATAGGCAACAAACATATAACAACAACCATTGTCCGACACATTCCAACACGTACAACACGATAACGCCTAACGCATTATAACAAACATATAGCATACATATATGGGCGATGAAACTTCATCGCTACGATGCGTTGCTTGACCCGGGCCTGTTCGGGCAGGTGGCGAACGAGTGGGCAGTCATCTTGTAGAGTCTGCATCTCTAGCGCCTAGCCTGTTGCCCACACTGGCTATCATCCATGTCGTTACGTGTGAGACCCCGGTTTATTAAGCTTGTAATACTTAACATTCCACTGGTTCTAGTATCACAAACAGAATAACCCATGCCTCGATGAACATGTGCTTCCCAGAGAATGCAGCACACGTACATCATACCAAAGCATGCATCAATTCCATACACAGATTATAACAAGTCTACCAAAAGACATACATAATATAAGTTATTACAGAACAGCCGACCGGCCAAATGACATAGTATCAAATAACAGCGGAAGCAAAAGTTGCCATAAGATGGTTTAAACCAAAAGACGACCGGTTAGCCACATAACACCATAGGGCAACTGACCGGGCCGCCAAGCTAATCGCTCCAAACACTGCCACAGCACAACTCACAAAAGTGACGCCCTTCGGGCTCACCCTCTTCCTCTGCACACAACAAGCAATGCAGGTGAGTACAATAATGTACTCGCAAGACTTACGAGTAACAAGCCTATACATAGCTACATGAAAGCTGTATCAAAGGATGTTAGTTATATGGTTATTTGGACGCATAAAGCAAGTTTCATTTGCAATAATGTAATAGATTGAAAGCAATTTAACAAATCAATTTTAAGCATTGAAATAACAGCGAGTAACAATATTTAAAAGTAACCACCTAGAAGTGACTAACCCAATAGTCACCACACATAGCATGAATCCCAGATTCATACCACCCATCAAGTTTTAATTAAAAAGGTTGTAGTCTAACTCTTGAAAAGCTTATCCAAGCGTGTCCATAATCTAGGACGAGGCTATTCGAATAGTTTGTAATCCCTGCAGGGGTGTACCAATGTACCCACACTTGGATCGCCTTTTGCCAAGCTATTAAGCACACTTCCTTTGGTATGCCAAGACGGTTAAGTCCTACTGAACCCTTTCCAATGGAATATGCTAATCAAGAGACGCACGTATGGGGTTAATCCTTAGTGATCTATCGACTAAATATGGATCACAAGGACCCATACGTGGAGCCGACACACCGCCCTGCTGGTGCTCCTCTCTCCCACAAACATGTCCATGTTGCATATAATTAAATATGCAACCCACCACGCGACTCATTAATTAACACACCCCAAAGTACTCAGCTAAGAGAGGTCCCATATCCCTCTAGTGTGGTTAGCACGCACTGTAATGCTCTGATAATGTGTACTCACAAGTAGTTCGGTCCTTAATTGACCCGGGCACCATTCCAATCACACCCAAAAGATCACACCATCTTACCATTGTGCCCAAGTCTAAATTGTTTTCATTTTCAGTTTTAGTTTTGCAATTTAGACATAGCACAAGGCTGAAATATACAGATTATAATAAGTTTGTGTGATCAAGGTTATCGACAAGTCGATAACCACCTATTTCTACCGATAGCTAAGCATGGCTAAGCATAATGACACGTAAGCTACTAAGTGACAAGGATTCATCCAGCGAACCCAAAATCACAGCAAGTAATCCTAGGTTCAGTAATAGAGGAATAAACATTTCCTACTGATAATGCAGCTACTGGGCCAACTATCGACAATAGTTTAAAACAACATAGCAATGCATATATAGAATTTGCAAACAACATATTAGAATTTGAAATTAGTAGGAACAATATGATCAAATGATGCTACATCTGCTTGCCTTGCTGGAGTGCAGGATCTGATGGCTGTGGCTCAGAATCAATATTAATATTGTCTTTGGAACCTAACACGAAAAGGCGATAAACCAATAAGAACGAAGAACACCAAATAAACTCCAACAGCAAAAGACACTCAAATCTAATGAAATTTATACAGCAGCTAGGGGATGATTTTAGACAATTTTAGGAACAAGAATCATGTAATTTGGACTTAGCATGCAAAAGATATAGGCAAAATACTCTTTCTCATCTTTAAAATCAACCTAATTAATTACTGGTACTGTTCATGACGAAAATTTCTAGAACGATCTAAGACCTAAAATTTTTATAGCAGGTAGATATTGATATCCTAAGATCAGCAAAGTTAAGTTTACTCAATTAGGAGTTACAATGATTTACTTATGATTTTTCTAAGTTGTAAAACTAGCACATTTCACTTTACAGTATCAACAGCATGAACAACACCTATGCTAGGTTAAAGTACATTATCAGTGAAATTTTACAACCTTGAGTTTGTCAAAAAAAGAAGTTATTCATGAAAAGTTATGCATGATACCATTTTTGAAGTGATTTTGCTAACCCTCAAATCATTTGAACATTTATAACAACATACACCAATCTCTAGTACAGATCAGAGCCTAAAATCATTCTCAATATAAAGTTTATCCTACCACAAAGCTACTGCAATTTGAATCACTCAAAAAGAAGCTAAAATGACAAAGTTATGCATTCTCAAAATTCAAAACAATTAAAAGATGCAAATAAAAGCTCTCGGGACTAGAACTTGAAAACCCACTAAAACTGGGGAGGTCGTGGGCCGTTGATCTGAGATCGCACGGCTCACGAACACGGGCACAGAGCACCCGCACGATCGCAAGACCGAGGAGGTCCAAGCCGTAGATGAGGGATCCAACGGCCCGACCAGACAAGCACAACAAGACGCGAGGAGCTCCTCGCGCAAGGAGGTCGTGGATCGCCGATCTAGATCCGCGGCCCAAAGCTCCCAGGGGAGGTCCTAAGGTGACAGGTCTAACGGAGGTTTGGGCGGCTAAGATCTCACGGGGGAGATCTTCAGCGGTCAAGATTTAATCGGGGAGGTCCTGAACGGCTAAGATCTCACGGGGGGGTCTTCAGCGGTCAAGATCTAATCGGGGAGGTCCTCAAGGATAAGGTTTTAGCGAAACGAGATCTGGACAGCTCAGATCGCCCAAGGGAGGTCCTGAACGGTCCAGATCGAGTGGAGGGAGGTCCTAGACGATACGATCTAAACAAGGAGAGGTCCTGGACGGCTAGGATCTAAACCACAGATGTCTTTAACGGCTGAGATAACTCTAGGAGGTCCTGAGACTTAACGTTTGAACAGAAAAGAACCTACCGCACAGATCTAATCTCGGGTGGTCCTAAACGGCTGAGATTGACTAGGGGGAGGTCTTGAGATTAAAGCTTTTCGGAAAAAGGTTCTAGGGCTCAGATCTAACCCTGGGGAGGTCATCAATGGCTGCGATTTACCCGAGGAGGTCTGGTGACTTGACAAAATCGCGACAAGTACAGACCACCGCAGTTTGCTCGCCAAGACGTCGCGATGACCAAGACCACGGCGCGCAACTAAAGTACCAAAATGATCCTAATACTATTGCGAACATGTTGGGACCAATCTTGACGGCGAGTCGCTCGCATTGCGCGCGAGCCGAGAGGGGCGGAGGACCACTTTGGCAAAATCCAAAATACGAAAAGGGTCCGCTCTGACTAAACTAACTAGCCCTAGAGCACTAAGGGACTAAAGTGAACTCACCAGGCACGGGATAGGTCTAGAGGAGGCCTGAGAAGGTCCGAGTCGGAGAAGATGACGCCGAAAAGGTGATCTGAGCAACACGAGGTAAAAAGAATGGTCAGGGTAACGTTGCGATGGCCTGGAGGTGGTCCAGGGACAAAGATTTGAACGGAGAAGGTCTTACCGGAGATGGGAACGAAGGGGAGCACTTTCGGCCGCGAAGATCCAAAAACTTCAAATTAGGCTGTTCCTGAGAATGCAACCCAAATTGAGTTAGGGAGAGGACTTGCGACAACAAGAGGTCCACAAATGAAGTGAGAAATGGACTAAAGAACCACTGGAGCTCCGACGACGACGCAGAGCTCCCGGTTTCTGAAAATGGCGGACTTGGTGTCTCCGGAGTTTTGAGCTCCACCAACAGAAGGTGAGCGGGGGGGACTGGAGGCGAGGAAGGGAGAAGAGGAGGGGCTCGGGGGCTTTTGAAACTAACGAGCACAAAACAAAGAAAGGGGGGCCCCGCGGTGAGCTACGGTGAGCTCGGCCGCGCTAAAACTAGGGCTAAAGAAATAGGGCAGCGCAGAGCACAGCTTTGCCGAAAGCTCTGACGTGCCACACTGCCCCGACAGGTAGGCGTTGACGAGGGCGGCAAGATTTGACAGAGCCACACCGCGCACTGTTGATGCGCACGGCGCGAGGAGGAAGAAGACCAGCGAAAGGCTAGGGTGATTGTGAGCGTTAGATTACAATCGGACGGTCGAGCCTTCCCTAGAGCTCTTGGTGTTTAAAAAGGGTAGGGGAGGTCGTGAGCGTCAGATATGAATCCAACGGCTCAGAAAACACGCACCCAAAGCGGCTTAAGAGGGCTTAGCTGGACCAAGACAGTGGGCTGGGTATGACCCGAACCCGAGTCAGACTCAGACCTGAGTCTGAAATTTGGATTTTGAAAAGAGCTGGATTAGGGAAATTGATTGAGGTAGCAAACTAACTCCAAAAATTCTAAAATTTTTACAGGAGCTTGCCAACTAAGGTATTGACCTTGTGTAAGATTTTCAGAGGTTTTGGTGATGTACATTTTCCTCTAAAAATTCTGCAAGACTCTGTTTTAAGGTTTGACTGAAAGTCAAACAGGTTTGACTGCCCCCTAAAAATATTCAAATAATTTCTAAAAATTGTGAAATTTTTCAGAGAGGCCACATACCATCACAGAAACTTAGGAAAAATATTTCCCAATGATGATCACAAGATTTGAGATGAATATTTTTGGAAGACAAGGTTTGGATCAAAAGACTTGTGACTTTGTATTTCCATAACTTCTTACAACAATTGTTCAAAGCATACAGGAAATACATGATGTAAGAAAAAGTTTTAATTTCTACTCATTTTCTTACATTTGAAACACAAGTCCAAAATTGGGACGTTACATTACGGATGCGGCGGGACTGTCGTCTTCCACGGCTGGCCTGCTTGAGTGCATAGTTCGGCACCCACTTCACGTGCCTAGGCCAGAGGTCCCTGTAATGCATGTCCAGCCCGTACGAATTGAACTCGGCACTCCAAGTGCTGTACAGGTGGTGAATGTCGTAGAACTCAGAGAGGTATTGCGTCGAGGACTGGCGCCACGCTGCGCACACCGCGTATACATGGGAGCAGGGCTTGTGAAGAAGCTGCGGCTTATTGCACATGCAGGATGCTTCCCCGTCGATCGAGCAGACTTATTTGCGATCACCCCTAGCTTGACCCGTGACATACTTCTGCCTTAGACGGATCTCAAACTTCTTCCTGATGCCATCCATGGTCCTAACAGTGTGCGAATGAGAATTTTGGATCTTCTTGTCCATGTAGGCCTACGCCACCTCCGAAAATTGCTTGCCTTCGTCCATATGCTTCTTCGCCATCATGGCTCTGTTGATGAAGTACCCTACGGTATGGTTCCAGCTCTCCTCAACAATTGTGGTGATCGTGAGGGATCGGACACCCTTGAGGACACCGTTGTACACCTCTGACATGTTGGTCGTCATGATTCCGTACCGTGTACCACCGGTGTCATGTAGTAGAGACCATTTCTCTAAGTCAGGTGCGTGCGAGTTTACCCATTGTGTGAACTCCCCAACTCTGACAGAGTCTCCTGCCGCTGCCCTGCCTCTGCATCCTGGGAATTCCTTACATGCTTGCTAGTATCCTCGTCTAACTATCTCCACACGGCGTTGAACTTCCGCCTTTGGTTCTGTATGCATAGCTTCTTAAAGGTCTTCATGAGGTCCTTGTTTCAAAATCTTGTGTGGAAGTTCGCCGCGAGATGCCTCATGCACCATCGATTCGTTAGGTCGTTCCACTGGAAGGGAGGTTGTGTCCCGTTTTGCATCGTGGTAAACATGGACAGCAACTCAGCATTGCGGTCTGAGATGACGCACACACCTGGGCGGTCTTGAACCACTGCCTGCTTCACGTTTACAAGGAACCACAACCAACTATCCGTGTTCTCGCTCTCAACAATCGCGAAGGCCACGGAGAGTAACTGGTCGTTCGCGTCGGCTGTTACTGCGGTGAGGATGGTGCTCTTGTACTTGCCAGTGAGGAAGGTGTCATCCATCGATAGCATAGGACGACAGTACTTGAACCCTCTGCTCGCCTGGGGGGAAGGCCCAGAATACCCTGTGAAGGATAAAATAATTTGGCCCCTTCGTAGGATGCACCCGGTTCAACTTGTCAATGTATGTCCCGGGATTCGACTCTGCAATTTGATGGAGCATTCTTGGGACAAGGTCGTAGGCCTCTTCATATGTGTCGAACATACGCTCTAGGACCTTCTGTTTCATCCGCCACACCTTGCTATAGCCAACTGGGAAGCCCACTGTATTGACAACATCTGCCAAAAGCAGCTTCGGCGAGACAAATACATCGGCTACAACGAGGTGGCTTATCAACTCCGCAATATATGATGACATCAGATTGCGGTGCCTATGAAGTGGCTCTGCAAGTTCGCATGTGTAATCCTTCAGCACCGTTACACAGAAGTCTGTGGCGGCACTCCTGAACCATTGCGCACGAACCTTGCTAGGGCAAGATCCATCCACACAGTTGACGATGTAGGTGTTAGGGTTGGACCTGTGCACCTGATACGTCTGGCTAATGTTGACGGCGTAACTGGCAATGGCCTGCTGGGTAGCGCTCTTGTTGGGGAAGCGCTGCCCTAAGAGCAGAGTGTCTTCATTGAAGCCCCATTCCGCCTCCTCTGGCTGCGGCAGAACCAGGGATGTCGCTGCGATGTCGTCAAATCTAGACGATACATACGCAACGTCGGTGGCCACAACACCACCAAATACACCTCCTGTAGCAACTTCTCCATCAGGCTCCTCTCCAGAACTAGCTGTATCCACAGCCTCCTCCTCGCTTTCAACCTGCTCGGCAAGGTATTCTTGGCAGTCAATACGAGCTGCCCACCACCTTTCCACGCCTTTGTTCGGCTCGAAAGCCTCCGCACTCCTCCTCAAGTCTCCATCACCCACTTGCAAACATCTCCGTCAATAGCAGCGTCTGCATCAACTCCACCAGAACCACCTATGGCGGATGATTCTGTCCTCTCCACAAACTTGACATACACCATCGGCCTGGCGTATATTGCAGCAGCGGGGTTGCACACAACCTCCATGTAGTTGGTCCACGAAGTGTCACTGCTCACCTTCATAAGTTGCCAAAAGGTCTGACCTTCACCACCCACCACCGAGGCATACAATGCCTCAATGTGTAACTTCTTCCTTCCGGTGTCCCGATCGAACGCGGAACGCACACACCTCCTTAGCTCGCATAGACTCATGTCCTTCAGGCCTGGTGCCCGGATCTGGGTCCGATCACAATTTGATAGGTCCGCTCTGTACGGCCCGTCGTGTACGAGACCATCGCCATAGAACACGAACAAGTCTTGAATCGACTTGTTCAGGGAAGATGGCGTTGGGTTCTACGTGCAAAACGAGAAACATAAATAAATAAATACACTTCACTACGTGAGTATTAACCAATAGACAAAAATAGCAGAAAGGACTCTACTGTATCAAGAAACCATGTGATGTTAGTATCAAACTTGAATCGTAATAGATTGGATTAATTTTGCTCCTACTAATTCACATTTAGTTGAGTATTACAGGATTCAATTGTATATATGACGTTGTAAATAAAAACACGGGACTTAAATGGGTAATCAAGTAACAAAAATCATTAATATATTCTACAGTTTGGCTATGTGACTTCTTCTGCTCTTTATTAATCTTTCCTAAATGTATTTCATACTTCTATTTCAATGCTAAATAATATCCCACTAGGTCGAATGGTTTGCATAACTACACAATGTTATTATTATTTTTTTAAAGACAATTCAAATAATTCGTTTATTTACATGGTTTCAAAATAGAGATTTTACTGCATGAAGGATTACCATATTAATCCATACGTGCTAAATTCATCAAATCGTAATATAAACAGAGATGCATGCATACAATGAAAGTACAACGTACTACCGGAGTACCACAGTTAATTACATCAACAATTGTACTACTTAACTGCGCTAAAGTAACGATCAAATAACATCAAGCACATTATTTTCGTGACTAAGACGACATTAACACGACTAATTAAACAATGATATCCACGTTAACTAAACATTTACGTTAACTAAGCATGGCTACCTAACACATTCTACACTCTCAAGAAACTACTACGGTAATAACAAATTCACTACGCTCATTGCATGTGTATTTACGTAATTATTACGAGACCACTAAGCTAATTACATGCTAATCACCTAGCTAAACTAAAATTACCTTTCTTGATGCTCGCAAGATGACCAACAACTTATGCACTTGAAAATCACCAAAAATGCAGCTGAAAACCAGCAAAAATCCAACCGATAACCACCAATCCTTCTTGCCTTCTTTGCCTCTCTCTCGCTCTCTTCTTTCGCTCTCTCGCTCAGGCTGAAGAAATGGAATGCGAACGAGTGAAGTTTTTCACTCGGTTTGTTTTAAAGCCATCAAGGGCTGCAATGAGGCCGGGCGCATGGCACACGGCAGCGCGCTGCGCATGGGGGCCAGGCGAGCATCGCAGGCGCGTGTGGCGCACGCAGCGCAGGGGTCGGGCGAGGCAGCCAGCGCGTGGTGGGCGGGCGAGCTATGCTCAGCGGATGGGACGGCCACCTCCTGCAGTCGCCGACCGCGGAAAGCGCGGTAACATACCATGGTCGAGAAGCACGAAAAGCTGCCAGGGCCCACCACGTCCTGCGGTCGTCACTCAATGCCGCGCTGGGATGATTTGCCGCGGTGCAGAGCTACCTTTCGCGGTCACCGAGCGCAGAAGGGGCCACGCGTCAACACCAGGTTATTCCGTGCTCGTCTGGGGGCTAATTTTGGAAATTCGGAGAAAGGGGGGCTATTTTTGCATTTACGTGGCGCTACAGGGCCAAATCAAAAAAATATTCTAATAGTCATGCTTGCTTATGCTCCTACATGGCAGAGAGTCTCATCTCAGTGCCAGTTCAAAAGTTAGCTATCGCTTAGGATCGTAGAGTTGCCGTTTACGTAGAATGTGTTCTATCACTATGCAAAAAAAAGAGGGTACACGACAGGAATTTCATATTTTTGTTTTCAAGAAAAAAAAAGTCCCATCACATTCTTATGCTCTACCATATGCTTCCAATGGCATCACTAATCTACCATTAGTATGTGACTCTGTGCCACCAAATTTTTTTAAGGTTTGTTTGGAACACAAGAATTTCACAAACAATTCGCAAGAAACAGTATAATTCTCGTAAGTATGTGGCACTGCAAGATCTTAGAGTGCATGTAGTAATCTCATTGAGTACACACATTAATGTCATTGAGTGCACGCAGTAATATCGTTGAGTGCATGCAATAATCTCATTGTGTTCTGGCAACAAGTCTTGAACTATAACTACCTTGTTTAGTATTTATGTTGTAGCAAATACTTTTGTCCATATATTTTTTATTTCTACACATATTTTTAGTATTTATGATGTACCAAATACTATGTTGTATATATAATCTATTAGATCATTACTACAAGATCTTAGATATTAAACAATGATTATCACTGCAACTACCTTGTTTAGACCCAATGCTTCTTCTTCCTACAGTAATGTCAATGAGTACATGTAATAATCTCATTGAGTTCTTGCAATAGTGTCACTGAGTGCATGCAATAATCTCATTGAGTACTTCCAGTAATATCGTTGAGTACTTGCAGTAATATCATTGTGTACTTGTAATCATTGTGTACTTGCAATAATCTCATTAAGTGCATGTAGTAATGTTATTGAGTGCATGCAGTAATCTCATTGAGTTATTGTAGTAATGTCATCGAGTAATGTCGTTGAGTGATTGCATTAATGTCGATGAGTGCATCCAATAATCTCATTGGGTTCTTGCAGTAATGTCATTGAGTTCTTGTAGTAATCTCGTTGAGTTCTTGTAGTAATGTCATTGAGTGCTTGTAGTAATATCGTTGAGTGCTTGTAGTAATGTCGTTGAGTGCATGCAGCAATCTCATTTAGTACAAGCAATAATATTGTGTGTGTAAAATATTAATGAAATTTCATTATGAAATTTCATTTTTATCTCCAAATATTTAAGTCTCCATAATTACTTGAATTTCAGCATTTTCCTTCCTTTTCTTTTTTTCCCTTTTTCTTTTTCTTTTTCCCTTTCCTTCTCTCTCTTCCTCTTATAGTCTTCCCCGCTGTAGTCCCTCTCCCTCTCCCTCGCTCCCTCTCCCTCGCGGTGCTGCCCGCCCTCACGTCCTCCCTCTCCCTTGACAGCGGCGACCGAGGCAAGCAAAGGTGGGCAAGTGTGCAGCAGTGGACGAGGTGAGAGGAGGAGGCGAACCGCCTTGACGGTGATCGAGGCGTGTGGAGACGGGCGAGCGTGCAGCGACGGCGGACAACCTCGACAACAAGTCGCGTGCGTCGTGCTCGTGCTAGCACGGCCCAACAGCGGCCCGATGCCATCATGTCATGCTAGGCCTTGCCAATGGCTACCCGTGTCGTGCCGTCGTAGCCCGAGACCCGTCGTGCCTATACCGTACCCATGACACGGCTCGACTCCTATGTCTACCCGGCAACGAACTTTGCTAGCAACAACGGATGCCTAACTTTGTAACCTCCCCATGGAGCTTTTTCCACTCAGCAAAGAAAAGGAGCAAAATTTGCCCTATTTATCAAGCCAAGACAGGCATGGGCTCCGTGCCATCCACACCACATAGTATAAAAACAAAAATCTATATTATAAAACTGTTATTTCAAGAATATATGGTTTGATTCGTTTGGAACGAACGTTGTTTCTTGTTAAATTGTCGTGTTACAAACAAACCTAAGCATAACAGGAAAATAATAGCAGTCAATGGCCAAAACATGTGTAGGTTGATGCTGCGTGATTTCACCACGCAAGTCACAACTCAAAGTACAAACAAGTATAAAACCAAGCAACCAGCAAAATGTTTTCAATGTTGAGTATCACACCGGTAGACCTTAGCACAACACAACACAACACAATCGTGTCCAACATGTGCTCTAGTCTAGCTCTACAGAGAGTCGAGTAGCCGACTACGACCACACGTACACACCGTGCATAAAATCTCGCACACCTACCAAGCCATCCAAGCCACGCGCGTGTCGGTCCGTTCAAGCCCAACCTACGGTGCCGACTGCCGAGTCGGAAACCCCTTAACTCGGCCTGGCCTGAAACCTCCACCACAAAAGGGGAATTCATTATTTGTCCTTACATTAGATCGGTATTTAGAAAATGCATTCATTCCCGATATAATGCTTTTTTACCCCTCACTTAGTCTGTTTCTTCGTTATTTTGCCCTTTTTCCCCTTTTTTTTAATAATTTCTGTCCGTTTTCCTATTACAAGCCACACGAAAGTATTCTTTTACCCCCTCGGTCGTACCAGCCCCCATTCCATGCTCAAGCCAGACATGCACCCAACCTCTACGGCTCGCGCTAGGGTTCCTCCTGTTCCCCTCGCTTCTCCAGTTGCTCCCAATCCCCTTCTCTTTCGCCTCTGGCGATTCATGTAGCGCAACAACAGCGGCGGGTTGGCAAGGACGGCATGTCGCAGTCGAGCAGTGCCTTCGCGCATTCGAAGGGATGGTCCCAGGTACACTTTTTGGGTTTATCGATGATGAACTTGTCTACGCATTCTCTTTGGGGCAAGACCGGACTTCCCCTTGTCGAGTGCCTGTACTGCAAGAAGGTCGCGTTGCTTTTACAAACGTGTAGGAAGGGGCAAATGCAGGGAAGCTATTTTACAAGTGTCCTATGAACCAATAGAATGTAAGTAGGTCTTTATGGAACTGTCGATTTGGGTTTCAATTAGGGTTTGGTTTGGCCGATTTGGGAGTTGCTTCATTTATTCTTGGGATCCCTTTGCTGTTTGGTTTGCTGTAGGACCAAAAGACTTGCTCGTTCTTCATGTGGACCGAAGAATATGTGGAGTTCCTGACCGAGAAGGGGGTGATTCAAGTGGACACCAGTTCCCCCAAAGATGTAATGCCAGATTTAGTTGAAGCCACATCCCTCTCGAATCACGATTTTGAGGCCATGAAAGCGAGCTCATGGTGTTGAAGGCTTGCGATGGTAACACTGATGCCACCATGTGCAAGGTATTGAAGCAAGGGAGAATTTCTATCACAATTGGTGCTCTCAATTTGTTGGTGATTGATTTAGTTGTTATGTCTGTAATTGTTGTATTAGAGAAGTAGTTTGTTATTTCTACCTAGTAGTTGGATCATTTTTTTCTTGAAATGGAAACTTGATGTGTAATAGGTCTTGATCTTAGTTTCTTGGTTTTGACAAGGTGGTGATCATTTTGTTTGGAAATGTGAACATCATGTGTAATTTCTTCATTGAAAATGGCAAGCATGATGTGGATCATTTCATATGTGACATGGTGATTATTCTCTCTTTTGTATGTGTGTTTATATGCAATGTCCAGATTGGTCCAATTTGTAGATCAGTTCAGATGTGTGTTATCAGGACATACATTTCCAATTGGTATAGGTCTTGCAGTTAGCATACATTTTGTAACGAGCCTGAACAAAGACTTGGCAATTGGTATATGTGTGTTAATATACAATGTCCATATCGATTGCAATGTGTTATCGGGACGAGAACGAACTTGGCCATTGGCATACATAGCCAATATGGTCCATCTATTGGCATACATTTCCATAATCAGTCCAGAACACAATACAAGTAAACTGACATGGCAAATATGGTCCAGAACTTGACCATTGGCATACATAGCAAAGATGGTCCAGAACTTGGTCATTGACATACATAGCAAACAAGTGTAGAACACAACATGTTCACATGAAATATCTTGTTGAATACAAGTCCATACATCTTGACAAAATGCAAGTCTATACATGCGATATTAGGAGTTTATACATCGACAAAATACTAGTTGAACACAAAATGCTAACTTTGCTCATTTCTTCTTCTTGATTGGTGTCAACTTCTTCCTAGGATGTGTCAACTTCTTCTTGAGAGTAGTCTTTGCTAGGACTATTGCTGTGGCTTGGCTATCAACTCCTCTTATTGCCAGTGCTAACTGCCTGCATACATAATACATCCATTGTGAGATGCTAGCTGCCTGCTGACAAAATGCAAGTCCATACATATTGACAAAATGCAAGTCCATACCTCCTAGTGATAGGCCCAGGGATGCTGGTTAGAGGTGCTGGCTGCAATGCGATAAGGGGTGTACCCACAGACACACCTCTGCAGTTCCTTTCTTTGTAGACTTTCTCTTCCTATTGTACACAACAATTACATAAGGCAACAAGGAAACAAATAATGCAAAAAATATAAATGTATCCCACTTGATGTTACCTTTTTTTTGTTTCCATTGAGATGGCAACTGTTAGCACGATGGCCAAGCTCCCCACACCTGTTGCATTTGCACTGCCTTCTTCTTGTACTTGTTTTTCCCTTCTCAAAGAATGATGGAAGCCTACTCTTGCGAGGTCTTCCAACTGATCCCTTCCCAAGTGGAAGAAACAATTTAAAGTCTAGCTCAACTTTGGGCCATTGGTTCTTACCTGTTATTGGCTGAACAACCCCTTCATATGCAGCTTTGAACTTGGTAACTGAGTAGTAATTGTGTACATATCCCTCCATATTTGCATTTCTTTCGGTTGTAATAAATGCCATGCATGAGGGCATAGTTTGCTAGTTAACTGCTACTCCCTACATGTGCACTCGTGTGTAAGGATGTAAACAACATGTTTGTGAACTTCATGATTGTTGTCAACCTCAGTTACCTCTGCAGATTCATGAGATGATGTACCCACCTTCAAATTCTCTAAATTCCTAGCTTTCATATTGAGTTGGTGTATTATGGCTGGGAGAATTCCCCCCTGCAATCTCTCTCCAATTCTCCTCCTCTTATAAAATATTTTCATTATCTTTTCTCTTAGGTTGTCTATTAGTTCCACAACAGTCAAGTCCTTCAGCTCTTTAATCCAACTGTTGAAACTCTCTGCCAGATTGTTGTTGATGTAATCACATTTGATGTCCTTTGAGAATCTATTCCTCATCCATAGCAAATTGTGGTGTTTCTTCAAGTAGACTCTAACCTCGGGACTTGCTTCAAGTATTATTCCCATGTAATAGTGAAATCTATCTGCTTTGTATGTCATAGCAGCTGGATACATGCTACAAAAAACAGGACCATAAAATTTCTTCACAAAGTTCTGCATAAGGTGCCTAAAGCACTCTCTCTGCTCAGCTACAGGGAATACATTCTGCATAGCCTTTTCTAGACATTTACAAGCATCAGAGCATATAGTAAGGGTGGGAAGATTACCTATTGCTTTCTTCAACTGCTACATGAACCAAGTCCAGTTATCAGTTGTCTCAAATTCTATAAAATCAAATATAACTGGAAACATCCAATTATGTCCATCTAAAGTAGTCACTACAGCTAGCTGTCCACTTCATTTGTCATTCAGAGCTGTTGAGTCAACACTCAAGTATGGTTTGCAGCCTTTCAAAAAACCATCAATGTATGGTTTCAGAGCCATGAAAAATCTATAAAAGTATGCCTTGTCACCTATTTGCTATATCAAGAATACTACCAGGTGACCTCAGATCAATCTCCACCTTGAATCTATACAACTCTTCAAAATTGTCCTCCCAGGAACCAAATGTCATATCCATTGCTTTCTGCCTACCAGCCCACACTCACTACTACAAAAAACGTCATCACAGACGGTTCTAAACCGTCATCACAGACGGTTTTGTGAACCGTCTGTATTTATGCGTCTGTGATAACAGGCGTTCATCACAGACGGTTTTCAAACCGTCGTGAAAATAGCCTATCACAGACGGTTCTTAACTAGAACCGTGCGTGATAATACAATCCGAGCGGTTCTTGTTGTTCGTAACCGCTCGTGATAGTTCATTTTCACGACGCTTTTAACAAGAACCGTCGTGATAGTAATTATCACGACGGTTCTTGTTCGTAACCGCTCGCGATAGTTTGTATTGCAAAAAAATCAGCATACGTTGTTTCCATTCTACATAGAACGTTATTTGCGGCGCAATGTGGAGCACCGGGCTATCTAGCACACCCAAACATGATCATCAAGAACCCTAGCACACATTGTGTAGCACACCATGCCATCTACAATTCCACGGCAATAATACCGGAATGCGCTTAGACCTTGGCGGCTCGATCCTTCCTTCTCCTCCTTTTTCAGCATCCACCTCTTAGCATACATCATCACCAAGAACCCCACACTAGCGGCTTCACCCCTTTTCATGCATAGAACAAACCACATCAAGCAAAACATCAAAAGATAAATAATACTCAATATGAAACCAAAAAGGAAGGAGGAGCGAGAGGAGGGGAGGCGGGTAGCTCGGTGTGTGGTGGTGTGTTAGGGCCGGAGGCTGCGGGTCGAGAGGCAAGCACCCGGTGGAGCAAAGGAGGAGGAAGGAAGGATGAGAGCGACTTGAGGTGTAAGGGGGCGAGGAGAGGAAGACAACGTTGGGGTAGCTATAATATATAAGGGCGGCGTCAAAATACTTTGCCTCCAAGCGCAGCGTTTAAAATTTTGAACTCCGCCTCCGCGCTGCGAATCACGAGCGGTTCCATACAAAAATCGTCGTGATGACATATCACGCGGTTCATATGATGAACCGTCGTGATAAGTATATCATCACAAACGGTTCTTAATACGTAACCGTGCGTGATAATGACTCATTACGACGGTTGGTATTAAGAACCGCGTGATTTAGAAAAATTCCAAGCCATGGTAAAATCTAAATCACGCATTTGTTCTTAATACCAACCGCTCAGTAATGAGGTCATTATCACGCATAGCCAGATAAGAACCGCTTGTGATGATATACTTATCACGACGGTTCATCATACGAACCGCTTATGATATGTCATCACGCACGGTTTTTGTGTGGAACCGCTCGTGATTCGCAGCGCGGAGGCGGAGTTCAAAATTTTGAACGCGCGCGCGGAGGGAAAGTATTTTGACGCCGCCTTATATATTATAGCTACCCCAACGTTGTCTTCCTCTCTCCTCGCCCCTTACACCTCAAGCCGCTCTCATCCTTCCTTCCTCCTCCTTTGCTCCACTGGTGCCGCCTCCTCGACCAAGCAGCCTCCGGCCCTTAACACGGCCACCACACAAAGCTACCCGGCCGCCTCCTCCGCTCCCTCCTTCCCTTTTGGTTTCATATTGAGTATTATTTATCTTTTGATGTTTTGCTTGATGTGGTTTGTTCTATGCATGAAAAGGGGTGAAGCCGCTTAGTCGTGGGGTTCTTGGTGATGATGTATGCTAAGAGGTGGATGTCAAAAGGGAGGAGGGAAGGAAGGATCGAGCCTACCAAGGTCCTAAGGTCGCATTCCTGCTATTGCTGCCGTGGAATTGTAGATGGCATGGTGTGCTACAATGTGTGCCGTGGGTTCTTGATGATCATGTTTGGGTGTGCTAGATAGCCCGGTGCTCCACACAGCGCCGCAAATAACGCTCTATGTAGAATGGAAACAACGATGCTGATTTTTTTGCAATACAAAACTATCACAGACGATTCAACAAGAACCGCTCGTGATAATTACTATCACGACGGTTCTTGTTAAAATCGTCTGCGTGAAAATGGACTATCACGCGGTTGCTCAACAAGAACCGCTCGTGATTTATTATCACGCAGCGGTTCTAGTTAAGAACCGCTCGTGATAGCTATTTTCACAGACGGTTTGAAAACCGTCAGGATGAACGCTCGTTATCGCTGCACGCATAAATACAGACGGTTCACAAAACCGTCTGTGATGACGGTTTAGAACCGTCTGTGATGACGTTTTTTGTAGTAGTGAGTGTGGGCTGGTAGGCAGAAAGCAATGGATATGACATTTGGTTCCTAGGAGGACAATTTTGAAGAGTTGTATAGATTCAAGGTGGAGATTGATCTGAGGTCACCTGGTAGTATTCTTGATATAGCAAATAGGTGACAAGGCATACTTTTATAGATTTTTCATGGCTCTGAAACCATACATTGATGGTTTTTTGAAAGGCTGCAAACCATACTTGAGTGTTGACTCAACAGCTCTGAATGACAAATGAAGTGGACAGCTAGCTGTAGTGACTACTTTAGATGGACATAATTGGATGTTTCCAATTATATTTGATTTTATAGAATTTGAGACAACTGATAACTGGACTTGGTTCATGTAGCAGTTGAAGAAAGCAATAGGTAATCTTCCCACCCTTACTATATGCTCTGATGCTTGTAAATGTCTAGAAAAGGCTATGCAGAATGTATTCCCTGTAGCTGAGCAGAGAGAGTGCTTTAGGCACCTTATGCAGAACTTTGTGAAGAAATTTTATGATCCTGTTTTTTGTAGCATGTATCCAGCTGCTATGACATACAAAGCAGATAGATTTCACTATTACATGGGAATAATACTTGAAGCAAGTCCCGAGGTTAGAGTCTACTTGAAGAAACACCACAATTTGCTATGGATGAGGAATAGATTCTCAAAGGACATCAAATGTGATTACATCAACAACAATCTGGCAGAGAGTTTCAACAGTTGGATTAAAGAGCTGAAGGACTTGACTATTGTGGAACTAATAGACAACCTAAGAGAAAAGATAATGAAAATATTTTATAAGAGGAGGAGAATTGGAGAGAGATTGCAGGGGGGAATTCTCCCAGCCATAATACACCAACTCAATATGAAAGCTAGGAATTTAGAGAATTTGAAGGTGGGTACATCATCTCATGAATCTGCAGAGGTAACTGAGGTTGACAACAATCATGAAGTTCACAAACATGTTGTTTACATCCTTACACACGAGTGCACATGTAGGGAGTAGCAGTTAACTAGCAAACTATGCCCTCATGCATGGCATTTATTACAACCGAAAGAAATGCAAATATGGAGGGATATGTACACAATTACTACTCAGTTACCATGTTCAAAGCTGCGTATGAAGGGGTTGTTCAGCCAATAACAGGTAAGAACCAATGGCCCAAAGTTGAGCTAGACTTTAAATTGTTTCTACCACTTGGGAAGGGATCAGTTGGAAGACCTCGCAAGAGTAGGCTTCCATCATTCTTTGAGAAGGGAAAAACAAGTACAAGAAGAAGGCAGTGCAAATGCAACAGGTGTGGGGAGCTTGGCCATCGTGCTAACAGTTGCCATCTCAATGGAAACAAAAAAAAAAAGGTAACATCAAGTGGGATACATTTATATTTTTTGCATTATTTGTTTCCTTGTTGCCTTATGTAATTGTTGTGTACAATAGGAAGAGAAAGTCTACAAAGAAAGGAACTGCAGAGGTGTGTCTGTGGGTACACCCCTTATCGCATTGCAGCCAGCACCTCTAACCAGCATCCCTGGGCCTATCACTAGGAGGTATGGACTTGCATTTTGTCAATATGTATGGACTTGCATTTTGTCAGCAGGCAGCTAGCATCTCACAATGGATGTATTATGTATGCAGGCAGTTAGCACTGGCAATAAGAGGAGTTGATAGCCAAGCCACAGCAATAGTCCTAGCAAAGACTACTCTCAAGAAGAAGTTGACACATCCTAGGAAGAAGTTGACACCAATCAAGAAGAAGAAATGAGCAAAAGTTAGCATTTTGTGTTCCGAACTAGTATTTTGTCAGTATGTATAAACTCCTAATATCAGTATGTATAGACTTGCATTTTGTCAGTATGTATGGACTTGTATTCTGTCAGTATATTTCATGTGAACATGTTGTGTTCTACACTTGTTTGCTATGTATGTCAATGACCAAGTTCTGGACCATCTTTGCTATGTATGCCAATGGTCAAGTTCTGGACCATATTTGCCATGTCAGTTTACTTGTATTGTGTTCTGGACTGATTATGGAAATGTATGCCAATAGATGGACCATATTGGCTATGTATGCCAATGGCCAAGTTCTGGTTCTGGTCCTGATAACACACATTGCACTGATATGGACATTGTATATTAACACACATATACCAATTGCCAAGTCTTTGTTCTGGACTGGTTCTGAAAATGTATGCTAACTGGAAGACCTATACCAATTGGAAATGTATGTCCTGATAACACACATCTGAACTGATCTACAAATTGGACCAATCTGGACATTGCATATAAACACACATACAAAAGAGAGAATAATCACCATGTCACATATGAAATGATCCACATGATGCTTGCCATTTTCAACAGAAGAAATTACACATGATGTTCACATTTCCAAACAAAATGATCACCACCTTGCTGAAACCAAGAAACTAAGATCAGCACCTATTACACATCAAGTTTCCATTTCAAGAAAAAAATGATCCAACTACCAGGTAGAAATAACAAACTACTTCTCTAATACAACAATTACTGACATAACAACTAAATCAATCACCAACAAGTTGAGAGCACCAATTGTGATAGAAATTCTCCCTTGCTTCAATACCTTGCACATGGTGGCATCAGTGTTACCACTGCAAGCCTTCAACACCATGAGCTCGGCTTTCATGGCCTCAAAATCAGTATTCAGAGTGGATGTGGCTTCAACTAAATCTGGCATTACATCTTTGGGGGAACTGGTGTTCACTTGAATCACCCCCTTCTCGGTCAGGAACTCCACATATTCTTCGGTCCACATGAAGAACGAGCAAGTCTTTTGGTCCTACAGCAAACCAAACAGCAAAGGGATCCCAAGAACAAATGAAGCAACTCCCAAATCGGCTGAACCAAACCCTAATTGAAACCCAAATCGACAGTTCCATAAAGACCTACTTACATTCTATTGGTTCATAGGACACTTGTAAAATAGCTTCCCTGCATTTGCCCCTTCCTACACGTTTGTAAAAGCAACGCGACCTTCTTGCTGTACAGGCACTCGACAAGGGGTAGTCCGGTCTTGCCCCAAAGAGAATGCGTAGACGGTTGTTAAATCACAGACGGTTGTTAAATCCAACCGTCTGTGATAACTACCTCATCACAGACGGTTGGTATCACGAACTGTCTATGAAGTATCACAGACGGTTCATCATACCAACCGTCTGTGATGAGGTAATTATCACGCAGCGCTCGTATCATGAACCGCTCAGGATACTTCTGACGGTTCTTAATACGAACCGTCTGTGATAATGATGTATCACAGACGATTCCTTTTGAAACCGTTTGTGATATAACAACACAGACGGTTCCAAAAGAACCGTCTATTATGACCTGTTTTGTAGTAGTGATTGTCTCATATTGCAAAATGACTTTGTACTCGTCCTACAACCTCTCTTGGATTTCTTTGGCCCCTAGATGTAGGTGCTTCCTCAAGGTCCCTATAACCCTATCAACCACCCAACCTTGAGTTGTCATACTGGTCTTCACCTCACTAGTCGATGAACATGTGTGTGCTGAAATGGCTACATGACATGTGCATTACTTATGAAATATAGCAATGATGGTTAGTACCCTGATGGTTTCGCGTTGCTTGTTTCTATAAGCATTAATTGTCCATGGGCAACACACATCCCTGCATCTGCCTCTGAACCTTTTTTGTCAAATTTAATGGTATGGGTGTCAAATTGCCCATTAATTGCAAAATTTATGATAGCCAATCTGAATGTTTTCATGTTTGGAAAGACATCGCCAACACTCATCGTTGGTTTATCCTGATCAATCACATTCCCAGTCTCATCATCCACTGCAATAGCCGCCTCAGTGTAACATCCCAATTTTGGGCTTGTGTTTCAAATGTAAGAAAATGAGTAGAAATTAAAACTTTTTCTTACATCATGTATTTCCTTTGTGTACTGAACAAGTATTGTACAAAAGGTTATGGAAATGCAAGTCACAAGTCTTTTGATCCAATCTTGTTCCTTCAAAAACATTCTTGTCAAATGTTTTGATCATCCTCTGGAAATATTTTTCCTAAGTTCTTGGGATGGTATGTGACCCCTCTGAAAAATTTCACAATTTTTAGAAATTGTTTGAATATTTTAGAGGGCAGTCAAACCTGTTTGACTCTCAGCCAAACCTAAAACCAGTACCTTGTAGAATTTTTGGAGAAAAATACGATGCATAAAAACCTCTGAAAATTTTTCACAAGGTCAATGTCTCGGTCAGCAAGCTCCTGTAAAAATTTCAGAATCTTTGGAGTTATTTTGCTACCCCAAATAAATCCTCAAAAGTCTCACTTTAATTTAAAACCTAAAGTCGATTCATCGCCTTGGGTTCGAGTCGGGCTCGAGTCCGAGCCACTTGACTCTGGCCGAACCACCTAGCTGCACCGAGCCGCATTTTAAAACGTGCGTGCGATATCGGCCGTTGATTCAAATCGCCGCCCACGTTCGTGTGAGCATTCGGACCCTCCGGTTGCATTAACCAATCGGGACCGTTGGATCTCAATCCGACCGTCCAGATTTTCGTAAGCAATCGGACTGTCCGGCGAGCTCTTTTAAATCACAGCCGTCCATCTAAAATCCGACGGTCGTGGTTTGTCTTCTCTGTTCTTCTTCCCCCTCTGTCCCGCCGAGCGCGCGGGCGACAATGGCAGAAAGAGAGAGGGCGCGGGCGGCTTTGATGTGTCACTTCAAGTTTGCTTTCGGCAACGCTCTCTCATGGGCATTTAATGCGCACTGTGCTTTCTCCTCCATTGTCCCGAGTCTCACCGCTCCCATCTTTTCTTGGTCTACAACCGGAGCATGAACCGAGCCCACCATGGACCCGGGTTCTTGCTCGAAACCCTAATCCCTTCCCTATATATTGCCCCTCTAGGTCCTCCTGGTGTTCTTTTACACCACACTTTGCTCTTCTCTGTGTTTGAGCTCAAAACCATCTCACACCTTCAATCCACCATTGTTGACCCGTAGAGCTCCAATGGCGGCCTTGGTGTCCAGTGGTTCATCTTCAACTTTTCTTGCACCCTTTTGAACTCCTCAACCTTCCCTATATTTCCCCTAACTTGATTTTGGGTTGCATTCACAGGAATCACTCAATTTTAAGTTTGGAGATTTTCGGTTGGTTTCACCCCCTTTCTTCTCCAGCTCCCGTAAGTGGTTCTTTTTGCAATTAATTGCTTTTGGAGCCTCTTTGAGCTATAATGAAGCTGTGGTGATGATTTGGGCCCACTCATTTTGCTCAGAACCTCATCTTCCACTTCATCTTCTTCGGCTCCGGTGGACTTCATCGTGTTCAAGTCTTCCCTGGCCATCTTTGGAGCTCCTCTCGGCTAAGGTAGCTTCTATATAGTCCCTAGAAGTCATGGCACTCGCTTCCTGACCGCAATGAGCATTTTTGCTATTTTCATGTTTTCTGAAAATGGCTCCACTTTGTTTTCCGGCCGGCGGCGTTCTAGACCTCCACCGCGGCGAGGTCATCATCATGGGACCGCAACACTATTGCGAACCCATTTTGGTAGTTTAGGGCGCCGCCGCGATCGAGTCGCCGGCGACAAGCCGTGGTAGCCACTCGGGACTTTGCCGCCGTAGCTCCGTTGTCGTCAAATAATTAGGACACGCTAATACCCAATCATTAGAAGTATTAATGGTGTCTTAATCTGTCTAATGTCTCACCGACTTGTGGGCCCTCGTCCCTAAATCGCTCTGCTCAAAATCTTTAGGACACATTAATTGCTAATCATCACTAATCATTGGTCATTAGTAATTAACTAGCTGTCCTAAAAACCTCCCTTAAGTCACTGACAGGTGGGACCACGCGCACTGTGCACGTGTGTTAAACCTCGCATGTGTGACTCTCAGTCACTGACATGCGGCCCCACGTGTCAGCACTCCTGGTTGCATTTCAATCTTGGACCGCCGTCCATTTTGCGATCTGCGGCCCAGAACTTGTGTGCATTCGGACCATCCGGTTCCCCTCATCATTCTTGGTTGTCCATCGCTTGATCTGCGGTCCTGAGCGTGTGTGCAATCGGACCTTCCGACGGGAAGTGCTCTCCGTGCCGTTCATCTTGAGATCTACGGCTGTGAGTGGCCGAGGCAACCGCGCCGTCCGGTTGCATTCTTCCTCGTGAGCCGTTGGATCTTGATCCAACGTGAGCTCTGCTTTGACTTGCGCGCGTGCGCTATTTTCCGTCGCGTGTGGCTCGTTGATTTCGTGATCGACGCCCACGAGCATCCACGTCATTTAGTTTCGGTTGAGTTGGTTTTTATTTCTGTAAGTAATTACTTATCAACTGAAAATTGTATCAAAACTTTAGAAATTCATAACTAATTCTAGATAAATCCTTTTTACATGAAACCAACTGCAATAAATTTGTATTTCACTAAAGTTTAATATAAAAATGCTTTTAGCTATGCTTTTGTAGTAGAAAATTCTGTAATCTTTAATAGCTTGTTTTCTGCTATTTTTATATATTCCAAAATTGTATTAAAACTTGGAAAATGCATATCTTTTCCTGTATATCTGATAATTGAACGGTTTTAACTTTGATAAATTTGTTATTAACTAAACTTTAATCTAAAAATGGTGATAGGTCTAAATCAAGACTAAAAATATGTTAATAGATTTAACCTTATTAGTAGTAATCAAAAATTCATTTAATGATGGAATAGGCACCAGTAATTCCCTGTAAATCCTAAAAATAGAAATTTGATGTTAGGAAATCCCTCTGTTATCATACTATAATGTGAAATGGGTTTTGCATATGTTTATATTTCTGGAAAGTGCATCATGTTAGTTTTGCATCTTAGAAAAATCATAACTAAATCATTTTAACTCCAATTAAGATGAAACCACTTGTATTAGCCTTAAAATGTCAGTGGCAACCTATCATAAAAATTTCAAGTCTAGAAAACCTCTAGAAAATGTTTTTGCTACAGTACCTAATTATGGCCGAAAATGGGTATTTAGATAATATCTTTTACACCACAAATCCAAATTAGGTTTTTTCCAGTTTCTATGTCTAGGTATATTCGTATTTCACCTTGTGTATAAGTTTCGTCGCATTTGGATAATTGTTGCTTGCTCATTGGTTTATTTGTGGCTCGTCTTATTGGTTGTTCTTGGTTCTTTTTGCCTCTCGCTTAGGATTCGACATTTGCGGTAATCCCGAGAACGACCCTCCGCAACGATTTGAGCAACGACAAGAAGGCAAGCGGTTTGATCATGTTAATCCCAGTATTTTAAGTATTTATGTTGATTACAAATTCTATGTATGGATTGCTACTTTGTTTTAATAGTTGGCGTAGTAGATGTATTTCCTTAGCAAATGATTATCCTCTACTACCATGAGCCTAGGTTACTTGCTGTGATTTAGAGTTCATGGATGAGCTCTTGTCACTTAGTAGTTGCGAATTAATTGCTTAGCCATGCTTAGTTTCGGTAGAAATGGGCGGTTATCGACTTGTCGATAACCTTGATCACTTAAAACTTATTATGATTATGATTTCCACCTTGTGCCATGTCTATTTATGAAAACTAAAACTGAAAACAAAATGATTTAGACTTGGGCACAATGGTATGTTGGTGTGATTTTGGTGTGGATGGAATGGTGCTCGAGTCAACAAGGACCGAACATCTTGTTACACTAAACCAAGCATTTTAGCGTGCTAACCACATTAGAGGGTATGGGACCTCTCTTGACTTAGTACTTTGGCGTGTATTGCCCTCGGGTCGCAGGAGGTCGCAGGAGGGATGGTGTTGGGAGCATTGTAGTGTCCGAAAGACTTCACCCGTGATGGGATTTGTTGTCTTCGCTTGCAATGTAAGCGCATGGTGTTTCTACCCATACGAGCGGCTCGTGGTTGATACACAATATTGGAAAAAGTCTCGTAGGACTTAGCCGTACAAGATACCTTGGAAGTGTGCTTTGTGGCTTAAAGGCGGTCTCAAGTGTGGGTACATTGGTACACCTGCAGGTTAAAACTATTCGAATAGCCTCGTCCTAGGTTATGGACACGCTTGGCAAGGTCTTTCAAGAGTTAGACTACAACCTTTTAAATTAAAACTTGATGGGTGGTACGAATCGGGGATTCGTGCTATGTTGTGGTGACTATTGGGATAGTCACTTCCAGGAGGTTACTTGTATGTATCTTTACTTACTGTTACTTTGATAACAAAACATATTTGCAAACTTGCTTTTAAAATGTATTACATTATTGCAAATAAAGTTGGCTTTGTGCAAAATGAGACATACAACCTCCACCTAAATAAGCTTGCATGTAGTTTATGAATAGGTCTGCTATTCCACACGTCAGTCTTGCGGGTACAAAGACAATCTTTGTACTCAGATGCTATGCTTAATTGTTCATTGCAGAGGAAGAAGGTGAGCCCGAGGGCCTCACTTTTGTGAGTGTGTTGTGGTAGCTTATGGGCGACTAGCTTGGCGGCCGTCGGTTGCCTTGTGGGTATATGGCTAACCTGGTCGACTTTTGTTCTAGCCATCTTATGGCGCTTTTTGCTTCATTGTCATTCTTGTATATTGTTCTATTTGGCGGTCGGCTCTCTTTGTAATAACTTTACTTTATGTATGTTGTTGTTGAACTTAGTGTCGCTTGTTGTATGGAAATGATGTGTAATTTTGTGATGATGTGCATATGTTGCAGTTGGGAAACATATGCCCATCGAGGCTTAGAATGTTTAATTAGTAATGCTAGAACCAATTGGAGGTTAAGTGTTACTAGTTAAATATTCCGGTCCTCACAAAGTTGGTATCGAGCCATCTTCGACTGTGAGAAACCCTAGCTTGGTCGCCTTGTAGGATGTTCAAAACCTATTTTCAAGAGTCAAATGGTTTATGAAAATTAAGTAAGTTATCGATTTTACTCCTTATCTATCTTAGTTTTCTTCTCTCATCTTGTTCTAGTTTGAGTTTTGAAAATTGTTTTCCTCTCATCTTCTTCCAAAGGATAGTCCTTATCGTTTAATTTGGGTTTTGGGAACCAGTGAGTTTGGCAAATTGAAGTGTTGGCTGCCCTTCTACAAGGTTTTGAAGCTTCTGGAATGGAGAATTTCGACTAGGAGCTTGGATGCAAAATCTGGACAGCAAGCGTCAATTTCCGGACAGCAAGCTCAAAGGTTCTAAAGAAGGTAGGAAATGAGAGGTAAAGTCAACTAAAACTTGTGGGAATGAAAGGGTAAGAAGTGATACGAGATTAGCTAATGCCTATACTCTATTAGGTGGTTATACCTTGATTTTTGGACTGTTTTTGAGCTAAAATTTAGTCCTGAAATTTTGGGTCTTCTCAAACGATTACTCGTTCTTCCATACGGGTTAGTCGTTTCGGGGAGTTGATTTGTTGATTTTTGGTCCTGTGCTCTTTGGTGTTTATTCTTGAGCCTTTTTATTGAGTTCGGGATGCTTTGCTTTTTATCTCGGGCTTGTAGCTAACTTATCTTAGTGAATCAGGATGGCTGGTGGGACACGAGGCCGGAATCACCGTAGTCCCGATGAGGAGCTTCCCCTCCTCCGACCATGGCGGAAGTCCTTATGCGATCGAACGCAATCGCTCGGAGGACCGCAGGTGTTGGAGGTTATCGCGAAACACCTCCACTCCTCTCGTGCCTCGATCCGGAGGTGGTCACGTGCTTGTGGGGACTTGCGGAGTTCCTCCGCATCACCTCCTACCTTCTCCCGGCCCGAGGACCCTTGGACGCAGACGATCGGTCGCGTCGGTTGAGCGGAAGCTCAACGCTGCTCGCCGCCGGAGCGGAGCGGGCACTTTTCGCATCCCATCACCGGAGGGTGCGGCACTCTCATGGTGGGAGAACTTCCTTGCCATGCACTGCGGGACACGTGGTCTCGTGGGAGGAGTTCCGGCCGACTTTCCGTCGGGCCCATGTCCCCGCCGGCTGATGAAGTCAAGAAGAAGGAGTTCCTTGCGCCAAACAGGCGCAAGTTCGCGGATCGAGTACCTTCACGAGTTCAACCATCTCGCGAGGTACGCTCTCGCCGAGGTGGCCACCGATGAGGCCAAGCAGAGAAGTTCATGGAGGGCTTGTCTCGAGGAGCCGCGGGACAAGCTCTCTATTGTGGACTTTCGACTTCCGCACCTTGGTGGACAAGGCCATCATCGCCGAGCACAAGGCGAGAGCGCTGGGCGAGTCCCGCAAGCGCAAGTGGGAGGCCCAGCGGTCTGCACAGGCCGGCCTCGTTCGTCCCCGAGTTGGGCCTGCACCGGTGGCCCGTTCTTTGGCTTCACCACCGCCGAGGCCTTCGGCACCAGCTCCACGTCCTCCGCAGGTCGTGACTCAGTCGCGTGCGCCTGCGACCCAGCCGCAGGGTGTTCCCCGCAACCCCGCAGCCGACGTCACCTGCTTCTACTGCCACAACAAGGGCCACTACGCGAGTAGTTGTCCTAAGAAGACCGGAGCGGCCCCTCGTCCTAATGGAGGACGCGGCAAGGGAGTGGTCACCCACCGACCGTAAGACCCGGGCTTGGGAGCGCCGAGTCAACCATATCTCGGCCGAGGAGGCACAGAGGCGCCCGACGTGGTGTTGGGTACACTCCTTGTTAATTTGCATCCTCGCTACGCTTTATTTGACTCGGGCCTCGCATTCTTTTATTTCGAGGTCGCTTGTCGTTGATTGTGGACTTCACCGTGTTCCTCCGGGATTCCATCGCGATTCGCTCTCCGGTTCGGAAATGAGAGTCGACCAAGTATGTCGGGATGTTCCTATCCACATCGAAGGAGTGGGATTCTTGGCGAATCTTATCCCGCTCGACTCGGTGGCGTCCGGATGTGATTCTTGGCATGGATTGGTTGTCCCAACACTTGGGGCAAATCGACAGCCGGAAGATTGTCTACCTCACCATCCTTCCGGTGAACAAGTTGGGTTTTCGCGCGCTTGTAGAGCCCCATCTTTATGTCCTTGAAGCAAAGCCGATTGGAGATTCACGACGTCCCCACGTGTGTGACTTCGCGGATGTCTTTCCGAAGACTTGCCCGGGATGCCTCCTGCTCGAGATCCGAGTTTGTGATCGAGTTGTCGCCCTGCATCGCCCCTATTTCTAAGAGGCCGACGCATGCCTCCTAATGAGTTGGAGGAGTCAAGAAGCAAATGGGTGAGCTGCAAGAGAAGGGTTTTGTCCGTCTAGCTCATCTCCTTGGGGTTGTCCATTATCTTTGTGAAGAAGAAGGACAAGACCTCATGCATGTGTGTTGATTACCGTCCGCTCAATGAGGTGACGGTAAAGAACAAGTATCCTTTGCCCCGTATTGATGATCTTTTCGATCAGTTGACCGGAGCACGAGTCTTCTCCAAGATTGACTTGAGATTGGGCTATCATCAAGTCAGGATCAGGGCCGAGGATATTCCTAAGACGGCATTCGCTACTCGTTATGGTCTTTACGAGTACACCGTCATGTCTTTTGGTTTGACTAATGCTCCTGCTTTATTCATGAATCTTATGAACTCGGTATTCATGGAGTATTTGGATAGGTTTGTGGTGGTATTCATCGATGATATCCTTATCTACTCCAAGAGTGAAGAAGAGCATGCTGAGCATCTTAAGCTTGTGTTGGGCAAGCTGCGCGAACACCAGCTGTATGCCAAATTCAGCAAGTGCGAGTTCTGGTTGAAGGAAGTGGCATTCTTGGGCCATGTTCTTTAGCAGAGGTGTGGTGTGGATCCTAGCAAGGTCGGTGATGTGCTATCTTGGGGTCACCAAGTCACCACCGATGTGCGGGTTTTCTTGGTTTGGTGGCTACTATCGCCGCTTTATCGAGAATTTCTCCAAGATTGCGGCCTATGACCGAATTGCTTAAGAAAGACAAGAAATTTGAGTGGTCCGTTGCTTGTGATGTGAGTTTTCAGAACTCAAGAAGCGGTTGACCTCAGCCAGTGCTTGTTCTCCCGATATTCACAAGGGTTTTGATATCTATTGTGATGCTTCGCCGTGGTCTCGGTTGTGTTCTTATGCGGGAGGGCAAGGTTGTGGCCTATGCATCGCGGTAGTTGAGGCCTCACGAACTCAACTATCCTACGCATGACTTGGAATTGGTGCCGTGGTCCATGCACTCAAGATCCGCGGCATTATCGATTGGTAACCGTTGTGAGGTGTATTCGACCACAAGAGCTTGAAGTACTTGTTCACCCAAACAGATCCGAACCTCAGCAAAGAAGATGGTTGGAATTGATCAAGGACTATGACATGGGCATTCAGATCATCCGGCAAGGCCAACGTTGTGGCGTATGCACTCATCGGAAGGTGTATTGCAAGATGTTGATGCTCCAAGAGCAAGCAGCCTACCCTCATTTCGTAATTCCAATACCAATTTGGGTTTGATCGAGCGCGGTTCTCTTGCTACGTTGGTTGTGCAACCAACCTTGGTGGACCAAATCAAGGCGGCGCAGCATGGATGTTGGTGTGAGCCAAATCAAGCGTAACATCAAGGATGGGATAGCCAAGTGCTTTTCGAGGATGAGCGTGGCGTTGTGTGGTTTGGGCAGCGCCTTGTGGTTCCTAAGGTCATGGAATTGCGAATATGATTCTCCGCGAAGCCCATGATTCTCCTTTGTCTATTCATCCCGGGCTACCAAGATGTATCGTGATCTTCGCCGAGATTCGTGGACCCGAATGAAGCGCGAGATTGCCGTGTTCATTGCCGAGTGCGACGTGCGGCCGTCGTGTGAAGGCCGAGCATCGGCGTCAGCAGAGTCTTCTTCACCTTTGCCGTGCTGAATGGAAGTGGGATTCGCTGGCATGGATTTCATCACCGGATTGCCCCGCCGTCCAAAGGGAATGATGCTATTTGGGTCGTGGATCGACAAAGTTGACTAAAGTGACACATTTCCTCCTGTCAAGACTCGGCCGTGTGGGGCCTTTGGCCGAACTTTATGTCTCGAGGATTGTGAGTCTTCACGGTGTGCCAAGACGATTATTTCGATCGTGGTGCACTTTTCACCTCGCGTTTTGGCATAGTCGCAAGAGGCTATGGGGACCCGCTTCACTTCAAGATGACCTTTCATCCTCGGGATCGATGGTCGACGAGCGAGTCAACCAAGTGTTGGAAGATATGCTCGTGCTTGTGTTCTTTCCTATGGGAAGAAGTGGGAGAAGTGCCTACCATTTGCCGAGTTCTCCTACAACAACGACTTTTCGTGCCGCTTTGGGCATGGCACCATTTGAGGCTTTGTATGGGAGGGGATGCAGAACCCCATTGAACTGGTCAGAGACTGGCGAGCGGCAGTTTTTCGGCCCAGATTCGATCAATGAGGCCGAAAGTCAAGTACAGTTGATCCGCGAGCATCTGCGCACGGCCTAGTCCAGACAAAAGAGCTATGCAGATCGTCGTCGCCGTGAGTTGAGCTTTGAGCCCAATGACTTTGTGTATCTCAAAGTCTCACCCTTGAAGGGCCATCAGCGTTTTGGTATCAAGGGCAAGTTGGCCCCTCGATATGTTGGGCCCTATCGCATCATCGAGAGAGTTGGAGCAGTTGCATACAGATTGGAGCTACCAGCTGCACTTGAGGGTGTGCATGATGTGTTCCATGTTTCACACCTGAAGAAGTGCCTCCGTGTCCCGACCGAGAAACTCCGCTGGAAGCTCGATGTGCGGGAGGATTTGACCTATCGCGAGCATCCTGCTCGTATTCTTGAGGAATCGAACGGAGAACAAGGAACCGTGCCATCAAGTTCCTTAAGGTTCGATGGTCAAACCATTTCAAGATGAAGCAACTTGGGAGCGAGAAGATCGCCTTCGTGCAGATTTTCCTTCTTTCTTCTCCGAGTAAACTAATCTCGGCCGAGATTCTTGTAAGGGGGAGAGTTGTAACATCCCAATTTTGGGCTTGTGTTTCAAATGTAAGAAAATGAGTAGAAATTAAAACTTTTTCTTACATCATGTATTTCCTTTGTGTAATGAACAAGTATTGTACAAAAGGTTATGGAAATGCAAGTCACAAGTCTTTTGATCCAATCTTGTTCCTTCAAAAACATTCTTGTCAAATGTTTTGATCATCCTCTGAAATATTTTTCCTAAGTTCTTGGGATGGTATGTGACCCTCTGAAAAATTTCACAATTTTTAGAAATTGTTTGAATATTTTAGAGGGCGATCAAACCTGTTTGACTCTTAGTCAAACCTAAAACCAAGACCTTGTAGAATTTTTGGAGAAAATACGATGCATAAAAACCTCTGAAAATTTTTCACAAGGTCAATGTCTCGGTCAAGAAGCTCTGTAAAATTTCAGAATCTTTGGAGTTATTTTGCTACCCCAAATAAATCCTCAAAAGTCTCACTTTAATTTAAAACCTAAAGTCGATTCATTCCTGGGTTCGAGTCGGGCTCGAGTCCGAGCCACTTGACTCGGCCGAACCACCTAGCCGCACCGAGTCGCATTTTAAAACGCGCGCGCGATATCACCGTTGATTCAAATCGCCGCCCACGCTCGTGTGAGCATTCGGACCTCCGCTGCATTAACCAATCGGGACCGTTGATCTCAATCCGACCGCCCGATTTTCGTAAGCAATCGGATCGTCCGCGAGCTCTTTTAAATCACACCGCCCATCTAAAATCCGGACGGTCGTGGTTTGTCTTCTCTGTTCTTCTTCCTCTCGTCCCACGAAGCGCGCGCGACAATGGCGAAAGAGAGAGGCGCGCGGCTTTGATGTGTCACTTCAAGTTTGCTTTCGCAACGCTCTCTGCGGGGCATTTAATACGCACTGTGCTTTCTCCTCCATTGTCCCGAGTCTCACCGCTCCCATCTTTCTTGGTCTACAACCGAGCATGAACCGAGCCCACCATGGACCCGGTTCTTGCTCAAACCCTAATCCCTTCCTATATATTGCCCCTCTAGGTCCTCCCGGTGTTCTTTACACCACACTTTGCTCTTCTCTCGTGTTTGAGCTCAAAACCATCTCACACCTTCAATCCACCATTGTTGACCCAGAGCTCCAATGGCGGCCTTGGTGTCCAAAGTGGTTCATCTTCAACTTTTCTTGCACCCTTTTGAACTCCTCAACCTTCCCTATATTTCCCTAACTTGATTTTGGGTTGCATTCACAGAATCACTCAATTTTAAGTTTGAGATTTTCGTTGGTTTCACCCCTTTCTTCTCCACTCGGTAAGTGGTTCTTTTGCAATTAATTGCTTTTGGAGCCTCTTTGAGCTATAATGAAGTCGTGGTGATGATTTGGGCCCACTCATTTTGCTCTAACCTCATCTTCCACTTCATCTTCTTGGCCCGGTGGACTTCATCGTGTTCAAGTCTTCCCGGCCATCTTTGGAGCTCCTCTCGCTAAGGTAGCTTCTATATAGTCCCTAGAAGTCATGGCACTCGCTTCCTGATCGCAATGAGCATTTTGCTATTTTCATGTTTTACCAAAATGGCTCCACCTTTGTTTTCCGCCACGGCGTTCTAGACCTCCACCGCCGGCGAGGTCATCATCATTGGGACCGCAACACTATTGCGAACCCATTTTGGTAGTTTGTGGCGCCGCCACATCGAGTCGCCGGCGACAAGCCGTGGTAGCCACTCGGGACTTTGCCGCCGTAGCTCCGTTGTCGCCAAATAATTAGGACACGCTTAATACCCAATCATTAGAAGTATTAATGGTGTCTTAATCTGGTCTAATGTCTCACTGACTTGTGGGCCCTCTGTCCCTAAATCGCCTCTGTTCAAAATCTTTAGGACACATTAATTGCTAATCATCACTAATCATTGGTCATTAGTAATTAACTAGCTGTCCTAAAAACCTCCCATAAGTCACTGACAGGTGGGACCACGCGCACTGTGCACGTGTGTTAAACCTCGCATGTGTGACTCTCGCCATCGACATGCGCCCCACGTGTCGGCACTCTCGTTGCATTTCAATCTTGGACCGCCGTCCATTTTGCGATCTGCGGCCCAGATCTTGTATGCATTCGGACCATCCGGTTCCCCTCATCATTCTTGGTTGTCCATCGCTTGATCTGCGGTCCTGAGCGTGTGTGCAATCGGACCTTCCGACGGGAAGTGCTCTCCGTGCCGTTCATCTTGAGATCTACGACTGTGAGTGGCCGAGGCAACCGCGCCGTCCGGTTGCATTCTTCCTCGTGAGCCGTTGGATCTTGATCCAACGGTGAGCTCCTGTTTTGACTTGCGCGCGCGCGCTGCTTTCCGCGCGTGTGGCTCGTTGATTTCGCATCGACGCCCACGGCGCCCACGCCATTTAGTTTCAGTTGAGTTGGTTTTTATTTCTGTAAGTAATTACTTATCAACTGAAAATTGTATCAAAACTTTAGAAATTCATAACTAATTCTAGATAAATCCTTTTTACATGAAACCAACTGCAATAAATTTGTATTTCACTAAAGTTTAATATAAAAATGCTTTTAGCTATGCTTTTGTAGTAGAAAATTCTGTAATCTTTAATAGCTTGTTTTCTGCTATTTTTATATATTCCAAAATTGTATTAAAACTTGGAAAATGCATATCTTTTCCTGTATATCTGATAATTGAACGGTTTTAACTTTGATAAATTTGTTATTAACTAAACTTTAATCTAAAAATGGTGATAGGTCTAAATCAGCACCAGAAAAATATGTTAATAGATTTAACCTTATTAGTAGTAATCAAAAATTCATTTAATGATGGAATAGGCACCAGTAATTCCCTGTAAATCCTAAAAATAGAAATTTGATGTTAGGAAATCCCTCTGTTATCATACTATAATGTGAAATGGGTTTTGCATATGTTTATATTTCTGGAAAGTGCATCATGTTAGTTTTGCATCTTAGAAAAATCATAACTAAATCATTTTAACTCCAATTAAGATGAAACCACTTGTATTAGCCTTAAAATGTCAGTGGCAACCTATCATAAAAATTTCAAGTCTAGAAAACCTCTAGAAAATGTTTTTGCTACAGTACCTAATTATGGCCGAAAATGGGTATTTAGATAATATCTTTTGCACCACAAATCCAAATTAGGTTTTTCCAGTTTCTATGTCTAGGTATATTCGTATTTCACCTTGTGTATAAGTTTCGTCGCATTTGGATAATTGTTGCTTGCTCATTGGTTTATTTGTGGCTCGTCTTATTGGTTGTTCTTGGTTCTTTTTGCCTCTCGCTTAGGATTCGACATTTGCGGTAATCCCGAGAACGACCCTCCGCAACAGTTTGAGCAACAGCAAGAAGGCAAGCAGTTTGATCATGTTAATCCCAGTATTTTAAGTATTTATGTTGATTACAAATTCTATGTATGCATTGCTACTTTGTTTTAATAGTTGGCCTAGTAGATGTATTTCCTTAGCAAATGATTATCCTCTACTACCATGAGCCTAGGTTACTTGCTGTGATTTAGAGTTCATGGATGAGCTCTTGTCACTTAGTAGTTGCGAATTAATTGCTTAGCCATGCTTAGTTTCGGTAGAAATGGGCGGTTATCGACTTGTCGATAACCTTGATCACTTAAAACTTATTATGATTATGATTTCCACCTTGTGCCATGTCTATTTATGAAAACTAAAAACTGAAAACAAAATGATTTAGACTTGGGCACAATGGTATGTTGGTGTGATTTTCGTGTGTGATGGAATGGTGCCCGAGTCAACAAGGACCGAACATCTTGTTACACTAAACCAAGCATTTTAGCGTGCTAACCACATTAGAGGGTATGGGACCTCTCTTGACTTAGTACTTTGGCGTGTATTGCCCTCGGTCGCAGGAGGTCGCAGGAGGGATGGTGTTGGGAGCATTGTAGTGTCCGAAAGACTTCACCCGTGATGGGATTTGTTGTCTTTCGCTTGCAATGTAAGCGTATGGTGTTTCTACCCATACGAGCTGCTCGTGGTTGATACACAATATTGGAAAAAGTCTCGAGGACTTAGCCGTACAAAGATACCTTCTAAGTGTGCTTTGTGGCTTAAAGGCGATCAAGTGTGGGTACATTGGTACACCCGCAGGTTAAAACTATTCGAATAGCCTCGCCCTAGGTTATGGACACGCTTGGCAAGGTCTTTCAAGAGTTAGACTACAACCTTTTAAATTAAAACTTGATGGGTGGTACGAATCGGGATTCGTATATGTTGTGGTGACTATTGGGATAGTCACTTCCAGGAGGTTACTTGTATGTATCTTTACTTATCTGTTACTTTGATAACAAAACATATTTGCAAACTTGCTTTTAAAATGTATTACATTATTGCAAATAAAGTTGGCTTTGTGCAAATGAGACATACAACCTCCACCTAAATAAGCTTGCATGTAGTTTATGAATAGGTCGCTATTCCACACGTCTGTCTTGCGGGTACAAAGACAATCTTTGTACTCGGATGCTATGCTTAATTGTTTCATTGCGAGAGGAAGAAGGTGAGCCCGAGGGCCTCACTTTTGTGAGCTGTGTTGTGGTAGCTTGCGGGGCGACTAGCTTGGCGGCCCGGTCGGTTGCCTTGTGGGTATATGGCTAACCGGTCGACTTTTGTTCTAGCCATCTTATGACGCTTTTTGCTTCCGCTGTCATTCTTGTATATTGTTCTATTTGGCCGGTCGGCTCTCTTTTGTAATAACTTTACTTTATGTATGTTGTTGTTGAACTTAGTGTTGCTTGTTGTATGGAAATGATGTGTAATTTTGTGATGATGTGCATATGTTGCAATTCTGGGAAACATATGCCCATCGAGGCTTAGAATGTTTAATTAGTAATGCTAGAACCAATTGGAGGTTAAGTGTTACTAGTTAAATATTCCGGGTCCTCACACTCAGCAATATCTTCCTCAATTCTAGTTGGAAGAGGACTTGCCATTGGTACTATTGTTCTAGAATTAACCATGACATCATCATCAGTTCTCAAGCCAAGCAAGATATACATGTCATCCTCACCCATAACAACATCTCTATTATCCTCATCAGATGAAGCACCTTGTGTAATTTCAATAGTTGTCCAATCTACTTTGCCTTCTGATGCCCAAGTGTTGGAAGTACCCTCAACTGGTTGTGATACAGCAATGAGAGTAGGAGAATGAGGTGTATTGGAGGCATAAGGATCATCTGCACTGATATCAATGCTTGCTGCAATTCGGTCATTACCTCTAACAACTTCATCAAGGCCAGTGATAGTAGACTGACTGCACTGATATTTGGGTTTGTGGACAACCTCTACAAACAAGAACAAATATTTAAGGTTCCATAGGTCCATTAATGCCTCCTACAACTCATGTGTGTACAGGAACTTGACATGTTCATCGGTTATCTTGTCAACTCCGTAAGCAAATGCCTCCTGAAAAGGTCCCCAAATAATCATTTCTCCAAGATCAGCATAGAACTTGTCAATCATGTACCCCTTAATATATACTATCCACTCCAAATCTCTACGTTGCATAGTCATTGTACTACCATCGTTCAACACCGCAATGTACTTCCCAACTCTAACGTTTATCCTAAACACTATTTCAGAGTCAATCCTACCAGAATTGCACGAGAGAAAAACAAAAATTTCGAGTTAGTGCAACTAAATTGCTCCCAGCTACGTTGTTTACATGCATCAAGCAAAATAGAAAGGGATAGAGATCAACGAAACAACAATGGTAAACATACCCGACTAGGATCTCCTTCAGATCTATGGCGCGCTACTAGCTTGCTTCGCCACCACACCCAATCCACATCCACCAGTGCTGCGCCGCCGCCTTTGAGTGCTGTCGGGAGCGTGAGAGCAGAGAAGAGAATGGGGGTGGGGGGTGGGATCTAGACCTATTTTTCGGTGCGAGTAGGGGTTAGGTTAGGTCGAGTGCGAGGGGAGCAGGGGGTAAAAGAGTATTTTTGTGTGGCTTGTAACGGAAAATAAGCAGAAATAATTAAAAGAAAGAAAAAGTACAAATAACAAAGAAACGGACTAAGTGAGAAGCAGTGCATCGGGAATGATTTTATTTTATGAATACCGACGTAGTGTTTGTGCAAATAATGAATCTCCCAACGGAAAACCCCAAATCCGCCGCCGCCGTCCTTGATGCGCCTCTGCTCCAAGTTCGCCGCGCTGCTCCGTAGGTCCCGCGCGTTCGCCACCACCGCCGCTGCCGCGTCAGCGACAGCCACCGCGTCGGCCAACGGGATGGAGGAGGCGGCCGCGGGCCCGCTGCGCACGCGCGTGTACATCATCGGGAGCGGCCCGGCCGCGCACACGGCGGCCGTGTACGCGGCGCGGGCCGAGCTGAAGCCCGTGCTCTTCGAGGGCTGGCTCGCCAACGACATCGCGGCGGGCGGGCAGCTCACCACCACCACCGACGTCGAGAACTTCCCGGGCTTCCCCGAGGGCATCCTCGGGGCTGAGCTCATGGACCGCTGCCACGTGCAGTCCGTGCGCTTCGGGATCAAGATCTTCTCCGAGACCGTCACCTCCGTCGACTTCTCGTTGCGCTCCTTCCGCGTCGCCTCGGACGACACCGTCGTCCACGCCGACACGGTCGTGGTGGCCACCGGCTCCACTTCACCGGCTCCGACGCGTTCTGGAATCGCGGCATCTCGGCGTGCACCGTCTGCGATGGCACCGCGCCCATCTTCCGGAACAACCCCATCGCCGTGGTCGGCGGCGGGGACTCTTGCCATGGAGGAGGCCAACTTCCTCACCAAGTACGGCTCACGCGTGTACATCATTCACCGCCGCAACGCCTTCCGCGCGTCCAAGATCATGCAGGCCCGGGCGCTCTCAAACCCCAAGATCCAGGTCATGTGGGACTCCGAGGTCGTGCAGGCCTACGGCGGCGCGGACGGCGGTCCGTTGGCGGGCGTCAAGGTCAAGAACGTGGTGAGCGGCGAGGTATCCGACCTCCAGCTGGCCGGGCTCTTCTTTGCCATTGGGCACGGCCAGCGACCAAGTTTCTCGGCGTGACAGCTGGAGCTCGACTCCGATGGGTATGTGGTAACCAAACCCGGCTCCACGCACACTAGTGTGAAGGGGGTCTTCGCCGCCGGGGACGGTTCAGGACAAGAAGTATCGCCAGGCCATTACTGCCGCAGGGTCAGGTACACTATCGGAAGCTTTCTTGTAGTTTTGCTGCTATTTTACTGAATAGATGTCAGAGTGATGCATACTAGTAGGGTATAAGTTGCATCTTGAGTCTTGATGAGTGATGACGCTGTGTAACTATGACACGAAGTAGTACCGAGCTAGCGTATCGGCATTTGGATAAAAGGTCTTCGCAACTTCACTGAACAAGGGGTCAGGAATAACCGAACAAGTCTTGCTTTCTGGTGACAATCAGATGTGTTTGAGCTGGCCGGGTAATATGGTTTTTTTTGAATTTGATGATGCATCTTGAATTTGAAGATAGGTTGCAGGCTTGGTGTTGCTTTGCGCAAAGGAATATAGTTGACTAAAAAAAATCTAAATTACCAGGACGGCGCTTGCAAATTGATTACTTTCAACCCTTCATATGGGACTCCGGGGGGCAATAGTGTAGTATTGGTTGATAAGGTGGTGCTAATAACAAAATAGTAGTAATTAAATCTTATGCCTAATGTTCCCTTCTATCTGCATCCAAAATAATCACATAAAAATATTTTTCTCCTTTCTAGGTTTCTTAAAAATAGAATATGAGATTCTCTTTGTGAAGGTCGTATACATAATGTTGTTTTCTGGAATTTCGTCCTGATTGGAGTAGTTAGATCCTAAATTATTGTCGCCACAAGCTAAAGCCTGTTAAAAGTGGTCAGCGAACGGTGGCATGTCCCTGGAGCATGTGTTTACTTGTAAGTTATAAATAACTTATAAGCTTAAGCCTGATTTTCTCCACTAGTTTTCTTTCTTTTTTTTTAACTTTTTCATCCAGAGGTTTCCCCCCAGATTTCTCTTTTCTTAGGCTTTCCCCAAAGTTTCTCTATTCGGAGGCTCTCCCCTGTTTTTCTTAGATACCCAAATTGTGAAGATTCCAGTACATGCTAAACCTAACAAAACAGGGTCTTGAGAACTTCTGCCTGCTCCTCGTTCAAATTCATGAGATACCTTTTCTATGCTATTGTTTGCAAATAACATTCCAAGATTAGAGGACTTCAGAGAGTTTCAAGGCCAAATGGTAGCAATCAAGCTCATAACGCCTTAATTTACAATAATTGGTTTACAAAATTGCTGGCCAACCATTTTAAACTTTATAAGCCTATCAGTAGTTCACTGATCATGCAAGAGCAACTATCACAATGTTGCTGGTATCTTGATATCAAATTAAGATGAAGTAGTTGGACAATTAATGTGCAGATGGACTTTGCACCAAGGGCAATTCTCATACACAGGCAGCAAAGCAACTTTTCTACATCTATTTTGGACTAAGGTGTGGAGGCTGTCTGTGGTGTTATACAAGCTACATATGAGCCCTTTTAATTTGCAAACAGCATGCATTCAAACAGCATGCATTCTGTCCCGTCAAAATAGTCTGTTGGAACTTGGAGGTAATCGCTATACTGCAACAATTACCTTAGAAATATGTATGTAGTCTGGTTGGATTGTCCAAATCATGGATAGGTGGGTATGCCTGGGGGAGTTGAACAAGGCATCAGGTTCAACTTTCCTGTGACGAATATGATTTATTATAGGCTGTTCTAACGGACAACAAGTAGGATAGTAATACCATTGTACCAAGGCAGAATTGAGTACTTCAATAAAATGGCCCACGATCCAAGAAAACATCAAAGTTAAAGAATAGAAGCCTATAGTGGAAGTTACATGGAAAGGGCACCATGTAATTTGTATAACCACCTCTGTGGCTGCATCTGTTTGATTCTTGCTTTCAAAAGGTACAGTAAGAGTAGTATATCAAAATGTAGGATAAGGGCACTGCCATTTTTCAAAAAAGTTGCAGCAATTGCTTCAGAAGAGAGCATGAAATGCATCTCTATTGATACACAGAGACGATGCTAGGCTGTTGTCCAAAGCTGACCTGCTTGAATGAACACTTTGTGAAATATTATGTTCTCTGTTTTTTTTTTCCATTCTTTGATTGACCAAGGAATAATTTGCGTTCACACTTCTGTTATAATTAAGAAGTCCATGTTTTTTTAATCAATGTTCAACTTAGTACTTAGTAGTTAGTACGATGAGCAGGATCCTTCGTCCGTTGCATTAGTTGTTTGTAAAAGTGTGTTTAGAAGCTCTGGGACTCTTCATATTAAGCTTGAAAATGGCAGTACCTGTTGGCATTTTTATTCTTGGGAATTAGATTGTTCTGATGACATGTAGATTCTGAGAATGAATTTCTAATTCGATGATATACACATGGATGGTGCAGGTTGCATGGCTGCTTCAGATGCAGAGCACTACCTGCAGGAGGTTGGAGCACAAGAGGGCAGTTCTACAAAACTCTGTGGTTGGTGCCAAAACCTTCACTCTAAGGCTCTATGTCGTGAATTGTGGCTGCTCCACAAAAAACAACAGATTGTTATTGTTTTAGGTCTCAAATTTATGATACGTTGTTGGAAATTGATTCATATGTATCGATGATTTCACATTGTTCACAATTCATGAACTGCAAGTTACGAATTTGTCAATCCTGGTAACTGTAAGGAAGCATCGGCGTTGCTACAGATATCACTGTACACATTATTTGCGCTATGTTGGTGGATTTTCCTTGCTGATTTGGTCAATGGCTGTGGCTCAGTGCAGTTCAAAGAGAGACCATAAACATTTGCTTGGCCAAGAAAAGGGCGCCAGGCGGTTTGATTGAATGCATTTTGTCTATTAAATGGTGTCGTGGTAATAAAATTATCAGACGGACCTGGGGAAAAAATGGTTCGCTATTATTTTTTGTTGAAAGAATCAGTATTACTAGTTACCTTTCTGTTTCTGAAAATATTATCTTTTGCATAGTATGGTTTCTTTGCAACGTTGGACCAGAAATGATGATCATCCCATCATAAAAAACAAATGGATGATCCATGACCCAATGTGTTAGCCGCGGGGAAAAAATCGCTGGCTCAGGGCAGGGCCTAGAGCTCCATCTCAGAAGGCCCTGCTTAAGTTTTGCCACATTACAATAACACAAATCTAAGAGTAACTCAATCTTTTTCACTAGATTCTGAAAATCGGTTTGGACATGATAGGACGGCATCGTGGGATCAAGCTGTAGATATTAGATTTTACTATATTTATATAGCATATATATTTAGAATAAAGTTATCATATTACATCTTAATAATACCTTTTGAGCTTTGATTTGCAGAGACGTATCAGCTCGAAGGTTCTGAAAGACTGGTCTCAAGACCACACCATCAGAACCTCAACGTAACAAACCTCGGATACCGGACGGCTCCCCACGGTACAGGTACGCGCCATACAACGCATGCCAATATACCATAGGAACACTCCCTTGTATAGAGGGTTGGATTCTCTCTTGTTCTTTACATTCCTTCCATCATTTGAGGTTTTTTTCTAGACGAAAATCTTTAAGACCCCATTTGACACGCAGGAATTTTCCTTTGTTCCTGTGGGAATTGAATTGTATCTTTTCAAATTCATGTAAAATTCTTGCAAACAGACAGTTCTTATCAAATATAGATCAAACTGATAACAAAATGCAAAAGGAAAAACCTGTGTTACATTGTTTTCATCTACTTTAATAATGCTATTTCTCTGCTTAATTTCTTGGAGAGGAAACAGTAACCACATTATACGCAGATGCTGGATGCCAATATGCCCCGTCCGATTTTGCATGTTTCCATTTTATTTGTTCAAAACTTCCAAAGCTAATATGGGGATGCATTTTGCCAACATTATCACTTGGTGATTCAATTCTGCCGATCAGCACAAATAGCAAAATAATGTTTGCGCTATATTAGGCATAACAAGAACTAGATGATCTTGATACACCTCACAAAAAGATAAGCTCTTGATACAGATTTGTGGGCTTGAATTGCAAAGTTACCAATTTACTCATATCCAGAATGGTAATAAAAGCATATAATCTCTAGCTTTATGTTGCGTAATCAATACGAGTACAATAATACTGGATGAAGCATCAAAGACAAAACCCAAGCTAATAAATGGTAATGTAAGGTACTATACAGTAAAACTGCTGGAACCATGTAGCAAGAGCATGCCCACCAGAAATGCCACTGTACGGACTGAACTTGCCCGTAGAGTCAAGCAGTACGAGTCCTGAGAAAAAGAAACAGGGAGCAGCAGTCCAGGACAAGGAACACAGAAAACATTCAATGTGCTTGTTTAAGGCATGGCTAGGTTACGCCCTATGAATTTTCGTTCTAACAGCCACTTGCAAAAATAACACTAATGATCTAAGTCTATGAATTTTCGTTCTAACAGCCACTTGCAAAAATAACACTAATGATCTAAGTAACAAATAGAGTAATAAAATCTGAATCACGTGTAAACTAGTTTACATCGGAGAATTGCCCAAATACATGCATGCACATCCCATGTGATGTGAATGATCAAATGAATATTCACTTACGCAGATTGCTTCCATTTCTCTGGAAAAAGGGATGTTGAAGGCAATGTTTACATCACACCAGAAACCTGCGTAAATTTGCTTCCATTTTATTCAGTTCAAGCAAATGTTTCTTGAAGATAAAGTTCATTCGGAGAGTGCTTATTCATCAAGTACTATTGAAAACTTTAAATCTCCTCCATATTTTAGATCGAGGGAAGCTACCAAACATCTTTCCAAAATTATACTACTGTAGAACCAGCAGCAAACTACCAACAGTCATAAGAAGGTAATATTTTATGCTTAAAAACAACAAGGAACATAGTTCCGACATTGCACTGATTTCTGAAAAGTTAGTAAAAGTGGCAATGCCTTCAGTTCCTTACTTTACACTTAAGTTGTCCAACCCACTAAATCTAGGCCTAGATGTAAACTTCATGCCCAGCCAAAACATTTGTAACATAAGCACATAATAGTGCAAGTATTCAGCAAAGTGAGTGTAGGAACTCCTAAAAAAAGTGAGTATACTAACAGCATTCCAAGTTGGACTAGTGTTAAGTGTTAACCTTTGCAATGGCGATTAAAAATATTCTGTTCCAGTGTGGTTCAGCCAAATGAGATGGGAAACGAAGGCCTGTTCTCAGGCTTCAAAAGCAGTTTCTTCAATATGTGTTAAGCTAGATGTAGTTTCTCAACCCTTTCATCTAATGAAAACTATTTTAAATTCATTAGGTTCATTCCTATTAATTTGCATTGTGAAGGAGCAAGTATTTGAAAATTCAGGTGTATGGCAATTTTAATTTCTCTCTCAGGCTCAGCTCCTTGTATTGGTAGAATACTAGAAAGATCTCGCCAGACCATTCATTCAACGATTGCAGCTAATTTCGTCCACTTCTAAGTTAATTAGTTGGTTTACTAATCTCACTCAGAATATTGCAAATTTTGTTATACCTAAAACCAACTACTCTAGATTGACTAATTAAGAGAACTAACTGGTAAAATAATAATTGGCAAAGGGAATACAAGGAATTATGGAAGAGCTAGCATAAAATGCTATACATAATTACTCGAGGAATAATCATTTAGTAGCAGATGTTAAATTAAACTTAATGAACTGAAGGTAGCCTTGTAATCTCTTTCAGCATATGTATATAGAGCATGCACAATTGTATCTCAGCAGAATTAGTGTCAAGTGTCAACAACTGCTAAGCTCATGTATAACCATGCCTTTTGTTTCTGTAAGAGGGAAAGAAATGAAGACCATATTGTTTTAAGTAGCATAGCATACAAAAGTTCAAATCAAACCAAAACCACTTCAACCGAAGAGAATGAACAAAACTGTGGGACACATGACACGTCCTAGCAATAACTACATCTGACACTTTAAGCGTTCTGATCAACACAGAGAGCAAGCAACTGAGCAAGAGAGAGAGGGAGGGGATTGCTTTGACCAAGAAAGGAGGTGGCCTGGCCCTTGGTATCCAAAGGACAAAAGTTGCAAAGCTGAACAAATTCCAAAGCTGTGCAAGACTCCACCCCCAGACTGTGCAAAAGCAACGGTGTCTCATCTCGTTTTTCCTCTTCAAGGGGCTGGAGCAAGAACAACCTTTCCAGGATTGTACTTGGAGAAGAGGGGCAGAAGCAGCAGATCGTGAGGATCTTTGCAGCTTCAAGCTTTGATACTTTGTGGTTAGTCACCCCTCTGGCAGTTGCAGCTACAGGTTTAAATGATAGCGTGCACCTCTGCGACTCTTTCCCTCTGCACAGCTACTAACCGTAGACTTCTGGGTCTCTGTGAACACCCAACAGCTATCATGCTTTCAAGCATGCAACTACCAAGAAATAAAAGGAGATTGACGAGACCTGGCGTTAGCTAAGTGAGAGGGTGGTCGCCCCTCTGGTCTAGGTTTTATCTTTTGGAATTGAATTCAGTGTTTCTCACTTAGAATAATTTAGTTGTAGGTTTAAAATAGTACACATATATGTACATTTAATAGTTAAAATATGTGTTCGTTTTGAGGTCTAAATCTCTGTTCTAAATTAGACAGACATGTGTTAAGAATATATACATATGTGTATAGTAGCGTGTGGTGTGTGTTTACGTGTATACTTAAAAAAAAAAAGAGATATTGACTAAAGGAATCAGCGCTTCAGTAGCCCCACCATGCCAGTTGTATCAGGCCCCTACTCATTTCTATCGAGGGAAACGTAATGCAACTTTCTATGGGCAAAGAAATTACAGGTTACAAACAGCTAAACATACTTTTGTGTGAAATTGACGAGACGTGGACGTTAGCTAAGTGAGAGGGTGGTTGGTCTGGGTTTTATCTTTGGAATCGAACTCAGCGTTTCTTACCTATAATAATCTAGTTAGATAGGTTTAAAATGGTACACACATATGGGTATATTTAATAGTTAAAATGTATACTCACGCTATGTAAGATCTAAACCTTTATTCTATATTAGACGTGTGTTAAAGATATGCTTACGTGTGTAGGGGCTGACGGAGATACGGTGTGTATGTTTACGTATGTGCATCCATCGTGTACTTAAAAAAGAGATATTGATTGATCGAATCAGAGCTTCAGTAGCCCCCACCATGCCAGTTGTATCAGGCCCCTACTCATTTCTATCGAGGGAAACGTAATGCAACTTTCTATGGGCAAAGAAATTACAGGTTACAAACAGCTAAACATACTTTTGTGTGAAATTGACGAGACCTGGACGTTAGCTAAGTGAGAGGGTGGTTGGTCTGGGTTTTATATTTGGAATCGAACTCAGCGTTTCTTACCTATAATAATCTAGTTAGATAGGTTTAAAATGGTATACACATATGGGTATATTTAATAGTCAAAGTGTGTACCCACGCTATGTAAGATCTAAACCTTCATTCTATATTAGACGTGTGTTAAAGATATACCTACGTGTGTAGAGGCCGGTGGAGATGCAGTGTGTATGTTTACGTGTGTGCATCCGTCGTGTACTTACAAAAGAGATATTGATTGATCGAATCAGAGCTTCAGTTGCCCCCACCATGCCAGTTGTATCAGGCCCCTACTCATTTCTATCGAGGGAAACGTAATGCAACTTTCTCTGGGCAAAGAAATTACAGGTCACAAACAGTTAAACATACTTTTGTGTGGAATATCAGTGCCTCAAAACCAGATGATAAAATCATGGATTGTACATCCCGTAGGTTAATAGATAAAAAGGCTTAAAATGTATATCATTAGATGCAAGACATAAAGAGCATTGGTGACATAATATAGGGAGCTCTTAGAAGATGTCAAGAAATTTGTTATTGGTCTTTTTTTTTTTTTTGGCTGAGGGAATTTGCTATTGATCTAGGCCATCCAGATTCAACATGATGGCTACAAGTATCATCTTATAAGCTAACTTTAAACTAGGATAACTAAATGGTGCATGCCAAAATTACAGGGCCGTTTGGTATGATTCCTAACTAAATGGTGTTTTGTTTATTACCACAATTGAGTATTGGCGCGCACATGTCATACACTGAGTTTTTTTAACTAACTTTGACACACTTGCGACAGCCATTTTGACTAAATTTGGTAGTAGTAAAGTTAGCCATTAAACAAAATTGCCACATCAAGAAGTTCGGTATCTCTTTCACTCTTTGGAATTTGAATGAAACCATATTAACACTTCCTTATAGAAGGCTCTTTCTAAGACTTCCTTAACACAAGGTGCCCTCTACTAGCCTATATGAAGCAAAAAAAAAAAAAAACTCACTGTTGAGATTTACCTCTGGTAGAGGTAAGAACTGCATTAGAAAAGCCACACAAAGAACAGTTGGGTATCTAGGGGGCCTGAATCTGCGCATCTACAGACAAAACAAAGTAGGACTAGGGACAGAAGGCTTTTGGTGTCTTGTCCTGCCGAAACTAGTACTTTTCTGCAGGGAGGACTGATGAAGATTGGCACCAGTCTACATTCGCAAGAGAGAGAAAAAACAGTATTCTGAACGTATCCCCGGGCCTACACTAGGGTTTGAAATCTTGACCTGGTCACTCCTTTTTTCAGACTCGACAGGACAGAATTGAGCAAAAGCAGGCAATTTCCAACGTGGGTGTGACACCGGAGGAAGCAAAGACTGGAGACATATTAGGTGCGGTATCACATGAGTAAGACTAAAAGGTTGCGAGTTTTAACCATTCGAGGCAGACAAAACCGGGCACGGCCTGTGAAAAAATCTCGCCGTATTTGTTTATAAAGTTAATAATATGATAAACGTATCGCTGTGTATATAAGTAAAGACTGAAGTAAAAGTATCTATAATTTTAAGTTCGTAATAACATTGTCTAGAGTAATTGAGAATATTTTATTTATAAAACCAAAGTTTTTCACGACTTTGATAATACAGTCTGCAATATTATCAGCCGTGTGTGCTATATCAATTAATTTGAAACCTATAATTCTTTTTTCATTATCTAATCATCATTAACATAATGAGCAACTACACTAAGATAATCCTTCCTAGCGCGGCCACTCCATATGTCTGAGGTCAGGGTCACCGAAAATATATACATATCAAATTTATCCTTTAATTTATCACGACGTTCATTGTAGTATTTTACTAAATTCTTATTTGTTGTCTGTCTAAAAACAGAAGAGAATATGATTATACGTAGTTCTAATGTAAGTTTGAAAAGCATTAGACTCCCCAAAGACTAACAGTAAATCCTCAGAACTAATTAAATGACAGAGAGATTAATAGGCTACCTCAGGATCGTAGTCCCAACTACATATCACACCGTCGGGGTTGTACTGCAGTTGCGTCTGCCTCATCAACAATCCTTGCCTTACATCTTATAGCATGTCTTTGCAAGTGCATCATCCCTCCTATAGACTTTGCAGACAATTCCTGACGATAAATTTTGCAAATAACATATGATACATCATTTTCTTGTGCGTCTGGCTTGGTTGTCCTGTCGAAATACTCTCAGACTCCGATGTAGATGGTTTCGACCTCTTTGCTCCGGTAGCCGCCAACAAAAATGCTACTATAAAGCCTAATGACAGAACTCCATCTTGCCCTTCCGTTAAAACCTCCGATTGGTTTGAGGTAGCGGTAGGCTCTATAGATGCAACATCCTCCGGTAAAATTTCATACTCAGTGAGAGCGAAGATATCATAATTTTTTATAACAAAAAGTGCAAAATCGAAACTAACGCAATTATTATTTTCATCTTAGCGTAACAAATAGTAACAATAAAAATATAAAAAAACAGAATTATACCTCTTTTGATGAATTGCTGCCAGAATTCGAATTTCCCAAAATTTAACATTTTCTTTTGAAATTACCAAATTATCTCACAACGAATTTAAATTTTCATAACATAATTTGAAAAAGAAATTGAGAAATGGATGAATGCTGAATAGGGGGGTTATGGTGCCTATTTATAGAAAACATTATATATTTTTTTTGCTATTTTTAAAAACCCAAATGGTAAAAAAAACGATCGAAATGTTACGGGCCAAATGGGTCGTGTTGTGCTGAGCACGGCCCACCGTGCCAAAATAGCCTGCAACGGCTATTTCCCAGTCGAGCCATGCCGTGCGAGGCACTACCTATCGTGCCCGACGTGCTTAGTGTGGCCCAACAATCTGCCTCCCTCTTCTCTGTCTCTTCTTTCCCGCAAGCCGCACCGCCCGGCCACACGCTGCCGCGGCGCCTCTTCCCTCCACGGCAGCGTGCTGGCACCGCCCAGCCCCCTCCCTCTTCTCCATCCCTCTTCCCCGCCTCCCTCTTCTCCCCTTCCCCGTAGCATCACACGCTGGTGCCCCACGTGCCCAGTGTCGCTTCATCTTCCCAGCCTCGCCCGTGCGCTCGGTTCTCCCTCCTCCCTCTTCTCCTTCCGCGTCGGCGCCGCCCCGCCGTCTCCTTCCTCTTCTCCCTCCGAGCCCACGTGAAGGATCTAGACTCGTCATTATGTGTTAATGGAATATTTTGATGATCAATGACAAATGTGCTTGTGAGACTAACACTTTTATTATTGTATCATGTTTAGTCTCAGCCTGGATATAGAAACAAAAATCCAAACAGGTACATATCGATAAATGACAAATGCACCTGTGAGACTAACACTATTATTATTGTATCATGTTTAGTCTCAGCTTGGACATAAAAGCAAAAATTCAAACAGGTATGTATTCATTAATGACAAATCTATTTTGTGGAACTAACAATTCTATTGATCATCTATTGCTTAGTCTCGTTTGGATATAAAGATGAAAATACAAAAGGTATGTATTCTACTTCCTCCTATTGTATTCCTCGAATCCAAAATATAGGTTGAACTCCACCAAGGATCTAACTTGGATATGTGCATATGTTTTCACTACACATTTGTGTATGCACACATGTAGAGGGAGTTCATTCTACATTTTGTGGTTTTATTAGTATTGATCCATTTTCTCTTTCCACAAATATTAAGGATCTTTAGTTTGAAACATATCCTTGAGTATATTTAACTTGTGTAGTTAATATATTCATATGAGTATATGAGAGCATATGAGACTTGTGTGGTTTATAGATGCTCATATATCCTTGAATATATTTAACTGGTGTAGTTAATATATTCATGTGCATATATACAATTTGTGTAGTTCATATACACTCATGTTGAGTATATATAACTTGTGTAGTTCTTATATACTCATACCAATTTATATTCAATTACTTACAATTGAAGTGAATATTATCGATTACCAAAGAGGAAAAGTGTGAGGACCCTGATTTATTTGACTTGTAATGCTTAGCCTTCCATTGACCCTAGCATCACAAAACAAATAAACCAAGCCTCGAGATATGTATGCTTCCCAGAAATGCAGCATACACACCCCGTTACAAAATCATGCATCAATTCCATACATCACAATATAACAAGTCTAGAAAACGACATACATAATATAAAGTTATTACAACAGAGCCGATTGGCCAAAAGACATAAAGGCAATAATAACAGCGGAAACAAAAGTGCCATAAGATGGCTAAGACAAAAGCCAACCGGTTAGCCACATAACCACAGGGCAACCGACCGGGCCGTCAAGTTAGTCGTCCATACCGTAGCAAAACTCACCCAAGTTGATCCCTTGGGGATCAACCTTCTTCCTCTGCAACAATTAAGCAAAGCAAATGAGTACAAAATTGTACTCGCAAGACTTACGGGTAACAAAACCTAGTTACTACTACATGCAAGCTTTAATCAAAGGATAAGGCTCAAGGTTAGTTTTCAGCATGAAGCAAGTTTTATTTGCAATAGATAATAATTTGAAGGCAATTTTAACAATCTAAAATTTATTTGCATAAATAATCGCGATACAATAAGTAATACATACCACAACCTGGAGATGACTAACCCAATAGCCATCACAACCATAGCACGAATTACCCATTCGTACCACCCATGTCAAGTTTTAATTTAAAAGGTTGTAGTCTAACTCTTGAAAGACCTTGCCAAGCGTGTCCATAACCTAGGACGAGGCTATTTGAATAGTTTTAACCCTGCAGGGGTATACCAATGTACCCACACTGCATCGCCTTTAAGCCACAAAACACACTTCAGAAGGTATGCCGGCACGGTTAAGTCCTACGAGACGCTTTCCAATATTGTGCATTGACTACGAGCCGCTCGTATGGATCGGAATCCATACGCTTACATTGCAAGCCGAAAGACAACCAGCCATCACGGGGGAAGCCTTTCGGACACTACAATGCTCTCAGCACCATCCCTCCTACAGCTCCTTGCGACCCGAAGCCAATACACGCCAAAGTACTAAGTCAAGAGAGGTCCCATACCCTCTAGTGTGGTTAGCACGCTAAAATGCTTGGTTTAGTGTAACAAGATGTTCGGTCCTTGTTGACCCGGGCACCGTTCCAGTCACACCCAGAATCACACCATCTTACCATTGTGCCCAAGTCCAAATCATTTTATTTTTATTTTTAGTTTTCACAAATAATCATAGCACAAGGCTGAAATCATAAGTCATAATAAGTATTTGTGTGATCAAGGTCATCGACTAAGTCGACAACCGCCCAATTCTACCGGTAACTAAGCATTGCTAAGCATCATATCGCAAGGACAATAAAAGACTATAAATCATCCACCGGGCTCTAATTCACCAGTAAGGATAATAACCTAGGGTAGTGGCGGGGATGAATAATTTCAGGGCAACAATGCAGTAGGACTAACTACCTCTTAATCAACACAAAGAAATTAACTTTGACACAAAGAAGCAATGCATACTTAGGTTTTGCAAACAAGATATTAGACTTTAAAAGTAATAGGAGCAATATGATCAAATGATGTTACACTGCTTGCCTTGCTGTAGATCACTTTCTTGCTGCAGAGGATTCACTCACGTAATCAATAATTTCTTCGGAACCTAACGCGAAAAGGCGATAACCAAATAAGAACAAGAACTCCAAATAAAATCCAACAGCAAAGGATAACCAAATTTCATGAAATTTATACAGCAGCTAGAGGATGATTTTAGACAATTTTAGGAACAAGAAACAGGTCAATTGGACTTAACATGAAAAAGTTATGGCTAAAATAATTTCTATCAGCCTGAAAAATCAATATTAATTCCTATCTGTTACTGTTCATGGCATAAATTTCTAGAATGATCTAAAGTCTGAAATTTTTATGGTAGGTAGGTTAAGACATTCTAAGAACAACAAAATTGAGTTTGCACAATTTGGAGTTAAAATGAATTAGTTATGATTTTTCTAAGTTGTAAAACTAGTATATCCTGAATTTCAGTGGGAAAGACTGTATTAAAACCTATTCTACACTAATGTACATTACTAGAGGATTTTAACAAAGTTTAGTTTGCTCAGGTTGGAACTACAGAGAAGAGGTTATGCATTTTATAAATTTTTATGAGTTTCTAAACAACATTTTATATTGAAACCAGCATTACGCTTTATTCCATTTCTCGCCATAGAAAAGTGCCTAAGTTCATTCTCAGATTGAAGTTCATTTTATCGCAAAGCTAATGCAATTTGGATCAATAAAAAAGGAGCTAAAATGACAAAGTTATGCACTTTTGAAATTTAAAACACTGAAATACTTAGAAAATTGGAGCTCTCGGGGAGGTCCAACTGAACAGACGAATTCGGGGAGGTCGTGGCCGTCGAGATGAGATCCAACGGCTACGACCAGATGGGCACACAGCGCACGCGAGAGGAGTTCCTCACGCGCATAGGAGGTCGTGGCCGTCAGATCAAGATCTGGCGGTCCCGAGCACTAGGGGAGGTCCTAGAACTTCAAAACCCACGGAGGAGGTCTGGACGGTCAGGATTTCTTGGGGGAGGTCCCGACGGTCTAGATCTCCAGGAGAGGTCCTACGGCTTAAGACCACCGAGGAGGTCCCGACGGCTAAGATCTTCCAAGGGAGGTCTTAACGGTCACGATCAAGCGAAGGAGGTCTGAACGGTAAGATCTAAGGAAGGGGAGGTCGGAACGGTAAGATCTAAGGAAGGGGAGGTCTTGAACGATCCAGATTTAATCGATGGAGGTCCGATGCGGCGGGGTTTTAGCAGCGAGAGGAGATCTGGACGGCTCAGATGGAACTGGGGAGGTCCTGAACGGTCCAGATCGAGGCGGAGGGAGGTCTAAAGCGATAAGGTTTTAAAGAGAGAGGTCTGGACGGCTACGATCTCCACAGGGAGGTCTTCAACGGTCCAGATCTGCCCAAAAGTGGTCCTGTGACTTAGCTTCTCCGAACAAGGACCAGTGGGAGGTCTTGAGGTGGTCTTTGCAAAAATGACCAAGGGAGGTATTTTTGCAAAGAGGACCCCGAGGGTGGTCCTGAGGTGGTCTTTGCAAAAAATGACCAGGGGAGGTCTTTTTGCAAAGAGGACCCCGAGGGTGGTCCTACGGCCCTGATTAGACCTTGGGAGGGCCTAAACGATGGAGATCAAAATAGGAGGTCGTGAGGGTGGTCTGAGCGGTGGCTTATATTCCGACAACAGTAGGTTGATGCCCACGTGTCAGTGACGGAGAAGACTTTTCCGACAGCACTACCGGTGGGAACCCAATAAATACAGGTCCTAAACATTAAATGAGCGCGGGGAGCACCGCGGGGTTTTAAAGATTTGGGCCCATGCGACAGAGGCTCACGGGGGCGGCTTTAAGACAAGCACGGATCCCCGATGATTGAAAATCATTGGACCTTAATGGTGTCCTAAAAAACTGATGAAAACAGGAGCTCCCTCCCGACAACACTCGGGAGGCTTCAACGGCTTGCCGCTGGCGATCCTGGCCGCGGCGGTGCCAACAAAGGATTGGAATGGACTCGCAATAGCGATAGGAACCCAGTGGTGGCAACCTCGCCGGCGGTGAGGGCTCTCAACGTCGGCTAGCCGGAAAACGAATAAGGGAGCTGATACTGCCGACTTGAAAACAGCCGAGAGCTCCACTAAGGCCCAAAGAAACGGTTTCCCCGACATCTATGGACTAATAAGAAGTTACCTAAGAGGAGGGAAGCTTCACAGTTGGCCGGAGCAGCTGGTCCACGGAGGAGCTCGCCGGACTTGGAGAAGAGAGGTGGAAAATGGCACCCTGAGCAAATTGAGTGGCACCCAAGTATCAAAAGAGCTTCATTAAGGTTCACAGAAGCTACTGGAGCAAATAATTTCAAAATGGGCCACTCACCGGAGCTGAGGGAGAAGATGCCCAATTTCAGCCGAAATTTGAATAATCCCCAAATTGGACAGGTCCTGCGAATCAAATCCAAAATTAAGTGAGGGGATATGTTCAAGATGGTGAGGAGGTAGAAATGGTGCAAAGAATTGTGGGGGAGGACCACAGGAGCACCAAGAACACCAAAGGAGCTTTTCAGATCAACAATGGTGCATTGTCGGATTTGGGGGTGTTACGCTCTACAACTGAAAGTGGAGCAAGAGGGTGGACTAAAGGAAGACCGGGAGGTATTGGGAGTGCTTAAAAAGCTTGAAAGTGATAGGGTTCGACAAGAAGCTCCTCGGGAGGCAAAAGGAGCGCGGCTCAAGACATTGCCGAAAGTGAAAAAGGTGGGAGAGGGTAGGTTAGGGCATGGCACTGCCGAATCATGTCTCCCACAACTCTTAATGTCACTAGGGCGGCCGTAGGGAGCATGAAATGACACTTCCATACTCAAGCTACTGCTCACGCACGATTCCGAGGTTGAAGATGACCAGAGAAATGCTCGGGTGGTTTTGGACCGTTGGATTGATCGTGGACTACCGAGATCGCCCACCTTTTAGGTTTTAAATATCAATGGAGGATCGGGAACCTAGGATCGAAACAAACGCCGAGATTAGATGCGCCTTGGGTGACCCGATCAAGACATTTATTTTAGACCGTTAGATTTCGATTCAAGGGCTCGATTGATGGGCTCTTCTCGATGCCCGAACAGCCCAATCATTTAAGGCCGTTAGATCAAGATCTAACGGTTGTAAATGTTTGCGGGTTTATAAAGAGACCAGTGCGGTTTAGTTGGCTCAACTAAGTCGATTGACTCGAGCCCAGTCCGACTCGAACTCGAGTAACAAGACAAACCGATTTGGTTTTTCAAAGCGAGCAGGACCTTTGAAGATTTATTTGATGTAGCAAAATAACTCCAAAATTTCTGAAAATTTTACAGGAGCTTGCTGACTCAAAGATTGACCTTTTGTAAAATTTTTAGAGGTTTTTATGCAGTGCATTTTTCTCCAAAAATTCGGCAAGATTCTGATTTAGGGTTTGACTAAAAGTCAAACAGGTTTGACTGCCCTCTAATAATATTCAAACAATTTCTAAAAATTGTGAAATTTTTCATAGGGGTCACAACCCATCCTTAGAACTTAGAAAAAATATTTCCAGAGGATGATCACAATGTTTGACATAATTTTATTTTTGGAAGATCAAAATTTGGATCAAAAGGACTTGTGACTTTGTATTTCCATAATTCCTTGTACAAGAATTGTTTGGTACAACAGGAAATACATGATGTGCGAAAAAGTTTTAATTTCTACTCATTTGAAACACAAGTCTAATATTGGGATGTTACAAAAAGATTGTGGTATTTAATCCCAACCATTATGAGCTAATGGTATGTTGTGGCAATTAATGATAATCATATTATGGAACTAACTATTTCCTTAAGTTAGGTGTGTAGGTTGAGTTCCATGTGGTTGAAGACTTTGGATCAAGTCAAGACTCAGGATAAAGAGAAATCATCATGTGTTGATGATATTCTAAACAAGATCTCGAAGAAAAAGAATATCATCATGTGTTGATGATATTGAAGTGAAGAACTTGAAGTAAAGGATGCATCATGAGTTGATGCATGTCAAGTTCAAGAAGAAGATGATCATGAGTTAATCATCAAGTCAAAGAGAAGGACCATCATATGTTGATAGAAAAGCAAGTTGTATCATAAGTTGATGCATATCAAGACTTGAGATGAAGGATGTCATCATAGATTGATGAGTATCAAGTTAAGATCTCGAAGCAAAAAGAACCATCATGGGTTGATGATTATCAAGTCAAGAACCCGGACTTGAAGCAAGGATGTGTGTCATCAAGCTTCAAGTGGTGTGCAAGGCAAATGTATGACTAGCCAAGGCTAAGGATTTGTTTCTAGTCTTTTACCAGTCTTGGTGTTTGGTTGGAGACTGGATTGCTAATATAGGTTGCCGTACTATTAAGAGGAGTCTTGACTAGTAGTTTGAGTTTGTCATGTGTTGATAGCTCATTGTAGTTGCTCTAGGTCATCTAAAGAATCTAGGCCCCATGTGTAATGTTTTGGTAATTATGATAACCATGTGTCTTGCACTAACTTGTTTTGTCAAGATGTTGATAGGGTTGTCAATGGGAATATTCGAAAGAACTCTAAAGCACATGATCTCGGTCAAAGCAAAGGTAGCTAGTAAATAGAACCTTTTCTTTCTTTATCGGTCTAGGTGAATGGAGAAAAAGACCGGATTAGTATAACAGGAAATCGTACTATAAAGAGGGATCAATTGTCCAGTAGCTTCAACGCTAAAGATGCCACAAATTGCTCAAGTCTTGATTGGTTTAAACTCAGTTTCATTTGGAATGGTCTGGCCTCAATTTTACTGTGTTTTATCTTCAAGGCCGGATCGACCGGCGTTGGACAGTCGGATCGACCGTTAGTCCGGGTCGACAACACGGTCAGCTTTTTCCAGTAAGCTTCTTCTCGGCGTTTTCCTAGGCCGGACTAACCGCCGGCTATATACCGGATTGACCGGACCTCCGGGTCGAGGTCCCGGTCAGCTTTTTCCAAAGAAGGAAGTTTTGTGATTTTCTCGAGTTTGGACTGACCGACAGTATTTACGCGGACTGACCGGACCTCCGGGTCGAGGTCTCGGTCAACTTTTTCCAGAAAAGGAAGTTTTGTGATTTTCTCGAGTCCGGACTGATCGATAGTATTTACGCGGACTGACCGGACCTCCGGGTCGAGGTCCCGGTCAGCTTTTTCCAGAGAAGTAATTTTCATTGTTTTGCTAAAAAGCTGGGTCTGGACTGACCGGGAACATAACTGCGGTCTGACCGGATCTCACTGTAACGGATAGTTTTTACGCATTTAATGCGGAGCAGTCGACCGTTATTTCAAAGAGTCGATCGATCGCCACATACCGCGACCGACCGCACTTCGGGTTTCGTGCTCCAACGGCTAGTACAGAGGGTTGAGGCTATAAATACCTCACCCACTGCAGCATATGTTTGTTGTTGAACCTCATTTAACACTCTTGAGCCCCTTTGCTTGTTCCTACACTCTTGAGAGCATTGATTTCATCTTGCAAAGGTTGTTGAGATTTTTCTGAGTGCATTTATCAGAGCTTGATCTTTGTGGCACTTGAGCATCTTCAAGCGAAGAATCATTGATTTATTACTCTTGGAGATTGTCGTCTCCTAGACGGTTTGGCGGTGCAAATCCGGTGATATTTTCAAAGAAGATTGTGAAAAGGCCCGGTTTCGAGATTGTGAGTGGTTCGGTGTTCACCATCTCCGGAGCGGAGGAAGAACAACCAATAGTGATCGAGGAAAGACTTAATTCGTGGAGCCGGCTTGATTTGTTCAAGCTCCCTCAACGTGGACTAGTGAAGACCGGCAAGTCTTCGATACCACGGGAAAAATCATCATTGTCTCACTTGTGGTTATCTCTTGTCTTTACTCATTCCGCACTTACAATTCTAGTATATTTCTTGCTTTATTGCTTAGCTAGAATTATTTCTAGTATTGTCAATTAGATTACTTTGTAGTAAGTTGCCTAATATTTCCTTCTTTATATAGTGCTAGGAAATATTTGTTAGAACTTCTATTGTTAAGTTTAATTTGGTCGATTAAATTTAGAAACCGCTTATTCACCCCCCTCTAGTCGGTTATCCTTGATCCTACAAGTGGTATCAGAGCTTGGTCTCTTAATTAGTTAGACTTCACCGTCTAAGAGAGAAAAGATGGCTAGTGAGGGTGTGCATATAGGAGAGACTCTTTTGTTTGATGGCTCAAATTATTCTTATTGGAAAATTAGAATGTCTATTTTCTTAAAGGCCATGAGTCCGAACATATGAAAAATTGTAAATGAGGGTTATGTTATGCCTCTTGATCTAACAAACTCCACGGTTCAAGATGAACGCAATGCTCATTTAGATGCTCAAGCTATGAATGCTCTCTTTGGTGCTTTGAACGCGGATGAGTTCAATAGGGTGAGCAATTTGGAAACCGCTCATGCTATTTGGACTACCCTTTCCGAAATTTATGAGGGCACATCCACGGTCAAAGAAGCTATTGCATAGGCTTCGGATTAAATATGAGACATTCATAATGTTGCCAAATGAAAACATCACCAAGATGTATTCAAGACTCAACAACATTGTGAATGAACTCAAAGGTCTTGGTACTAATCTTCTTGATATTGATGTTGTGCGTAAGATGCTTAGGGCGCTTCCGGATAAATACGAGACATTGGTGACATTATTTCTCAACTCTCCCGAGTTGCCAAGAATGACACCAACCGGACTTTTAGGCAACCTTATCACTAACGAGCTATATAAGAAGGACAAGGAAGAGCTCTTGGAGTCATCTTCATCTAAGAAGAAAATTACCGCCTTCAAGGCCAAAGCGGAGTCAAGTGATGATGAGGATGAAGAAGAAGACTCGGATGAGGAGTATGCTCTCCTTGTGAGGAGAATGAAGAAATTCATGAGAAGACGCCCACATCGAAACTTCAACTTCAACAAGTACAAGAAAGGACAATCCTCAAGTGACAACAAGCGATATAGCAACATTCGTTGTTATGGATGTGATGAAAAGGGGCACATAATCTCAAATTGCCTCAACAAGAAGGATGACAAAGATAAACCATCAAAGAAAAGGAATTCGATGGAAAGAAGAAGCTTTTCAAAAACCTTCACAAAAGGGGCAAAAATGAAGCTCACATTGGAGAGTGGGATTCCGATGAAGAATATTCGGATTCTGACTCCGATTCAAGTGATGAAGAGTCTTCTAAGAAAAGAGGACTTGTCGGCATCGCTATAAAGGAAGCTCCTTCACTCTTCTCGTCTCCTACATGCCTTATGGCAAAAGGAGATAAGGTAAAACCCTTTGATGATGATGCTTCTTCATATGATGAATTAATGGACATGGTTGAAGATTTAAATGAATATATAGGAAAAGAGAAATCAAAATTTAAGGTCTTGAAGAAAGAATTTATTTCTCTAAAAGACTCTTATGAGGAGCTAAAGGAAGCTCATGATTCTCTTCTCGTAAAAGATATGGAAAAATCTCATTCACATATTGAGATTACTTGTGATCTAATGGATGAGATGCCTAGAATAGAAATTGCATCAAATACTATATCCATGTCTAGCATTTCTACATCATGTGATGATTTACTATCCATGCCTTGTTGCTCAAATAATGATTCAATTACAAATATTTGTGATCCTTTACTAATTGTTGAAAACAATGAGTTGAAAGAGCAAATCACCAAGCTAAGTAAGAGCTTGGAAAGATGCTTCAAGGGTAAAGCAACCCTTGACAAATTATTGAGTGAACAAAGGTGCTTATTCAATAAGAAAGGACTTGGGTATGTGCCCAAGAAAGGTAAGAAACCGGTAAACAAACCTCCAAGGTTTGTTAAGCAAAGTAGTAAATATTGCAATAAATGTGGTAAGGTAGGACACATATACAATGCTTGCTCAAATATTAATGTTAAATCCTATGACATTTATAATTCTTGCTACATGCTTAAGAAATTTATAGATGGTAAAATAATTGCAAGATTTATTGAGACTTCGATTTTAGGCGCTAAAAAGAATGCTATTTGGGTGTCCAAAACCTTGGTCACTAACCTCCAAGGACCCAAACAAATTTGGGTACCTAAAAGAACTTGATTCTTGTTTTGTAGGTGAACTAGAAAACATTGGCTGCTTGATAGTGGATGCACTCAACACATGACCGGTGATAGGAAAATGTTCACCACATTCGAGAATGTAAATGGAAGTGACAAAATCACATTCGGTGATAATAGTAAGAAAGGTAATTGAGTTAGGTAAAATCGCTATTTCAAATGATCTTTCCATTAACAATGTATCCTTAGTTGAATCACTAAATTTTAATTTATTATCCGTCGCTCAAATTTGTGGTCTCGGTTTAATTTGTTCTTTCTCTAATGAAGGTGTTTCAATTTCAAATGAAAAAGATAGTGCTTTGGTTTTCAAAGGTTTTAGATTTGAAAATCTTTACTTAGTAGATTTCTCCTCAAATGCATTATGCTTACAAACTTATTTAATTGCAAAAACTTCTTTGGGTTGGCTTTGGCATAGAAGGCTAGCTCATGTTGGCATGATTCAACTTAAAAAGATTTTCAAACATGATCTAGTTGTTGGCTTGAAAGATATGAAGTTTGAGAAAAATCGACTTTGTAGTGCTTGTCAAGCCGGTAAACAAGTCGCAAGCTCTCACCCTTCCAAGAGTATCATGTCAACTTCTAGACCATTGAAACTCTTACATATGGATTTGTTTGGGCCAACAACCTATAAGAGTATCGGGGGAAATAGCTATTGTTTAGTTATCGTGGATGATCACTCTAGATATACATGAGTGTTCTTTCTAGATGACAAGAGTGAAACCTCCGGAATTTTAAAAAGTTTTGCAAAAAGGGCTCAAAATGAATTTGATTTTAAAATAAAAAAAATCCGTAGTGATAATGGTTCCGAGTTCAAGAATACTAAAATTGAAGACTTTTGTGATGAACTTGGAATAAACCACGAACTTTCCACAACCTACACTCCGGAGCAAAATGGAGTTGTAGAAAGTAAAAATCGTACATTAATTGAAATGGCTAGGACAATGCTTGATGAATATAATACTCCCGATAGCTTTTGGGCGGAAACAATTAATACTGCTTGTCATGCCATAAATCATCTTTATTTGCATCGCCTTTTGAAAAAGACTTCCTATGAACTTCTTGTTGGAAGAAAACCGAACATCTCTTATTTTCGTGTCTTTGGTTGCAAGTGTTATATTTTGAAAAAGGGTGTTCGTCTTTCAAAATTTGCAAATCGATGTGATGTTGGTTTCTTACTTGGTTACTCTTCAAATAGCAAAGCATATCGTGTCTTCAATCAAAACTCCGGTTTAGTTGAAGAAAGACACGATGTTCAATTTGATGAAACTAACGACTCTCAAGAAAAGCATGAGAATTTGGATGATGTAGGCCATGAAACCTTAAGAAAAGCAATGAAATATATGCAAATAGGCGACATCAAGCCTGAAGACAATCCATCATCCTCTACTCAAGTTGAGCCTCCTACCTCTTCCACAAGTCAAGTACAATATAATGAAGAGAACAATAAGGAAGATAATCAACCATCCAACCTAACACAAAGAATCCACAATGCAATTGCAAAAGATCATCCAATAGATCAAATATTGGGTGATGTAAGTAAGGGTATTCAAACTCGATCTCGTGTCGCTTCATTTTGTGAACATTACTCTTTTGTCTCGTCTCTTGAGCCAAAGCAGGTAGATGAAGCACTTAATGATCCCGATTGGATGAACGCTATGCATGAAGAACTCAATAACTTCACCCGTAATGAAGTTTGAACATTAGTGGATTGACCCAAAGAATACAACGTCATTGGTACAAAATGGGTCTTTAGAAACAAACAAGATGAGAACGGTATGGTTGTAAGAAACAAAACAAGATTGGTCGCACAAGGTTTTTCACAAGTCGAAGGTTTAGATTTTGGTGAAACTTTTGCTCCCATAGCTAGGCTTGAGTCTATCAGGATACTACTTGCTTTTGCATCATGCTTTGATATTAAACTATTTCAAATGGATGTCAAAAGTGCATTCTTAAATGGTAAAATATCCGAACTTGTCTTTGTTGAACAACCTCCTGGTTTTGAAGATCCCAAAAAATCCAAATCATGTCTACAAACTCTCAAAGGCGCTCTATGGTCTTAAACAGGCTCCTAGAGCATGGTATGAACGCCTTAGAGATTTTCTAGTCTCAAAGGGATTCAAAATTGGGAAAATCGATTCAACATTGTTTACAAAAGTTTTGAACGATGATTTCTTTGTATGCCAAATTTATGTTGATGATATAATTTTTGGATCTACTAACCAAGATTTTTGCAAAGAATTTGGTGATATGATGTCCAGGGAATTTGAAATGTCCATGATCGGAGAACTTAGCTATTTCCTTGGACTTCAAATCAAGCAACTCAAATATGAAACTTTTGTAAGCCAAACAACGTATGCAAAGGACTTGATCACGAAGTTCGGGATGGAAGATACAAAACCCATCAAGACTCCTATGGCAACCAACGGTCATCTTGACCTTAATGAGGGAGGTAAATCGGTAGATTTAAAGCTTTATAGGTCTATGATTGGTAGCTTGCTTTATCTTACCGCATCTAGGCCCGATATCATGTTTAGTGTTTGTATGTGTGCTCGTTTTCAAGCTTCTCCAAAAGAATGTCATCTTATGGCCGTTAAAAGGATTCTTAGATATTTAAAGCATTCCTCTTGCATAGGCTTATAGTATCCTAAAAGTGCTAAATTTGATTTAATTGGATATTCTGATTCCGATTATGCGGGTTGCAAAGTGGATAGAAAAAACACCTCCGGAAGTTGTCAATTCTTAGGAAGATCCTTAGTTTCTTGGTCCTCAAAGAAACAAAACTCCGTAGCACTATCCACCGCCGAAGCGGAGTATGTCTCCGCAGGTAGTTGTTGTGCTCAATTGCTATGGATGAGGCAAACCTTGATGGATTATGGAATAAATTTATCTAAAATGCCTCTTTTGTGTGAAATGATAGTGCCGTAAAAATAGCCAACAATCCGGTTCAACACTCCAGGACTAAACACATAGATATTCGCCACCATTTTCTTAGAGATCATGTAAGCCAAGGTGATATTGTGATTAGCCACATAAGAACCGATGATCAATTAGCGGACATTTTCACAAAGCCTTTAGATGAAAGCCGTTTCTGCAAATTGAGGAATGAATTAAATGTTATAGATCTTTCTAATGTCATTTGATTGCATTATGTTCTTGGATTTTCTTTTGAACTCGATTCTCTTTTTGGTTCTCTTGATTCAAGAACTTAGATGGGAAACACATATAGGGGGAGTGCTATACAATCTCCATGTATATCACATCCTTACATGTGCACATATTGAAAAATATGCTAGAAACCCTTTTCTTTAACATGAACCCTTTTGGTCAAAAGTTTACATCTAGTCTTTATTTACCAAATTGTAACATCCCAATTTTGGGCTTGTGTTTCGAATGTAAGAAAATGTGTAGAAATTAAAACTTTTTCTTACATTATGTAATTCCTACATGTACTCAGCTATCCTTGTATAAGAAATATGAGAATACAAAGTCACAAGTCCTTTTATCCAAAAACCCTGTCTTCCAAAAACATTCAAGTCAAATCTTATGATCATCTGCTGGAAATATTTTTCCTAAGTTCTTAGGAATTTCACAATTTTTAGAAATTGTTTGAATATTTTTGGAGGTCAGTCAAACCCAATTAAATTCTAGTCAAACTGTGGACCAGCACCTCGTGGAATTTTTGGAGGAAAATGTATAGCACAAAAACCTCTGTAAAATTTACACAAGGTAATAACTCAGCTAGCAAGCTCTTGTAAAATTTCATAATTTTTGGAGTGAGTTTGCTACCTCAAATAAATCCCCAAACTTCAGATCGGTTTGAAACCCAAAATTAGGGCTGAGTCAGACTCGGGCTCGAGTCAGACCCGAGTCCGACCCAGCCAATCGACTCGGTCGAGCCAAGTCCGCAGCGCCGCACCCGAGCCCGATCTCGTGCGGCGCTCGTGCTAGCCGTTGGATCTCCATCCGATGCTCCCGACCTCCCCGACCTCCTAGCCGTTAAGACCTCCCCTCGGGTGATCGGGACGCCCAGACCTCCTCACCTGTTCTTCTTCCTCCCGACCTCCCTGAGGTCTGGTCGGCATGAATTTTTGCGCCGCGCGCGTGTGTCGTTGTCGAGCGGTTGGGGCGTGGCTCGTCACCTTTGGTCCTTGCCAACGTCTCTTTTGGCCATGCATTAATTGTGCCAGAAGCTTTGCCCGAAAGGAGCCCCCCTACTGCCTTGTCCAATCTAGCAAGTCCATGGCAGGGCATGGACTTTGCTCGCTGTGGACTTTGCCCACACCATCACCGAGCTCCCAGGCTATGAATAGCCTGAGACCTCCTTTCTCCTTTTCTTCCTCCATTCTTTGTTGTGCTTGAGCTCCCTCAGTGCGAGCTGGTCCTTAAACTCAAGCACCAAAGAACACCACCCTCCCTCGCCATTGTCAGACCTTGGAGCTCCCTGCCGAAGCTCGAGCTCCAGTGGTTCCATCGTCATTCTTGCCTGCTTTTCTTGTCATCTCGAGCACCTCGAGCATTCTCTAACTTGCTGTGGTTATCCATCGCAGAGATGGACAAGTTGGGGAGCTGCTTTTCGGGGTCGGGATCATCTTCTTCTCCATCGCCGGCAAACACGTCACCGCCGGACTTCGTCAACCTTCTCCAAGCTCCTCCGACCTCCCTGGTTCCCTCTCTGCCCTCAGGTGCCCTTTCTTGGCTCGGCCCTTGCGTTTTCTAGTCATCGTAAGAGCCCGTATAGTTTTGGTAGTTTTGCCGTTTTAGCCTCCTTCCTCTCTCTCCGGCTCGCCGGCGTTCAAGGCCGTCGCCACCGTCGAGAGCACGTCCCTTAGGTTCTTGGCGATATTTGGAACTCAGTCATGTCCTTAGTTCTCGCCGGCGAGGTCCCCATCGCCGGCGGCAAGCCGTTGAATGCGCTCGTGGTTTTGCTGGTGCAAACTCCCATTTTCGTCATCTTTTTAGGACATCATTAATGGCCAGTTATTGCTAATCGTTGGGTGCTTTAATCGTGTCTTAACCTGCGCCGTTGTGTCTCTGTCGTGTGGGCCTTAGGCTTAGAGTTAAAATCCAGAAGTCATTAGTGCCCTTTTAGGTTCTTTCATTGCCAAGCATTAGCAGCATTAAAATTGGTCTGTAGCCGCCACCTTTTAGTCACTGTCCTAAGGAACCGCACCAGTAGGAGCACCTTGGACCTCCTGGAGTAGATCTGGCCGTTAAAGACCTCCGTAGGCTAGATCCCAGCCGTCGGATCACTTCCCGTATTACCGCTAGGACCTCCCCTAGTGTCGATCCTAGCCGTCTAAGACCACCTCGGTTAAATCCTAGCCATTTAGACCTTTCCCCGTGCGCAAAAGACCTCCCTTGGTCATTTTGCAAAGACCACCCTAGACCACCCTCGGGGTCCTCTTGGTAAAAAGCCACCCCTGGTCTTTTACAAAGACAACCCCCGCTCAGGACCTCTTAGGCTCAATCCTAGCCGTTCACGACCTCCCTGGATTTAGATCTGAGCGTTAGATCTCCTTTGTTTAGTCCTTAGTCTCAAGACCTCCCTCCGGGTCGATCCGTACCGTTCAGGACCTCCCTAGGTCTAATCTGAGCCGTCCAGATCTCCTCTCGTTAAAACCCTATCGCTTAGGACCTCCCCGAGTAGATCTTGGCCATCCAAGACCTCCTCGTGTAAATCCCAACCGATCAAGACCTCCCCGGGAGATCTTGACCGCCTAGGACCTCCTCCTTTAGATCCGTAGCTTCGGGACCTCCTCCTCGTGTCTCAACCGTTAGATTTAGATCTAACGGCTGGACCTCCTCACTTGATCGTGACCGCTAAAGACCTCCTCCGGAGATCTAGACCGTTGAAGACCTCCTCCGTGAGATCTTAGCCGCCCGCACCTCCTCTCGTAGGTTTAGCCTTAGGACCTCCCCTAGTGCTCGAGACCGTCAGATCTTGATCTGACGGTCACGACCTCCGTTAGGCGCGAGGACCTCCTTTGCGTGCGCTGTGCATGCACTGGTCGTGGCCGTTGGATCCAATCTCAACGGTCCAGACCTCCCCAGAGCGGGAGGAGGTCTTTTGTGCGCTGTGCTTCGAGGTCCGTGGCCCTGCGTTGCAAGATCAACGGCCCACGACCTCTCCTTTGTCTTTCAGTTCATTTGGACCTCCCGAGAGCTCAAATTTTCGAAGTCTTTGAATGTTTCAAATTTCCAAAGTGCATAACTTTGTCATTTTGGCTCCTTTTTTAAAGATTCCAGTTGCTGTAGCTCTGTTGTAGAATGAACTTTAATCTGAGAATGAATTTAGGCACTATTATGTAGCAGAAAATGACTTTAACTGCATGATCTTGTTTAGTGAAAAAGGTTGTTTAGAAATTCATTGAAAATTTGTAAAATACATAACTTATTCTCTGTTATTCCAAACTGAGCAAACTAAATTTTGTTAAAACCCACTAGGAATGTACTGTAATGTAGAATAGGTCTTCATGTGATCCTTGCCACTGAAATTAGTGATCTACTAGTTTTAGAACTTAGAAAAATCATAATTAATTCAATTCAACTCCAAATTGTGCAAACTCAGTTTTGCTGTTATTAAGATAACCATATCTACCTACCATAAAAATTTCAAGTTCCAGATCATTCTAGAAATTTTCGCCATGAACAGTAACCGTAATTAATTTAATTAGGATTTTTCAGGCTGAGAGAACTTAGTTTAGCCATAACTTTTTCATACTAAGTCCAAATGAAGTGATTCTTGTTTCTAAAATTGTCTAAAATCAACTTCTAGCTGCTGTAGAAATTTCATGGGATTTGGATGTTCTTTGCTGTTAAGTTCCTTTTGGTGTTCTTCGTTCTTATCGGTTTTTATCGCCTTTTCGCGTTAGGTTCCGAAGAATTTATTGAACCTGAGCACTCCCCTCTGCAGCAAGACCAATCCCAGCAAGGCAAGCAGTTTGATCATGTTAATCCCAGTATTTTAAGTATTTATGTTGATCATGCTTGGAATGTTATTGATTCTGTGATGCATGGCAAGAAATTTGACATCATGCATCTTATTTTGACTGAGCTGGCAGCTTGCAAAGGTGATTTGGGAAAGGGAATGTACTATGCACCTTATATCATGCAACTTATTCACAGGGTGACTGACTTCAATGGTGCACTTCCTTTTCCTCACAAACAATACAAGCCTGAAGGTAATCATCAGCGTGATTTGAGGAATAAGCCTTTGGAAAGGCAAGCCCCTCCAGGTGACAATGAACTTCCAGAACTTCCTCAGTCAGCTCCTCAGCAACAGGGTAGACTTGATCCTCTTTTGATGGAAACTCTGCACAAGGGTATCACCACTATTGTCTCTCGCTTTGATGCCGTGGATCGTCGCATGGAGATTCTTGATCATCGTATGGATACCATTGATCGCCATTATCAAGCTCTGGATACTCGTCAGGCTGCCCTGGAGACTTCCAACACTGCCGTGCTTCACCGCCTTGATCAGTTGACTGGTTGGTTTCTGACATTCATGCTTCTCAAGCGCAGATTTTGACTCGTGTGTCCTCCATAGAGCAGTGTGTCACTTATTCTCGTCGCCGTCGTGTGGATCCTTCCCCAGCAGCTCCTTCTGTAATACCCGATTATTCGATATCGAATGCTGTAAGATTAGAGAGGAAATAAGTTAAAATTCAGAATTTTAGGAGAAGTATGGGCCGCCAACCCATATTCGAGAAGAGGGGAGCCAGCCATAGTGGTCCAAGGCCCATGAGTGGGCCGGCAGCCCATTAGAAGGCAAGGGGAGGGGAGGGGACCAAACCCTAGCCCCATTTGCTACAGTAGCCGCTTGCTGCTCCTCCTCTCCCCGGCGCCATCTTTCCTGCTGCTTGTGGCCGACCGTGGGAAGAAGAAGAAGAGGAAGGAAGAGAGGATTGAAGGAGAATTTCTTCGTGGGATTTGATCAGCGATCTCCGATGGTTCTACAAGGGTAATGATCGATTTCCTCGCTGTTTAGGTTGTTTGGATGCGAATTCGATTAGTTTGATTGGATTGAATTGCTGCCGTTAGAATTTCAGTTCTGTCCTGAATGTTGCGTGGCCTGTTTCGTGATCTTAGAAGCCGAATTTGGGCTGTCCATCTCCTAGAGTTTTGTAGATATTGATCTTAGCTTTCGGTGGCCGCCAAGAACACTGAATTCCGACTTTCGAGTCAAAAGTTATGATAGATTTATTATCTGCTGTCCAGAATCCTGACGAGAAATAGCAGTCTCTGTATAGGTTGATTTATGGCCTAGTTAGATGGTGATTCAGAGGTCTTGCCCATAACAAATTTTGAAGGTGATATCACTAGCTTTCAGGATTGATAAAGAACACCTCATTTGGATTTATAGATCAAAAGTTATGCACTTTTCTTTGTGACTGTCCAGATTGTATGTCAGTCTGTCCAGTTTGTATGTCGGTTTCTATCTTTAATTTTGACCCGTGTGCCACTTTTTGTTAAAGACAATATATGAATGTCGTGCCAACTAGGTTATTGTAGATAATTTCATAAACTTTTCAGATTGTTAAAGAACGTCCAATTTGGAGTTGTACAACAAAAGTTATGGATATTTTAATTTAGCCGATATTTCTGTCTATTAATTCAGTCAACAGATTTGAGCCGTGGGCCAAATTTTATTAGAGGCAAAATCTGAACTTTTGCCCAACCAGAGTATTGTAGATATGTCAGTTAAGAATCCATGGAAATTGGTCTCACCTCATTCCGAGTTCCAGACCAATAGATATGTCAATTACCGTGCTGCTGTCCAGAATTAAGTTATGTCAGAAATTGTTGATTTCATTTTAAGTTTTGTATTAATGACTAGAGTCATCGGGAAGCAGTGTTTAACATCGATTAGTAGTGTTGGGTATATTATGTCCTTATTGAAATTATTTTACTTGTTTAGGAGGTGAAGCCTCGGGTTTAGGAGTATCATCTTTGCCGACTAACTGTCGATCGTGGAAGGCAAGTACATTGCCACCCTTAATGATTGTGATTGATGAATGTTTATATGGTCATGCTCGTGATTTGGTATGATACGAGAGAAGATGGATTGTTTATGTTCTTTCATATGTGTTGAATCCATGTTTTGTTATCATGTCTTTCAATATTCGTATTTCATTCTATGCATTCATTATGCATGTTTCATCCACTAAAGTGGATTGCAAGTCCCACCATTCCAATGTGGGCGTGTTGGACATTGTCATGTCCCGCCCACGGAGTGGATTTGAAAGACCCATTAATTCCGAATGGGCATGTAAGACCCATTAACTCCAAGATGGGCAATGTTGGACACCCGTATGAAACGTTCTTCATACGGAAGTGGATCCCGCATTTTTGTTAAGATGCGGGCTTGAGTGAACACCGACGGGTGTTTCACGGCTATACCAGATATGCATGTGTGCAGTCCATTCCTTTGATTTTGAGCATTCATATCATGTTTTCATTTGTAATCGGTTGTGATGTGATCGAACGATGATGAGTTTGTCTTATTCATATTGAATGATTATCTTATTGATAATCGTATTTGCTGAGTCATGGACTCACTCTTGCGTTGTTTGTTTTTAGGTAACCCCGATGTTGGCTCTTGGGAGGAGTAGACACGCACTACTTGTTCACAACATCAAATTCATGTTCAAGACTAAATTTTAGTTCCATATTTCATTCGTTAACGATGAACTGTAATAATTAAATTATAATTGGAGAAGGAAGGATACCTTCTCCACCGGATGTTGATTTATTATGCGTGTGAACCTTCTTTATTGATGTTCAGATTAAATAACTTAGAAGGTGAAGGAAGGATACCTTCACCATGTCCTGCTTATCTTAATGTCTGTCTTTAGTTGATATACTTGATTCAAGTTCTTCCGCATTATGGATGTATGTTAGATGTTTTAGGTGACATCTTGGCTTCCGGATAGCCAGGGTGTTACACCTTCCACTTCGACTGACGCCCCTCCTCCTCCTCCTACCTCTTAGTTTTTGGTATTTGATGCCAAAGGGGGAGAAGACCTATATATATATATATATATATATATATATATAGCCTATTGATAATACTACAGTGTTCTACTTACTATGTTTTGGACTCTCTATGTAATAGGATTGATGATAAGTTTGTGGTTGTTTGCTGTTTGTTATCAAACCTCTGATCTTAATTAGTGAGAATGTTATATTATGATCTCATTTTGTGAGCCTGGTTGAATGTTTGAATCTCCCTTGATTATTCTGTCTATATTGTTACTCTTTCAGTCAAAGGTTATTACAAGAGAATATGATTCTTTGCATATAGTCACTTTTAATGACTTAGCTAGCATTGTGCTAATTTTTATATCCCCTATTATATCTCATGTCACATGCTATCTATTTCATGTCATAGAACATACATCTTGCTCAAAACTTTGTGTATGTTCAAATTAATCCATCTTCTAAATGAAGTTGTCATCAATTACCAAAAAGGGGGAGATTGAAGAATCTAGGCCCCATGTGTAATATTTTGGTAATTATGATAACCATGTGTCTTGCACTAACTTGTTTTGTCAAGATGTTGATAGGGTTGTCAATGGGAATATTCGAAAGAACTCTAAAGCACATGATCTCGGTCAAAGCAAAGGTAGCTAGTAAATAGAACATTTTCTTTCTTTATCGGTCTAGGTGAATGGAGAAAAAGACCGGATTGGTAGAATAGGAAACCGTACTATAAAGAGGGATCAATTGTCCAGTAACTTGAACGCTAAAGATGCCACAAATTGCTCAAGTCTTGATTGGTTTAAACTTGGTTTCATTTGGAATGGTCTGGCCTCAATTTTAGTGTGTTTTATCTTCAAGGCCGGACTGACCGGTGTTGACAGGCCGGACTGACCGTTAGTCCGGGTCGACAACACGGTCAGCTTTTTCCAGTAAGCTTCTTCTCGGCGTTTTCCTAGGCCGGACTAACCGCCGGCTATATACCAGACTGACCGGACCTCCGGGTCGAGGTCCCGGTTAGCTTTTTCCAGAGAAAGAAGTTTTGTGATTTTCTCGAGTCCGGATTGACCGACAGTATTTACGCGGACTGATCGGACCTCCGGGTCGAGGTCCCGGTCAGCTTTTTCCAGAGAAGGAAGTTTTGTGATTTTCTCGAGTCCGGACTGACCGACAGTATTTACGCGGACTGACCGGACCTCTGGGTCGAGGTCCCGTCAGCTTTTTCCAAAGAAGTATTTTTCATTGTTTTGCTAAAAAGCTCGGTCCGGACTGACCGAGAACATAACTGCGGTCTGACCGGATCTCACTGTAACAGATAGTTTTTACGCATTTAATGCGGAGCAATGATCGTTATTTCAAAGAGTCGGATCGACCGCCACATACTGCGGATCGACCGCACTTCGGGTTTCGTGCTCCAACGGCTAGTACAGTGGGTTGAGGCTATAAATACCTCACCCACTACAGCATATGTTTGTTGTTGAACCTCATTTAACACTCTTGAGCCCCTTTGCTAGTTCCTACACTCTTGAGAGCATTGATTTCATCTTGCAAAGGTTGTTGAGGTTTTTCTGAGTGCATTTATTAGAGCTTGATCTTTGTGGCACTTGAGCATCTTCAAGCGAAGAATCGTTGATTTATTACTCTTGGAGATTGTCGTCTCCTAGACGGTTTGGCGGTGCAAGTCCGGTGATCTTTTCAAAGAAGATTTTGAAAAGGCCCGGTTTCGAGATTGTGAGTGGTTCGGTGTTCATCATCTCCGGAGCGGAGGAAGAACAACCAATAGTGATCGAGGAAAGACTTAATTCGTGGAGCCGGCTTGATTTGTTCAAGCTCCCTCAACGTGGACTAGTGAAGACCGGCAAGTCTTCGATACCACGGGAAAAATCATCATTGTCTCACTTGTGGTTATCTCTTGTCTTTACTCATTCCGCACTTACAATTCTAGTATATTTCTTACTTTATTGCTTAGCTAGAATTATTTCTAGTATTGTCAATTAGATTGCTTTGTAGTAAGTTGCCTAATATTTCCTTCTTTATATAGTGCTACGAAATATTTGTTAGAACTTCTATTGTTAAGTTTAATTTGGTCGATTAAATTTAGAAACCATCTATTCATCCCCCTCTAGTCGGTTATCCTTAATCCTACATCATCTCAACATGTTGCTATTTGTGAATGTGTTTTGCAAATAGTTGAACTCTTGTAGCATGTGACTATAGTTTGCAAATGTGTTTTGCAAATGGTCTAAGTCCATACACCTTATCCTTGTGGCATGGTGCTATTTGTTTGCAAATGTGTTTTACAAATAAGCGAGGCTCATGTTTGTTCCTTGTAAACATGGGACTTTAGTTTGCAAATGTGTTTTGCAAATGTCTTAAGTCCATGTACCTTTTAGTTGTGACTTTAATTCTAAAAGTTGGCAAATGTGTTTTGCAACTTGTTGAGAATCTTGCTTTCATATCCTATGTGCATCTGGCATCAATTTGCAAATGTATTCTACAATTGAGTTGTTCTGTTGAAAGCCAGTTTGTGCTTGTCTTAGGTTTTGCGGTAATACCGGCATGTGTTGCGCGGAACTACCGATGTGCGGTATGACTGGTGGTTCCTTGGCGGAACTACCGCACCTGTTTAGCATGTGTTGCTCTGAGGCAGTACGGTAGTACCGGTGGTCCTGAAGCGGAACTACTGCACCATCGGTTGTACCGGCCTTGTGGCGGTACGAGTTTTCCAAAGAGACATTTTGTGTGTGTTTGCTTTTCTGGAAAAGCGGTAGTACCGGAGGTCTCTGTGCGGTACGTGTTTTCTAGAGAAGCATTTGTTGCTCTCTTGGAAGTGCGGTAATACTGGCATTTTGTGCGCGGTATGACCGGACTCGCGGAACTACCGTTCATATGCTAGCGGTACGAAAATTCCAGAACGCATGTATTTTGCCCTTAGCTGCGATTTTGAGCATGTGTTGCTTTCTCGGTTTTTCGGTAGTACCGCAATGTGTTGTGCGGAACTACCATTTATCGGAACTACCGCGTATTAGTTGACGGTAGTACCGTACCTTTTTTCAACGGCTAGTTTTATAGTCGTTACTGTACTGATTCCTTACTTCCAACGGCTAGCCTGTGTATATAGACTATATATACGCACCTTGACCGTATAGTGAAAAAGGCTAGTGCCATTATACATTCTCCAGAGCTAAGAGCAAGCCTTCTCTAGCATTTGTGCATATGTTGCACTTAGTGTGGCTAGAGAGTAAACCCTAAATGCATGTGTCCTTAGGTGGTGGATTGTGTATCTACTTGAGCTTAGACACTTGATTGATTCAAGTGAAAGTTGTAGACTTGTTACTCTTGGTGTTTACCGACACCTAGACGACGTGGTAGCGTCGTGGTTCAGTGATCTTCTCAAGTGAAGCTTGTAAGAAGATCCAAGCAGTTTGTGAGTGGTGTAGTGCTCACCATCTCCGAAGTGGAGGAAAGAGCAACCTTAGTGAATTAAGGTATTGGTTACCTCGGAGGAAGGTTTAATTTGTGGAGCTAGCCCAATTGGTTTAGGTTTCCCTCAACGTGGATTAGGGAAGACCGGCAAATCTCCGATCACTACGGTAAAACATCGTCGTGTCTTTTGTTTTGTATTCTATTGCTTATTCATTGTGTATGAATTCTTGCCTTATTTTGTGCTATTTACATTGCTAAAATAGAATAGCTTACGAGTCTTTGCTTAAATTGCAATATTCATTATTTGACTTGTATTGTTGGTGCACTTAGAAGAGCCTAGTTGATTTAAGTTTTATTTGGACAAAAGTGATTCGACATTAGCTTCCGAAAAAAAAAGTCTTAGCCCAGAAATATTTTAAAATCGCCTATTCACCCCCTCTAGTCGGCCTACTCGATCCTACACCACGCCACCCCAACACCTCGCTCTTCTCCCTCCATGCCGGTCCCACACCCGCGCCACAACCACATGCGATACGCCTCCCCTCTTTTCCCTCCTCTCCTTCTGCGCTGGCACCGCTCCACTGCCTCCTTCCTCTTCTCCTTTTGCGCCCACGCCACCCTATCGCCTCCTTCCTCTTCTCCCTCTGCACAGTCGCACCGACCTCGTCTTCTTCGCACACAAACCAAATGGGCCGTGCCGAGCTAGCCCATCGTGCCATGGTAGCGACCTAAGCACAATATGGGCTTCATGTCGAGCTAGCACAGCTATGAACAGTATAAACCGTATCGTGCCTGAGTTAGGCCAATAATGCCGTGTATCAGGCCGGCCCGGCTCTTCTAATATGAGGCAGTCCAAGTGCAAAGGTGAAAGAGGAAACTATATTAAAAAAGAAAATAACTACTAAAACGCCATAACAAGCACCATTCTAAAGAAAAGTAGAGGTGAAAAGGCCACGACAAGCATCATTCTGGAGCAAAATATTACAGGATGAACCACTAACACTGGACCTACTGACCCTTCCGGGATATTGTTGCACTAATTGACCACCACCCAAAAAACTGTCTTCCAATGTTGATACTTGGCCATGCATGACAGCATGAGATTCGTTCATGACGAGTATAGATCAAGTTCAAAGATTCCCATATGATCAATCCAGCATGCATGCTCCACAAATCCAGGGCTTGCGATGTGTAGCTTCTTGATGTGAATGTTCTTGGATGTATTATCAAGAGCTTAAGATACGAATCAAAATGGTGGCCTGACGCTGCCCCTCCAACTCCCAATGTTGTCCCCAGGCAACTGGTGGTAGCCACCCACATTCCCTCCAAGATTGTACAACGACATGCCCAGTCCACCGCTGCCCCCACCGGCATCGCCTCCGGTCACCCCGGATGACTGCGATGCCGCAGGCTGCTGCGGTTGTGCGCCGGTTGACTGCGGTGGGCCTTGCGCTTCCGTGGCGACTGTGGCTATGGCGGCCTCCTCTTCCTCCCCCTCCAGCGGCAGACGCTCGTAGACGGCATTGGCGAACGACGCGGCCATGAGGACCACGGGCCCCGCGGCGACGAGCTGGCCGACCACGCTACCGCCGACTACCTGCCCCTGCCCGCCGGCGAGGAACACCGTGAGGCTGCTGGCCCCCGGCGGCGCGGGCGGCGGCAGAACCGTACCCGTGAGGGACAGGATCTCGAATTGCCCGCGCAGGGTGGCGACGAGGCTTCCCGGTGGCGACGCGCCGGGCTGGCGTAGCGCGACGTTAGCGACGGTGCCGCCGCCGCTGAGCACGCAGACGCCGCGGCCGCGGCGGCGCGCGTACACGGACAGGCAGTCGACGACGTCGGCGCCGGCGGCGACCTCGAGGACGTGGGAGTGGAGCGCGTTGGGGCTGTCCCGCGTCACGATGATGGGCGGCTTGGGCTTGTTCTTGGACCCCGGGGGCCTCCCGCGCGGGCGTCGCGCCGGCCCGCCGGACCCCCGGCTGCCCTCCACCAGCACCATGGCCAACGACGACGACGGCTGCTGGTCCGCGCCGCCCCTGGCCGGCGGCGAGTCGGCGCCGGCGGCGGGGTTCTTGCCCGGTGACGGCCTGGAGCGCTGCTCCGCCTTGACGTGGGAGGCTGGGGAGAGCGGCGTCGATGGTTGTTGTTGCTGCTGCTGCTGCTGCGCGCGGAGGAGGTGGAGGTAGTGCGACGCACTCCCGCTGCCGCCGGGGTCCATTCCGGCCATGGCGCTCTCATCGGCGCGCTCCCACCACTTGCTCGCCGCCAGCTTCTTGATCTCTCGAGCCTCCCACCTCCTAGCTAATTAAGCTACCCCCACCTGGCTTCTTGTTCCCCCTCTCCTCACCTGCGCAAACCAAACATTCGATTGAACATGCACAAATCAAAGAAAGAAGCTTCTTTTCGATCTGTAGCTAGCTAGATACCGAATGAGTGTGTACTACTACTGTTCTTACCTACCCGACAGAAGCGAAGCGAAGCTTCCCCCTGACGTCGCTAGCTGCCTGCGCGCATCCAGAGGAAGCGAAGCGATCGAGAGTAGGCTTGCTATGGAGTGGCGCAGCGGCAACGGCAGGTGCGTGGGGGCGGCGCTTTAGACTTTGGAGCGCACGCGCGCATCATCGATCCCTGGCCTTAAAATCTTCATGGCCGACGCGGCGCGGCGCCGCTCAAGCAAAAGCTAGCGTAGAGGTAGGTGGGTGGATTTTGGAACCGAGACGAAGTGGATATTGATTAGTGCTAGCACGAGTTGAACGAAGGAGAAAAGAGCAGGTGGTGAGGGCTTTAGCTAGGGCCGGTGCAAGCGAGGGGACGAATCAACGGGGTAGAGCATCAGAGGTGGCAAACGGGCTGCACGGCCTGGTACGGTTGGCTAGGCTAGTTAAATGGGCCATGCTATGTTGGGCCATGCGCTCGGCCATCAACCCAAGAAAGACACGCTGAACTCCCAGGCCGTGTCGGGCCAGATCAAGTATGATTAATTCAAACGGGCTTGGATTGGTCCGTGTAGCTCATCTCGATCCGAAAAGTTTAAAAATTTCATAAAAATGTATATAATTCTAAAATACAATTTTAAATTTTTTAAAAATAAGTTCTATACCGATAAAAAGAGACAAATATATTGAAAAAATGCAATAATGAGCTTTATTAATGTTTACAATGTTACCTTATTAAAAACTTTGACAAATAAGAACTCAACATAAGAAAACTTTAGCGAAAGAAAACAAGTACAACCTATAGCTTTTGCATATATCCATATTCTAAGTGTCATTGTTTAGGTAAAGATTTTCGAACACGTCTGTCAACTTTGGATTTTCTACAGAGTGTTGATCTCGTGCACCAGCTTATTCCTAGTCTTTTACAGTTAGAAGTATCTCCACTATCTCATTCGTGAGACTTGTTCTTCTCTCCTATAATATTCTTACAGAAAGATTGAAAGCAGACTCGGAGAAAACCGTGGAAACAAGAACAGTTAACACATCACGTGCTAATATGGATAGCACTGGATATGTTACCTTATGGCCATACCACCATTGTAAAATTTCGAAACGCTTTTACTGGTAATCCACAATATCACTATCCAAATAGGTTGATAGTTCCCCACTCCTTAGTTGGACGTTGTGCCTTGCTTCAGAACTTGACGTTGTAGAACCTGATCCTCTAGACCTGGAGGAAGAATATGCACCCCATATTTCCCCTACACAGTTGTCTTCTTACCTGTAGTGGGTGGTACTGGATGTCGTTGCAAGCAAATTCTTTAAAACTTATATTCGTATTTTTTATAAACATCAGAAATTTTAGTACAAACATCTGAAAATAGTTAGAATAGCCCAGGCTTGTAGCATCACTCAGAAATTGAAGAACATTAGCAAGTCCTCGAAGTTTAGATCTGGAATCTAAAATAAATGCAAATGCATATAGGAATGAGATTTCTTTCTAATATTTCAAGTATTTAGTTTTTATAGCAACGATAGCCTCTTGCAACACTATTTTATTTTCACAAGCCTTCAATTGACTAGCGATTTCAAAAATATTATGCACAATTAAAGAAGATGTTAGATAATACATAACGAATAAAGAAATAGTTGAATCATAAATAAGTTATAAAAACGATAGTAACTTCTCAGCAACATACCAATGATGCTCAGTCAATAGTGTATTACCATCATGACTGTGATAGTGCATGTGAATAAAAACAAAAAAAAATATATGCTTTTATATGGTAAAGGTCTCTTAACAATCAAATAAGTAAAGTTCCATCTTACTAATATGTCCAAACCAAATTTTCTTATACATGCATGTCTCCTCTGAGGGCAAGAAGGACAAGACAGTTGAGAAAGGGGGACCCCCGGTATCTATACGAGGGACCGAAGGATCCTCTGAGGGGGCATCGATTGCCAGGAAGTAAGTGTATTAGCTTCCTAAAAATTTTAGCCTCTCCCCTTTTACACGAGAAGGTGGCTACTTATAGCGTTTCTCCTGGGCACCTGAGATTATAGATCTACCCTGTTACAGGGCCCTATATTAGTAGGGGCTGCAGGGGCTTTTCCTACCCCTACGTGTAGCCTTTGGCTCACGGTGGACCCTTTTGGTCTTGGTCCATCCGACGTGCGCCCGGTCCAGTGGTACATCGATCCTTTGGCGGGTGCGGGGTGCCCCCGGAATCGTGGTGCTTCGGTCTCTCTCGGACCCCTTCGGGCCCCCTTGAGCCTTCGCTCCCCTTCGGAGGAGAGGGGTGGGGGTGCTTGCGGTCTTTGCCTGGTCGTGGGGCCGATGGGCCGCCCCTACGACAATGCATTCATTGCAACACAAAAGTTATTATATGCTACTATTTGTGGGTTAGAATATTGTTTTTTTTAAGTTTATAACTTATATTATGTATATTAGTTTTCTAAGTTTATAACTTATATTATGTTTATTTAAAATCAGTTGTAACGCACAGACTCTTAGCTAAGTCTATAACATGCATGTGCACAAGGGTGTGCATCCCTTTTGCATGGGTCCCTTCCTCGACACTTCATATATTATAGGTTGACCCGTCCTGTCTTCGTCTTCTCCGTTTGCTTTCCTTGCATCCTAGGTCCGGACCTGGAACTCAATTCAATCCATTAACCCTCTTGCACCTCCGTGCATGCTCAACGATCGCCCGATCCTCTTAGTCTATTTGCCCTATAGGGTCAAAGCGTGGCAGTGATGGCTGGTGTCACGTGAGTCGATTGAGCTCACCATCCCGTGTCTGCTTGCACTCCGCCTTAGCCACCACGTAACACTCTCGTCTAAAATCTATTTAATGCCCAACCCATCCATAGAACGGATCTGCGTATGCATAACACCTTATTTACACTTTCGTTCTCGTTTAATGTAAAATGGTTAATACGGAGGTGTCACGTTTGGATCCAATAGACATTATATGCTACTACAATTCACTTTATATAAGCAAAGTTGGACTAGTCCCACCATCACAACTCTAGATGAGCCACATGGACCGCACTATGAACATGCCAGGGTATTATACTCACCCCTTAAGGGCTAACGCCTTCGGCAGCAAACCGTATGCAAGGCAAATTCCCAGAACTATCTCTCGGTGCAACTTCCGTGCTGTGGTGTGAGGACCCGGTTTATTCGGCTTGTACTGTTTAACCATCCACTTGGTCCTAACAGTACAAATCAAATAAACCAAGCCTCGAGATATGTATACTTCCTGAAATGCAGATACACACTCACACAAAATCATGCATCAATTCCATTCATTCACATAGAACCGAAGCACAACAATAACTTAAAGACATACTTAATATAAAGAGAGTTAGTACAAAAGAGAGGCCGACCGGCCAAAAGTCATACAAATAAGTAAATACACAGTGGAAGCAAAATGGCCATAAGATGGCGATAAACAAAAGCCAATCTGAGTGCCTTTCACCCACAAGGCAACCAACCGACCGCCAAGCTAATCGTCCCAAACAACACAGAACACACTCACAAAAGTGAGGCCCTTGGGGCTCACCTTCTTCCTCCGCAACAATTAATATTAAGAAGGATGAGTACAAAAATTATTTTTGTACTGCAAGACCTGACGTGTGAGATAATGAACTATAATTAACTACATGCAAACTTTATTTAAGTGGATGAGGCTCGACTTATTTTCAGATAAAGCAAGTTTTCATTTACAATAAGGTAATAGATTCAAAGCAAGTTCGCAACTAACTTTTATTGTTCAAATAAAAGAGAGACAAATATAACAATAGGTAGATGACAACACCAACCTAGAAGTGACTAACCCATAGTCACCACAACAATAGCATGAAGTACCCTTCATACCACCCATGTCAAGTTTAAGTTTTTAAAAGGTTGTAGTCTAGTTCTTATGGAAATAACCAAGCGTGTCCATAACCTAGACGAGGCTATTCGAATAGTTTTAACCTGCAGGTGTACCAATGTACCCACACGATAGACCGCCTTTCCATCACCCACGGTTAGCACACTTCCTTTGGTATGCGTGCATGGCTAAGTCTAACAAGATGCTTTCCAATGGACGATGCTAATTAAGAGCCGCAACCCACGGAGAAAGACACATTAGATGCCTAACCGGTCCGCTAATGCTCCTCCAAACACCACAACACACACACACAGAACACACCCACCGACCAACTCATAATTAACACCTCCCGAGTACTTAGTCAAGAGAGGTCCCATATCCCCTCGTGTGGTTAGCACGCACAATTGCTTGGATCAATGGCACAAGTAACTCGGTCCTTAGGGACTTAGGCACCATTCCAATCACACCCAACAGATCACACCAACATACCATTGTGCCCAAGCCAAGATATAATTTTTGTTTTCAGTTTTTGATTTGCAAATTGGTAAAACACAAGGGTTGGACATAATGGAATAATAATAGCATTTGTGTGATCAAGATCACCGGCTAAGTCGATGATCGCCCCATACTACCGATACTAGGCATGGCTAAGCAATATTTATCCGAAATCTACTAAGTGACAAGAGCTCATCCAACGAACTCTAATCACAGCAAATAACCTAGGCTCAGGTAGTAGAGGATAATCATTTACCTACGGATTATGCAACTAGAGGTCTAACTAATCAATTTAACAACAAAATAGCAATGCATACATAGAAGTTAAACAAAATATTAGACTTTAAAAGTAATAGGATCAATGGGAAATGATCAAACCGCTTGCTCGCTTGTCGTTGCTCAAATCATTTGAGGGTCGTTTTCAGGGTTACCGCAAATGTCGAAGCCTAAGCGAAAGAGCGAAAACAACCAATAAGACGAGCAACACTTAAACAAAAGAGCAAGCAAAAATTATCCAAATGCGACGAAATTTATACACAAGGTAAAATACGAATATACCTAGACATAGAAACTGGAAAAACCTAATTTGGATTTGTGGTGCAAAAGATATTCCCTAAAAACCTATTTTCGGCCATAATTAGGTACTGTAGCAAAAATATTTTCTAGAAAGATTTTGAAGGTGAAACTTTTATGGTAGTTAGCTACTGGTATAGTGATAAGCCATATAAAATTTCAGGTCATTTGGAGTTACATTGAAAAAGTTATGATTTGTCTAAATTGTTTAGGGTATTAAACTAAAATATGATCCTTATGATTTTTAAAAACAGTAAAATTTGTGAAACCAATTTTCCTAGCAAATAAACTAGCAGTGGAAGCTAATTCAATCGGATTCATACAAAAAGGATTTATAGATTAAAAGATATGCATTTTACAAGTTTGCTAAAAGTTCTGAAAAACAGTATTAAGTTCACTTGTTTACTATTTTTGAAAATGGTTTTCCAGATTTGATCATGGTCTACAATTATTTTTCTATTTAAGTTCAAGGTATAATGAAGCTAACAAAATTGGAATCATCTAATTTGGACTTACAATGAAAAAGATATGAAAAAGAGGAAACACTTACTCACTTCAGTTTTGAGACTTAGCATTTTCGGGGATTTTCCTAACACCCGGAGACATGGACGATTGAGAGCCGTCGATCTCAGATCGGATGTCCCCGGTTGAATCCGAGCGACACAGGCACTGAGCGCGCGGAAGAGGGCGGCGACGTGGAGAGCTGAGGGCCGTAGATCTCTAGATCGGGCGACCACTAATGAGCCACGTCGCCCCGACGCTGCTGCCGCTCGTCCGACAACAGAGCCGAGCAAAACTCGAGCTCGCCGCGTGTCGCCGGCGAGGAGCTCGTGGCGAGGCTCGAAGGAGCTAAACGGAAATTCATCGCTATTGCGCACTGGATGGCACCGCGGCGAGGCCAATGGCGACTGAGACGCAGCGCGCAGCCGCGAGGCGGAGGAGTGCTACGGCCGAAACGAAACGATGACATGGCTAAGCTACGCGCAAATGGACGGGTGCAAAGCTATGACGGGTCCTATGGACTTAACGCGACCAACCGAGTCCATACGGCAGCCGCGGCGAGCCGAGGTTAACGGGCGCGGCGCGATCAAACAGGGAACCACGCCACGGCAAAGCAAAAGCTAAACGGAAGAGCTTAAGCTCACCAGGTTCATCAAGATGATGACGGGGTTGGGGTGGACGGAGGATGAACTGAGCAGCCGGCGACGAAGTCCGGCGATGTGAAGAGCTTCACCGTGGAGGGGTCAACCCGCCAAGCTAGCAACACCGGTGGTACCATGAGCTTCGCAATACCACGTAGAAGCTCCAGGAGGTGGATTGGGAATGGGGTCTTACCAAAGACCGGAGAAGAAAGGGGTATCGCGCCGCGAGCTCCAAAACTCCAATCCACGCTCTCAGAGGAAACCCAAAATAGGGTGAGGTTAAGCACCACAGAGGTAAGAGGAAGGATCAGAGGAAGAATCGGGCGAGGGAGCCATCAGAGCACCGTCGGCGACAGGAGCTCCAAGCTCGGCAATGGCGGAGATGGGCACTGGGTGGTATGGGCTCGCTCAAGCTCGAGGGCGCAAGAGAGAGCTGCGGGAGAGGAAAGGAAACCAAAGGAGGTGACCAGGGGCTTAAGCAGCTGTGAAGAGCGAGAAGGCACCGTTGTTCGCCGGATCCGCGCCGCGCGCGAGAGAGCGAGGGAGCGCTGAGACGACGACTAATCGGGTGGTGGAGGACGGACATTTAATGCGCCATGAGACCCGCTGCGAGGTGACCCGCACGCGCCACCCACTTCGCCATGGCGCCGTTGACGCGGGCGCTGGCGCTGCGCCGCGCGAGCGAGAGGAAGGCGACGACAGCCAACCGTCCGATTTGCATCCAAGGGCTAGCGCGTGATCGCGTTGAAGCGGCATCGGGCAAACGTGGGCCGCGCGATGGAAATCCAACGGCCGAGAATCGGAGGGCAACCGGAGAGGTCCGAATGTCTACACGGATGAGAGCCGTTCGATGGAGATCCAACGGCTGACAACGCGTGCGCCCGCTCGCCCGCGCCAGGTGCAGTTAGTGGGCTCGGTCGAGTCAAGTGACTCGAGCCCGAGCCTGACTCGCGCCCGAGGAACAGTGCAAACCAGTTAGGTTTTGAATTTTAAAGGCTGAAACTTTGGGGATTTAATTGAGGTATCAAATCAACTCCAAAATTCATGAAATTTTAACTGGAGCTTCCTGACCTTAGGGTTAACCTTCCATAAAATTTCCAGGGATTTTTGTGCACTGGAATTTTCTCAAGAAATTCCAGAAGGTTAAATCAGAGGTTTGACCCAGGTTTGACTTGCCCCTAAAATATTTCAAATAATTTCCAAAATTATGAAATAATTCAGAGGTGTCACAACAACCCTAGAACCCAGGAAAATTATTGCCAAGGGTTTGACACAAGATTTCACCCAGAAGGTTTTGACTTGAGATAAATGAGGGTTTTGATTTTGAATTTCCCAAAATTCCTTTACAAGAATTTCAGAAAAGTTCAAGAGTGAAAGGATGAAAGAAAAGTTTTAATTTACCCTCATTTTATTACATTTGAAACACAAGCCAAAATGGGGATGTTACATGTGGGTACTTGATAGTGGGCCCACACACATAGGTAGCTATGCAGCGAGAACCATTTCCACTTTCCTCTTTGAGCCTTCCCGTTTTCCTTCACCGGAGGCAGCTTTCTCCAAAACCGCCAGTGCTCTACTCATCTCTGCTCCACGTCGCACCAGAGGCCATCGTTCTCCACCGCCCCCACTCTGCGCCAAGGCCGCACCATTGGCTGCCACCTCCCGCGCCACCTCGCCTCACCATCAATGCGGGTACTAGCCCCAAGTCGCTGCGCGCCAGCACCGTGCCATGCTCCACGCCCCCCTCGCGCTTGCTCGCCGGGCCGCGCTCGCCGCACCTGACCGCGCCAACGCACGTCCATGCACTAGGGTGATGGCCTCGCCACCGCAATGCCACTGTACCGCAACCTTGCTCGCGCCCGGCAACGTTTACGCCCGACAACCCACCTCGCTACCACGTGTCGCGCACACTGCGCTTGACTGTTGCTGCCATCAGCTTCGCCGGCTATAAAAGCCAAGCAATTCGAACGGAAAAGAATCGCAAACACTTCTTTAATCTCAACACCACTCCCTATCCCCTCCAGCTCCGACCAACTGCTCCAATTCCGCCACCTGCTTTCTTCCCCGATGAGCTCGAAGGCAATTCACTGGCAACGCCCATTCCTTTTCCTCCCAACCCTGTCACTAGCACTGCCCACCACCCCGATCGTTTCCCCTAACTTTCCTACCCCTATCCCTGCCGCCAGCTCGTCGGCACTGTCCTCCATCGCCGCGCCGCCGGCGGTTCATGTGGGCCAGTCGCCTTAGAGCTTTCCCCACACCAACATCACCACCCCCAGGATCCCCTTCGCCTACTGGTGCTCAAGGACCAGCCAATTTGGTCGAAGCTTCGCCGGAACGCTACCGCCAACTTCCTCTGTCCTGGCCATGTGCCACCACAACCGCCGCCCCATCACTGAGCCACCACCGCCGGCGTAATACCCAAAAATGGGTTGCACATGTTGCGGTGATGTTCAACGCACCACCCGTTGGCGCCATCTCCCGTTGGCTCCGGCAACCTAAGGCGCGCTCTGGCTCAAAGCCGAGCGCAGCTCAAAGCTACCTAGAGCTGGGCCTTTAGGCTTGGCCCATTTTGTTCTAGCCCAAATGAGTAATGGGCTTGGCCCAACACTATTTAAGACCCAACCCGTTAACCCAACACTATGCAAACACTACCCAATACTGTTTCAACCCAACCCAACACTATTCCAACCTCGCCCATTACTAATCATAAACCCTAAATGAATAGTATAAAGCCAACACTGTTCACCTAAACCCATTTTCAACAAAATATATCCTTTTCGACCGTTTCAAAATCGTAAATTCTATTTTCGACTCTGTTCAGCCCGATCAAGCCCCAACAAATCCCATTCACCACACAACCTCTCTTTTTCATTTCTTTTTTGAATTTTAATTTATTTTACTTGCATGTTGTTCCCAGCTCATTCCTTGTTGAGCTGGATATTGATTTGGATTATTTTACTTGCGCTAGGTTCCAACTTTGACGACCACGCACTGGAGAACACTGGACAAGACACCAGAGAAATAGAGAATATTGAGGACTTTAAGCAAGGAGGCAGGTTGCATTCATTTGATCATTTTAAGCCTATATTTTATGTATTTACTTTATAAATTTTATTATTATATTCGAGCCAATTATTTCAATAAGAAAATAATACTTTTGAATGCTATGATGAATAGATAAATTCTGTCACCCCACATACAAACCCTCCTATTGTTTGTAGGCCATATTCACCTTGACAAGTTTAGGTTACATAAAATAATAACAAACATTCAGCAGTGTCACACAAATTATTTCTAAATACTGATAAGGATGATTGGCTAAACACCAATAGGATTTGTTGAAGAGTTGAGGGTTGAGACCAAAAGAATAGATAACCCAATATACTTGATAAAAATGAGTTAGAAGTGAGATCAAGAGATGGACGACCACGAGTTCACTACTACAAAAAGACTAATACTGGATGCCTCATCAAAGAAGGTTGATCAAAATCGTCTGTATTAAATACAATCACATACGGTTTTGGTTTAGCGACCGTCTGTGTTACTGACTGTGCTAAAAACTGTTTGTGAAGAGGTAATATCACAGACGGGTCATGTTAAAAACCATCTGTGAAGTATCACAGATGGTTATTAACAAGAACCGTGTGTGATGTTACTAAATATTATAGATAGTGTTTAATATAAATCGTCTGTGATAATTAACTCATCACGGACGATTTGTATTAAAATCCGTCTGTGATATTTCGCTGCCCCCTTATATCCCTCTAGATTTGGCCGCCCCCTTTATACAAACTTTCAAACCGAAGCGGCATCGCGACCTCTCAACTACTCCAGATCGGTTCCGCTACCCAAATCCCCTTATATATACTGCCTTCACGCGCCCAACTACTCTAGATCGATTTCGTCGCCTCCTCGGTGCCGCCTCCCCCAAACCGATCGAAGCGCCGCGTCCCCCGACGACGCCGACTATCACCGTGAGCTCCTCCACCTCCGGTTGTGACGCTACGGTTCACTGCAGAAGGCACTCTTGTCGTAAGAGTGTCTTGTACAGTGTCACCATCATGACACCACGGTGACGTTACCGTCGCCTCTCCTTCATCACCGGTGATATCCCTCACCCGATCCCCTCCCCTCTCTTGATGGTTGGATCTAAAATTACGAAATTGTTGGATGGCCAAGGTTTTGGCCATGTAAATCTTAATACTTGTGTGTGTGAAAATTAATTGTTCATGCCTCTAGTTCTTGTGATGATTGATGGATGGCTAGGGTTTTGACCATGTAAATCTTGATGCTTGTGTATGTGAAAATTAATTATTGATGCATCTAGTTCTTGTGATGATTGATGGATGGCTAGGGCTTCAGCCCTTGTTAAAATTCATGTTTTATTGCAGGATGAAGACAAGACGCCAAAGTCTGTTACACGATGGTGATCTCATTCTCATAAATAGGTCTGCTTTGGTTCATCTGCATTCTTTGATTGTGCTGTTTTATAGCGCAATCAGAGAATGTTGATGAACTGAAGGAGGCCTATTTGTGAGAACGAGATCATGTTATCATAGATAGTTCTTAACTAAAATCGTTTGTGATAATATACTATCACAGACGGTTTATAGTAAGAACCGTTTGTGATAAGTGTTATCACAGATAGTTCTTAACTTAGAACCATTTGTGATAAGGGTTATCGCAGACAGTTCAAAAATCGTCTATAATACCTTTAGGATATTACTGACCCATAAGCTTAGACGGTTCAAGAAACCATCTACGGTGACATTTTTGAACCATCTGTGATGAGCTTTTTTTTGTAATAGTGGTTGGTAAATGGTTCATCGCCTCACTAGATGACAAGTAAGGACAAAATCTTGTGCCAAGTAAAAGACACAGATCTCGCTCAACCACAGGTGTGGTATATCCAACGTAGCTTAGTACACTACTCTTCCGATTGAACATCTACAGGATTATCAACTGCTCTTGTGTGATAGAGCAGCCATGGAATGGGGGTGAGTCAAGAGTGGGCCGGTTAGGGCACTCGCTAAACTACACAACGGTATGGACTAGTTAGTATCGGACCACACACTCCACCACTGTCCGATGGTTTCCTGATGGTTGTACTGATCTTGAACCTACCGGGTAGAGACTAGAAAGGTTGAGCAGTGGAAAAGACATTGTTATCTTGACTCAGTCACATGCTATCTGGTTGCGTGTATACAGCTTAACAATATGAGTCTGAGATATCTTGTGAGTAAAGTTGTGGAACTCTACAAAGTATAATTAATGGTATTCGAATGTGTCGTGCTTTCGGCTAATGAAGCTGTGTTCATGGTGATTCCAATACACGAAGCATAAGTAGAGTTTTACAGATGTTAAGTTGGTAATCACAGATGTTGAAAATCCCTGTTGTTACATTCATTATGGTTTACTGTTTTAAGTACTAAACTGCTTTGAACTCAAATAATATTGCATTCCACATTACCTGTTATGTTAAAACGGCTCCATTCCTTTGATAATCCTAGCAAGTAGATAATTAGAATTTCCCATGTAACTTGCGGAGTACAGTTGTACTCATACTTGCTAAACATCATCAAAAGAACCCTGGGAGGAGGCAGGTGATCTTTATGATCAAGAGGAGCCACTGGACGGTGACAACTACTAGTATTAGGTCTTGACTGTGCTCAAGCGTGCCTGTGGTTCTCATTTGCTTTTGTGTTGTAATATATTAAATTTTGTCTTGGATGCCCACATCTGTGTCCAAACTGGCTGTTAAGATGTAACTGTTGTAATAAAGGTTTGCTTCTTATTGTAAACGTGAGCTTGCTTGTAAACCCATTTCTTGCTTTGCAACTGCACATCTTGGGCAGTTGTGAAGAGTGGGACGGTCCCAGATTTTGGGTCATCACAACTAGTCAAGCACTCGTGATGGATTAGCATTCAATTCATGCAAGACATTTCGTTGCAAATTGGAGGATTAGAACTAACTAGTCATCAACTCGTGCATCCGTACGGACATGACACTTTTTAATATTATTTTCAGGGCTAACATTTTTTTGTAACTTTTAGCTCCTAAATAATATGAATTTGACATATATTTTTTAGTTTGAAATTATCGCTCAAAATTCTAAAAGTTTTAAATTTATACAATTATTTTTTTTATATATTTAAGTGACAAATCTATATATTTTCGCCTTCGATTTTTTGTAAGTCCAGATTATAACGCTATAGATTTAACGTTAACCATAAGATCTCATTTAGTAAGTAACTGTATCATAGACGGTTATTTGGTGAAGCTATATGCATTCAAAACTAAAAACGCCATATACGTTTGGATATTGGAATGTCAGAGTCCAACTCTAATTAGTAAATGCAACATAGGTCAATCAGCATGCCTGCACGTGAGCTAAAAAAATAAATCCAAGCCGTAGGTTGTACCACATGATAAATTAGATGGTTAGGATTTTCCCCTTTTCTCTGATTAATGTGGGAATTTCTAGCATTTTTTCTTCTTCTCCGATTAATGTAGGAATTTCTATCTTTTTACCTCACAAGATTAATATGGGGGTTTCTAGGAGAGCCTCTAATTAGTATAGATATAGATAGATAGATCGGGGTAGGTTAGTGCAAAGGAATACAATACCACAAAGTCCATCGTCGAACCTTTACTGGTGCCACCGCCCTTCGGGATCTTGCCATCGCTGGAGCGCTCAATCAAAGTCCTTGCGCACGTGCGAGAGTCCTCGTCATGGTTGATTCATGGTCGAGGTCATCCCTGACCAAAGCGAGTGACGCATCCCTGAGGGTAATTTGGTTCTTCACGTACGGTTGCCTTTGTTGAGAACAGAAGGTTGTAGGGCCCTCCAATAGTACTGCAACCAATAGATCTACATCTCCTGATGTAAAATTTTCGATAAAAAGTATATATGAATTAAAATAACATAGGGGCTAAATGGAAATAATAGGGTCTGAAATGCATATATTATTGTAGGACATGTTGAAGCCACCATACATTGTGAGAGAAATTTCTATGTGGTAGCTTGAGCTGATGTGGAGCCTTCTCTATCCTTAGGCTACCACCTGCTACTACCATACATTGTATGTGCCATAATGGGAGTATACATCTTTACATCTAACATAAAATAGTGGACACATCCTGTATCATTACCTACTCTTAATTCCTGAACGAAAGCGTGCCTCCTCGCGCCCTCTACGTCATCCGAAAAAGGCAGGATATCGGATCTTCATTGGGTGCTCCAGATCACACGGGGTGGGGAGGACCTCCATGTGCTCTTGGATCGCTAGTGGACGGCGGCCTTGCATGCCAGCCCACCAGCCCTAGCCCCTAATCCGGCTTTGTCTCTCTCATCCCAGCTCCTCCCGCGCTCGACCACACGCCGCCTCTTCTCCCCTCGTTGCTTTCCCCTTCACCCGTCCCCTCTGTCTCCCTCCACAGCCACCGCCGCTCCCTCCTGCTTCCTCCCCCACCGCCCACTCGAGCTCCTTTGCAAGTCGCTGCCTCGGCATCTCCCCTCCCGTCCATCCCCTCTCCTTTTCCCCTCCACCACCCCTCTCCGCCTGTGCTGCTGCTCCTTCCCCTTCCTCCCCCGCTGCCCCCTTCTTTCACCCTCTGTCGCCCCTCTCCGCCGGTGCCGCCGTTCCCTCCCTCTTCCTTCCCCGCCTCCCCCTCGATCTCCCTTCCTGGTCGCCGCCTCGGCGCCTCCCCTCCCGTCCATCCCCTTGCCTCCCCTTCCTTTCACTCCTCTGCTGCCCTCCTCTACCAGTGTTGCCGCTCTCTCCCTCTTCCTTCCTTCCCGACCGCTGCCTCAACGCCCTCCCTCCCATCCATCCCGTCTGCTTCGATTATCTCCCGATTTACCGCAAAAACTTTACTCTTCGTCACCATTGCTAATCAATGCTGATCATCCCCAGGCAGCACCGGTTTCAATAGCTAAACATCTTGCTACAGTATTTAGCTTTCCATGAAACAATCTCTTCTCTATCACCAGTTTAGAAGAACTTACTGTTGCCTTAAAAGATTGATTCCCGTATTGGATAAAATACTTGACAACACAAGTGTAGTAATTCTCTTCCAGCTCTTCTTTTTACTCTTTCATTAGGTTTATTTATTGTGGGACCTTTGCTAGGCTATCGAATAGTTCTATTAGCTATGATGGTCATTTCAGCATATTTCCTGAATGCAACTTACCTGATATATTCCCAAAAGGATGTCATATTCTCCTTGTGGATCCTAGCTTGCAATTGGTATCTCTTTAGTTTTTCTAACTCTAGCCTTTTGGGAGAGATGCACCTTCTGCTACCATGCATATCTGAGGTAGGTGGAATAGCCTTCACTATATTTGAGATTTTGAGTTTTTCCTTAAGAACTTAAGAGTGCTTCTAATAGTGGTTTGTTCAAAACTTCTTTATTTTGGGAGTTAAATTAAGGTATGTACAATACCACAAGATCCAACTAGTTTTAGTAAAGAATAACTCATTACAAATAGCATTATGGACACCTTATGCTCCTTTGTTTCACTAGACTCATCACATATTGGCAGCCAATTTGTTGACATGATCACATTAGCCTTTCATTATGCAGCGATCAATCTTCTCTGGAAATAACTGTTACTGCCATCCAACGTATGTATCTGATTGAGATTTTGACTATTGAAAATATATTCAAGAGGAACTAGGAAGGCATAGAGCGGGGAGGTGAGTCACCAGGGATGCCGAACGTGTTCAGCGGTGGTGGCTTAGAGTGGGTACGAGAGGGAGAGGCCAGGCGCCAGGCCAGGGACTTCCGCTGTTGCCACCCTTCGCGACCTACCATCCCCGGGTCTCATCGCCTTCCAAGAACTCACCGCTCCTCCTAGCGCTGGATGTGGCCGGTAAGAGGTGTTTTTGCTCTCCACTCTGTCTTTGTTGCCTCCTCCCATCTTCTAGAATCGACATTTCTCGGCCTGTTTCTTGCCATTCAACTAAAGCTGTCAGAACGGGTAGGCTTTGAGGAACATTGTGGGTTCCTTGTGCTGTGACTGAGCAGATATATCTATTGTGCCCGTCAAAAACACATTTACAAGGAGTTTGCCAAAGGCTTTCTCATTCTGAAAAACAATTTGAAGTATATTTCCCTTCTCCATTCTCGGCTCAGATGATTGTCGCTTGTGTGAATTTCATTGATGTGGGTCCTGTGTGTGCTCGGATAAGATTGTTTTAGGATTCTATTTAGTTTAATTTATTGACTCCATGCAAGAGCAAGGGTTGAAAGACAATATAGAATAATTCCATCTCCCCTACTTGTTCCATTCTCAATGGTTAGTCAAGTTGAGGTGAACTACGGGAATCATCGTGTTGCAGTGAAGGCAAACCAATCGACAAAAGCGTGCCAATGGCCACATCATGGACAATAGGGCTTAAGCCCATGGCTAGGCACCATATTAGAACCTCATCTATTGCTATTATAGTCCTGGTAATCTTTGCATATATGGTTTTTGCATCAACCAAAATTGGTTTGCCCATTTCAGAGGTCGACGTGTTCAACATGGATGTTTTGTGCACTTTCCTCTAGAGGGTTGTCTGCGGCAAATAACTAATACATGGCCAATATCCTGTTGTCTCACTTAGTTCTTGCTACAACCAACATTCGAATTTTTTTAGTCTAATTAATTTGTACCAAAAGACCAGCAAAAGAGGTGGCCGTTGATAATAAGCAAACCTGTCGTAGCCATTTGTTTTGAAATATTTGTTTGTAGGATAAAGATTTTTCCAAAAAAAAAATCTTCTGTTTGCTTCTTCCTTCTGATGTTATTCTCTCTTGCTATTTTATGTTTTTTTGCAGGTTCGTCATGCTCTCAGGTTACTAGAGCTAGTTGGTATTCTCTCTTGATGTTTTTTGTTTATTTGTAGAAATGTTTGGGTTGGTGGTCATGAATTCGTAAGTTAGAACATTCATACTTTTATGCAAGGAGTTGTTCATTCCCCCTAATAGAACCATTTTGACATCTACTGTACTATAACCCTATTTTGAACACAAACCTGTTGGATAATAAACTGTAGCAGTTAACGTGATAATTTATGCTCCTATTCATGTCTAAAACGGAAAATGGCCATGTGTTTTCTAAAATGTTGTTCTCCATGAAAGTTGTCGTCCATTGGTTTCCTTCTATATGAACATATTTTTTCACAATCATTTCAACTACTAATAAAAATATATCACACCGACAACACATATGTTTATAGAATACGGATTTTTGCTGAAAATCCTATGTTTCCTTCTTCCTTCTCATGGTATTCTCTCTGGCTATTTTTTTTTTTTTTCAGGTTTGTTGTCCTCTCAGGTGACTGGAGCTAGCTGGTATTCTCTCTTGCTGTTTTTTGTTTTTTGTAGAAATGTTTGGGTTGGTGGCTATGAATTCATAAATTAGAACATTCATACTTTTATGTAAAGAGTTGTTCATTCTCCCTAATAGAACCATTTTGACATCTACTGTACTATAGCCCTGTTTTGAACACACATATGTTGAAAAGTAAACTGTAGCAGTGCACATGAGAATTTATGCTTCTATTCATGTCTAGAAAGGAAAGTGGCCATTAGTGGTGGAGTCTATTGGGACTCGTGAAGTTCATTTCGACTATTAGTGGAATATATCACACTGACAACACAAACACTTATTTTGTAGAGCGTTGTTTCATAAAATCCTCCAACTTTTGCTTTGTGGATCCATAGATAATCACAAGAGTATTGGTAAGCTCCCAGTGTATTATTGGTAAGTATGGTGTCTTTTAGAGATCCATTTGAGGTACTTTATTTCTATTTCATATAAAATACATAGATAACATGAGACATACTAATTGTTTATACTGCAGATCATCTATTTGCAATATGCTTACATACTGTGTTAACGATTCCTCTTCAAATTTCGTTATTGCCAGACTACGTGCTTTCCTACAACCATACATTACCTGCTTAGAAATAATGTATTTTTTAACTAATGCTCACTAATTGTCTATCTAGATCCGAGCACCTCTTATCCAGAGACTACTTACATTTAGGGTTTGTGCTTTCATAGATACGTGTTGAATATTGCAAAATATCATATCATCGGCATTTTTTGGTCTGTGTATAACCTCATATTTAGTGACATGTTAAGATGAACCCACTACGTACGAACATGCCAAAAGTACGCAATAAGCAACATACTCAGATTGTTAGTTTATCTCGATTTTCTTAACATAAAACCACCCCTCAGGTTATCAGGTGGTTCTTAGTTTCACGTCAGGACTCATGTAGAGTGTTTTAGCAAACTAGCTACCCAAGGGTCATCTTCATAGGAGACATCTAAAAGAGTTGGCACATTCGTGTTCTGAACTCTTACTTTTTTTGTTATACTATAATTAGCGATGTGTACAAGTTAGAATGGAAGGTAATGAGTTTTCACACATATATAGATATCTATTTGTTATATTCTTCTTTTGTTTGGCGCATATTTGGCTTATGCACTACGGTATGTCAAATCCTAACGTTCAAAAAGAAATAAGTTCGGTTATAACCTTGCTACTTGCGTACAACAGCCACAGTCGCGCCATTTGGCGTGGGTTGCCTTGTTGTATCTATTAATTTGCAATGCCCTCGATACTTGCTAATTTCCACTACTACAACCTATTAATCTATTTCTCTTTACATTCGTTTAATCATTCCATCTAACATAAAATAGTGAACATCCTGTAATTTTCTTGGACACGTGAACTTACTAGCGAGCCTGCGCTATGTTTCATATCTACTCCAGCCTCCTGTCCCTCCTAAAAAAGCAAAGAAAAGCATCCACTGGAGTTGTGCCTACGTAAAAATGAGTCCAAACTGTTGTTTCTACTACTAATTACTCCCCCGTTTAACAATGTTTGTTCATGGTCTCGGGGGTCTTCGTTGCAAAATATTTGTCCTGGAATACTCCAGCCCGTTAGTGTGGTGACCCACATGGTCTATGTAGAGTTGTGATATCTTGTCTAATTATTTGAGTGTTTAGCAAGAGAGAGGAAGTAATTAAGAATTAATTTATGGTTTTAGAGAGGATGGAGAGAGTAGTGGGTTGCTGGCCCATAGTCCATGTGGGGGAGCCAGCCATGCTGGCCCATTGTAACACCCTGGCTATTCAGAAGCCAAGATGTCACCTAAATAATCTAACAATCTACACAAAGCGGAAGAATATGAAATAAGTATATCAACTAATGACAGTATTAAAAAAAATAACAGGACATGGTAAAGGTATCCTTCCTTCACCTTCTAAGTTATTTAATACTGATCATCAATAAAGGAGTTTCACATGCAGTAATAAATCAACATCATTGTGGAGAAGGTATCCTTCCTTCACCAATTATAATTTAATTATTACAGTTCATCATTAACGAATGAAAGATAGAACTAAAATTAAATCTTGAACATGAATTTGATGATGTGAACAAGTAGTGCGTGTCTACTCCCTCCCAAGTGAGCCAACATCAGGGGTTACCTAAAATAAACAAACAACGCAAGAGTGAGTCCACGACTCAGCAAGCACAGTGAAGGAAACAGAACACATATACAAACAGGACACCACTATTTAAGAATGTGAACATTTCATCGAATGAGCACTTAAGAAAAACATGAAATGAATGAATGTAATCAAGGATGGACTGCACACATGCTTATACCGGTATAGCGAGTGACACACCCGTCGGTGTTCACTTAAGCCCGCATCTTAACAAAAATACGGGGATCCAATTCCCGTATGAAGAACGTTTCATACGGGTGTCCAAAGTTGCCCATTCTGGAATTAACGGGTCTTACATGCCCATCCTAGAATTGATGGGTCTTTCAAATCCACTCCCGTGGATGGGACATGACAATGTCCAACACTGCCCACATTGGAATGGTGGGACTTGAAATCCACTCTCGTGGATGAAACATGCAAAATGAATGTATAACATGGATTGAGAATATTGAAAGACATGATATCTAAACATGGATATAACACATATATCAAAACATAAACAATCCACCTTCTCATGTATTATATGGAATCACCACAAGATCATAAAAACATTCACCAATCACAATCAATAAAGGTGGCAATGTACTTGCCTTCCACGATGCGACGTGCTAGCCGACAAAGATGGTACTCCTAGATCTGAAACTCCACCTCCTAAATAAATAAAATAGCTACCATAAGGACATGATATACCCAATTCTACTAATCGGTGTTCTACCCCGCTACCCTGACAACTCAGGTCTAAAACAAAAGCTGAAACTGAAAACAACAATTTCTGTCATAACTTAATTCTGGACAGCAGCACGGTAATTGACATATCTTAAGATCTGGAAGTCGAAAAGAGGTAAACCCAATTTCTGTATATTCTTAACTGACTAAACTACAATACTCTAGTTGACATGATAATCCAACTCGGCCAATTTAAAAGGCTAACAGTTGTTTGAAATAGCAGTACAGAATCTGTCCGAACATAATAAACAGCAGTACTAAAACGTCCATAACTTTTAAACTACAACTCCGAATTGAGTGTTCTTTATCAATCTGAAAAGGTTATGAAATTATCTACATTAACCTAGTTGGGATGAAACCCTGATTCGTCAATTAACATACACCTATTTTAAAAGACAACTTAAAAGGTAATTCTCGTCAGAATTCTGGACAGCAGATATTAAATCTATCATAACTTTTGACTCGAAAGTCGGAATGAGGTGATCTTGGCGGCCACCGAAAGCTAAGAGAATCCTCTAAATATATATAGGAGACCAGAATCCCTAATTCTGCCTCTAAGCACACGAAACAGGCCACGCAAAGCACTGGACAGAACTAACTTTTTAATCGCAGCAAATCGATCTACTCAAATGATCCAAATCACCTCTACCACTAATCAAACGATGAGGATTGGCATTCGTTACCCTTGCAGCAACCAGGACGCCGATGGTTGATCCACGAAGATGTTCCCCTCCTTCTTGATCAGCCAATTCCACGAAACACCGCTCCTACCTTCGCGAAGCCGACAACGGAAGATCGGCACCAAGGGACGACTCGGGAGGTGGGGTGCTGCACTAGGCGCTTGGGGCGGCAACAATGGAGGTGGAGAAGGGGCTGCAACCAGCAGGGGAGGCGCAAGATGGAGAGGGAAGGGAGAGGAGGAGGTGGCGGCCAAGGTGGGGAGGAGGGGAAAAGGCGGCTAGGGTTTTGGGGAGGGTGGCACCTCCCCAATGGCGGCCAGCCTCATGGGCCAAGGCCTGTGCCCAGTTGCCAGAAAACGCAGAAACCCCTCTATCCTCCCGATTAAACGTTTTCCAAAAGAAACCTTCTACCGATTAATTATTTTCTCCCGAAAATTATTTCTAGCAATAACAGAGAATTACACTAATTCTCCCTCAATTTGAATTGCATTCTCAAATGAAAGTCGGGATATTACACCCATGGCGCAAGGGGGGCCAACCACCCACATAAGAAGGAGTGGGGAGCCCTAGTTGCCCCTAGCTTTTCCCCCTAGCCACCCCCTGGTCGAGCCCCTGCCAATCGCCGCCCCTCCCAGTCCTACCCCTCTGCTTGCATCCCCTGCCGTGGGGAGGACACTGCTGCTATTGTTGTCAAGAAAGGAGGAGGAAGAGCCAGGAAGGAGCAGCAAGACGCGAGGAGGAAGGAGAAGGAAGAAGCTAGAGTTCATGATCGTCGTTGGTTTTTCAAGGGTAATGATATGATAATCCCTAGGTTGATATGAGATTAATATTTAATCACGTTGTAGATTGATTTGGTCGCGGGTATTAGATGTTTCGTTATGCCCTAGTTCATTGAACTGTATTGTAGAACCTTATGAGGGGGGGGGGGGGAATTGGGGTAACTATGCTCAAATCATGATTTCATCTGGATAAGAAAGTTGTAGGAAATTTTCTTAGCTTTCCAGGAAGCTCAAGATGACTAAATTAGGATAAATGAGTAAAAAGATATGGCCTCGGGAGTATCGTTGTCCAGAAATCTATGTCAATGGCAGCAATCGTATAGATATGTTAATTACGTAAATTATATGGAATAATTTAAGTGTGTTCATAACTAGAATAAGCTAGACATTTCTCAGTAGATTTCATAAATATTATTGTTTACTATTTTTCATGTTGTAGAAAAATAAATACAAAAATGTGAAGTTGACTAGTCTAACAATTCTTGGTATAACCTTCGGGGTTGGAAACGGGAACCTAAATGGCAAATTCAGAAGATTTGCATAACTAGGATTTTGTGGGGAATTTCGTGAAGTTTTTAGAAAACATATAATTTACTATGTTTGGAGTTCAAAAATAAAATTTATGGTCGTTTGATCATTGGGACAATGGTTAGGTCATCTGGTGAAATTAAGTTAAGTGCATCGGGTTTGTGCGTAAGAGTGAGGCTGATTTGTTTGATGTTTTGGTACTGTTGTGGAATATTTCGAGTGTGATATTAATTGTTTGTCCATGAAGTGTTGCCTCAAGTATAGTGCCACAATTTCATCACCCGGCTTCTAGAGGCTAAAAAGGCAAGCGCATGGTAGAGTGGTGAACAACGGGTTGTTCGCTGTTGTCTTTGATATTACATTATCATGTTATTTATTTATGCTTCCGTTAAGCTTATTTACATGCCATGATATTGATGATGATGAGTTAACGAGATGATGACATGACATATTGATGATGAATTATGTTAATGAATAATTAAAGATGTTGCATCATTTATATTTATCATGATAAGAGTTCACAGCCAGGTCGGTGAGAAAGTCATGTAACTTGTCCGACGAGGTCGGTGAGAAAGATACATGACTAGTCCGGAGTGCGAAGATGGGAAAGAGTGTGTTATCGACGAGTGAACACTCCGCTATACCAGTATCAGCTAATTGAGTTGGATATGAACACGAGCATAATGGAGCATGGCATACATGAAATGATATGATTATTTAAGAATAAGACAAACAACAAATAAATAAGTAATGATGATATGATTGATTATGGTCAACAAGTTGTTGTTTATGGTATTATTATGTATTTACTGAGTCTTGGACCCACTCTTGCTTTATTGTTGATTTTAGGTGATCATTGATGGTGACATGTATGGGATGGAGTAGCTCACAAGCATCACATGTGAAACAATCACACATTCAATATATATTTTGAGTGCTTCCATTTAAATCTAGAGACATCGAATATTTCCTTTAGAATTTATTAATGGACTTGATTATTGCTTAGTTTAATGCTTGAGACTTGGGTGGTGATTTTATTAGTCGTTTGTATTGTCTTATTCGATTCTATTGTGACCCATGGATGGATTTTGTTCCATGCATGCTTGCTGGAATTTATTGTTAATTATGGTTCAAATTGGTAGTTAGAGTGGTTTATGTGACAGTCTAGGCTCAGTTTGGATTGTGGTGTTACAATAGTCTTACATTGCTGTCTAAAGTGAGTTGTAGTAGTACGTAATACTTGTTGGGTCCAAACATAGTACCTTTGGGTTAACTCTTTTACACAAAGCGATGACAAAAGTGTAAGTGGAGTGCTATCCATGCGCGGGCCCGTCCCATGGTGGGCTGGGCTTTGAGCATATTTTGGGCCAAGGTGTTACAGATGGTATCAGAGCATAAACCTTTGTTGCACGAGCGTGTGTGCTTGTGAGTCCGTGGAGAGAATACGACACAGACGTGTACCGAGGGATGGTTCTAGACATTTGCCACGTATGTGTTGTGTTGCCGAGGACATCAGCCCTTAATAGGGTGAATGTAATACCTTGGCCCGTTAGTGTGGTGGCCCATGTGGAGTTGTTATGGGATTAGTCCCACATTGCTTATTTAAAATGAGTTGTAGTAGCATATAATAATTTTTGGGCCCAAATATAGCGTCTTTAGGTTAATACTTTTTTACGAAGTGAGAACGAAAGTATAAGCTTGTGCTATGCATACTTGGGCATACTTGGGCCCACCTCTTGGTGGGCTGATCTTTGAGCATATTTTGAGTCAGTGTGTTACATATCCATCGAGAATAATCGAGAGCGTTTACCATAATGGATGTGGACTCCCCAGAAAAACGTCTGTGTTTAAATAGTTCCCACCATTTTTCAATCTCCATTTTCACTTGACAATAAAGAATTTCCCAAAAAAATCTGACTCGGAAGGGAGGCTAGACTAGTTGGCTGCAATGTTGCCACTCTTTGCCTCTACTTGAATGCAACATTTAGAATTGAAGATTTAATAGGGATATGTATTGTCATTTTCCATTAACATTTTCTTAGATTTAGTGCTTCGTTTGATCTACGTGTATGGTAGGTTGTGGACAAATATCGTAAAACGGGGTGTGTATCATATGCCGTGGACAAATTTCGTGAAACAGAGGGAGTAATAGCTATGGGCTTTTGACCATTCTTCTTGTGAACGATCGGTTCACGCAAACAAGATAGGATCACCCATTTCTGCAGTTCTGTCTGTAGCAGGGATGGAACCAGAAAATTTTTATCCAGAAAAGCTATATTGTGATAACTAAATATTAAGAGAGGCCAAGTAAAAATATTTTACTATTCTATATAAAAAATTAAACCTATATAAAGAGTTGCATAGGGACCGGAAGTCCCCTGTCTCCTGGCTCTGTCTCTGATCTGCAGCGCTAAATGACAATGCATGGGAGGTGTGCTACTTTTGGCTTAAACAGGAAAACCTTCTTTAGACATCAACGATTCAGCACCCTTATTAGTGTTCTGGCGTTCGTGTGAGGACCCGGAATATTTAACTAGTAACACTTAACCTCCAAATGGTTCTAGCATTACTAATTAAACATTCTAAGCCTCGATGGACATATGTTTCCCAGAATTGCAACATATGCACATCATCACAAAATTACACATCATTTCCATACAACATATATCACTAAGTTCAACAACGACATACAAAAAGTAAAGTTATTACAAAAGAGAACCGACCGCCAAATAGATCAATATACAAGAATGACAATGAAGCAAAAGCGCCATAAGATGGCTAGAACAAAAGTCGGCAGTTAGCCACACACCCACAAGGCAACCGACCAGGGCCGCTAAGCTAGTCGCCCATAGCTACCACAACACACTCACAAAAGTGAGGCCCTTCGGCCTCACCTTCTTCCTCTGCAACAAAACAATTAAGCATAGCATCCGAGTACAAAGATTGTCTTTGTACCCGCAAGATCGACGTGTGGAATAGCGGACCTATTCATAACTACATGCAAGCTTATTTAGGTGGAGGTTGTATGTCTCATTTGCATAAAGCCAACTTTATTTGCAATAATGTAATACATTTCAAAAGCAAGTTTGCAAATCTGTTTTGTTATCAAAGTATAATGTAAGTAAAGATACATACAAGTAACCACTGGAAGTGACTATCCCAATAGTCACCACAACATAGCACGAACCCCGATTCGTACTCACCCATCAAGTTTTAATTTAAAAGGTTGTAGTCTAACTCTTGAAAGACCTCCCCAAGCGTGTCCATAACCTAGGGACGAGGCTATTCAAATAGTTTTAACCCTGCGAGGTGTACCAATGTACCCACACTTGGATCGCCTTTAAGCCAAAGCACACTTCCAGTAGGTATGCTCGCACGGCTAAGTCCTACGAGACGCTTTCCAATATTGTGTATTAACTACGAGCCGCTCGTATGGGTAGAAACACCATACGCTTACATTGCAAGCCGAAAGACAACAAATCCCATCCCGGGTGAAGTCTTTCGGACACTACAATGCTCCCAACACCATCCCTCCTGCGACCTCCTGCGACCCGGAGCCAATACACGCCAAAGTACTAAGTCAAGAGAGGTCCCATACCCTCTAGTGTGGTTAGCACGCTAAAATGCTTGGTTTAGTGTAACAAGATGTTCGGTCCTTGTTGACTTAGGCACCATTCCAGTCACACCCGAAAATCACACCATCATACCATTGTGCCCAAGTCTAAATCATTTTGTTTTCAGTTTTAGTTTTCATAAGTAGACATGGCACAAGATGGAAATCATAATACATAATAAGTTTGTGTGATCAAGGTTATCGACAAGTCGATAACCACCCATTTCTACCGAAGCTAAGCATGGCTAAGCAATTAATTCGCAACTACTAAGTGACAAGAGCCCATCCACGAACTCTAAATCACAGCAAGTAACCTAGGCTCATGGTAGTAGAGGATAATCATTTGCTAAGGAAATGCATCTACTAGGCCAACTATTAAAACAAAGTAGCAATGCATACATAGAATTTGTAATCAACATAAATACTTAAAATACTGGGATTAACATGATCAAACTGCTTGCCTTCTTGCTGTTGCTCAATTTGTCGCGGAGGGTCGTTCTCGGGATTACCGCAAATGTCGAATCCTAAGCGAAAGGCAAAAAGAACCAAGAACAACCAATAAGACGAGCCACAAATAAACAAAAGAGCAAGCAAAACTTAACCAAATGCGACGAAATTTACACATCAGGTAGAATACGAATATACCTAGACATAGAAACTGGAAAAACCTAATTTGGATTTGTGGTGCAAAAGATATTACCTAAAAACCCATTTTCGGCCATAATTAGCACTGTAGCAAAAATATTTTCTAGAAAGATTTTGAAGCTGGAATTTTTATGGTAGCTACCTACTGGTATAGAGGTAACCCATATAAAATTTCAGGTCATTTGGAGTTAAAATGATTTAGTTATGATTTTCCTAAGATGCAAAACTAGCATAATGCACTTTCCAGAAATATAAACATGTGCAAAACCTATTTCACATTATGGAATGATAGCAGAGGATTTCTAACATCAAATTTCTATTTTTAGGATTTACAGAGAATTCTTGGTGCATTTTATAAGTCTTCGAATTTTCTAAATGTCTGAAAATAGGTACTAAATCATTAATCAAGGTTTTCATTACAATCTTGGACTTACCATCATTTTTACATTAACATTGGGTTAATAACAAATTTATCAAGGTTGGAATCATTCATTTTGGACATACAGAGCAAGATATGCATTTTCTAAAGTTTTATTCATTTTCCGGAATATTCAAAATGACAGGACCAAGTTATTCCTAGTTATAAAATTTTCTCTTTGGAACATGTTTAAATCCATTTTTATAATAAGCTAAAGTGATAACATGATTTATTACAGTTGGAATTAACTAAAAGCGATTAAAATGAATTAGTTATGAGTTTCTAAAGTTTTTATATCATTTTTGGTTGATAAACAATTGCTTACAAATACAGAACAATCCAATAAAAGGAAATGACGTGGACAACTCCCAACCCTTGATCTAAAATCCTCACGCTCACGCGCGAAAATAGCGCACGCCGCGAAACCCACATGAAACCTACCGCTGGATCAAGATCCAACGGCTCACGAGTGTATGCAACCGGACGGTGCGGTTGCTTGGGCCAATCCCACCGCAGATCGGCGGATGGACGGCCCGAGCGCACCAACAACCGGATTGTCCGATTGCACACACGATCTCGACCATTGATCGCAAGATCGCGGCCCAGGGGCAGAGGGAACCGGATGGTCCGAATGCATGCAAGATCCGGGCGCGAGATCACAAAATGGACGGCGGCTATAGATCGAAGTTCAAAGAAGTCTTGACGAGTGGGACCGCATGTCGGTGACTACGAGTCACGATCGCAGCGATTTAACCCACGCAGTACGCAGCATTGGGCCCACAAGTCGACCGGAGAAGGTTTCCGACAGGTTAAGTGCCGACATTTTTATTAATCAATGATTAAGCATTAATGATGTCGGAATGTGAGGAGTAAACAGTGATTGATTTAAGGAGATTGGGCCCACAGTCGGTGGCTCAATAATAGTGATTAAGACACAATTAATAACTAATGATTGGTAATTAATGTGTCCTAATGATCCGACAAAACGGAGCTTCTCGTGGCAAAACCCAGTGGCTTTGACGGCTTGTCGCCGGGCGACTCGATCATGGCGGCGCCACAAACTATCAAAATGGGTTCGCAATAGTGTTGCGGACCCGATGGTGTGACCTCGCCGGCGGTGGAAGTGCGGAATGCTTGGCGAGCGGAAAGCAAAGATGAAGGCCGACACGGCAAAACACGAAAATGGCAAAATGCTCATTGCGGTCCAAGGAAGCGAGTGCCATGACTTCTAGGGACTATATAGGAGCTACCTTAACCGAGAGGAGCTTCAAAGATGGCGGGAAGACTTGAACACGATGAAGTCCACCGAGGCGAAGAAGATGAAGTGGAAAATGAGGTTCGAGCAAAATGAGAAGAACCAAATCATTACCACAGCTTCATTATAGCTCAAAGAGGCTCCAAAAGCAAGTAATTGCAAAAAGAATCACTTACTGAGTTGGAGAAGAAAGGGGTGAAACCAATGAAAATCTCCAAACTTAAAATTGAGTGATTCCTGTGAATGCAACCCAAAATCAAGTTAGGGAAATATAAAGGAGGTTGAGGATTTCACAAGGGTGCAATAAAAGTTGAAGGTGAACCACTTTGGACACCAAGGCGCCATTAGAGCTCTCACGGCCAACAATGGTGTTTTGAGGGTGAGAGGTGTTCTTGAGCTCAAACACAGAGAATAGCTAGGTGTGGTGTAAAGAACACGGGAGGACCTAGAGGGGCAATTATATAGGGGAAGGATTAGGGTTTCGATCAAGGACATGAGCCCATGGTGAGCTCGGTTCATGCTCGGTTGTAGACCCGTAAAAGATGGGAGCAAGTGAGACTCGGGACAATGGAGGAAAGCTGGCGCATTAAATGCTCCACGAGAGACGTTGACGAAAGCAACTTTGAGGTGACCCATCAACGCCACCCACTCGGCCCTCTCTTTCTGCCATTGCCGCGCGTCAAGAAGCGAGGAGGAAGAAGAACAGCGAAAACAAACCACGGCCGTCGGATTAAAAATGGGCGGTCACGATTTAGCGAGTTCGCCGGACGGTCCGATTGCCTCACGGAAATCTGGACGGTCGGATTGAAATCAACGGTCCCTATTGGCCAATGCAACCGAGGTCCGAATGCTTACGAACATGGGCGCGCGATCCGAATCCAACGGCTGAGATTGCAGCGTTTTAAACCGCGACTCGGTGCGATTAGGTGGTTCAACCGAGTCAAGTGGCTCGGACTCGAGTCCGACTCGAACCCAATGAATAGTGAATTTGGTTTTAGGTTTTAATTTAGTTGAGACTTTTGAGGATTTATTCGGGTAGCAAAATAACTCCAAAATTTCTGAAATTTTACAGGAGCTTGCTGACTGAGACATTGACCCTGTGTAAAATTTTCAGAGAGTTTTATGCTGCGAATAAATCTCCAAAAATTCTGCAAGGCTCTGTTTTAATGTTTGATGAGAGTCAAACAGGTTTGATACCTCTAAAAATATTCAAACAATTTCTAAAAATTGTGAAATTTTTCAGAGGGTCACATACCACCACAGAGACTTAGGAAAATATTTTCAGAGGATGATCATAGGATTTGACAAGATTGTTTTGGAAGAACAAGACTTGGATCAAAGGACTTGTGACTTTGTACTTCCATAATCTTTGGTACAATACTTGTTCAATTACACAAAGGAAATACATGATGTAAGAAAAAGTTTTAATTTCTACTCATTTTCTTACATTTGAAACACAAGCCCAAAATTGGGATGTTACAACTCTCCCCCCCTTACAAGAATCTCGACCCGAGATTCAGTTTACTCGGAGAAGAAAGAAGGAAAATCTGCACGAAGGCGATCTTCTCGCTCCCAAGTTGCCTCATCTTCAGAATGGTTTGACCACTGAACCTTAAGGAACTTGATGACACGGTTCCTTGTTCTCCGTTCAGATTCCTCAAGAATGCGAACAGGATGCTCGCGATAGGTCAAATCCTCACGCACATCGAGTTTCCAGCGGAGTTTCCTCGATTGGGACACGGAGGCACTTCTTGGTGTGAAACATGGAACACATCATGCACCCCCTCAAGTGCATTGGCGGCTCAATCAGTATGCAAGCGCTCCAACTCTCGATGATACGGTAAGGCCCAACATATCGAGGAGCCAACTTGCCCTTGATGCCAAAACGCTGATGGCCCTTCAAGGGTGAGACTTTGAGATACACAAAGTCATTGGGCTCAAAGCTCAACTCACGGCGACGACGATCTGCATAGCTCTTTTGTCTGGACTGGGCTGTGCGTGCGCAGATGCTCGCGGATCAACTGAACTTGACTTTCGGCCTCATTAATCGAATGCGGGCAAGGCGCGCTCACCGATCTCGACCGGTTCAATGGGGTTACGCATCTTCTCCCATACAAAGCCTCAAATGGCGCCATGCCAAGACCGGCCTTTGATAGTGTTGTTGTAGGAGAACTTCGGCAAATGGTAGGCATTTCTCCACTTTTTCCCATAGGAAAGAACACAAGCACGGAGCATATCTTCCAATACTTGGTTGACTTCGCTCGTCCGACCATCGATCCCGAGGATGAAAGGTCATCTTGAAATGAAGGCGGGTCCCCATAGCCTCTTGCACTATGCCAAAACCGCGAGGTGAAAAGTGCACCACGATCGAAATCATCGTCTTGGCTGCAGTGAAGACTCACAATCCTCGAAACATAAAGTTCGGCCAAAGGCCCCACACGGCGAGTCTTGACCGGAAGGAAATGTGCCACTTTAGTCAACTTTGTCGATCACGACCCAAATAGCATCATTCCCTTTGGACGAGCGGGGCAATCCGGTGATGAAGTCCATGCCAACGGAATCCCAGAGGAACAGTGAAGCCCACAATCAACAACAAAGACCTCGAAATAAAGAATGCGAGGCCCAGTCAAATAAAAGCAGAGCGGGACGCAAATTAACAGGGCGTACCCAACACCACGTCGGGTGCCTCTGTGCCTCCTCACCGAGATATGGTTGACTCGCCGCTCCCCAAGCCCGGGTCTTCGGTGGTGGTGACCACTCCCTTGCCCGCGTCCTCCATTAGGACGAGGGCGCTCAGATCTTCTTAGGACAACTACTCGCGTAGTGGCCCTTGTCGGGCGATGAAGCGGTGGCGTCGGCCGCGGGTTGCGGGAACACCGCTGGCTGGGTCATGACGCGCCGCGGATCGAGTCACGGCTGCGGAGGGCGTGGAGGCTGGTCTTGAAGGCCTCGGCGGTGGTGAAGCCAAAGAACGGGCCACCGTGCAGGTCCAACACGAGGGACGAACGAGGCCGGGCTGCGGCGGCACTGGGCCTCCCACTTGCGCTTGCGGGACTTCGCCAGCGCTCGCCTTGTGCTCGGCGATAATGGCCTTGTCCACCAAGGTCTGGAAGTCGGGGAAGTCCACAATAGAGAGCTTGTCCTGAAGCTCCTCAGACAAACCCTCCATGAACTTCTCCTGCTTGGCCTCATCAGTGGCCACCTCAGCAGGAGCGTACCTCGCCAAATGGTTGAACTCATGGAGGTACTCAGTCACAGACTTGCGCCCCTGTTTGAGCGCAAGGAACTCCTTCTTCTTCAGCTTCATCAGGCCGGCGGGGACATGGGCCCGACGAAAAGCTGATCGGAACTCCTCCCACGAGACCACGTGTCCCGCAGGCTGCATGGCGAGGAAGTTCTCCCACCATGAGAGTGCCGCACCCTCCAGCTGATGGGATGCGAAAAGTGCCCGCTCCTGCTCCTGGCACTGAGCAACGTTGAGCTTCGCTCAACCGGACGCGCACGATCGTCTGCGTCCAAGGATCCTCGGACCGGGAGAAGGTGGGAGGTCGATGCGGAGGAACTCCGCAAGTCCCCACGGACCGGAACCACCTCGGATCGAGGCACGAGTGAGTGGAGGTGTTCTGGCGATGACCTCCAACACCCTCACGGTCCTCCGAGCGATTGCGTTCGATTTGCATGAGGACTTCCGCCATGGTCGGAGGAGGAAGCTCCTCATCGGGACTACGGTGATTCCGGCGCTCGTGTCCCACCACCATCCCGATTTACTAAGACAAGTTAGATACGATTCAAGACCCAAGAACACGAGAATCCAAACTTAGTTAACATGACCAACGAACAGCCACAAAAGAACATGAGGTCATAAGTCACGAATCCACTTCCAAACGACTAACCCGTATGGAAGAACGAGTGTCGTTTGAGAAGACCCAAAATTTCAGAACTAAAATCTGGCTCAAAACAGTCCAAAAATCAAGGTATAACCACCGATAGAGTATAGACATTAGCTAATTTCATATCACTTCTTACCCTTTTATTCCCACCAGTTTAGTTGAATTATCCTCTCATTATCTACCTTCTTTAGAACCTTTGAGCTTGCTGTCCGGAAATTGACGCTTGCTGTCCAGATTTTGCATCCAAGCTCCTAGTCGAAATTTTCCATTCCGAAGCTTCAAAACCTTGTAGGAGGGCAGCCAACACTTCAATTTGCCAAACTCATTGGTCCCAAAACCCAAATTAAACGATAAGGACTATCCTTTGGAAGAAGATGAGAGAAAACAATTTTCAAAACCCAAACCGGAACAAGACGAGTGAAGGAAACTAAGATAGGTAAGAGTAAAATCTGATAACTTACTTAATTTTCATAAACCATTTGACTCTTAAAGTAGGTTTTGGAACATCCTACAAGGCGACCAAGCTAGGGGTTTCTCTGGTCGAAGATGGCTCGATACCAACTTTGTGAGGACCGAATATTTAACTAGTAACACTTAACCTCCAAATGGTTCTAGCATTACTAATTAAACATTCTAAGCCTCGATGGACATATGTTTCCCAATTGCAACATATGCACATCATCACAAAATTACACATCATTTCCATACAACATATATCACTAAGTTCAACAACGACATACAAAAAGTAAAGTTATTACAAAAGAGAACCGACCGCCAAATAGATCAATATACAAGAATGACAATGAAGCAAAGCGCCATAAGATGGCTAGAACAAAAGTCGACCAGTTAGCCACACACCCACAAGGCAACCGGCCGGGCCGCCAAGCTAGTCGCCCGCAAGCTACCACAACACGACTCACAAAGTGAGGCCCTTGAGCTCACCTTCTTCCTCTGCAACAAAACAATTAAGCATAGCATCCGAGTACAAAGATTGTCTTTGTACAAGAAGGCACGTGTGGAATAAAGGACCTATTCATAACTACATGCAAGCTTATTTAGGTGGAGGTTGTATGTCTCATTTTGCATAAAGCCAACTTTATTTGCAATAATGTAATACATTTCAAAAGCAAGTTTGCAAATCTGTTTTGTTATCAAAGCAATGATAAGTAAAGATACATACAAGTAACCACGGAAGTGACTATCCCAATAGTCACCACAACATAGCACGAACCCCGATTCGTACCACCCATCAAGTTTTAATTTAAAAGGTTGTAGTCTAACTCTTGAAAGACCTCCCCAAGCGTGTCCATAACCTAGGACGAGGCTATTCAAATAGTTTTAACCTGCGGGTGTACCAATGTACCCACACTTGGACCGCCTTTAAGCCAAAAGCACACTTCAGTAGGTATGCCGGCACGGCTAAGTCCCTGAGACGCTTTCCAATATTGTGTATTAACTACGAGCCGCTCGTATGGGTAGAAACACCATACGCTTACATTGCAAGCGAAGACAACAAATCCCATCCGGGTGAAGTCTTTCGGACACTACAATGCTCCCAACACCATCCCTCCTGCGACCTCCTGCGACCGGAGCCAATACACGCCAAAGTACTAAGTCAAGAGAGGTCCCATACCCTCTAGTGTAGTTAGCACGCTAAAATGCTTGGTTTAGTGTAACAAGATGTTCGGTCCTTGTTGACTTAGGCACCATTCCAGTCACACGAAAATCACACCATCATACCATTGTGCCCAAGTCTAAATCATTTTGTTTTCAGTTTTAGTTTTCATAAGTAGACATGGCACAAGATGGAAATCATAATACATAATAAGTTTGTGTGATCAAGGTTATCGACAAGTCGATAACCGCCCATTTCTAGAAGCTAAGCATGGCTAAGCAATTAATTCGCAACTACTAAGTGACAAGAGCCCATCCACGAACTCTAAATCACAGCAAGTAACCTAGGCTCATGGTAGTAGAGGATAATCATTTGCTAAGGAAATGCATCTACTAGGCCAACTATTAAAACAAAGTAGCAATGCATACATAGAATTTGTAATCAACATAAATACTTAAAATACTGGGATTAACATGATCAAACTGCTTGCCTTCTTGCTGTTGCTCAATTTGTCGCGGAGGGTCGTTCTCGGGATTACCGCAAATGTCGAATCCTAAGCGAAGGCAAAAAGAACCAAGAACAACCAATAAGGCGAGCCACAAATAAACAAAAGAGCAAGCAAAACTTAACCAAATGCGATTGAAATTTACACATCAGGTAGAATACGAATATACCTAGACATAGAAACTGGAAAAACCTAATTTGGATTTGTGGTGCAAAAGATATTACCTAAAAACCCATTTTTACCATAATTAGCACTGTAGCAAAAATATTTTCTAGAAAGATTTTGAAGCTGGAATTTTATGGTAGCTACCTACTGGTATAGAGGTAACCATATAAAATTTCAGGTCATTTGGAGTTAAAATGATTTAGTTATGATTTTCCTAAGATGCAAAACTAGCATAATGCACTTTCAGAAATATAAACATGTGCAAAACCTATTTCACATTATGGAATGATAGCAGAGGATTTCTAACATCAAATTTCTATTTTTAGGATTTACAGAGAATTATGGTGCATTTTATAAGTCTTCGAATTTTCTAAATCTTTGAAAATAGGTACTAAATCATTAATCAAGGTTTCATTACAATCTTGGACTTACCATCATTTTTACATTAACATTGGGTTAATAACAAATTTATCAAGGTTGGAATCATTCATTTTGGACATACAGAGCAAGATATGCATTTCCTAAAGTTTTATTCATTTTACGGAATATTCAAAATGACGAGGACCAAGTTATTCCTAGTTATAAAATTTTTCACTCTTGGAACATGTTTAAATCCATTTTTATAATAAGCTAAAGTGATAACATGATTTATTACAGTTGGAATTAACTAAAAGCGATTAAAATGAATTAGTTATGAGTTTCTAAAGTTTTTATATCATTTTGATTGATAAACAATTGCTTACCAAATACGTAACAATCCAATAAAAGGAAATGACGTGGACAACTCCCAACCCTTGATCTAAAATCCTACGGCTCACGCCGAAAATAGCGCCGCACGAAACCCACATGAAACCTACCGTTGGATCAAGATCCAACGGCTCACACGAGTGTATGCAACCGGGACGGCTGCGGTTGCTTAGGCCAATCCACCGGCGCGGTCGGCGGATGGACGGCCCGAACGCACCAACAACCGGATTGTCCGATTGCACACACGATCTCGACCATTGATCGCAAGATCGGCGGCCGGGGCAGCGGAACCGGATGGTCCGAATGCATGCAAGATACGGGCGCAGATCACAAAATGGGCGGCTATAGATCGAAGTTCAAAAAGGTACCGACGAGTGGGACCGCATGTCGGTGACTACGAGTCACGCGACGCAACGATTTAACCCACGTGCACGGTGCTGGCCCACAAGTCGGCGACCGCAGAAGGTTTCGAGCGGTTAAGTGCGACATTTTTATTAATCAATGATTAAGCATTAATGATGTCGAACAGTGAGGAGTGAAACAGGGATTGATTTAAGGAGATTGGGCCCACAGGTCAGTGGCTCAATAATAGTGATTAAGACACAATTAATAACTAATGATTGGTAATTAATGTGTCCTAATGATCCGAGCAAACGGAGCTTCTCGACCGGCAAAACCCGAGTGGCTTTGACGGCTTGTCGCCGGCGACTCCGGTCGCGGCGGCGCCCACAAACTATCAAAATGGGTTCGCAATAGTGTTGCGGACCCAGTGGTGGTGACCTCGCCGGCGGTGGAGGTGCGGAATCGCCGCGGCGGAAAGCAAAGATGAAGGCCGACACGGCAAAACACGAAAATGGCAAAATGCTCATTGCGGTCAAGGAAGCGAGTGCCATGACTTCTAGGGACTATAGGAGCTACCTAACCGAGAGGAGCTTCAAAGATGGCCGGGAAGACTTGAACACGATGAAGTCCACCGAGCCGAAGAAGATGAAGTGGAAAATGAGGTTACGAGCAAAATGAGAAGAACCAAATCATTACCACAGACTTCATTATAGCTCAAAGAGGCTCCAAAAGCAAGTAATTGCAAAAAGAATCACTTACCTGAAGTGGAGAAGAAAGGGGTGAAACCAATCAAAATCTCAAACTTAAAATTGAGTGATTCTGTGAATGCAACCCAAAATCAAGTTAGGGAAATATAAAGGAGGTTGAGGATTTCACAATGGTGCAAGAAAAGTTGAAGGTGAACCACTTTGGACACCAAGGCCGCCATTAGAGCTCTCTGGCCAACAATGGTGTTTTGAGGGTGAGAGGTGTTCTTGAGCTCAAACACGAGAGAATAGCTAGGTGTGGTGTAAAAGAACACCGGGAGGACCTAGAGGGCAATTATAGGGGAAGGATTAGGGTTTCGATCAAGGACATGAGCCCATGGTGAGCTCGGTTCATGCTCGGTTGTAGACCCAGAAAAGATGGGAGCAAGTGAGACTCGGGACAATGGAGGAGAAAGCTGGCGCATTAAATGCTCCACGAGAGGCGTTGACGAAAGCAACTTTGAGGTGACCCATCAACGCCACCCACTCACCTCTCTCTTTACGCCATTGCGCGCCGCGCTCGAAGAAGCGAGAGGAGGAAGAAGAACGGCGAAAACAAACCACGGCCGTCGGATTAAAAATGGGCGGTCACGATTTAGCGAGTTCGCCGGACGGTCCGATTGCTCACGGAAATACGGGCGGTCGGATTGAAATCAACGGTCCCTATTGGCCAATGCAACCGGAGGGTCCGAATGCTTACGAACATGGGCGCGCGATCCGAATCCAACGGTGAGATTGCGCGCGTTTTAAACCGCGGCTCGGTGCGGTTAGGTGGTTCAACCGAAGTCAAGTGGCTCGGACTCGAGTCCGACTCGAACCCAATGAATAGTGAATTTGGTTTTAGGTTTTAATTTAGCTGAGACTTTTGAGGATTTATTCGGGTAGCAAAATAACTCCAAAATTTCTGAAATTTTTACAGAGCTTGCTGACTGAGACATTGACCCTGTGTAAAATTTTCAGAGAGTTTTATGCTGCGAATAAATCTCAAAAATTCTGCAAGGCTCTGTTTTAATGTTTGGTGAGAGTCAAACAGGTTTGATCCTCTAAAATATTCAAACAATTTCTAAAAATTGTGAAATTTTTCAGAGGGTCACATACCACCACAGAGACTTAGGAAAAATATTTTCAGAGGATGATCATAGGATTTGACAAGATTGTTTTTGGAAGAACAAGACTTGGATCAAAGGACTTGTGACTTTGTACTTCCATAATCTTTGGTACAATACTTGTTCAGTACACAAAGGAAATACATGATGTAAGAAAAAGTTTTAATTTCTACTCATTTTCTTACATTTGAAACACAAGCCCAAAATTGGGATGTTACAGTTCGTATCGACTTTATGCACAGTGAATGTAATGAAAGGGGACACATTCGGGAAACGGGCACTGAAGAAAGTACCACGTGCTGCTGCAGGGACATGCAGTTCCTTCCACTGCCAACTGACTAGCACTCAATGCCTAAAATTTCCTTGATGGCCTAAGGTAGGTAGCTGCCCAGCTCCACTCCAGCCATATATGCATGTCCAGCCCAAGTGCATGTTTGAAATTAATCTTGCTGTCTAAGAGAGTGATTGTTAGAAATTAATGTGTTAGTGGCATCTATTAGTTAACAGAATAATTAGCTAGTACATGTAATGGAGCTAGTAGCCTATGTGCATGTGTTAGTGGGGAGGTTGCATACCATACTGTAGCTAGTGTGTGTGTATTATTTAAGGTATTATAACCAGTTTGTTTCTACATAAGAAAAGCAAGAGAAAATGCACTTGTGGTGTGGTGCCAAAAAGACTCTGTATCTGTTCTTCTTCACGTGCGTCACACATCCAAATGTGCGAAAATAGTGCACCTTGGGCCTCCTCCTATACCACGCCTCATACAACGTTTTGCTGTCGAGGCTCCGTGTCGGCGTACGGTTGAGGATGTGTGCAGTGGTCTTCACCGCCTCGCCCTAGAACTTGCCTGACATGCCCTTGCTTTTCAGCAGGCTACGTGCCATCTCCACAATCGTTTGATTACGCCGTTCGACAACCCCGTTTTGCTGCGACAAATAGGGTGCGGTGGTGTATCACTTAATCCCTAGCTCGTCGCAGTAGTGACTGAACTCGATGGAGTTGAACTCCCTACCGTGATTGGAGTGAAACACCTTGAGCTTCACGTCGAGCTCGTTCTCGGCCACTGCCTTTATCTTCTGGAAGAACTTGAATGCCTCGTCCTTGGACTTGAGCACCTCCAGCCACAAGTACCTGTTGTGATCATCCACAATTAACAGAAAATAGCGATTACCACTTGGTGTAGTCGGAGTGATCGGGCTGCAGAGGTCGTCGTGCACCAGCTCTAGTCCACGCTCATCATGGTACGATGTGGCCCAGGGTAACGGAGTACGGTGCTGCTTGCCAAGTACGTAACCGTTGCAGAACTGCTCCACTAGCTCGATGAGTGGAACGCCTTCCACCATCTCCTTGAGGCCCATATCCCGCAGCATGCGGAAGTTGAGATGACTGTAGCGTGCATACCACAGCCACACCACGTTGTTTGCCTTCGCTAGCAGGTACATGGGCACGATTAGGTTCAGGGTTAGGGTGTATAGCATGTTCCTGGACCGCAACAACCGTGCCAGTATCCGCCGCTCACAGTCAAAAATGCACAGCTCCCCGTCCTCAATGACGATCTTGCAACCACTCTCGTCGAGCTGCCCAAGACTGGTGATGTTGCTGTGGAGCCGAGGTATGTAGTACACCTTGGTGAGCACCCTGTGCTCTTGGTTCTTGCATTGGAACATCACGACACCTTTGCCACAAATCTACCATCAAGCCATCTTTGAACTTCATCGATCCCTTCACCGTCTCGTCGAGTGATGTGAGCATCGACCTACAACCGGTCATGTGGTTGTTGGCGCCCGTGTCGAGGTACCACACATCGTCGCCAGCGTCCATGGGGAACACCTTCTCCTTGTTGAGAAACACCGTGTGTAGTGCATTTCCACCGGCCTGGACAAGATCGCATGTCTCAGCCAGGAGCAGCGCCAGCTGCTCATCTTGTACTTGGGCCTGGTTCGCCACCTCCTGGTGCTCGCACTGTGGCTTCTGGCACTCCTTGTAGTAGTGCTTGAGGATGCGAGAGCTAAAACACTTGACCTTGGACTTGTTGCGCGCACCCTCGAATCTACTACCCTCTTTGCTGCCACGGCCTTCGTTGCTGTGCCCACGGGTACCTCGCTTGTCGTGGTGATGGTTATCACCGCCACTGCTACTTTTCTTCTCACCGCCAGAGGAAGCTTCGCTTTGCTCCCTCCTCTTCATGTGCACGAGCCACTCTCTTCAATAAGGAGCAGACAGCCACCCGAGTCACCGGTGTCATCGTTCTCGTACTATTCCTCCACGAACTTGAGCCACCCGGTCAGCTCCTCAATGGACATCGTCTTCAGATTGAGCAACATCTCAATCGATATTGCCACCTACGAGTACCTGGGTGGAACAACACGAAGAAATTTCTTGACCACCTTCTCATCATCAAGCGTGTCGCCCAGAATCTACAAGTTGTTAACGAGGCCCATGAGTCGCATCGCAAAGTCCTCCACAAAATTGTTCTCCTTGAACTTGGAGTCGAACTCCTTGTGCAACGTCTGCGCCTTGGCCTCCCGCACGCGCTCGGTGCCAATGCGCATCATTCCATGCCTTCTTGGCAGTGTCCTTCATGGCCAATGTCACCAACATCACCGATGGTACAGCCCGGAGGATGGCAGACAATGCCATCCTATCATCCTAGTAATCATCGTTCTTGGGCTCAATCGCGTCCCATAGTCCCTACGCCTGTAGGTTGACCTTCATTAGGAGGGCCCAGTCGCGGTAGTTCGTGCGTGTCAGCATGGGGTAGACAATAGATCCCCCCGTCTGCTTCACCACCCGCTGCACCACTAGCTGGCAGCCGCCGTTGCTGCCGGAACTCTCATCGCGGCCTCAGTTGTCGTCGAGTCTGATCCTGCATTGGACAATTTCATCGCTGTTAGACCCGGGAGTAACACCGCCAAATCCTCTGTGTATTCTATGTTATTCCCTGGAACAGTAGCTAGTATACACAATAAACAAATATGGTAACAACCACATATCACAAAATTTTATTAATAAATATCAGAGTTTATTACAAAACGGCTTACAAGCTAACAATAAAGAACACAACAGGAATCGAAGAAGTAGTAGAGCTCTGCTAGTATGCCATTGGCAATCAACTAGGGTAGCGGTAGTCAATATCCACACCGGTAGTGAAGTACAAAAATGTACTCCGCAAGTTACACCCAAAACAGATTATAATGCATGCAGGAATATATCAAAGGAATGTTTATATGGTTATTTGTGCAAAAGCATTGTTTGGCATTTCTAAATACATTTACCAAGTTCCAAAGTAATTATACTATATCTGAAATTATTTGATTTTAAACTGTCACGTTAGTGCAAGATGCACTTCTGGGGAAGGATTAACTCCCTTACACTATGGTTTTCTGCCCAATTTCCCACATGGAATAAACATCCACCAAATCATTTTTGTCAAACCATTTTTAAAACAAAACCATAGTCTAATCCGCGAAAGGCTTTGCTCAGTATGTCCATGATCGTGGACACGGCTATTCAAATAGTTTTACACTCTACAGAGGTTGTACAACTTTATCCACAAAGGATAATCGACTTATAATGTCCTCTTCACACACTTCCGTAGGTGTGCAACTAAGTGATTATCATAAGATATTTACAATGCGCCATCCCAAAGTAGTCATGTTCACTAAGGTTTCGCTGCTGTAAGGTTTCACGCCAAATGGAAGCCCCCTCTTGCGCCATGTAGGACAATAAAAAGTAGGTAATTCTAACACCCATAGAACCAGATGGCACAACCATAGTGAAACATTGCAGATTATTTAGCCAGGTCTGTCCTATACCAGACTTGTGGTAGTACAGAAGGGCTTTACAATCCGCAGCTCGCATACCGGTCCTTAACTGACTGGGCGACTTCCAAAAGTAACATCTGGGCCTCGACCATTCACTAAGACGAGCCCGTGCATAAACTTGCACCCACCAACTATCAATTTCGCCCAAGTCTAAACCAGTTTTTAATTTAATTTATTTTTAAAAATCATTTGTAAATTCCTACGGCATAATAATGACATGGACTCATTTTAAATCGATAGTTGAATCTTTGGCTAAAATTCCCCAAATTGGATATTTTTTATCTAAGCATGACTAGGCATATATTTTTCCAAAAGTATTCTAGTTCATACTATTACATAAACTAGATTTTCATCTAAGGTGTCATGGTATGTTTAATTCAATGTCAAAGTTGGTCATAGAATGGTAATGGGAATAACTATAATTTTAAAATAGGAATTTAAATTAAATTGAATACAAAAAAGCATGCAGTAATAATTTAAAATAGAATTTAAATAATTTGAAATACTGGGGTCAAATATGATCAAAGGATGTAACTTGCCTTGCTCAATTAATTGTTGTTATGAAACAACGTCAAAATATGACTCTCCAAAGTTGTCGAAATCTATACGCGAAAACAAGCTAAATTCAAACAAAATTCAAATGAATTCCAAATTAAATAATTTTGGCTCTGGGAGATAGATATTAAATTTAGAAATTTGAATCACTAGAATCGGAGCTCGAACGAAGGAGAACAGGCTCTCGGAAGATTGAATTTTACATGAAATGATAGAAATGGAACTTTAGAATTTGTGGAATTATTTTTCTGAATGAAAAATATTTATTGTGTTAGCATGACGTCGGTGAGGGGATAACTGAATTTTGGCCAAATTGTTTTTCTAAAGGAAATTGAGGTGAGTCAGTGACATGTGGGGCCTGGTCTATGGACGAGGTCCACGAGATTTGTGCGTGATCCACAGTGGACCAGGCTTGCGGGTGGCGAGGCAGTGCCATGTCAGTGTGACACATGGGCATGACGAGGCAGTGCCATGTCAGTGTGACACATGGGCATGACGAGACTGACAAGCGGCGTAGTGGCACACACGTAGCTGTGACGTGGAGGCCACGTGGCTTGACATCGGCGGCGGTGTACGGGAGCCAAGGGCTCTAGCGAACGGCGATGCGACGAGGTGCGGGAAAGAAAGAGGAGGAAATGTGGAGCATTTCTACCTCACGTGGGCAGTGGAAGGAGGACGGAGACAACTGGCGGCGAGGAGAGAGCGGCGGCGTGGGCGCACCGATGACGCTCCAACGGTGAGGGCGCACGCACGGCATATATTTTTTAACTCCAGCTTGGCCTATGGTTTGAATTAGTATTTTGGGAATAAATGCACAATTTTTTAGTTATTTCCTAACATAATTGGTTCCATTTGAAAATTAAAATTTCGAATGGACCAGATACAAAGCATAAGGAGCAAAAATAGACTAATCCTAACATAAGTAGTGCACCACAATCACTCCTATTTCAATCCAAAATCTTCCTATGGAAGGAGTGAGATAACTACAGCTTATCTTGTAGAGCTATTTGATGCTTATATCTTGTTTGGGCTTATATATGGTTTGTGGTTATTGACTTCCCGAATTTCTTTTCAGACCCAAAACATAAGGACTATTGCAGTTATTGTTTGGTGATGAAGTTGTCGTTCTTATTTTACAAATGGTTATAGCATGATGATTTCATTATGTGGACATCTACATTGTCGACTTCTTTTGCGTGAATGTTTTGTACATGCTATGGCTAGACTAGTATTGTGCTAAAAGGGGTTAGAGTATTTCTTTAGGCTGAGTAGACTTCAAATGATTGTGTTGCCATGGTTATATTAGAATGTTCAGAATTGTGAAATTGCATGCACTCTGTACGTACTGCACATGTACTGTTGTGCTTATTAGAACTTTCATATTTCATGTTTATGTATTTTGCAAAATCTATATTTGATCTATGTGTTGCAACTCTTTGATTGGTTATGACATGTTTTCTGAGTTGTATGACTACCAAAATTGTATGTTTTCTAAATTTTGGTTAAATGGTGCAAACTCCAGATAAAATATTAAATTCACTATTTCTGGTAGATATCTCAACAACATAGCTTGCATAATTAAATTTTGTTGGTATTTTACATATATATTCCAAAGTGCCTAATCTGCCGTGAATAATGACAATGTTGTCCATATATCTATCGGCGAAACTTTGCTAGCACTACATCTAATTACTGGAAAAACTCTAGCTACCGAGAAACAACTAACTACCGGGGAAAAATAACTTATCTAGGGCAGTTAACTGCCGAAAACCACATATCTGCCTGGGAATGTCTTTCCCGGTAGAACTTTACTAGGATCCAAAAAGTGTCGAGGAAACATATTCCCCGCAGATAATTTGCTTTTCAACTCTACTTTCCTCGGTAGTTTGACTGATATGCATACTAGGTAATGGTGTAGTGGATGGTATAATATGTTGGGATATGAGTAGGCTATACTAGCACATAATTCAAAATTCTACCACGTAAACCAAGAGGCCATGCAAGTACGAGATCATAGATTGTTACCACTAGATGCGTAGTGCAGCGAAAGAAGACTTGGAGCAACCTGATCCAACGTTGAGTGTATCGATGTAGTGGTCGTAGTCGATCATCTAATGTCCTCGGCACCGATCGTCTCCTCCAACAATCTATCACGTTGCTTGCATAAGTCGTAGATTGTCCTTGATCAATGTAGCAGCAACCGCAACAGCGCCTCTATGATATCCACACATCCAGGGTGGAACATCGTACGCTGGTGTGCTAGCACCAGTGCACACGGCAGGGCAATCGGAGGGTGACTAGGGTTTCAGTAGTGTAACTCTATTTTTCCAACAGCCCCATGCATCTCCTTATAAAGAGCCCATAATGGATCCCATCTGAACTAGTTTGTTCCAACCCGTTAAGTGTGTGACTCTATAGGTACATGCGTAATTGGCCGTGAATCGGAAACTCCTTTCCGATCACAAGTCGGTAACGGTTCCTAACAGGACATAAAGATTATATCGAAAGACCTTATGCAATATGATCTGCGACCAAGTCCTTACCAGTCATGACCAGTTCGTATCTCCATATGACCAGTTGGCATCTAGTCATGACCAGTTCGTAGCACCTTACGACCAGTCCACTAACTAGTTAGTGATCATGTACGACTAGTCCGTATCTCTATACGACTAGTTCTTATCTGGTCGAACTGAATGACCTACTCGCATATTCTCCTTTTTGCCTGACGATATCTGGTTGAACTTCAAGTGAGATATTTGTCATCCATGGACTATTCAATAATTTCTCAATCTATTGATAGATAAATTAATGTGGTCGACTCTTCGACCACTAGTGACATGTCCATGCACTTCCTTTATCCGACCACATTGAGAGCCCTAGAGATCTCTCTCATGTTATGTTAGAAGGGGCAAATCCCATATCCGACTAGTCACATCCCTCTACATATTTCATAGCATACTCGAAAGCTACCTTTACAACTACCCAGTTACAGAGTAGCGTTTGACAATCCCTAAGTGTATTATTATACATGTAGGAAACCATGCTGATCTTAGGTCTAACGATTAGATCAACTAATGACACATAAAATCATTACAATCTCAATAGTATCTCAAGCCCGGTCAATCCAACACCATGTTCTCTAACATATGCTCACATTATTGATTTGATATCCCCATTTCTATGACCGGTGAAGCATAGTCATAAATCAATACATATATTGGTCGATAAGTCACTAGTGTCCCGATTAGTGGCATCTGAGTAGAGATACTTTTAGCATGACATTATACAACTATTAAAGAGCTTCACCAATAAGTCTCATAGTTGTTAATCTTTATAAATGATAATTCATCCAAGGAACATAATAATATTTATTCTATAACTCATAAACATAGATGTGGTACAATCATCTCCATGATTGCATCTAGAACATATCACCTACAGTTTGCCACTTGCACTAGACTCAATCATACAAGTATCTAATACCCATAACTTGTGTGCACCTCATGCTTAGGTCGCGGGAGAGGCTTTGTGAACAAATTAGCAATATTCAAATCCGTGTGCACTATGCATATCTTCACATCACCTATTTCTACAATCTCACGAATGATGTGATATCGCCGAAGTATGTGTTTGGACTTCTGATATGATCTAGACTCCTTAGCTTATGCAATGGCTCCACTATTATCTCAATAGAGATCAGTTGGAATTGAAGCACTAGAAACCACACCCAGTTCATAAATGAACTTCCTTATCCACACAAATTCTTTTGTAGGTTCGGAAGTCACAGTATACTCAGCCTCTGTTGTAGAATCAGCAATTGTTCCTTACTTGGAACTTTTCTAGCTCACGACTCCTCCATTAAAATAAAACACAAACCCAGACTATGATATGAAATCTTCCTTATCGGTTTGGAAGCTAGCATCGATGTAACCATTTATAACCAGCTCTTACTCACCGCCATAAATAATGAATACGTCCTTAGTCCTTCTTAAGTACTTTAGGATGTTCTTAACTTCTATCCAGTGACCTTCACCTGGATATGACTAATATCTACTTATAACACTTAGAGCATACAACACATCTGGGCATGTACAAAGCATGACATACATGACAGATCCAACAACATTACATATGGAATCTTACTCATTCTGTCTTGCTCATCAAGTGTAGAAGGACACCGACTCTTACTAAGACTAATGCCATTTGACATGGGCAAGAAACCTTTCTTAGAATCCTACATGTTGAACTATTTCAACACCTTGTCAATGTACGTATCTTGGCTTCATACAATTAACCTTTTAGATCTATCTCTATAGATCTTTATGCCCAAAATATATGCTGCATCTTTTAAATCTTACATAGAGAAACTATTTCTTAATGAAGTTTTAATAGATTCAAGCATAGGAATATCATTGTCGTCCAGTAATATGTCATCCACATATAAGATCAGAAAAACAAGTTTGCTCCAACTAACAATCTTGTAAAAACAAGGTTCTTCATTCTTGTGAAGCCAAACCCTTTGACTACTTCATCAAAATGAATATTCCAACTTTGAGATGCTTGCTTTAATTCATAGATGGATATCTAAAGCTTGCATATCTTCATAGTTTTTTTGTGGATTGACAAAACCCTCAGGTTGTATCATGTATACATCCTCACTTGGATTTTCATTTAGGAAAACCGTTTTGACATTCATTTGCCATATCTCATAATTGAAATATGCAACAATAGCTAGAATAATCTGGGTAGACATGAGAGTAGCGATGGGCGAGAAGGTTTCATCATACTCAATACCTTGAATTTGTTTGAAACCCTTTGCCACCAATCATGCCTTATGAATGTGAACATTTCTATTCATATCTTTTTTTTTTCTTAAAAACCCACTTGCACTCAATGGTTTTAACTCCATCGGGTGGATCAACCAAGTTTCAAACTTCATTGTCATACATAGATTTTATTTTGGATCCCAAGGTTTCAACCCATTTCTCATAGTTTGGGCCATCCATTGCTTCCTCATAACTCTTAGGCTCATCATTATCTAATAATAAAATGTCATGTCCATACCTTAAGAAAAGAGTCTTTGACATACTCAAATTACGCTTGGGGGCTTGGGTAGATGACCTCTACTCAGTTCTTTGGGCCCTACATATTACGACCAGTAGAGCTACAGTGAAACACCATTTCAACTGGTCTACGGAGCAGAAGCGCTATTACCTAATGAAATTCATTTGGGTTCTACGTGAGTCAATCTCCATGATAACGTCAATCTAGGTGAGCAGTGTGAAGATGATGTTAACCTTCTCGAAGAGAAACGCGACCGCGCACTTATCAGGTCAACAACCTATCTACAAAAGTTGTGTCGCTACTATAATAGAAGAGTTCAACTGCGTACACTTAACGTGGGGCCTTGGTTCTAAGACGAATCCCATACTAGTCTAATTCGAATAAATTTTCTCCCAAATGGGAAGATCCTTTTACTGTAGTCTCTATCACCCGACCTGGTTCTACTCGACTTGCTATGGTGGACGGCAGAGTTCTATCCAATGCTTGGAATATAAAACATCTTCGCCAGTATTACGTGTAACATATTCTATCTCATTAATAAAGTTTTTATTTTGCATTCATTCTTTGATGTCTTTTTCTTCCAATTTATATGTTGTGATTCTATATTGCTCTATGTTATGTGATTATGGCTGGTCTCCATGACTACTGATCGGTCTCCTAACATATAAAAGGTCATTGGTCGGTTCTTCGGATAACTTTTCCTATAAGCAGTTCTGATTGCTCGTAAACTCACTAGATTGACTTTATCTAAGACTTACTTCTAGTTGGTACTACGTATACTGTGAAAGTTATATTGGTCATCAGCCTCTAAATTATCACAAATGCTAAGTCCCTGTGACACGTTTTACATATCACTGGTCAAACACATCACAGTTAGGGGCTAGTAATATACCAAAAGCAACAAGAGCAAGCTCGATGAATTACAAGATAAAAATATCCATTCATTCAAAAATATTCATTACCATAATGTTAAAGTCATTCAGTTATCTTTAAACTAAAATTTTAAATTCTTCACGTACTCAGCTATAAGAGAAGCTATTTCCTCTCTTTTCTTCTGTATTTCTTGTGTAGAGTTCAAACTCAACTCAGGAATCTACTTCTCCAAGTCCACTGCATCTTTGTAGTAGTGCTTCAGCTTGATGAACAAAGTTCCTACATTGACTGCAATAACAGACTGAAGAGAGCTCTTCATGGATTGAACCATCTTCAGGAGGTGTTTGACAATGAACTTCACCTTAACTTTGATACCATCGACTAGTTCTCCAACTGATGGCTCCTCTCTTGTGAGTGAAACCTTTGCACATTTTACTTTAACAACAATAGCTTTAGCTGAGGTTAGAATGAATGACAAAGCAGTAGAGTTGGCTTATTTACTATCTTCGATCTCCTTTATGAGAGCTTTCTTTTTTCTTGAGAAGTTTCTCTTTGTCCAAGTTAAGATTGTTTCAAAGTTTATCTACTTGTTTCATCTCCATGCTTATTTTCCATGTCAATCCTCTTTGTTCTCTTAATTGTTTTTGTAATTCTAATTGTTTAAAGACAGAAAAATTATGTTAAGCATGAGAAATATGCACTAAATATAATATAAGAGTGAAGTTTTTACCTTCTGTGCCTTCCCTGTATTTCTGAAGAAGTGTGTCATGGCCCTGCGTAAGCTTTTCACAGACCACTTGACGCTCCTTCAAGTCATCCAAGAGTTTTAAATTGAGTTATTCAAGGCGCTTGCATTTTGTAGCAGCTTCGTTGAGAATTTCTTTTTTTTTCTTTAAGGCTTCTTTTCTTGAGAACAAGCTGGAATTTGAATCCCTTAGCAGCATTGTTGGTGAAAAGCAACTTGTTCTCTTACTCTTGGATGAGTCGACCAATGGAGTATTTTTGTTGTTTAAGCTGACTAAAATAGCAAAGTTAGAATCATCAAAATTATTCAAGTAATTTGGGCAAAAGTTTATTCAACTTACTTTTTCTGTCTTGCAATTTTCTATATCTTTAGATATATCCTTGTTGGCAGCATTTCTCATGAAGGCCTTAAAAAGGCCAAACATTTCAGTTGTTCTCTACAAATATGGTAGTAGAAAGTCAGAATTTCACTATCTAATTAAGGATCAAAGGGCTTAAGCAAAGAGATTTTTACCTTGGCATTCAAGTCTTTGATTTAATTCTCCAATTCACTATATCCAGACTCATTTGGTATGGTAGGTTGGTCGACCCTTGCTTTTGTAGAGCTGATGGGAGCACCACTTTGTTCAATTAGTGGTTTGCAAGCCACCACAACACTAGTGGTAGAAGTAAGAGTAGGAGAATGAATATTTTCCTATTCAAAGACTAAGATAAAAAAATTAACAAAGAAGAAGGCAATTTCTCAGTCATAACACATTTGAAAAAGTAAAGATTACTTAATTGTTCAGTGGACTGAAGAGTTATGTCCTAACCAACATCCTGGTCGGGAACAACTTTAATCCTTTCTTTAATGGCAGGCATAACTTCAGTGGTTGGAGCTTGTTCGATGACCACCTCAGTTTTTTCTTATCTCCTCTTCTACGAGTGGGATTTCTTCGACCACTACTTCCACAGGAATCGAGCCTTGCTCGAATACTTCTGCAGGTATTTATCTTGGGGAGGTCAGAGCATTCCTGACTACTTCCTCAACCACCACCTCGGGTACTGTTGCCTCCTCCAAGCTGATTTGCGCTAACTCAGCTACAGGAGGAGCAGGTAGTGGTTCCTCTTTGGATTCTTCAATTTCAGTAATTGGAACAAGAGAAGTGATTGGAGGGCTGATGTAGTCAAAGACAGTTATCTGAGCAAACATTACACAAAATAAAATAAAGAAAGAGTTAATTTAAAATACTTACTCAAAACAGAGACCAAACTCGGTCTCGAAAGAAAACAAGATGTCAGTGGCAACTAATTTACCACTGCCAACATAGATGATGTTAGCACTAGGACTAATAATCCTAGGTTTTCTCACCAAGATACGAGAAGCTTCTTCTTCCTCCTCATTCTTATCTCCCTCACCTGAAACATATGGGAATAAAGGAGGATGACTGTATGATTGCTTTGAAATCATAACCTTTCGTTTTCTATTGCACACCTGGGTCAGAATCTTGGCAACTTTTATAAGCTTTTCTTGACCCTGGGTTCGTTCATGGATGCATTTCAACTGGATAGCAGGGAGGGTGCTGGTCTTCTCTGCTACAACCTTGCTACTCGACGGTGCTGCACCGGTTGGCACAACACTGGTCGTCATGGCGTTGGTGTAATACCCCGTTCAATCCTAAGAATTAAAAATTAAATTTCAAACCATTTTATCGGGATTTAAAATAGAATTTCAGAGTTTCTGTAAAAGTGGGATTAAATCTTGGGCCAAAGGCCCATAGCCTTGGCCCATTAGGGGCACCCTATAACCCTAGATGTACTGTAGCTGTAACACCCCAGGACCCACATTACCCTGGAATGCTACTAAACCACTCTACAGCTAGCCAATAATTTCAAGATAAATTAATTCGGCAACATCTCTAGACAAAAAGCATTAAGCGGAAGCATAAACATCTAAGGGAATAAAGATAACGGTAACAAGTTCAATAATTAAACAACCTCTAGCAGATTAATCAAAGAATGGTTCACAAGTCCATCCTTATTAAATAACATAATCCTCCACAAATAGTTAAGCATTTGGCTAGAATTTCATCGACTTTATTACAACATGAGTTGATGAACCATGTGCATTATTGTGGTGCCGCTCTACCCATCCCATGAATGCTCAACAATCACCTGTAGGGGAAAGAAAACAAGGGTGAGATAAAAATCTCAGCAAGCAAACTGTTTAACCGGCTATTCGGACTACAAACAAACATACAACATCATTAAAGTATCCAAATGTCCACACCCATAATGTGAATCCACATTCATTTACCGACCAATTAAACTACAAAGATATTAAGCATCAATATCCAATCCCCATAATGATCACAATTATAGCCTCAACCATATTTACTACCAATGATAGTAAAATATTAACAATTGAATCTTGATCAATCGCTCCATGTTAATCACCACTACCACTACCAATGACAATAAAGTATTAGCGTGTTTTACCTCATAACTTTACTATTTCTCGCATCCACAATCGCTATCCACAATTACCACAAGAGAGAAGAATCTCATGCCACAACCACAACCTCTACCATACCACAAGGGGTGAACCTCATTCCACAACCACAACCACATTACTCATACCACAAGAGACTCTCATGAGTCAATTTCCACATTGCAAGCTGTGAAGTTGCGTTTGATTGCAAAAATAACTTCACCTCAATATCTTGCACAAGTATGCAAATGATCTTTCCACAATGTAATGCATATGTATGCTATGCTCCACTGCACCTTTACCCAATAAGGTAAAGTGTGCATCGTGCTCTGACAATGCACGATGTTGTCTTGCACGATCGCAGCTATAAGCGGCGACATCCACAATGCAAATGTCATGATATGTCATGAATGATATGATAATCATAAACCACAAGAATTTAACCACGAAGGTCAACAACATACTCATCATGAATTTTTCTCATAATCCACATGTGTCTCATTAAGCACAATACCATCGTGTCATAAGACCATTACCACATAACCCACACGATTCACCAAGATCAAAATCAATCGATATAGATGGAACTCTATCACATAGACCACCACATGATCATCATGAAAATAACCACAAGGAATTAACAACATGTCCACCTTGAGTTTATTTTCATATTCCGTGATTGGCTCATTAAGCGAATTACCACGATACTACCTAAACTCATCCAAACATAGCAATTGATTAATATCTTGCTACCACATTTTTACTTGGAAAACATGTAACCATGGCATATCATTTAACATTACGTCAATCATGCATAGTGCAAATAGTAAGAAAACGGGTTAAACCGTAGCACAACCGCTACATTTACTTGCCTTCCACGATGCGCGCGTTAGCGGCAAAGCGATACTCCTAAACCTGAGGCTTCACCTCCTAAACAAGTAAAATAATACCAATAAGGACATAATATACCCAGCGCTACTAATCGGCATTCTACATCGCTTACTTGACGACTCAAAACGAGTTTACAAAGCTGAAACCGAAAACAACGTTTCTGCCATATACTGATTCTGGACAGCAGCACGGTAAATGACATAACTCATGAACTGGAAGTCAAAATGAGGTAAACCCAATTTCTGTATATTCTTAACTGAATAATCTACAATACTCTAGTTGACACGATAAACCAATTCGGCCATAATATTAGGCTAACCATTGTCTGAACTTTCAGTACAGAAACTGCCTACACAATCGAACAGCAAAACTAAAATGACCATAACTTTTAATAGGTAACTCCAAATTGATCGTTCTTTATCAATATGAAAAGTTTATCGAATTACCTACAATAACCTAGTTGGGTGAACTTTCAGATTCTACCAAATTCCCTTTCATATTTTAAGAAATAACCAGACAGATTATTCTCGTCAGATTTCTGGCAGCAGATAATAAAATGATCATAACTTTTGACTCAGACCTCGGAATCGAGTGATCTTCGTGGCTACTGAAAGATAACAACATATCCCACATATCTCTAGGAGATGGAATCTTAAAATTCAGCCTCTAAATACACGAAAAAACCCACGCAAGGTACTGGACAGAATTGAATCTTCTGCAGCCCAACAATTAACCAACAATTCTAATCGGTTTCGCATCTACTAAGGATCAAACAGCGGGGAAGGCATCTCGTTACCCTTGTAGAACCGCTAGAACTCGCTGAACCAAACCCCACACAAAATCTTCTTCTCCTTCTTCTCCTTCTTCTCCTTCTTTTCTTCCTCTCTTTCTTCTTTCTTGCGCAAGGGACAACACCTTGGGAGAGGGGAGGTGCAAGGGACAGCACCTTGGGAGAGGGGAGGTGCAAGGGAGAGGGGAGGAGTCGGCCAAGGGAGAGGAGAAGGGGCGGTGCAAGTGGGAGGAGGAAAAGGGGAGAGGAGGGGGTGGCTAGGGTTTGGGAGGTGGCCCTCCCCTTTGGCCGGCCACACACTAGGCTAGATGGGCCAAGGCCCAGCCCCAAATGGAAGAGAAAACAACGGAAAAGCCCTCTCTAACTTGATTTGTGGAAACTGAAAATAAAATTCTTCCCGATTAAATAATTCTCTACCGATTAATTTTTATTAATCCGATTCTTGACTTCTCACACTTAGGAGTATTACAAGAGCCCCATGCTACTGGTGCCACCGCCATGCTCTGATAACTCGCACTACAGTGCACACCCCCCTCCATTGTTGTTGTCCAAGAAGAAGGGGGGAGGGAGAAAAACTCTTCGGATGTCGCCAGCCAGGGAGAAAAGAGGAGGAAAAGGAGGAGAAGAGGAGAGATGGTCTTCGCGGGATTTCTTCATCATCCTCCTGGGTACTGCAAGGGTAACGGATGTCAATCTTTGTTGTTTGATTAGTAGTAGATGTCAAATTACTTAGAATTGATTGGATCGAATTGCTGCGATTAGAAAGTCAGTTCTGTCCAAATTGTTGCGTGACCAATTTGGCGATCTTAGAAGACGAATCAGAGGATCCCATCTGCTAGAGTTATGTGGGGCTCGTTCTTATCTTTCAGTGGACGTAAAGATCGCTTAATTCTGACGTACGGTTCAAAAGTTATGATAGTTTTTGTCTCTGCTGTTCATAAATCCTGACGAGAATGAACTATCAAGTTGTCTTTTAAAATATGATCATGTTAATGGAAAATTCAGGTCTTTCACCCAACTAGGTTATTGTAGGCCTTGGTCTTAGCTTTTTATATTGATAAATAGCACTAATTTTGGATCAACCAATTCGAAGTTATGGCTATTTGCGTGCTGCTGCCCGGTTTTATCGAGTAGTTCTGACAGACGGTGTTTATCGGTCTTTTGGCATTAGATGCATACGGAATTTGGGATTTCCACCAACTTGGTTGTTGTAGATAATTTCGTTATCTTTCAAGTAAGCCTGAGTTTACGTTTTTATGAATTTCAGAGTAAAAGTTATGTCACTTTTACTACTGCTGTCCATTATAGCTTTCGGCTAGAATGTAGTTCAATTCGCGTAAAGTATGCAATGAAACGTTGGGGTGTTGGGGTATGTGTTGCGAGTTGTATCTTGAAATCATGGTTCTTATTGAGTAATCTAATGGTGTAGGAGGTGAGGCTCTGGGGTTAGCGGCATCGTTGTTGCCTCCTAACGCATCACAACGCTAAAGGCAAGTACACTGACGTTTGTATGATTTGTGTATTTTGGATGCTTGATGTTCGTATTGTGTTTTCATTTGATACGTGAGAAGTTCCGATGATTATGTTCCTTTCGTATGTGAAATTCATATGTTCGGAGATGATGCTAGTCATTATTCATAAGTACATTCATGCATCCATTTTCATGTTCCGTCCACAGGAGTGGAGCTCCACGGGAGTGGAGTCTAAAGTCCCATCAATTCCAGTATGGGCATGTGAGTCCCACCATTCCAATGTAGACAGTTTTGGACACCCGTATAAAACGTTCTTCATACGGTAATTTGGATCCCCGTATTTTGTTAAATATACCGGTATAAGTAGGAGTGCAGTCCATTCAATTTAAAAAATCCATTCATTCCATTCGTGCATTAAACATTCAGTGCAATGTTCATTTTCTTTAACGTTGTGGTCTTGTTCATATCTGTTGTATGTTTAATTATCCATTGTACTTGCTGAGTCTCGGACTCACTCTTGCTTTGTTTGTTTATTTTAGGTGATCGTTGAGGATGGCTCTATTGGGAGGGAGTAGACATGCACTATTCACTCATTCACCATATTCCAGTTTCAATAATAAGACTTGATTCTACCTTTCTTACGTTTAGTGATGAACTGTAATAAATGAAGTTAAATATGGTTGATTATTTCTACCTGTGATACTTGGTCATCTCTTTTGATATGCTAGTATGGATTTATTCTTTATTCCTGTCACTGTTCTATTAAATTTGGAACTCCTAAAGTCCTTAGATGAGTATAGCTTAAACCCTCTGCTTGATGGTTATATGTTAGAATATTTAGGTGACATCTTGGCTTTCGAATAGTCTGGGTGTTATAGTTGGTCTACTTATCCACAACCATGGCACCTTCAGAGACTGTTGGAGGAGGTCTTGCCTTGGTCATTCGTGTTTAGGCCACGACATGCGAAGACACTGCAACAATAATCTTGGTCTTCTTTGCTACTAGGGCTTGGCTGCTAGACCCTAACTGGCCGATCCCCTCTTTCTACCTTGTATCTAAAGAGAAATAGAAAGCTTATTAGTTACAATCTTCAGAAAAAGTTCAGGACTAAGATTAAAGTTACACATACCTGCATTCATTCATTTATAAACTCTGCAAACACCCCAATTTGGATGGAGGGCTAGCCGTCAAAGGAGATAGGCTCTAAGACATCCCTTGCATTCTTCAACATAGCTGAAGCCCTTTCTTCGACCACCTCCTCTGACGGCACTAAAAGCAAAAAAAAGACTTAGTAATGCTCATACTACAAAGTCAAAATAATGCTTTTAAAAATAAACCTAGCGAGCAATATACCTCAAGAGCTATCCTTGGTTAGATCATCAACTCCTTTTAGCATCCAAGCATAGTCACCATTTTCTTCAAGGGGCTAATCTTGTAATGGAGGAAGTTGTGGATGGTCTTCTGACCAGTGAGTCTAGAAGTTGCTAGGGAGATGACTGCGTCAACCAGTCTTCTCTCTTCTGCTGTCAGCTTCAAAGAGGCCTTCACGTTCTTCATGTCCTGAGCGGACCAGGTCGAAGTAGGGCCTCAAGTGTACTTCAAGTGACTGCCCCCAGGAACTTTCGAGTACAACACTCCTTCTGATAGTCCCACCTTGTATCCTTAATAGGGAGAGAGGGATATTTCTTGGACATCTAGTTGTGGAGCTTGAAATAAGTACTACCATAGAACCAATGACCTCTATTATTTTGGGCAAATTGATATGAATTGCGGAAAAGACGAATAGATGGAAGAATGCCAAGGAAAGCTTCACAAAGATGCGAAAACACACGAAGAATTATAATGGATTTTTTCCAAATGAAAGAGTTTTATCTGAAAGTAATCTAGGATATCTGCTAAGAACTCACTCCCGGGAAGTGAAAACCTAATTTCATGAAAGAAGTGGAGAGAATGATCCGGCCTTCTTCCGGAATTGGAGTCGCTTCACTACCTCAAGGACTCCATTTGGAGACCTTTTGGAATTGGAGATATCCATGGTTCTCTAGTTTTGAATCTTGTTCTTTGTAAGAATTGAAGTATCTAGAATCCCCATGACCAAAGATCAAATGGAGATTTTTGGTGATGAAGAGATACGGGAACAAGAGGAATTAGAGACAAAGAGACTCTAAGGTGGGAGACAAAGATTGGAATGAGAGCGAAGTAACAATAAAGGTAAAAAAAAAGAAGTCCTTTTATCCCTCTTTACCACAAACCGTTTGCCCACTCACCGCAACCTTTGGATACGGTTTCCAAGAAAACATGAATCTTTTCATTTCTCTCACATTTTCATTAAATGATTGGAATGAATGTGCCCGATCAAATCTTATTGATGCACGTTTCAAGCTCAGGAAGTCATTCAAGCCTTAGGGTATAGATGACAAGGATTATTGACCAGGCCAACCTTTTCGGTCAAAGTCAGAGTCTCTGTCAAAGTAGGTCCACATACCATATGCTCATTCTATAATGGTTATGAACATACAACCATTACTTAAAGGAAGCCAAATACCCTTTATTACGGCCAAACTGGTCGCATACCAGTTTAAGTCATAAGACGACCAGCCATATGGTTTTGGGCCATCCTCGACCAGTAAACTAGTTGGGACATATGACAGTTTCCCATGTGACTAACATGAGAGTGGTTATTGGCGTATCTAACAACTTACGATAGTTGGCTAAGAAACGTGATAATTCAAGACTCAACAGAGGAGCATGTGTGAAGATCAGATGCGCCTTTAGCGACATTAATTGTCACCCCTTCAATAGTTGGTAGCCCACGTATATTGTAACAACAGATCATCAGATAGGTTCAGATTCATGTTCTTCATTGAACAACTTCATTCGATCAATCCTATAATATCCCCATTGTATTCATATATACTCAGTGTATCCACAGCAATAAAGTGTCTTCGTTTAGATTGTGCTCTCATATTATTTTTCCAGATAAGCTCGATAGGAAATCCTGTGTTCTGATCATTGACATGCAGTATGGTTCAACGTATATTCGTTCCTATGGGTGCACAACTGCGTACTATCCGACTATTTTATTTGTTCCAAGTCAGAATTGGTTAGTTGCATCGGAGAGTTAGATGCATGATGTGAAGGGTGAAAAAAATGCTAGCTACACTACTACACACAGCCTCATCACAAACGGTTCGGAACCATCATCACAGATGGTTTTTCGAACCGTCTGAAAAAGTTCGTCTGTGATTACAGGCGTTATCACAGACGGTTCAAAAACCATCTGTGATATGAATATCACAGACGGTTCGGAAGTAGAACCGTCTGTGATAGTAGTTATCACAGACGGTTCTACTTCCGAACCGTTTGTGATAGTATATTTTCACAGACGATTCTGAACAAGAACCGTCTGTAATAGTAATTATCACAGATGGTTCTTGTTAAGAACCGTCTGTGATAGTTTTTTCAACTGCAAAAAAAAATACTAAATGTATAGCTTGCAAGTGGCCACGGCGGCCTTCCCCTTGCCCGTCCGCATCTTCGCTGCCTCCACCGCCTTGGTCGAGCTCTCGGCGTTGCGCTCCTCAATGTAGGAGATGGTGGAGTTGATGAGGAGGAGCACGATGATGCCGACGAAGTCCTGCCAGTTCGGCGGGAGGTGGTCGCCGTTGGCCATCACGATGGCCATGACGGCTGCAACCTCCATCACCCACGACAGAGGGTTCCACATGAACCCCAAGAACTTGAGGATCGTGAACCCCAAGAACTTGAGGATCTCGCTCTCCTGCGCACGCACGCAAGCACCATGCCACCATTGTTACAACATTAAGCAAAAACAAAGCTCGCAGCTAATCTAATTAGTCAAAACTCACTACTAACCTTCTTTTCTTCGAGCTTGTTGGGTCCGAAGACGGCAATGCGCGCCTGGGAGGACGGCGCGGGGAGGAGGCCAGTGCAGAGGGAGGACGGCGACACAGGGAGGAGGACTAGAGGAGGAGGAGGACTGCGAGAGGTTGGAGGACTAGCTATATATAAGGACTCTTGCTACTCCCGCGTATGTGTTCAAAATTTTCGAACTCCCGCTGTGAATGACATATCACAGATGACTCGTGTCACCAACCTTCTGTGATGAGGTACTTATCACAGACGGTTCGTGATACGAACCGTCTGATTATCACAGACGGTTTTTTAATAGAATCGTCTGTGATATTGGAGATTATCACAGACGATTTTTTAATAGAACCGTCTGTGATACTACCACAGACGGTTTTTTAATAGAACCGTCTGTGATACTGAGTGTCACAGACGGTTTTTAAATACAAACCGTCTGTGATAGACCCGACAGGCCCAACACAAACGGTTCCATTTTAATCATCTGTAATGAGGCGTCTACTATTGCTTGTTTTGTAGTAGTGCTAGACGTTACTTACGTTATCAAGACTTAGTCCACTTTAATATACATTAATATCACTTAATGTGCATTAATCACTCCCTAATTATCCAATTATTTGGGCCTTGCTAAGTAGGATACTCATTTTTTCGTGCCTATCTCTAGAGGTAATCTCGTATCCTACGAGCCTGGCTGATTTTACGTGTAGGTGTAGGCAACCAAACAAGTGTTCCCAAAAAGATTCGGCCTGCGTCCTATGGGCCTGCCCGAGGCCATCCATGCATATATCTTTTGATATCTCTGTTGTCATTTAGATATCGGTGGTTTTAGCACTTTTGACTTTGATTACATTTGTTCTTTGACTCTTTAAGGCAACACTTTGTACTAAAATGCACATATGTTAATTAAGGACGGCCCGTTGCCTCGGGGGTGGACAGACTTGCAAGACGGAATGCTCGCTGCGCATTCAAGTTAACAAAAACGGAAACGGAGTGTCACTAGCGCGCCCGTGTGTTTTGGCGTACAAGACCGTTAGTGGTGTCGTCAAGGAATCCAAAGTGCGCGGCGCGGCGCGGCACTACACCCATCTGTCCGTACAGACACCGATAAGGACCAGTCCAGACCGTGCAGGCAGGTCGAGGCAGCGATTCGACCTGTGATGATGGTGCGCAGACGGAGACGACGACTCGACCAAAGTTGAATTGAGCATTATCGGCTCGGTCAAACCGGACCGTATGGGCAGCACAGCAGCGGTACGTGCGTACGGCCCACGCCCCCCATGCTGTACCGAACCTTATCCGTGCGGCCACCAAGAGCAAAGCCTCCGCAAAGCTGCCTCTCTCTTCTCATTGCTTCGTTTCTCCTTCCGGTCGATATCGCGTCCCGCACCCACCGGCAAATCCACGGAAAAGCCATGGATCCTGAGTTTTGTTTTTCGGGGAAGAAGCAATTAATGAATCGTATCGATCGACGTGAAAATTAGAGGCTGAACCAACGCATTAATATGAAATGTTATTTCTTTGTGAGGGCGCTGAAATGAAACGTTTATCGTGCATACTAATAAAAACATAAGGGCTTTTTACCCCCCAAAAAAATTGTAGAAAGTACGAAAGTTTGTCAAAAAAACCCAAGTACATGCCAAAGTTCATCAAAACCCACCCGCTTCTATGTGGTTGCAATCCTCCTCTCCCAAATGACCAATTTTCTCACCAAAGCTCCTACATGGCGCTGGTGTGGTAATCTCAGTGGAGCGGTCTTGTGATCTACGAGTAGGGAAGATGTGTCAGTGCAGGGTAGGATACAAGCCAAGCTCGGGAGAATTAAGTGCGACACAAGAGCGGAAAAATAGACAGACAAGAAAGTAGGACGATTAGGGGCGATCGTCGATGCTGCAGTCGCACGGGAGGATTCTTGTGGTCTTGATGGACTTGAACGCGATCCTTCAATGGGAGACAATCAAGCTAGTAGTTCTTGACTTCTAGAAGCTTCAGTGAGTAAATTGGACATTTGGGGTTGGAGGATTTGCATCCCCATAGAACTCACGAGTGGATTTTTTACGAACTTTGAGAGGCGGGAGTGTTTTTTATCAACTCCCCCGCTTGCACGTGGATTTTGTAACAAAAAAAAAAACAGATGATAACACTTTATCGTTGTGGGTGCCAATCACTACTACAAAAAGGCTAATATTGTGCGCCTCATCACAGACAGTTGACCAAAACCGTTTGTATCACATGAAATCATAGACGGTTTCAGTTCAGAGACCGTCCTGTTACTGACTGCGCTAAAAATCGTCTGTGAAGAAATAACATCCCAGACGGTTCATAATGAAAACCGTCTGTGAAGTATCATAGATAGTTCGTAAAAATAACCGTCTGTAAAATTTAGAATTATCATAGACGATTTTCAACAAACAACCATCTGTGATACATCCCGCGTGATGCGTCTCTTCGTCTCCTGCGCCAACGGGCGATCGATGCGTCGTCTCTTCGTCTTGCGTGCCGACGTTACGTACGATGCGTCTCTTCGATGTTTTATAAGAATGATCATCGCGCGCCATGGTAAGAATGTATATGTTATTGATCTACGTACGTGTACACATGGTGAGCACACGGAGCATGACGGTGAGGACCAAGCTGGCGAGGATGTCGGCGATCACCCCTCTTCCTGACGATGTCGTTGTCCACATCGTTGGCCTCGTGGCCGTGAGCTCTCCTCAGCCCATGGCTGACCTCTGCAGCCTACAAGCCATGTACGAGATCAATGATTTCGTTTTCTGTCCAATATCCAGTTCTAAACTGAATTTGACTAGCAACGACGACCTTAATTTGGCCTAAATTTTAATTTTCTCTTATGGAGTAATTAATTCTTGTATTAAGATTCTGTCGTCTTGAATTTTAGTTGCAAAGCCATATGCAAGGCATCCAAGAAGCGAGCCGTGGAGAGGCACGTGGCGCTGGAGCGGGAAGAGGCGATGAAGTGGTAGGATAATGAGCGCTACCTCACCGTCGTCAACCACCTAGCCGGCGCCGGCAACCCGGAGGCCTGCTTCATCATCGGCCTTGTGCTTGTCTTCGCGCCCTAAGACATGCAGCTCGGCCTCATGTTCCTTGAACGGGCGGCCGTCGCCGACCACAAGGCCGCAACCTACGTGCTCAGCCTCCTCCTCTACACGGCCAGCGAGACGCATGACGTTGCGAAGCACTACATCAAGCAGGTCGAGGGCGAGCTGGCCAACGGCGGGTGTGAGCTGGCCAAGAGGACCAACCGGGAGTATAGGCGGTGCCAGAGGCTCGTCGCGGACATGGTCCAGGCGGCGGTGTGGAACAAGATCGGGCCGCTGGGCCGGGTGTGGATGCTATCGGAGGACGGCCACCGGTGCATGAGCACCGGCTGCGACGTGAAAGGGTGGGACGACTGCGGCGTCTTCTGCAGCGATGACTACAGGATTAGGTATTAGTATGCCAATTTCTTTTCAGAGGTGTTGGATTACTTGCCATAAAATTAATTAAAATTAATGCCAGGCAAAGCTTTTAGAAATCTTGAATGCTGCTCTCAGGAATTTCGGTGCATTTTTCTAGAATTTTTGGGCCTTATTAACTAAGTTCTAAAAACCTTTTTTTCTTTTCTGTATTTTCTTTAATTCAAAGAGTGATTAAAAACCTCCAATTCGCTTTGGGCCGAAGGCTACCCCGCGGCCCAGCTTTCTAGCCCACCTTCGCGCTCCAGCCCGCGCACCGTGCCTTTCTCTCTTGTGGACCGCCCGATCAAGATTGGACAGCCAGATCAAGATGGGAGGTTCGGACGGTCCGAATGTTCCCAAGCGTTGTGGACCGTCTGATCAAGATGGGAGGTTCGAATGGTCCAAACGTTCCCAAGCGTTGTGGACCGTCCGATCAAGATTGGACGGCTCGATCAAGATGGGAGGATCAGACGGTCTGAACGTTCCCAAGCGTTGTGGACCGTCCGATCAAGATTGGACGGCCCGATCAAGATAGGAGGATCGGACGGTCCGAACGTTCCCAAGCGTTGTGGACCGTCCGATCAAGATTGGACGGCCCGATCAAGATGGGAGGTTCTATTATGGAACTATCTGTGATACTTATCACTGATAGTTCCATAATGGAACCATCTGTGATATTAGACGATATCACGGATGATTCTATTATGGAACCATCAGTGATAAGTTATCACTCTTTATTAGTAGGAGCCTTGCTAGGGTTTGCGCCCTTATACTCTGGCCCGTTCCCCTCGCCCCGAGCCTTGCTAGGGTTTGCGCCCTTACTCTCGCCGTTCCTCGCCCCGACCCCGTCCGCTGTGCCGCCACCGAAGCCTCCTCCCCCCCTCGTCATCGCCGCAGTGCAGACCGCCTCGGCTACCTCTCCACCGACCTCCCTCGGCTACCTCCCCTCGGCCTAAATCTGCCTCTCTCCCATGGTGGGGTTGCTTGCTTTGGTTGAGGTTTGTGTATGGGGCTCACCTGTGCGCCGGTGGCTCGTCCCTTGCTTGGCTGCCGGTCAACATCGCTCGCTTGCCTCTCTTACGGTTTGATTTTTATGCTCGAGCATTCAGTAGTGGTGTTCTGATGTTTGGTTGATTTATGCATAGTGGGGACATAGATGTCGGTTGTGCTGGTGGTGGTGTTTGCCGCTGTTGCCGTGTCGCACTGAGGTAAACTACTATTCTTTATTCTCTATCCCGTTCCCTCCCCTTTACTCTGTGATGGTGTTGGTGGTGATGATATAGATGATACTGCTAGTGTGGCATGAGCTCTTGAGCCCCACTCAAAGTGATATTTTGTGGGCTCCTGAATTGCTCTATGATGAATTGATGTCACAAATACAATTGGATGTGATATTGTGTATAGATTGTGCCTTGAGTTGTTAGATTACCTGCTGTTATGTATTGTTTTGAGCATGCAATTATACATTCTAAGTTCTATGGTGACTTGACATCAAGGAATGGTTGGTTACTGATACATGAAGCCACTTCCCAGTCGGAGTACCTGCGCATCCGCGTCATTTTCTGAACATAGTGACGTCCAATTACCTATCGACGACATCCAAGTAATTAGATGTCCTGACGCTCTCTTGGCAGTAATGCTTCTTAAACTTCATGGGCTCGATGAAGTTGCCCGTGGCTGCTGTCTCATCCTCCTCATGCTGCGTGGAGAACCCCCCGAAAGTGGCTGAGTGACTATGAACAATATATATATATATATATATATATATATATATAAATATAATATGATGCCATTTTTAAAGGCACAAACAGCTACTTCTTAGAGACTTTATAGAGAAAAGTCATCACAGACGTTTTCAGTTACAAACCGTCTATAAAGAAAAGTCATCACAAACGGTTTCAACTACAAACCGTCTATAGAGAAAAGTCATCACAGACGATTTCATCTGCAAACCGTCTATAGAGAAAAGTCAACACAGACGGTTTCAGATACAAACCATCTATAGAGAAAAGTCATCACAGACGGTTTCAGCTACAAACCGTTTGTGATAGTCAACTATCACTAACGGTTCTGAGTTAATAACCATTTGTGATAGTCTGCATCACAGACGGTTCGAAAATCGTCTGTAATGATCTCATATCATTACTGACCTATAAACTCAGATAGCTCATGAAACCGTCTGTGATGACATTTTTTAACCATCTGTGAAGACCTTTTTTTAGTAATGAAGTCGCGCGAGTGTTTGCTCAAGTAATGGTGACGGCCGGTAGCAAGGGGTAAGGGTTCATCGGGACTTGACTATAGAGTTAACAGGTGATGACAGCATCCCAACAATGGTGGTGGGGCAGCAAGGACGCTGTCGGGCTGGCTGCTAGTACACAAGAGGGTGTTGGGGACATCAACGGCAAGCAGTATCCATGACTAAGGGCATCTTCAATAGTGACCACCTCAGTCGTCTCTTACCTGCCATGCCACTCAAAATTCTAGTTGGAGGAGGGATGATGTGAAAAGAGAGAATGTGTCATCTCTTATATAAGAGATAAACTGGGCACGCAAACCATCGCAAATGGTGAGTGTGTAAGGAGAGAAGTTGTGTTTCCTCATGTCATAAAATAGTGGTGCCCTAAAATGCATACAGTCAAAACGTATTAATTATGACCAAAAATATTGTGTACATCATATAGTTTGGATATATGAAAATCGTACATGTGGATTTGTCATAGAAAATATACTACACTTTTCACTTTTTTGAATGTATGGTAATGAAAATTTAATGGTCAAAGTGACATCTTGTTGACTTTGAAAAGTCAATATTTCCTTTGATCAAAAAAGAGTGACGTCCTAGAACCCATGTAGTCAAAACGTATTAACTTTAACAAAAATATTGTCTAGAACATATAGTTTGTGTAACATCCCAAAGTTCTGTTACCAAAATAAAATTAATAAAATATTTTTTGTTAGATTTTCTGAAATTTTATTGAGTTTTCTGGGTTTTTCTTGGATTTAAAGTAAAAAAATATTATTAATTATTTAATTTACTAGTTTTAAATGTTAAAAAGGAAGTTTTGATTAATTTTCTTAATTTTTTTGGATTTTAAAACGGTTATCCTATTTTCAAAAATTTTAAATAATTTGTGTCCAAAAATAAAATCCAACTTTAAGTTGGAAATAATTTTATTAAGTTCAAAATAATTCAGGGAATTTCTGTGATTTTTTCCAAAATTTTTGAACTCTATTTGCTATTTTCTAAAAGCCCTTTTGATTTATTGCTATTTCTAAAATTCAAAAATAAATTAAAAATTCTCCATATCGTTTCGGGCCAAATCTCTCTCCCTAGCTCATTTCTCCTTTACGCGCCCGACCCAACTCCCCCTTTCACCGACGGTCTGGGCCCACCTATCACCCATTTTCTTCTTGCTCCGGTCACATCGAGCTGCGACCATTGCCGCACTCGCCAACGGACGCGTTTTCTTCCCCATTTCTCATGCACATGTGCACCTTATCCTCCGCACGTCCTGCCATATCCATTTTTCCCCTCATGCGCGCGTAGTTCCGCCGAATTCCTCAACGGCCGCCGCAAATTCCGCCGCGCCGATCTCCTGCCTCCATGCCTCTCCGCCCCTATAAAAGGGAGCATCTTGTGCCCCTCTTTCCCCTCTTATGCCCCTCTTCCCCCTCTTCTCTCCACCGAAATTGCCATTTCCTCGTCGCCAGTCGCAAGCTCCTCCGCCGCCGATTGCGCCGATGTCATCTTCACCTTCGGCATCGGCTCTCCGCGTTCTACGCCGTGCTCGCGCTGCCTTCACCGAAGCATGGCCAGAACATTGTCACCACCACAAGCTAAATCGCATTGCCGCCTTCATCCTCGTCGCCAGCCGTCCTTGCACGCCCAACCACCACGGAGGTGAGCATCGTGCTCCCCAACCTCTCCACTCTCTAACGCACCCCTCGCCACCGGTCGCCACATCGCTATTCGCCGACAGCCCTTGGTTCCCGAGCCATCGCTGCAGTCAAAGTTGACGTGGCCGCCACCTCAATGCCCGTCGGTGCCACCTCGGTGCGAGCGCCTACGTGGCAAGCCAAGCTAGTCCATGTACTTGGTCCACCGTAAACTAGGGCATTCCCGTGGACCCGGTCTAACGACCAAGGGCCCACATGTTAGTCTCTAGAATTATATTTTCTTAAGAAAAATAATTCACCGAAAATTCAAAATCCTCGCTGAATAATTGGATTTTTCCATAGAAAAATAATTCCAATAATTTTAGAATTTTTGTTTATGTCCTTTCATGTGAATTTGAATCTTTCGAGAGCCCGTTCTCTTTCGTTTGAGCTCTGATTGAAGTGATTCAAATTTATGAATTCATCTAAATTCAATATCTATTTCCTAGAATTTTATTTTAATTTGATTTGAATTTTGTTTGAATTTGGCTTATTTTGCGTATAGATTTCGATGACTTCGGAGAACCGTATTTCGACGCAGTTTCAAAACAATAATTAATTGAGCAAGGCAAGTTACATTCTTTGATGATGTTGGATCTCAATATTTTAAATTATTTAAATTCTATTTTGAAATATGATTGCATGCTTATTTCTATTCAATATAATTTAAATGCTTGTTTAGAAATTGTAGTTAATCCCAATACATTTGTATGGTCAAATCTTGATATTGAAATATCCATACCTTTTCACCATAGATAAAATCTAGTCGATGCAATAGTATGAACTAGAATATTTTGGAAAAAAAAATAAGCTTAGCCATGCTTAGATCTGAAATATTTGTTTTGGAAATTTACAGCCAAAATCAAGTGTGATTTAAATTGTATCCATAGCATTGGTGTGCCATGGAAGTTTCTAAATGACTTTGAAAAATAAAATAAAATTGGTTTGGACTTTGGCGAAATGGATAGTTAGTGGGTGCAGGTTTATGCACGAGCTCAATTCAGTGAATGGTTGAGGCTTAGGGATTGTTTTGTAGGTCGTCCAGTCAATTAAGGATTGGTTTGAGAGCTACAAATTATTAAGCCATTTTGTACTACCACAAGTCTGGTATGAGACAGACCAGGCTAATTAATTTACAAAATTCCACTGTTAGTTGTGCCATGTTGATGTGTGGATGTCAGAATGACCTACTTTTTATGGATTCTCACATGGCGCAAGATGGGGCACTACTACAGAAAAGGTCTTCACAGACGGTTCAAAAACGTCATCACAAACGGTTTCGTGAGCCGTCTGAGTCTATGGGTCAGTGATGACATGAGTAATCACAGACGGTTCTTCAAACCGTCTGTGATGCATACTGTCATAGACGGTTATTAACTCAGAACAGTCTGTGATAGGTAACTATCACAGATGGTTTGTAGATAAAACCGTCTGTGATAGGGAACTATCACAGATGGTTTGAAACCGTCTGTGATGACTTTTCTCTATAAACGGTTTGTAGCTGAAACCGTTTGTGATGACTTTTCTCTACAGACGGTTTGTAGCTGAAATCGTCTATGATGATTTTTCTCTATAAAGTCTCCAAGAAGTGGCTGCTTGTGCCTTTAAAATTAGCATCATATATTATATTGTTATATATATATTGTTCGTAGTCCCTTAGCCACTTTCGAGGGGTTGTCCACGTAGCATGAGGAGGATGAGACAGCAACCACGGACAACTTCATCGAGCCCCTACAAGTTCAAGAAGCATGGCTGCCAAGAGAGCGTAAGGACATCCAATTACCTAGATGTCGTCGACGGGTAATTGGACGTCGCTGTGTTCAGAAAGTAACGTGGCTGATACCAGTCGGAGTAGTTGTGCGTCCACGTCACTTTCTAAACACAGTGACGTCCAATTACCTGTCGACGACATCCAGGTAATTGGAGTTCCTGACGCTCTCTCGGCAGCCATGCTTCTTGAACTTGTAGGGGTTCGATGAAGTTGTTCGTAGCTGCTGTCTCATCCTCCTCATGTCATGCGTGACGACTTCCTAAAGTGGTGAGGACTAAAAATATATATATATATATATATATATATATATATATATATATATATATATATATATATATATATATATATATATATGATGTTGGTTTTAAAGGCATAAGCAGACATTGCTTAGAGACTTTATAGAGAAGAGATCAGGATCCAAGGGCACAATCTATACACAATACATAACAGCAGGTAATCTAACAGCTCAAGGCACAATTAATCTATACACAATATCACATCCAATTGCATTTGTGACATCAATTCATCATAGAAGTATCATCTAAGGGCACAATCTATACACAATACATAACAGCAGGTAATCTAACATCTCAAGGAACAATTAATCTATACACAATATCACATCCAATTGCATTTATGACATCAATTCATCATAGAAGTATCATCCAATGGCACAATCTATATATACACAATACATAACAGCAGGTAATCTAACAGCTTAAGGCACAATTAATATATACACAATATCACATCCAATTGTATTTGTGACATCAATTCATCATAGAAGTATCATCCAAGGGCACAATCTATACACAATACATAACAACAGGTAATCTAACAGCTCAAGGCACAATTAATCTATACACAATATCACATCCAATTGCATTTGTGACATCAATTCATCATAGAAGTATCATCCAAGGGCACAATCTATACACAATACATAACAGCAGGTAATCTAACAGCTCAAGGCACAATTAATCTATACACAATATCACATCCAATTGCATCTGTGACATCAATTCATCATAGAAGTATCATCTAAGGGCACAATCCATACACAATACATAACAGTAGGTAATCTAACAGCTTAAGGCATCAATTCATGCTGATGAAGCAGTCCGTGCAGGCAGGATGTCCATGGCTGCATTCTGTCTCATCCTCCTCATGCTGCTTGGTAGATTTCTTAGACGTCCATGGTAATTAAAGAAATCATGATCCAGTGAAGACACGACGCGGCAACGGCGGCAAACACCTTCCACCACCAGCACAACCCACATCCAGGGGAGAGGGGCAGATCTGGCCGAGGTGAGGTAGCCGAGGGAGCAGAGGGGAGCGGCGTACCTCGATTCGGCAAGGGAGATGGTGGGGCGAGCTCGATTCGGCGAGGGAGATGGCGGGGCGAGCTCGATTCGGTGAGGGAGATGGCGGCGAGCTCGATTCGGCGGCGTAGATGGCAGGGCGAGCTCAATTCGGCGGGGGAGATGGCAGGGCGAGGGGGATGGCGGCGAGGTCGAATCGACGGCGGGGGAGTCACGATGCGGGAGCCCGGCCAAAGTCCCGAACCCTAGCGCGCGCTGGGGAGTGACGAGTTAGGGCGCAAACCCTAGCGCGTGGGCTCCTATTAATAAAGGTATATCACAGACGGTTCTATTATGGAACCATTAATGAAACGTTTCACAGACGGGTCCATAATATAACCGTCTATGATATGGTCTCATATCACAGACGGGTCCATAATATAACCGTCTGTGATATGGTCTCGTATCACCGACGGGTCCATAATAGAACCGTTTGTGATAGAACCGTCATCCTTTTGTCTGTAGGTGAAATATAGTTCCAAAAATTTGGTAAAAATTATATTAATTCATGATAATTATTCTAGTATTTGAATAAATTGGTTCCAAATGATGATCATAAATTTTTATTTCTATTTTCTTTTGGGGATGAGTTGCTTTAGGTTAAGGTTTTAATTAATCTTGTGATATAATCGATCATTGATGGTGTAGATCTACTTGCATGTACATGGCGTATAAAGAGAAGTTCTCTCTCGTTTGGAAGTCTGTGATAAATACATAAATACAAATTGAAAATTCAGAACATTTGACACATTCTGATATAGATAAATGCAAATTATAACATATATACATAAAACACAGCTAATTTTACGGCAAGTAGTCCAACACCTCTGCAAAGAATTTGGCATACTCATGCCTAATCCTGCAGTCATCGCTGCAGAAGACGGCGTAGTCATCCCACCTTGACACGCCACAGCCGGTGCTCGTGCACTGGTGGCCGTCCTCCGACAGCGCCCACACCCGGCCCAACGGTGGCCCGGCCATCCTCCCCCACGCCGCCGCCTGGATCATGTCCACGGCGAGCCTCTGGCACTGCCTACACTCCCGGTTGGTCCTCTTGGCCGTCTCGCACCCGTCGCCGGCCGGCTCGCCCTCGACCTGCCTGATGTACTGCTTCCCAACGTCGCGCATCTCGCTTGCCGTGTAGAGGAGGAGGCCGAGCACGTAGGCCGTGGCCTTGTGGCCGGCGACGGCGTCGGCCACCCGTTCAAGGAACACGAGGCCGCGCTGCATGTCTTGGGGCGCGAAGACAAGCGCGAGGTCGACAATTAAGTAGGCCTCCGGGTTGCCGACGCCGGCCAGGTGGTTGACGACAGTGAGATAGCGTTCGTTGTTCTGCCACTTCATCGCCTCCTCCCGCTCCAGTGCGGGTACATCCCCACGGCGTGCGCTTTGGACACCTTGTACATGGCCTTGCAACTAAAATTCAAGACGATATATAGAATCTTAATACAAGAATTAATTACTGTATATTGGACACAACGAAATCATCACGAGATTTTATTTTTTGCACCGTATCATGATACGACTTTTTGGTTTTGTACGTTACAGTCATCTTCACAAACTGACTATAACCAGACCTATACCAAAAACAAAAGAACAGATCACACGTACGTGGCTCGTAGGCTGCAGAGGTCAGCCATGGGCTGAGGAGAGCTCGCGGCCACGAGGCCGACGATGTGGACGACGACCTCATCAGGAAGATCAAGGACGGCGATCGCCGACCTCCTCGCCCGCTTGGTCCTCGTCGTCATGCTTCGCGTGTTCACCATGGTGTACTATTCAATACCATGCGTGTTCACGACCATGGCGCGCGATAAATCACTCTTATAATTAAAACTTCAAAGAGACACAATTACGTCGGCGCAAGACGAAGAGACGCATCGGCACCCGTCGGTGCGGGAGACGAAGAGACGCATCGGCGCCCGTTGACGCGGGAGACGAAGAGATGCATGCATAACGCGCGGGAGTCGAAATATTTAATTATCACAGATGGTTCTGATAAAAAATCATCTGTGAAGTATACCATTATAACAGACGGTTAGTTAAAAGAACCGTCTTGGAAGTTTCAAAGATGGTTGTTTGTTACAAACCGTTTGTGATAATGGTTTATGTCACAGACGGTTATTTTTACAAACCGTCTGTGATACTTCACAGACAGTTTTAAACACGAACCGTCTGTGATATTTCCTCTTCACAGACGGTTTTTGGCGCATCCATTTACACAGATGGTCTCTAAACCAAAATCGTCTGTGATTTCATGTAATACAGACGGTTTTGGCCAACCGTCTGTGATGAGGCGTTCAGTATTAGCCTTTTTGTAGTAGTGGGGCTTCCGGCAAATGGTTTAATCCAAAGGAAGTGAAACATTTGCGGGCATAACTACTTTGGGATATCGCATTGTAAAGGCCTTGTGATAACCACTTAGTCGCACACCAACAGAAGTGTGTGAAGCGGACATTATAAGTCGATTATCTCTTGTGGGTAAAGTTGTACAACCTCTGCAGAGTATAAATCTATTTGAATAGCCATGTCCACGATCATGGACATGTTGAGCAAAGCCTTTCGCGGATTAGACTTTGGTTTTATTTTAAAAATGTTTTATAAAACATTTTATGACAACAATGGGGTTGGTGCCCGTGTTTAAGTTAGTGTTAGGTTGGTGCCTACACTAGCTTTATTGATTAAGTTAAAACTCAATTTTTAGATATTGTAAAACTTGAGCTTTTGAACTTAGCTATTGTATTTAAAAATGCCAAATATTGCTTTTGCACAAATAACCCTATAAGCCTTCCTTTGATAATATATGTAACATCCCAAATTTTGGCTTGTGTTTCAAATGTAAGAAAATGTGAAGAAATTTTAAAAAAAATTCTTGCATCTTGTATTTCCTGTTTGTTCTGAAAAATTCATGTAAAGGAATTATGAAAATACAAAGTCACAAGTCATTTTGACTTAAACCTTGCCCTTCAAAAACTTTTTTGGCAAACCTTATGAACATTCCTTGAAAATATTTTTTCTACATTCTAGGGATGGTGTATGATCCCTCTGAAAAATTTCATAATTTTTAGAAATTGTTTGAATATATTTGGAGGTCAGTCAAACCAGTTTGACTGTTAGTCAAACCCTAGCTCAGCATCTTGCAAAATTTTTGGAGGAAAATCCACTGCATGAAAACCTCTGAAAATTTTATACAAGGTCAATATCTTAGTTATCAAGCTCCTGTAAACATTTCAGAATTTTTGGAGTTATTTTGCTTCCTTAAACAAATCCCCAAAGATCATCTCAATTCAAAACCCTAATTTCTAAACCTAGGGCTGAGTCAGACTCGGGCTCGAGTCAGGCCCGAGCCCAAATCAATTGACTTGGTCACACCAGGTCGTCAAGCCGCACTCGGGCTCACGTTTGGGCGCGTGCGTTTCGGCCGTTAGATCTCCATCGGGCGGTCCTCGTTCGCGGGAACCTTCGAACCTCCCGAGAGCTGCCTCGAACCTGAGCCGTTAGATCTCTATCTAATGCCTTGGACCTCCCCTTGTGTGTTGGACCTCGGGAGGTCTTGAGCGATCTGAGCCGTCCATCTCAAATCCAGCAGTCATGACCTCCCTGACCTTTTTCTGTTCTTCTTCCTCCTTGCACCGTGCACCATGACAGTGAGCAGCTGTGCTAGGTCACTTCAAGCTCGTCCTCGTCAACGTCTCTCTGGTCTGGGCATTTAATGCGCGCTAGTGCTTTTGGCCAAAGTCGTGTTCTTCACTTGCCCCCATCATTTCTTTTGGTCCATGGCAGTGCCGTGAGCCGAGCTCACCATTGAGCTCACCCGAGGACTTTGTTCTTGCCAAGCCCTAGTTCTCCAGCTATAAAAAGCCTCCGAGCTCCTCCTTGAGCACCTTTACGACACCCCCTAGCTCCCTCTCTGTCTTGTGAGCCAAAACACCGTGAGCACCTTTTCCGCCATTGTTGTCGCTCGAGCTCCTCGTCGCCAGCGGTGCTCCGTGGCTCTTCACTCCTTTTCGCTTCGCCGGGCTCCTCTCATCATCTTGAGCAGGTCCCTTAACTCGACTTTGGGTTGCCTTCGCAGGTGCAGCCCCAGATCGAGATTAGGACCTTCGCGGTCGAAGCTACGCCTTTCTTCCTCAACTCCAGTAAGCTGCTCCCCTTTTCAATTCCTCGCTCCTGGACCTCCTTTGGGTCATCGCGAAGCTATCCGTACCATCCTTTATGTTTCTCTTTGTTCAGGAGCTCTTGTCCCCGTTGTTGTCCTCGTCTCCGGCGTCGGTCTCCGTCGCCAGAGCTCCTCCGACTTCCTTCGGGCCTCCCCTGCACCCACGTGTGTTCGAAATAGCCCCCTAGAGCTTGAGCACCCGTTGGATTAGATCGCAGCGGAGTTTTTCGCGTTTTCGTATTTTACCGTAGGATCTCCTCCGCCCCTCTCCGGCTCGCCAGCGTTTCAGGCCAGCTCCACCGTCGAGAGTGCCTCCGTTGTGTTCGCATTAGTATTTCGCGCGTCTTGGTATTGTTGGTTCGCGCCGTCGTGGCCGTGGTCGCCGGCGGCGAGCCGGCGGGCCGAGTGTGAAGTCCTATACTGTTGTCGTGTTTTCGACAAGTCCTAGGACTTGCCAGGTGTCATCGTAGCCGTTGATGATTTTTGGAGGATCTTTCTCCGCGAAAACATTAGTGCTAGGACCTCCCCCCTAATTAGATCCTAGCCGTTTAGGACCTCCCTGGCTTGATCTTAGCCGTTAGGATCATCCCCACGCGAAAAGACCACCCATGGTCGTTCTTGCAAAAACCACCCTCGGGACCTCCATTGGGGTCCTCTTTGCAAAAGATCACCCCTTGGTCTTTTGCAAAGAAAACCTCAAGACCTCCCCTTCCCGCGAGCCTTAACCTTTAGGACCACCCCAGGAAGATCTTGACCGTTTAGGACCTCCTAGTGGAGATCTGAGCTGTTAAGACCTCCCTCTGTTAAGGCCTGGTCTTTGCGGACCTCCTCATGTAGATCTTGACCGTTGAGATCTCCCCCTGTGAGATCTTAGCCGTCGGGACCTCCCCTCCTTTAGATCCTATCGCCTAGGACCTCCTCCGAGCAAATCTGGACCGTCTAGGATCTCCCCTTGGAGATCTGGCTCGTTCAGGACCTCCTCCGTTAGATCCTTAGCTTTAAGACCTCCCCGTCAGCTCTGGACCGTCGGATCTAAATCTAACGGCCTAGACCTCCGCTGTGCATTAAGGTGTTCTAGCGCGTTAAATCCCCTTTCACCGTCCGTTTTGAGATCTGCGGCCCAGATCTCTTTTAACCTTCGGACCCCTATATCGTCCTCATCTGTGTGGGCCGCTCGTTTCTTGATCCGTGGCTCAGATCTCCGGTACATTCGGACCTCCGAAGGCATCGTTGATCTGCGCCATCCATTTTCAGATCTACAGTCTAAAATCTTTGGGAACGATCGTTAGCCTAATCGTTCCGTGCGCTGTGGGCCGTTGGATCAAATCCAACGGTCGGCCCCTTGGTGCGCAGTGTGAGCTCCGTTCGGCCCCCGTGTTCGGGCCGTTGGATTCAAGATCAACGGCCCACGTTTTTCCATGTTGATTTGATAATCAGTGAATCCCGAAATCTTTTATTTGTAAACTGAAAATTGTACTAAACTTTGAAAATTCATAACTAATTCTTTTTAATTCCTTTTTAGATGATTCCAATATGTTAAATTCTTGTTTACCTAAATTTTAATCTAAAAATACATTTAGACATTGCTCTGTGCCAGAAAATCTTGTAAACAATATTAACTTATTTCAGCCATTATTTGATATTCCAGAAATTCAATTAAAACTTATAAAATGCATAACTTTTTCTACATAACTCCAATCTGAGCAAACTCAAGTTTGTAAAATTCCTCTGTTAATATACTTTAATATGGAATAGTTTTTGTTCATATAGTTACCTCTGAATAATGATATATTCTAGTTTCACAACTGAGAAAAATCATAAGTAATTCATTTTAACTCCAAATTGAGTAAACTCAGTTTTACTGTCCTTAGAATGCCATGTTCTTTATACCATAAAAATTTCAGGTTCTAGATCTTTGTGGAGATTTGTTCTATGAACAGTAACCAAAATTAATTTAATTTAGAATTTTAGGCTGAGAAAAATTGTTTAGGCTATAACTTTTTCATGATTAGTCCAAATTGAATAATTCTTGTTGCTAAATTCATTTAAAATCATGCCCTTGCTGCTTTATAAATTTCATGAGATTTGGATGACTTTGGCTTTTGAGTTGCTTTTGGTGTTCTTCGTTCTTATTGGATTTTTCGCGTTTTTGCGTTAGGTTCCGAAGAAATCATTGAACCTGAGTCTGATCCTCTGCAGCAATAGCACATCCAGCAAGGCAAGTAGATGTAGCATCTTTTGATCATATTGCTCCTATTAATTTTAAATTCTAATATGTTGTTTGCAAATTCTACGTATGCATTGCTATCTTGTTTTAACCTATTGTCGATTAGTTGGCCCATTAGATGCATTATCTGTAGGCAAATATTTATCCTCTACTACTGAGCCTAGGATTATCTTACTGTGATTTTGGGTTCGTTGGATGAGCCCTTGTCACTTAGTAGTTTACGAGTAATGTGCTTAGTCATGCTTAGCTACCGGTAGAAATGGGCAGTTGTCGACTTAGTCGATAACCTTGATCACATAAACTTATTATGACTTTATGATTCAGCCTTTGTGCTATGTTTAAATTGTGTAAACTAAAAATAAAAACAAAATGATTTGGACTTGGGCACAATGGTATGTTGGTGTGTTTTTGGGTGTGACTGGAATGATGCCCGAGTCAACAAGGACCGAATTACTTGCGCCACCGTACTGAGCATTTTGTGTGCTAACCACACTAGAGGGAAATGGGACCTCTCTTGACTTAGTACTTTGGCGTGTGTTAGCTCCGAGTCGCAGGAGGTCGTATAAGGGATGGTGTTGGGAGCATTGTAGTTATCCAAAAGCTTTACCCCGGGTGGGTAGTTGTCTTTCGACTTTACAATGTAAGTATATGAGTTTCTATCCATACAAGCGGGTCGTAGTTGATACACAATATTGGAAATGTCTCGTAGGACTTAGCCGTGCCGGCATACCTTCGGAAGTGTGCTTATTGTGGCAAAAAGGCGGTCTAAAGTGTGGGTACATTGGTACACCCCTGCAGGGTTAAAACTATTTGAATAGCCTCGTCCTAGATTATGGACACGCTCGGATACGCCCCGTGAGAATTAGACTTCAACCTTATAATTAAAACTTGATGGGTGGTACGAATCGGGGATTCATGCTATGTTGTGGTGGCTATTGGGTTAGTCACCTCTAGGTGGTTACTCTTGTTACTTATTGGATCTCGCTGTTATTTCAATGATTAAAAACAGATTTGATAAATTGCCTTCAATCTATTATATTATTGCAAATGAAAATTGCTTTATACGTCCAATTAACCATATAACCATCTCCTTTGTTACAACTTTCATGTAGCTATGTGTAGGCTTCTTACTCGTAAATCTTACGAGTACATTATTGTACTCACCTGCATTGCTTGTTGTGTGGAGAGGAGGAAGTGGATCCCCAAGGGGTCTATTTCTATGAGTTTTGCTGCGGATCGTGTGACTAGCTTGGTGGCCCGGTCAGTTGCCTTGTGGGTTATGGCTAACCGGTCGTCTTTTGTTCATAGCCATCTTATGGCACTTTTGCTTCTGCTGTTACTGTTACTTTGATGTCATTGGGCTGATCGGCTCTTTTGTAATAACTCTATATATTGTATGTCTTTTGCTAGACTTGGTATATTGTGATGTATGGAATTGATGCATGATTTTGTAAAGGTGTATGTGTGCTGCAATTTTGGGAAGCACATGTCCATTGAGGCACGGTGTATTTTGTTTGTGATGCTAGAGGCAATGGAAAGCTAAGTATTACAAGCTAAATAAACCAGGGTCTCACAATATCCATGCATTCATTAACTCTGCAATGGGTATAACTTGCGGAGTACATTTTTGTACTCACCCTTGCTTAATAAAAATGTTGTTTAGAGGAGGATGACTTCGCAATTGTTGAGGATCTCGACGACCAGGCCACTATCTAGTTGATTGCCTGTGGTAGATTAGTTGAGCTCTACTACTTATTCTTTGTCTTCCGTTGTGTTCTTTATTGTTGGTTTGTATGTCTTTCTTGTAATAAAATCTGATATTTATTAATAAAATTGTGTGAATTATGGATGTTACTAACCTATTTACTGTGTACAATAGCTACTGTTCTAGGGACTAGTGTCGAAGACACAAAGGATTTGGGGGTGTTACTCCCGGTTCTAACAGTTTGGATATATGAAAATTGTATGAGTGAATTTATAATAGAAAGTGCTTTCATAATACTACTCTTATATAACTTTCTTGAATGTATGATAATAAAAATTTAGTGGTCAAAATGGCATCTTGTTCACTTTGAAAAGTCAAAAGCATCACTCATTTAGTACTTAACTAGAGGAGATGCGGCTGGTTTTCTTGCATGCCACAATAGAGACAAAGATAGAAGAAGTCAAAACTTAAGCATCAACACTTGCATGTGAGTGTGTATTTTTAGTATAAGGTGCTTGATGATACAACATACTGATCTATTACTTTTAAGCTCGTTTCTAGAGATGCTTGAACAAAGTAAGAACTTTGAAGAGACAAGGTAAGAATAGTATGTACCTTGCTATAAGTTATAAGCATGTAACCTCTTTATTATAAGCTACAAGTTAGTGTTACAAGTTTATATTTTTTTTCTTGAATCCGTTGTGCTTGTACTGTACTACTCCATGTTTCTTGAGTTGGTCTGCCATTCAAATATACTATCACATCACAAAGTACAATTAACAACACAAGCAAAGTGTAAGGACATCACGAGCGACAAAAGAGAGTTAAACCCACTACTACAAAAACAGGCTATACTAGACGCCTCATCACAGACGGTTCCTTTGGAACCGTCTGTGTTGTAGTTATCACAAACGGTTCTAAGGAACTATCTGTGATACGTAATTATCACAGACGATTTGTAAATAGAACCGTCTGTGATAATTCACAGATGGTTCTTAAGAAGAACCATCTGTGATTATCGTAGAGATCACACACGGTTATCACGGTTATTGTTAAGAATTGTCTGTGAATTATCACATACGGTTCTATTTATAAACCGTCTATGATAGTGCAACATCACAGATGGTTCTTAATAAGAACCGTTTATGATGGCTCCGAATATCATAAACGGATTGTATTAAAAACCGTCTGTGACTTGGAATTTACCATGACATGAAATACCAATCCTCTACCATGCCCTTGCCATGTGTGGGCACCCGGTGTATTGGAAAAGGGATTAATTAAAATCATACTGTAGCACAATTCTTAATCAAGGAACAGTGCTGCTCCTCCATTAAAGATCATGCTAGAAGTATAAGTTTAATAAATAACAGATCCAATACTCAGGCTTCCCGGATATATGTCTCACAATGGTTCCCAGGATCAACGACCATTGCACATATATCCTTCAATAACATTGCATCATACATATATAAGGCATACATTTACATAATTAAACATATGTTTACAACTTTCGGTTTAGTACTATATTATCCAGTGACTTGGTCACTTCAAAAGTTTAACAGCGGAAGCAAACTAAAAAGTCAAAATCCACCAATGGCCCCATCCACCCGTAGGCGATTGCGTGGAGGAAAGAAGTAGCTTTACTCGTTAGCGTCACCCTGATCGACGCTAACGGGCACTTCGTAAAGATAACCATCCTCACCTGCAACAATAGGTTATAGCACCTTGAGTACGGAAGGTACTCAGCAAGTCTTACACAAACTAATAAAAGAAAGTATTTGTTAGAACCTATACAAAGGAATAGAATTTATACATGCATAAGGTTACAACAGGAAGGTAAAATGGTTAAATTTTGCATAAAGCAGTACATCTTAACCTACAAATTCTAGGTTTTGTCAAAGCCATTTAATAAATCAAAATTTGACTAGAACAGTAAGTGAATGAACCATAAACGGAAACAATACACTCGCATGAATACCCTCATGCGTAAATAAAACCAAACCAGATTTTAAAATCAAAAATCTATACAGGTGACATCAACTCAAGTCATCGTCCATGACCGTGGACACGGCTATTCGAACAGTTTGATACCCTGCAGGGGTGTACATCTTCACCCACACGACTTAGCCAGCCCATTGCCTTCGGATGCCTCCGAATGATGACATACTTCCTTTGGTATGCCGACTGGGGAAACTAAGATTTGGTATTTTTCAACAAGCTAGCACTATTGAGTTGGATACCCATGTGTGAACTGATCTCGTTTAAACAACGACTGATAGCATCTGCCTAACCGGGGCACACATGTTGCGTCAGGAATGCCGATCCAACCATAAGAAGTAATGCAACCGGGTTCACGCCCATATTAGATTGCAATCGGCATCTTTAAGGTACGTACATGCGACGGAGCACATATACGCCTCACCCTTCTAAGAACATCTGATATTGACATACAAGCTCACATGGCATAAAACGCAGTCTAATGACCAAAGCATCTATGTCATACAAGATCAATACACATATCCTTACTCCCTGTTTCCAACCCAATAGTCTTAACCCTTTACTTAACCAAACAAATACCATACATCGCGCGTGGAAGTACGTGGGAACTTGAATTGAACAATCGAGTTCAGTCCTTAATTAACCCGGACAAGTCCACCACAATTCTCAATCTCGTGCACAAAAGCACCATCACTAGCATCCTCTTGTCCAGATCAATTTAAATGTAAAATGCAATTCTGATTTAAAGAAACTGGACAAAGAGTTGAAGTAACTGAAATTCATTTGTTGCTCCCCTGTTTGACAAGTTAATCTTGTCAAACACTAAATCTTAGCTAGACTGCATGTCTAAGCAAAATCTGAAAATATGCATTATAGTATACAGTACTACTCTAGGGTTGAGTGTATGGTCATAATTAAGGTAATCCACAATGTTAATCAGGTCATAACTAACTAATACGGTTCATATTTGTATTTCCAAAAAAATAGCATGTAACAGATGTCACTGTATTTAGAAAAGCTATTGTAGAAAATTTGGGATCAACATGGTGCACAGAGGAGGCTTGCCTTGATAATAATATACTTTTGTTGCAGGTTCAGGTTGCTCAGAGAAAGATTCAAATGCCTCGGCAGAACCAGATTCTAAAAGAAGCAATAAAACCCAATAAATACCAAAATCGACAATAAGTACAGATTGAAAGAAAGATGTATGATCAATATGGAAATGCATGTTTAACAGCATGCTTAAGTCATAACTACCCAAATAGTGATAATAACCCATATTATCATATACAACTTTTAAATAACAGAAACTATAGTCTAGATCCAAGTTTCAGTTTTCAGATTTTGAAAATAACAGAAACAGGACAGACTTTAGGTTTCGGGTTTAAAGGAAATAAGTCAAGCAAAGGTTCTGAAATGAAACTTAGCCTGATCTTTTAGGGTAATTAATATCCCTGTTAACCCTAATCTAACCTTAGTCGGTCGATTACAAAAGCTAAAGAAAGGCCAATGTTGTCGGTTGAACCGACAACGAGGACAGAGATAAATCTCGCTACAAAATTAAGTAGATGATAAGAAGGATCAAAAGAATAACTTGTTATGCTACTAGGTTTAGTTAAGACCTACCTGTAATGATAAGTCGACGTGAGAAACCCTAATTCTTGAAAACGACATAAAAGACCGAAAGTTATAACAAAGAACTTTTCGGTTTAAAGAAAGTTGAGCCACTGATGTACGAAAGAATGATCCATATGAGCTTCTAAGGTCCTTAAGGTGTTCAAGATAACAAAAGCTAAGGTTTTAGCTTACCAGATAGGAAAGACACCAAAGATTCTCAAACCGATGTGGATTAACAGAGAAATAAACTCTGGTTTAACCTACAAAAGATGTCAAATCTTTATTACAAGGTGAAACCAGTGTTTAAAATGGATGAACAAATAGGAGGAGCAAAAAAACTCCACTGGACAGCAAGGAAGATGATGAGCTCCAGTGGTCAACAATGGCAGCAGCTCAAAAAGCTTGGGTTATATATAGAGACTGAGCTACAGGGCAAAGGGGAAGGGTCTAGAGTTGATGAGGTGTCCATTTTAGGCTAAATATCAAAAATTAGTCGCATAAGCTTTGGATAATTCCTCTCCTCTGCTCACAGAAATGGTGGCCGCAGAGGCAAGGAAGGAGATAATAATTATCTAACATGCGGGTCCCGCTGGCAGTCACAGCCGCGCTCGTTTCTTAAAACTCAAAAGAACATCAACCGTCCGATTAGAAATGGGCGGCCGTGATAAATAGAGGGGTTAAAAAGGTTTTAAACGGTATCGTTTAATATGGGCCGTGCGATCTCGAATGAAGGATGGAGATTTAAAAGAGCTCTATTGGACTTCGGGGGTTCACATTCAAAGAGGGACGTTGGATTGAAATCCAATGATCCATCTCAAAGGATACACGTCACCCTTAAACGCGATGACGCGGCACCGTCCGATTGAATTTCTACGGTTGGGATTAACGCGGGATCCGGATGGTCCGAATGCATACACGATATGGGCCCTACGATTAAAATCCGACGGTCCGTTGATTTTGGGCCCTAAAAGCCCGCAGTCAAAAAGGAACGCCGTGGGATTTAGATCCAAAGGCCCACGATGGATGCGCGCCTTTAAATTCAAAAAGAAAAGGGCGGCACGGTTGGATCGGGAATAGACGGTTGAGATCGAGAGGGCATACGGAGTCGTCCGAATGCATACACCTCCCCCGATCGTCGGATCTAGATCCAACGGTAGGGATTGAGGCGCATACGTGGACAACTCGCGTGATACCGCGACCCCGCCCGTTCGATTGAGGATCGACGGCTCACAGTACGCGATGGGTTTGGGCTCGCGCCCGAGCGTGATTGAGCCGGACCGCGTCGCACTGGTTGGACCCAACCCCATGAGTGCGAGTCGCTCAAATGCTAGGTTTGGTTTAGACCGATTAGTTGACCAAGCCCTATTCAAATGTTCAAAAGTTTGACTGGGCTTTTAAAAATAACAAATAAATTTGTAAAATCGTAAAATTTTGCCAGGAGGCTACTGGGATGATATATTTCCCAAATAAAATTTAAAATCCACTGTTTCACTTTGTAAAATACATAAATAATTACCTAGCCCGAATAAGTGTATTTAAAATCAACTATTTTTCTCCAAGGTCAAATAATCTTCTAAAAATTCAACAAAAATAGTTTTACCCAAAATAATTGATCTATGCTTTAATGAAAACACTTCCCAGTCAAGATACAAGTATTAACTTGTATTTTCTTAGAAACTTTGAATAGGTTTTGGATTTTGGCTAGAAAAGGAAAGTTTTAATTTGTAACAACAACCCAAATTACTAAATGTGAAGCAGAATGCTATGAACAAGATTCCACATCGCTCATAAAGCGATTATTATCATTTATAAACTTGGGGCTGTTACACCATGGCAGCCAAACCTCGGTTGCGCCCTACCATGGCAGGGGATTGTGTGCCACGGTAGGGGATTGTGTGCCACGGCAGGGGATTGGTAGTCACGACAGAGGATTGTGTGTCACGACAGAGGATTGGCTGCCACGGCAGGGGATTGTGTGCCATGGCAGGGGCGTGGTAGAGGAATGGCTGCCATGGCAGAGGATTGGCTACCACAGTAGAGGATGTCAAGCCATGGTAAAATTAGAGAGTGCAAGTCACAGACGGTTTTTAATACAAACCGTCTGTGATGCGACACTTATCACAGACGGTTCGTATCAAAAACCGTCTGTGATATGTCGTCATAGATGGTTTCATACAAAACCGTCTGTGATTCACAGTGCAGGAGTTCAAAAAATTTTGAACATGTGCGCGGGAGGCAAAATATTTTGGCGCTATCCTTATATATTATAGCCGAGTCGCCCCGCCTACTCTCCTTCGCCACCGTAGCCCGCCTCCTCCCCTTCATCTGCCTCCCTCGCCGCTGCCTCCTCCACTTGCTGTTAGTTTCCTCCTCCGGTCTCCGTTCATGATGTAGATTTGCATTTACGCCTTGATTAATACAATTTTTCCTATTTTGTGCAGTTCTACTGGTGCACCATGTTGTAGGTTGTGATGACCTCACTGTTAGTTTCCTCTCTCCATGATTTTCTTGCTCCGTTCTGCTCCCTTCCCTTTTTAACTCAGCGGTTGGTTCTTACTGTGGTAGTTTGTTTCCTTTTCTTGCCTTTGGTTTGAACATGAAGGTCAGTTTGAGGCTTCGCTGGTAGATGCCAAGCCTCTGGGTCGGTCTGCAGGAGAGTCTTCAATCATTTATTAGTTCTTCGCATCGTCTACCTGGCTAAGGTAAAACAGAAACATTTACTTGGAGAACATTCCATGAACTTGCTGAATGTGTTCTCTTTCCTTTTTGTTTTATCTGTAACAGCAGGTATTTTTTGCATTTTTATCTGTAACACCAAGTATTTTTTGCATATGGTCAAACAGGTAGCGCAAAGATAAACACCGTGTCTGAAATATCGAGATATACAGATGTTTATGAAACATTCAAAATCTGTTTTTTTGCAATTGAAAAAACTATCACAGATGGTTCTTGTTTAGAACCGTCTGTGAAAATAGACTATCAAGAACCGTCTGTGATAGCTTTTTTCACAGACGGTTTGAAAATTTTCTGTGATGATTGCCTGTTATCACAAACACATAATTCCAGACAATTTAGAGACCGTCTATGATGATGGTTTAGAAAATTGCCTTCACACAAAGCATGGCATTACATCATGCATGCATGCTAATGTACGCATCTCCTTTTCAACTTGCTGCTAATTAATCTTGCAAACATTTTAAGTGCTAATTCATGACAAAACTACAAGTGTTACGCAGACATGCAGCACACCAGCTAGCTACTACCATCATGAGTCGTTTGGTTAACATTGACATTGCTGCATCGATCAGGACGTACATACAATATGAATGTATGAAACAATACAAAAAGGAGTCAATCATTAGAAATTTTGGTCGTATTGGCACCTTTTCGTCGTGTATTTATGAGAGTGGCCGTTTTTGGAATTTATTTGCAAAATAGCCACTTTCCGCACGGCCACCGTGCGGCACCCGCTCCCTGGCCGCCACGATACCCCTCTCCACATGGGTGTCGTGCGGTGGCATTGCTACATGGATGCCGTGCGGTGACGATGCCGCACTGCCACCGTGCGGCAATGCCACCGACCGCCACATGTCCCAAGCTGAAATTAGCTCTTAGGGTTTCTCCTATGTTTGTAGGAATTTTAGAATATAGCAAATTAGTTCAAAAAAATATAAAATTTTATGTGTAGCCTCCCGACACAGCGTACTTGCTTGTGTAAATTGTCCATAATTTTATTCATTCAGAATTTTTCTCACAATTTTCATGTAAGTGTATTGTTTGTACGAATTTGTAAATGTAGAAAATGAGCTCCAAAAATTATAAATTTTGTTTTGAAGGCTCCTCACGCGGTGGACTTCATTGTATAATGTTTTGATAATTTTATATGTGTTCTAGAATTGTCTCAAAAATTTAGGATTTAGATCGCAATAATTTGGATTTGAGGTTTTGGAAATTAGGGTTTTATGATTTCATGTGACTTGAAATGTATGAAAAAAAAGCTGCATTACAACTCCATTAGAGAACTTTGGAGAAATAATGCAATGATAACAACACGACAGTTGATCCAACAAGAGAGTTACATGGCACATCGACTAACAAACTAAGGACGGTACACACATGCCTTTACAGAATTAGAAATACATGGGGCATATGGACGAAGATGGTCGAACTACTCACTACTAGAAATCCCCATTTTCCCTAGTGAGTAATATACTAGGGAACATGCAAAAAACTATAGGGAATTGGTTTCCCTAGTGGCATTCGTAGGGAACGGCTACTAGGGAAAAGAATGCGGGGGAAAGAAAACGTTTCCTACGGTTTTTTTAGAAAAACCTAGGGAAAGAATTGTTCCCTAGGATTTTAAATGGTAAGGAAATCTCGTCCACATGACATTGTCATCTGACGTGGGAAGTTTATTTCCCTACGATACCTTTCTGCCAACCTAGGGAAAGAATCCAACAAATTCTCTACGTTATTTCTTGTATACCCTAGGGAACATTTTTATATAAACATTATTTTCCTATTGCTAATTCAAAATTCATCCTCTACTGTTTGGCATGAACACTAGAGGTACTAAATTTATTGTTTTTTTAAAATATACATACATTATTCAAATACTTATTTATATTCAAAGACACTAAATTCACATTATCACTCAAAACAAAGTTTATACAAGAGATAAATATAACAATATCATGTATTTCCAATAGACCATCAAGGACTATTTGAGGCACATTTGCACCAACATATCCAAGTGTAAACATCACACTAACAGAAAGTCTAAAAAACAACACTCACGCTTGCACCACAAGTGCACAACACACATGCATACTGAAGTACAAATGACCAGCAAGGTTTCAGTCATCAAAATGCAACCCTTACATGTTAGTCATTCCATAAACGAAGGCAACATGCACAACTTGCAACAAAAATATGCTTCCACATGTAATTGGACCATGGCTGACATTAAAATAGTTTTAAGGGATGAAGAAATCATCTTCTTGACAGTCGAAGAAATGTCATTCAAAGTGATTGCTTCAAGATCTTTCAAGAAATACTCTATGGGTTTCCTGCAATTTCAACAATTGAAATTAGTTCATTCACAATTGAAGGAAAAATGATCTGTGTGTACACAATGCAGTGACAACTAGAATACAGCTTAGCAAGTTCATTTCTAGCTAGACTACCAAGCGTCCTATAGACAACATATTTGTAGGTCTCACTAATGAGTGCTCAATTGTGATTCTTTGAACATCGAGAGGCTTGACTTGGTAAAATAAAATTATCAGAACCATATAAATAAAACTAAAAGTCACTATCATGTGGCGACGATACTGAGTAGAATCGCTAGTTTCGCCTCGAACATGTTTGAGGTAAGGACACAGATGACTTCAAAGTAATACACTACTACAAAGAGAGCAATCAGTAGGCGGTGGTGAGCCTCAGAGGCGGCTCGCCACCGCCCCTACCCAACCGTCGCCACAAATCGAGATTTGTAGGGCGGTTCTCAACCGCCTACAAATCTTATTTGTAGAGGCGGTTGGTTTCTAGAGCCGCCCTACAAATCTGTTTTGTAGAGGCGGCTTGTAATCCACCGCCTCTACAAATTAGATTTGTAAGGGCGGCTTAGATGACCACCGCCTCTGTAATTTTCTTCGTGGAGGCGCTTGCAACCACACCGCCCTACAATCTGTTTTCCGCCAAAAAAAAATTCAAATTCTCAAACCACGGTACATATATCAAACCATGCATGATATATATATATATATATATATATATATATATATATATATATATATATATATATATATATATATATATATATATATATATATATATATATATATATATATATAATTGAAGACATGATATTAACAAGTTCAACGAGACATTATATTCACATCCGCGCAACATCATGTTTATAATTTATCATTAGAAACACTTGTAGCATAAAGTGCGATAACATTACATACACATTGTTCTCAATGTCCTAAATGCATTCCTTCCCACTCACGAAGGAACTCGTGACACTGCATGACGCCCTAGCATAGACGTGTCGCCATGGTATGTACCTCTGACGTGTATAATAGCATCCATTATGAAGTTGCAAATGTCCCCGACGAGCTCCAGGAGGCTATCATCGTTGAGTGGTTTTCTACAAATTCCTATCTCATCTTTCCACTACAAGACAATTTTAAGTTTAGTATTTCATAACATATGCGTGTGTTACATGGTAGTTAGGATCGCGATCCTACTCTTAGAGTCTTACGATTTTACGAACCCACGACAGCCTGTCGATCCGAGTCTCACTGTCGATCCGATCCTACTCAAGGTAGTTAGGATCGCGATCTTACTCTTAGAGTCTTACGGTTCTACGAACCCACGACAGCTTATCGATCCTACTTGTAGAGATTTAGGGCAATTGTTTTTAGAGGCCAGGCTTTGCTGATATTTTGTTTTAGAGCAAAATTTGTTGATATTAATTTCTGAGAATGAAACTATAAATAAACAAGGAGCATGCAAAATATTATATCAGTGTGGTAATGCTGTTCTCCTGTAGTTCAGAACTATATCACCCATCATGTCAGAACCATTATGCTTTTCTATTGTGTGATAAGAAGTGTTTTGCCCCTTTTTTGGTAATAAGTAAGCGGTAAACCTTATAAGAATCATACAAACTTATAGTATAGATGGTAAATATGTGTATTTTTACAAATCCGTAGAATCGCCGATTCTACGATTCGATACTACGATTCGATCCTACCGGAGGCAAATCGATCCGACTCGGGATCTCGACTCTGACTACCTTGGTGTGTTATACGACGAGTGAATTAGTTATAACATACCATAAAGGGGTGTCTCCTGTAAGCACCGGTGACACTCATGTAAGTGCATACGTAATATCCACAGTGCAAACTCCCGGACTTCTGCTTGTGGCACTGTGAGTTTCGCATATAAAAACGTCAATGCTTGTGGCGGCAACGTAATGTAAGTACTAAAGTAAGTTGCACTTACCGCCATCTTGTTTTGACATATAGGTCACCCTTCCTCTCGGATCATGCACCCTTTGAGTTTGTTGACGAGTACCGCACGCTCTTCTCGAATGAATTTAACAAAAGCAAGTTAGTTAGTATTGAAAAGTCAAAATCGATGAGGATGGTTGATAAGTATACGCCTTAAGAATGCTTATGAAATCTTTGTAAAGCGACTCGTCATAATCAAGTGGATCCATGACCCACGCCATGCCTAGCTTGAGGTCGACAACTACACAAATCCAATGCTTGCGCATGAATTTAATCATAGGAATAGATAAGCTCGCTTGCATCGAACAAAATAATATGGCTCATTAAAGATTGAAGGATATAGTTAAACTTACTTGAAGTTGTAGGGTAGAAATATATAGGATTTGTCTTGCATTCGAGAAAGCTCTCAAATATACGCGCAACCTTATAGCACTCCTTCCTAATTTTTCATTCCGTATTTTATCTTTCTCCTCAACGGTCTCTCCACGGGCCAGCTCCTTGTGGTCCAATCCCACTTGTCGGGAAATTAAACATCGTCTGGCTATTAATTGAGGGTCCAAGTACCGCTTGGTCTTTGCTAGGAAGTTTACTTGAAATGTGCACATGCATTCTACAAATCATAGCGGGTTAGTTAGTTATAACAAAATCTAAAGATTACAATCATATCAATGCAATAGGAGTAGGACTTACAGGCACCACACGCGAATGAGATTGGTTTCCATTTCTCCGAGGCGAAAGATAGTATGGATGTCATCAAAGTCAAAGGCAATTTGTCCTTTGGGCCTCCAAATGTCATGGGCGGAACCTTGCCTCTATGAGATTTACCTTCGCGGGATAGCACGCAAGTACCAATCATGAAACCTTTTCATTCCAATTGGTAGGTCTTGGATCACCCGATTTGGAAGGAAACACTTGCCTCTTTCATATTTTTACGGGCAATTCTTTGACCATGTGATGCATTCAACATTGACGATTTGCAAGTAACCCGTTGGTTTTGGTTGGTGCCCGCCCTTGCACTTGTTTCCGTTTGTCGTGACCGCCTTCTCGATCTTGGCGCTTGGTTCTCCGGCTTGAACATATCATGGCCATACCACCTTTCCACCCCACGACATCCGTCATCGGCACATAAGCGACCTTATCTTGATTGGATGCTTTTTCGAATTCTCGGCTCGCTGGGCACCTTCGGTGCATCAACTTGTTCCGCATGCTCTTCATGCGTGCAGCGCCTCTTGTTGTTCATGTGTCGGCTCTACACATCCTCCGTGAGGCGGTGAAGACGGTGGCATATCATGAGGCACGCCATCGCGAGGTGGCGGTGTCGCATCTCGAGCAATTGTTGGTCATGATGTGGTGTCTCGATTTCCTCCTCAACTCCTCCAAACGTAACGGTGTGCGCACAGCGATGTAATCGTAGTCAATATGATGTCTCGCTTGTGCGGAGGACGAACTCGTTCACTACTTCTCCGAGTATTTGGAGTCCTCAGAGTTGGAAAGTCTATCCTCCATCGGCTGAATTCGACTTCACGGTGCGAATCTCGACCCTAGTGTAGTCGGCGGGATCCGATTAGTGTGATAAGTGCCTCTGGAGGATGTGCCTCACCCGTTGCCACCTCAATCATATTTGATTGCTCGCCCATGAGAACAACCAAAGTGCAAGGAGTAGGTTCCCGTATGCGATCGACGGCGGTTGTGGCTGCAGTGGAACCTTGGTCGCGCGAACTTCCAGCTTGTCCGGTGGTGGCATTACGATTCGTGCCTCCGTTGATGCCTCCTTGCTCCCGCAACGCCTTCGCAACTAGAGTTTTACTTGGACCTCAAGGTTAGCCTCTCGGTCTCTATCATGTTTCTTGTACATGTGCCTATCCTCTTCAAATCCTCCTTCCATATCACTCTTTTCCTAGCCCCGACACGGCCTGTGTGCTCGGGTTTCCCAAGGCAAGGCTAAGCTCATCCTCTCTCTCGAAGGCTTAAATAAGCCCTTCGCCACTGCTCAAGATAGTTCAAGATCTTTGATACTGTCTCTTCGGTCTCCGGCTTACTAAACTTAAGCGCCTTGGATGCTTCTTTATTCCTCGAAAGGATCCAGTTCCTTGTGCGCTTTGAAACCCCCTGCAAGTTGTATGTCCCAGCTGATGCGGCATCTTCCTCTATCTTCCTAAATTGCTCTTCCTTTCCATAGTACCCACCGGGTCCTAGATGATGGTGGTGCACGTTCTTCTTCGCCCGCTGTTACGCACCGAGGCCAATGCTTCCACAAGTCTTCTGAGCCACAAACCGCTCCCATTGTCCAGGAGTTATGTTGCCAAACTCCTTGAAGGGAGTTAATCCCTTTTGGACATATTTGACGTTGAGGGACGACTTCCAACCTCTCCATGACTCTCCAATCTGCTTCATAGCGTGACGGCGTACCATTTCCTGTTCCACGGAATCTAAAACTGGTCATCGCCTTATCCCATAAGACTTTCTTTGTATCACCGGTACTTCTTTCCAAGTTGGGATTGCGGGTTCAACTCATCTCTTACCAGCGCCCCAATTGCTACGCCACTTAGCTCGAGATGTTTTGGCTCAAGTGGCTCCCCTAGCCTCCCGACCTCTCTTATCACATATCTGTGTCCTTTGGATATATGTTAGCACTTCTTTTCCTCGTCCCCTCTTTGCTGGCTGCCCGAGTTTGTGGTTTCGGGTTGTGGAGCCGAGGCGCCATCGATGTCCTCTGCTACTTCTTGCCTCGTGGCTCGTGGCTCTTGCCTCTGCTCCAGCTTCCTCTGCTACTTCTTGTCCGCGAGATGTCGCCGACGTCGAGAGTTCGAGAAGGGGCCTATTAGGTCGAAGTGTTAGTAATGATAACACGATCTTATATACAAGCATAATGTATGAAATAAGGCTTTATCCCTACCTCCTCGCTCGATCAAAATCCCCGTCCAACTCCTCTTCGTTGGCCTCATGCTCTGCTACTGTGGGAAAGGATCCTCCGGACTTACATATCCCTCTTCTTCATCCTCGTCAGCGTCTTCATCATTAGCCTCCTCATGGTCCCCATCTAATAACATTTGTAGATCATCGTCTAGCTCCTGGTTGAACTGCTCCTCAGTAAGCAACTCTGGTTGTTCGTCTTCAAAGATTGGCACTTGTTCAGGGCCTCGGGTTGTGTCGTCTGTTGTCCCCGTCATTTTGTGCTTTGTTCTAATAGATGCAACAAATACAGATAAACAATACTATTACTGATCCTCTAATAGAGCAGCAGTAGTAGTAGTAGGGAAGAGAGATGAGAGTAGTACAAGTAGAACATATGCACTCCAATGAGAATTGACATGATCATTAAAACAGAAACTCAGTTTGAGAGCATAAGAGGCGTTACAACAGTCTAACCAGCTATTAGTCATCATGAAATGGGTCCCACTACCTCACAAGGGGCCATAGCCAATAGATGAGTACATGGTTATAGGTACAACATCACAGACAATTGTTCCCACGTCTAACAATGTAAAAGATGAGCACTGCCAACATTAAAGACTGAACCATGCAAACAAGAAATAGCCAAGATTTTTTTGCAACGACAGCGGCAGCAGGCTTCGCAAAAACTCTGTCATCTTCACAACGGTTGAACTCTAAGTAGGAAGACTCGCTCTTGTTTTGATGGAAGCTTTTGTAGCAAAGATTATAAAACCAAGTGACTTGAGCATGGCATTGAGCCCAAAGTTGCAAAGACCCCGTCTGTCGCCCCTGTGATACAACATACCAAGCCATGTGCCCTTTAAACAACACATAAAACCATGTTTCTATATCACAATCATGATTTCACCCGAATTAACAAATCCTTATTACCTCCTAATAAGTTTTTATGTAAGCCCGTATACTAGCTGCACTATACCAAGATCGCCTAAATTTGAGCTTGATCTACGAAATATTCTTGGCGAGGACTTGGGTCCACTTAGCACGAAGGAGCTTGAGCAACTTGAGAACCAAATTGAGACATCCTCAAGCATATCAGTCGACAAAGGTATAATCAAGTTGATCATATTTTCATATATCCTTTATGCCCTTGACAGTTTAATTGATGTGTTCTAGGGATACATGCTATAATTGAATAAATCACACTTAATCGCTTTAAAAATCAAAGACCAAGTTAGAAAGGTCCATTTTTCACGCTTCGGGCTTATGTAGCACAAGAAAATAAAATGTAAACAAAAGAAGTAAAATGTGTCAAGCTAAAAGTTGTAATAAAACGCGCACCACTACCATGCCTAAGCTAACAAAACATACCAATAACAAGTGAAATTTAGCTCCAAATACACATTTCTAATGAATTTTTTTTCCTTCTCTTTATTGATCTTCGTATTTCTGTCCAAACTATCCAACAAGAGGCATAAATCATTTCACAACTATAAATTAGCACTAGCCAAATTTTGTTATCCTACAAAGACATACAAATTTCATTCTTGATAGAATCAAAGCCGCTTTATATTTATTTGCAACAATAAGAACCGAAAATGACAATATCAACCTTTAAAATCAAGCTTTACACCTCAAATTGAAGTTTTATCACATGTTTATGTATTTAGCATGCATGCTATAATACAACCAAATGTCCAGACAATGTCCAAAATGACAAGCTAACTCCAAAGAAGCATCACATTGCATGCTCAAACATGTCTAGCTAGCTTAAAGCCTTAAATGGGCTAGCATTTAAACAATTTTAGCAAAGATCGACTCTACAACACAAATAAGTATTTGAGTAGCAAATAATTAACACATCGTAACGCATCCGCCTACTCTAGAACAAATAATCCTCTCAAGGTGCTTCCTTATCGCCACGCCTTCTTAATCGTGAAGCATGTGTCCTCCGGGATCTCAGCGCCACCCTACTCACCAACACACAACCATCCACACATCAACGTGACTCTACCGCTGCGTATAGATAACACAGAGGAGTTCATAGGAGTTCCGTGATAGATAACATTGAGGAGTTCGCACGGCGCCGGAGAGGAGCACAGCACGCCGGAGAGGGGAGGGAGCACCGCCGCTTCCACTTGCGCGCACCGCCGCTTCCACTTGCGCGCACCGCCGCTTCCACTTGCGCAAACCCTAATGGCGGTTCCACTCACGTGTGCTTGGCGAGCAGACGCACGGTGGTACGCGACGACGACGCCCTCCCCGGGAGTAACCGCCCGCCACGCGCCCGCCGCTCCACTTGCGCAAACCCCAACGGCGGCGGCGGGAAAATTTTGGTGTTGTGCGCCCAATGACTTAGCCGATTTCGGCCTCGCCGCGCCCTCCAAATTATATAGGAGGGCGATTTGTAGGCGGTTGAGATTACAAGCCGCCCTAAAATAGATTTGTAGGCGGTTCTGAACCACCGCCTACAAATAATTTACAAATTCGGTCCCGCGACGTTGGATCGTAATCCAACTACGAGAATCACAGGCAATCTGGCATCCAATGCTCCAAGCAATCGGGCCGTTGATTTCCAAACGGACGGCTCGCGATGCGCTCATGTGGTGCGGTTCAAATTTGCAAATCGCGATTTGTAGGGGCGGTTGAGGTTACAAGTCGCCCTATAAATTATTTCCATAGTTTTAATTGAAGTAAATTCTTTTACAAAAATTATTTTAAGTGTATGTTCTTGATGTTTGACTATGGATTTTGAAAACGAGCTAAACCTAGGAATGATTTTTAGAGATAGCAAACTAGCTCCAAAAATCATGAAATTTTAATCGAGGTTGATGACTCTATGACTCTAGAAGGCTATTTCAAAGGTTTGACCAGGGTTTGACTTGCCTCTAAAATATTTCAAATAATTTCCAAAAATTATGAAATAAATCGAGGTGTCACAAAGCAACCTTAGAACCAAGGAAAATTATTTCCAAGGGTTTGACACCGATTTCACCAAGGAGGTTGTTGACTTGAGACAAATGAGGATTTTAATTTTGATTTCCAAAATTCTTTCACAAGAATTTTAAAAGCTCAATAGCACAAGGGTGTAAGAAAAGTTTTAAATTATCCTCATTTTATTACATTTGAAACACAAGCCAAAATGGGGATGTTACAGATGTAAAAATAAAAGTTGTAGAACTCATCAAAATATACAACTTTGGCACATTTTCTCCAAACACACTCCATGCATGTCGAACACACATACATACAGATACACACACCATGCATCAAACTTGAACAACTAGCCTCAGAATAAGTTTCCCCTTGGCACATTTTCGCTCCCATGGCGGTATGTCTTTGGGCAAGTTCTTTCCACGACACCGATCTTCTTAGGAAAGTCGGTGAATAGTTGCATTTCATCGTAGTTATTGTACTCATCAACATCATCCACTCCGTCTACTCCGATAATAGTTTGTTTCCGAAGGCAACCACATGCTTTGTCTTCTTTTTGGGGTAGGTTAGTTTTGGTCACGTAAATATAAAACTTGTGTGACACGTGAAGCGAGCACCCAAGGGTCATCACAGATCCGATATTCTCGAGGTCCACGATCGTGAACCCGATCTCATTCACTTGGTGTTGTTTGACCCAATGCATCTAAACATGGCCATCTGTATACCCATTCCATAGTCAAGTTCCATATATCATCTATGATGCCAAAGTATGGGGTCTTTTGCCCCATTCCGTTGATGGCTTCTATTCGAACGCCGCTATTTTGGTTCACACAATTACTATCCTTTGCGCTGGTATAGTACGTGTACCCATTGATGTCGTAAGCTTGCCATGATGTCACTTGTCTCGATGGGCCCCACCAACCTTCCGATGGTAATATCATCTCTCGGTTTCCCATTCGTAGGTTTTGCTCCTTCAACCATGTAGTGAATCGATGCTTGTGCCGTTTCATGACCCAATCGTCGAGCGCCATTACTCGCGCCTAATGACATCCAAGTGTTCATCAATGTACGGTTGCATCATTTCAGACTGCAAGACACTATAATGAGCTCGACTAACTTCGTTGAAATCCTTGTCAATGAAGACTTTTCTCCCTTGGTGCCCTTCCCAACAAACCTACCCTTGTGACAAGAATCGAGTTTACCAATCCTTCTTTGTACTTTTAGGTACTCTTGACAAAGACTCGACGACTTCTTCTGTATTGTAACCTCTATCATGGAGCCCTCGGGCATGCTCGATTATGCACGATCGATTAAGAACCGACATGAACCGCTCAGAGGACCACATTTCATGTAAGTAGCAAGGGCCCGGCTCAGATTCGATGAACCATGTGAATCATGAGATGTGGCATTATATCAAAAAAGCGGAGGTAAACACATCTCTAGTTGGTTTATTGTCTCCACCACGAATTCATGTAGGTCACGGCTCATTTTCACCAATCGTCTTCGTGAGATCTTCAAAAGAAGTAACACATGCGGTGATGGCCATTTTCAAGAACTCGCTCTATAGCCCTGATTGCAATAGGTAGGAACAATGTGAGCATCACATGACAATCGTGAGCCTTGAAGCGTGTTATTGATGTGTCCTTCATTGACACTAGCTTCTTCACGTTGGTAAAAACCAGTGGGAACTTTTACCCTCTCAAGAAATTGCGATCGCCTCCTCTCATCCGAGTCGTTGAAACTAGCTGCGGGTAGGAGGTATTTTCCATTACCTCGAGGTATCGGGTGAAGCTCGCTTCACATTTAGCCGCACCATGTCTTTCCGTGATCTTAGACCATCCTTTGTCTTGCCCGTGTCCATCAAGGTAGCAATGAGACTCTCAAATACATTCTTCCGTAAGTGCATAGAATCAATGGCATGGGGACCTCCAAGTCCGGCCAATAAGGCGATACTTAAAGAAGATCGACTTTTTCTTAAAAGGTACACCGGGACAGAGGTGTGCTTCTATCTCTCTTTGTCCCATCCGCATTCTTCTTTCCAAAATTGACATGTATGTGTTTCACCATTTCAACACATGTTGCCCGTTTTGACGTCTCTCCGAGGGGATTCGGTCTCGGTTTGTTGTCATAAAATTTGAAGAACAACTTGCTGCGGTATTCGTGAGTTGTCTTTAAGAATCGTCGGTACTTTAGGTAAACTGTCTTCTTGAATGCATCCAGAACACCCATGTAGTACCATCCAAGCATACTAAGCATCCCGTCTTCCTTTGATCTGTCCGCACAAAGCAAACACAGCAGGTAATCATTGGTAGTGACAAAGATAATGGCTCTACATATGAAGTCCTCCTTTCAAGGCGTCGTACATCGGCTCTCCATACCGCCATAGCTCTCCATTTCTTGCATCAAAGGCTCGAGGAACACATCTATATCAATGCTCAGTTGTTTGGGACCTTGAATGAGAATAGTGAGGAGAAGATATTTTCTCTTCTGACACAACCACGTTGGGATGTTGTACATGGTTAAGATCACTGGCCATGTACTATGCTCGCTGGTTCTCTCATTGAAGGGATTCATTCCATCTATGCTAAGGCCAAACCGTACATTCCTTGGGTCTTTGCTAAATTCTTGGTATTTCGCATCAAAGCGTTGCCACTGGGTAGCATCGGCCGGGTGTCCAATCTTACCATCACCCACCTTGCGTTCATCATCCCACCATGTCATGAGTGAAGCTTCCTTAGGGTTTAGGAACATACGCCTCAAGCGATCGACGACTGGTAGGTACCACATTACCAAGGCAGGGATTCTTCTCTGCTTTGCATCGATGCCTAATGGAGTGTTCTCTTTGGGTTGAGAATCTTGTACCACCTTTTTCCCACCTTTCTTCCTCTTCTTCCCTGTGGAGGCTTCTTCCCCGTTGTAAAGGTCATTGTTCTTGTAACGACTAGTGCCACACCGGGGGCATTTATCTAGTGACTTGAACGTATCGCCACGATAAAGGATACAATGGTTAGGGCATGCATGGATTTTTTCAACCCCCATTGTCAATGGACTTATAACCTTCTTCGCTTCGTATGTGTTGGCGGGAACTGAGTTTGGCTGTGGCAGCAACCAAGACAGGAGACGTAATGCATCATTGAAACTACAATCGACCATTGCATTTAGCCTTCGTGATGAGTAGCTCAAGCACAAAACGTAGCACCGCCCAAAGGTGTCTGACAACCCTTTTCAACACCATACAAAGTCTCCTTCGAGGCTTTTTAACCCTTTCCAAATTTTCTAGACCTTTCGGGCTCTTTAGTAAAATCTCGGTCCAATGGCCCAAGCATTTCTCCGGATAATCACCGTCATCTTCATCCCGACACGCCCTCCGCCATCATTGCCACCAGCTTCGCCGTTATGACCACCACTACCTTCTTCTTCACGGTCTATTTCTCGCATCATATTCAGCTACATATTGGTCCATGCAATCTAGGTAATCGCCGCCGTCTTCTTACTCGATCAACGTTGTTAATAACCGCTTCACCATGATGATTCCAAACCGTGTAGTCTTTAACAAATCCTCGCATAATCAAGTGTGATCTAATGATAGTCACACCTTTCCATGCGAGATAGTTCTTGCAATCGCTACGGACAAAGAATTTCACCACTATTATTGCTCGACATTGCATGGCTCATGCGGCTTGAAGAAATTTATCCACTTCATCACGAAAACTTGGCTCCCACCTTTGTTTACCATACATCCAAGAGTTCCTATCATCCATCTTTATTTCAATATAGAAAACAAAGATAAGAATTAATAGGACTAATTAATACTTCACAAATTAATTATTACTTCAAAAAATATACATAGAAATTTTATGGAAGGATATTCTAAATTGATTAATAATTCTAAATGTATGGTGCAATGTAAATAGCAATTGTAAATATATTCCACTAAATTAATAACAATGTAATTAGTAAAAAAAAAACAAACCCTAGTTCTAGGTATCTAGATCTAGATGTAGCTCAAACATCCATAAAACTAATTAATAGTCTACTAAAATCAAGGAAGAATGACTAAATAAGGGTATGACATTATTCCCATAACTAATTTAGCCTAGCATATTCAAAATTTTAACCTCATTTGCTCCATAAATTACTCAAACACCATAGAAGAGAGAGAAAATCAAAACTCTAATTAAGCAATAACCCACCATTAAAACTTCAAAAAGATGTATAGAAAACCATTTTCTTACCTCCAACAACCTCTCCACCAAAGGAATTTAACTCAAAACCTTTCCCCCTCAAAATAGCAATTTTTGGGAGGTGCCCAAGGCCTCCCTTCCTTCCTCTCTCGGGTTGCACTGTGCAGCTCGAGGAGGAAGAAGGGTCTGGTACTATATGCTGGTCGATTTGTAGGGGCGGCTGGTTATCCAGCCGCCCCTACAAATGAACCAAGAGGGGCGGTTGGACCACCGCCTCTACAAATCAAACAAGAGAGGCGGCTAGAGTTTTCCGGCCGCCCTACAAATATAACCATTTGTAGGGCGGTTGGTGATACCACCTCACTGAACCATTTGTAGAGGCGGTTGGTATAGCTGGGCCAAGCTCAGCCACTGTAGGGGCGCTTGGTAAGTGAGCCGCCTCTACTGTGAAATAGGTGGTGTTGCTACAAATCATTTTTGTAGTAGTGATAACTAATAAGTAACAACTTGATTTGTCTTAGTCTATGATCACGAGGAATTTGCTCAGAACCACCATAGTTCCAAAAATTTAACCAACTGTGAGTAGGACAAAAGTATCTTACAGGCCACGTATAATAATTGTATAATCACACAAAATGGGGACACTGACATTATGATTTCCATATAGTCGACGGCAATTCAGATTGGGTGTATAGTAGATGACTTTCCATTTCAGACCAGGGCATAATTGACCAACTATCAGGCCTATATAGTATATACATGATGATAAGTTGTGCCACCCTACTTCTCCATATACTTAACGGAACCAAGTATGAAGACAGGGTAACACAACATGAACAATTTTTAAATCAGGCTGAAATACTGCCAAGTTTGATCGACATGGGTCTAACATGATTTTCATATCATAAATGATACTGAATGCATGGCTAGTGCGTGTGGAAGATTAAGAACCATGGGAAGTGACCTTTATTTCTAAGTTACCAATGCTCGTGTAACCAACTAACCATACCTTTCCCCATAATTCAAAATCTGCCTCCCAATGTCTTCGGATGCTACAACCCGCAAAGAAGAAAATAAAGTGTCAAGGACATATTAGGAAACAAAAGAAACATGTGTCTGAAGGATTCAATTAGGAGTTTGAAATGCATACTCTTGATTCAAAGTTCATTAAAACTGTAGACTTGATCGCCTGTTTAGCTCGATCAAGCTGTTCTTGTTTAACTAAGTAAAAACACAAGAGGAAATATCAATGCTTCCCTAAAAAATGAAATATCGTTGAGTGATCAATCTATACCAAATTACCAATGATTCCTTGTAAATCTAAGGATGTCAAATAAGAAGCGAACCTTTTCCAGGAGTAGCAACTTCATGGAGTTCTCCTGCTGCCAAATCGACAGCCTTCGAGGCAAAATCTGGGCTCTGGTTGCAAGATATAAAGCCATCTCAGATCCAATTATACAACAAGAAATGAAAGCAGCAAAAGGATGGAATCCCATGTAAGTGTGAGCAGACCACATTCAGGGTACCATTTAAGAGCGCCATGAAAACAACAATATAAAGAAAGGACGCAAATTAGAGTCTCTCCAAGTCTTTAGTAGCCCTTTACATGCCAAACGGCAGAAATTTGGGCAGCTGATAGGCCTCTTTGGTGTCTACCCTACTAGACAAAGAAGTACACAAATTTGAGACTAGATCACAGTTCCAACTAGACGCCTCCCCGGAAAGTATTGGAACTAGACGCCTCCCCGGAAAGTATTGGCGCTCTTAAATTTTAGACTAGCTGAAATTTGAGACAGAGAAGTATTTTTTTTAAAGTCATTCAATCCAGTAGGCACAAAGTATTAAAGAAACCAAACTGGTCATGTACACAAATTTAACTATTAGAGCTAAATAAGCACAAAGATTATATAAGGAACATTAAAAGAACTAAACAGGGTAGGATATTTCCAAGTGGTAAAATACAAGCATCAAGCTTTATTCACTTCTTGAATTTCATGAAAACGCGGGGTAATTTATGTTTGATAAGAGGCTTACAGTTATCGCATGAATTCCAAATAGACTAGAATGGTTGTAGATACTGTTGAATGCGGCGAATGAATCAATCTGATGGTAGTTGCTTAATATCTGGAGATCTGTAAGTAAAGCATCATGTCAATGTTAAGAAATTAAAAACGCAAGCTGAGTCAATTTCAATTTCAAGTCATTGACAAAGATGTAGAATTGAAAAGGAGAACATACACAATCAAGAATGCATGCCCTTCCTAGGACCACCAGCAGAGTAAGAACATCCTCCTCCCATGAGCAATTGCAGAAATACCAAATTGTTCATATTGCACATTATTGTAGTGGGAATTGAACATATAGGACAGTTCGCATCTACTAGTCAGTAAACTGCAGAGAGACTTAAACAACGAAACTATTTTAGCGTAGAGTTTTGTCCGTTAACAATAAATCAATTTGATGTTTGCCAACAATACCTGAAGGACAGTAACAATGATAGTTGTTTTCTCTTCATACCATCCTCCTGGTACTTCCAAAGCAAGAGCAACATGCGTCTTCTGTTCCTGAGAAAAGAAGAAAGGATGAAAGAAATAAATCATACATACATCCTCATGAACAAACAGTGCAAAGCAACAAGAAAATATAGCAAGAACTTGTTAAATATATAAGCACATGTAGGTTCAATTTATTCCATAAATTAATCATGACATCATGCACGCAAAATAACATAACCATCACAGGCATAACAGATCTAGTCATGTCAACCAGGAAAAAGAACATGAACAGATCTAAAACGGAGAACATGACCGTTACGTACCGATGATTCTGTTCTGATCGGTTTGTCGATGGTGACACTGCAGGCACGGTGTGGATAACACGAAACCGATGACGATTCGCCGAAGCCGAGCGTCGACGAAGACGAGCCAGAGCTACAGCAAGCAGTCGCGCAGAGCGCTTCCCAAAAACCTTATTCGCCTCTCGGTGTGAGAACTTCAAGGCGACGTTCCGAGACCGCTCTCCGAACGGCAGCAGTGTTAGAAATTGGCCCATATGAGTGAGGCCCATTTTCTATAATTCCAAAGCATTTATGGGTTAGTACCATATTGCTAAGGCAAGGTGGAAGTGACCAACATATAAGGTGGAGTCCTTGCCACTCCTTGAAACATGTAACACATGGATGGATGAGGATGGCATGAGGAGGGCTCGCTAAACACACACACGCACGCACGCTGCGCTGCTCACGATTTTCGCGTGAAAAATCGCGTGACTTGTGACTTGCGACGCGCGCATCGCTGCCGTGACGTGGCACGCCATTTGGCGCATCAAGTCCACCTTATTTTTTTGAACCATGCATCTCTCTCTGCTTGAATGAGATTCAAATGTTTAAATTTCAGGCTTTATTGAGTGATGATAATGTGCGATTACAGTGGGTAAATGATCGGTTATGTGACGCTACGATGGGTAAAAGGTGGTTAATGTGTGATTACGGTGGGTAAATGGTCGTTATGTGTCGATTACGCTTGGTAAATGGTCATTTAATCTGCCACTACCGATCTGCATCTATATATGTCCGAGACGCCCATTGCATAGTGAGTACAAGAATAGCCTCCATTTCTTCTTCCTTCTAATGCGTCGATCGCGCTGTCGAATCCTCGCCGACTCTTCTTCTCGGCGTGCACCGTGAAGAAGGGAAGCGGTATCTCGAACCGTTGCTGCCGTGGAGACTTGCACGAGGGCGCAATAAGGTTTAGGCAGCGATCTGCGCGACCGCTTGTTTGCATCGCGACATCTACGCTTCGCACCGCATCAACTCGTGTCCGCTTCGCTCTTCATCGCACTCCATCCGTAAGTCTACCGTGATTGATAGACTTGTTTACATCCCGGTTTTCATATATTGTGAAGTACAATGAGTTGTCTCGCTAGCGATCGCTTTATGCATCATTAGTCTTTGCGATTTGCCTTCTAATAAAATTTGGAATTAAAATATTGCCCTCATGTTTAACATTCCGTAAAACCTTATTGTAAACTTTGTTGCAACACAACTATGGTGGAGCTTCGATGCTATGAAACCCGAGAGGTTTTCCGTCGAATTTCCGTAGATGGCGCACTAGAGCCAAGTTCGCTCATGTCTTTGGGGTGGTGGGTAATCCACCCACGAGATCCGTTCTGATTGACCAAGATATGCGATTCGATAATGCGAACAACATCGCTCTTGGCGCCTTCGACCATTCCGCAGATCAGCTCTATGATGTGTACATGGACTATAAGTCCGCCACGAGTTGTGGGATGCACTAGAGCACAAATATGCAGAGGCGTACAGTGTCGTTGGCTCTATATGTGTGAGCAATTCTTCGACTTTACCATGGATGAGGCTAAGTCCATAGTTGGACAAGCTCATGATCTCCGGCTATTGGTTGGTGAGATTGCGATCCTGGCCGTGTGTTGCCTCCTAAGTTTGTGGCTGCGGGCATTGTCGCCAAACTTCCTGCTTTCTTGGCGGGATTTTGCCACTAGCTTGAAACACAAGAGGAAGAGATTTGTTGAAGATCTCATTGCCGCCTCGATGTGGAAGAAAAGGCAAGAGCAAAAGATGCACCCAGACTTATCGGTCGAACAATGCAAATTTTATAGAGAAAAAGATCATTAAAGAAGTACAAATCCAACAAAACGAACAAGACAACTAGCTTTAAGAAGAAAAACGAGAAAAGGATATGAAGAACATCACCGCTTTGTGTGTGGGAAAACGGTCATATGGCGAAAGACTCGTCATTTCCGAAAAAGCGAGAGATGGTGAACGACCAAAGAAGAAGGTCATCAACGTGATCATAGGCGAGGCCTCGACTTCAGGAGGGTATAGTAATTCTCCTGTTGTTTTTCAGCATGTCAATCCACCGATTGGTGGGTTGATACTCGGTGCTAATGTTCACGTATGTTACGATATTTCCTTGTTTTCTTCTTACGAAGGTGCAGGGCTTCCTCCGTCATAATGGGAAACGGATCGCATGCTTCGCTTGGTGTTGGTACGGTAGAACCGAAGCTTACTTGGAAGACCGCCCACTTGAAGAACGTAGAAGATGCTCCTACAATAAACAAGAACCTCGTTAGTGGTTCTGCTTCTATGTAGGACGGTTATAAGCTAGTCTTTGAGTCAAATAAAATTGTAATGTCTAAGTTCGGAATTTTGTTGGTAAAGGCTATGAGAGCGGAGGCTTGTTCCGCCTAAGTACTTTAGAGTCTTGTTATAATCTGAATGTTGCAATTGGTTTAAATAAATGTGAGGCAAATATTTGGCATTCTCGTTTTCATCATATTGGTTTTGATAGTATTGCTAGAATGTCCAGTTAGATTTAATTCCAAAATGTGAAATTGTCAAAGGATCAAAGTGCTACCATGTGTGCAAGCAAAGCAGCCTCAAACCCTTTAAGGGATTAGAGGACTAAAAGAACTTGGCACCATTAGATCTTGTTCATTCAGATTTGTGTGAAATGAATGGATTGTTGACAAAAGGAGGCAAAAGATATTTTTAACTTTTATTGATGATGCAACACGCTCATCGCTATGTGTATTTGCTAAAAACTAAGGATGAAGCTTTATACTACTTTAAGACTTATAAGGCCGAGGTTGAGAACCAACTAGAGAAGAAAATAAAAGACTAAGGTCTGATCGTGGAGGAGAGTACATCTCTCATGAATTTTCTCAATTCTGTTCTGAGCATGGAATAGTCCATGAATTTACACCACCATATTCACCCCAATCAAATGGGGTAGCTGAGAGGAAAAACCGCACACTAACGGACTTGGTTAATGCCATGTTAGAGAGTGCTGGTATGCCTAAGACATGGTGGGGGGAAGCTATATTGACAAAGAACTCGTCTAAACAGAGTAATCACTAAAAAGAGTGATATTACTCCATATGAGGGATGGAAGGGGAGAAAACCCAATGTCAATTTTCTGCGAACTTGGGGGTGTTTGGCCAAGGTCAATATACCATTGCAGAAAAAGAGAAAGCTTGGACCTAAAACAATCGATTGTATTTTTCTAGGATATGCTCATAATAGCACGGCCTATAGATTTTTAGTAGTTAAATCAGAAATTTCTGAGATTATTGCTAACACAATAATGGAGTCTAGAGATGCTTCATTCTTTGAGGATTATTTTCCTATGAGAATAGCAAAGATTTCACAAACCGAGAATGTTCAAATTGAAAATAATCAAACTTAGAACTTCCCACCATCTCTCGAACCAATATGTGATATCTCGAGGAGGATAACAATCTAGTCACGAAGCTCTTCAGAGGAGCAAGAGACAAAGGGTTGAGAAACCTTTGGTGATGACTTTATTGTATACCTCGTGGATGATGTGCCAAAGACCCTTTCAGAGGCTTATGCATCTTCCGATCTCGAGTATTGGAAAGAAGCGATCCAGCGAGATGGACTCTATCATGGCTAATGGGACTTGGGAGATCACCGATCGTCCCATCGGTGCAAACTCAGAGGATGTAAGTGGATCTTTAAAAGAAACTAAGACCGATGGTACTATTGAGAAGTACAAGGCAAGACTTGTGGCCAAGGGTTACACCTGAAAGAGGGAGAAGATTTCTTTGATACCTATTCTCCCGTCGCTGGACTAACCACCATCGAGTGCTCCTTGCGTTAGCATCCTCTTATGGTCTACATGTCCATCAAATGGATGTAAAGACAGCTTTTCTTAATGGAGAGTTGGAGGAAGAAATCTATATGGATCAACCTCGATGGTTTTGTGATTTGGACAGGAAAATAAGGTATGTAGATTATTGAAATCCTTATATGGTCTAAAGCAAGCACCTAAACAATGGCACGAGAAATTTGATAAAACTTTAACATCTCTGGCTTTGTTGTGAATGAAGTCGATAAATGTGTATACTATCGTTATGGTGGGGGTCAAGGAGTGATCTTGTGCCTATATGTAGATGACATACTTATATTTGGAACAAACATCTGCCAGAATTGACGAGGTCAAATCTTTTTATCTCGATGCTTTGATATGAAAGACTTAGGAGAGGCGGATGTTATTCGAATATTAAATTAATCAAGAACGAGGATGGGATCACTTTGAGTCAATCCCATTATCTTTGAGAAAATCTTAAGCCGTTTTGGCTATGAGAATTGTAAAATTTCTCCAACTCCCTATGATGCAAGCATTAAGCTTCAAAGAATCAAGGGTTAGGAAAAGATCAATTAAGATTTTCACAAATTATTGGATCACTTATGTATCTATCTGGTGCCACAAGACTGACATATCATTTGTTGTGAGCAAATTAAGTCGGTTTACTTCTAACCAGTGAGATGATCACCGGGAGGCACTTGAGAGAGTGTTGCGCTATTTGAGAGGCACAACCTCATACGAATTCACTATATGGGCATCCTTCGTATTAGAAGGATATAGTGATTCAAATTGATCTCGATGATGAGATCAAAGCTACAAGTGGTTATGTCTTTACACTAGCAGAGCTGCGGTTTCATGGAGGTCGTGTAAATGACTATATTGACGAGGTCAACTATGGAAGCGTAACTTGTAGCACTAGACACGCCATCGTTGAGGCCGAATGGCTTAGAGAGCTTCGTTGGACTTGCCATCGTTGCGAAACCAATACCAAAGAATCCTAATGTCTTCGTGATAATCAAACAGTGTTGATTAAGGTTACAAGTACTAAGGATAACATGAAGTCCTCCGCATATGTGAAGCGAGGCTTAAATCACGTAAAATTGAGGAACTCCGGAGTGATTACGTGAATTATATACGTCTCGAGAAAAATCGCGACACTTTCACAAAGGGGCTAGCACTAAGGCGATTTCCGTTGCGTCTATGGACATGGGAATGAGGCCCATTGGAGTTACAACTCAACAAAGAACCCATACCTTTTTGATCGGAGATCCGTGACTTAGGCAATGGGAAAACAAGTTCATGTTGTAACAAGAGAGTATATATTCTTTGAATCCATGTCCTAATAGACAAATTACTCGATCGTATGGAAGGATGGCATAAAGTCTTAATATATTCTGTTGTCCAAATGAGGAAAAGGTATTAGCTCACAGGATACCTAGAAAGAATATACCTACTTGAGCCCAAGCTGAGGTCATGATTCACGAGAATAGGGCATTCTCTAGAAAGCTCATGAGCAGATAAGGGAGCATGACCAAATAACGCCCGTTTAGCGCGGTTCTTTGACGACTTAGTATCGCTTGAGATTTCAAGTGAAATCTAATCACAAAAAGTTGTGAATTCAAGGCATGGTCCATTCATCACCGTGAGAAGATGAATCTTGTCATTCTAGGTGTAAGTTCAACCTGCACGGGACTTACACTAAAAGACTGGTATATTAACAGATTTCAAAGACAATATCTTTGATATCCTTTTGCTTCTTGCTTTGGAATTGGTGGGGATTGTTAGAAATTGGCCCATATGAGTGAGGCCCATTTTCTATAATTCCAAAGCATTTATGGGTTAGTACCATATTGCTAAGGCAAGGTGGAAGTGACCAACATATAAGGTGGAGTCCTTGCCACTCCTTGAAACATGTAACACATGGATGGATGAGGATGGCATGAGGAGGCTCTGGCTAAACACACACACGCACGCACGCCGTGCTGTCACAGATTTTCGCGTGAAAAATCGCGTGACTTGTGACTTGCGACGCGATCGCGTGCGTGACGTGGCACGCCATTTGGCGCACCAAGTCCACCTTATTTTTGCTGAACCATGCATCTCTCTCTGCTTGAATGAGATTCAAATGTTTAAATTTCAGGCTTTATTGAGTGATGATAATGCGATTACGGTGGGTAAATGATCGTTAAGTGTGACGATTACCGATGGGTAAAAGGTGGTTAATGTGACGATTACGATGGGTAAATGGCTGGTTAAGTGTGTCGATTACGTTGGTAAATGGTCGCTTAATCTGTCGACTACCGACACGCATCTATATATGTCCGGAGACGCCCAAAGGCATAGTGAGTACAAGAATAGCCTCCATTTCTTCTTCCTTCTAATGCATGCCAGCATCTTTGCGCGTCGAACCCTCGACTCTTCTTCTCGGCGTGCACCGTGAAGAAGGGAAGCGGTATCTCGAACCGTTCTTTTGTGGAGACTTGCACGAGGCGGCAATAAGGTTTGGGCAGCGCATCTGCGCGACCGCTGTCGACCGCGACATCTACGTTTCGCACCGCATCAACTCGCTTCGCTTCGCTCTTCATCGCACTCCATCCGTAAGTCTCTTGTGTGATTGATAGACTTGTTTACATCCCGGTTTTCATATATTGTGAAGTACAATGAGTTGTCCGCTAGCGATCGTTTTATGCATCATTAGTCTTTTGCGATTTGCCTTCTAATAAAATTTGGAATTAAAATATTGCCCTCATGTTTAACACGATTGCACGCCGCGAACGGACGGAGTAGACTACGTGGGACGACGCGAGACAATGGAAGAGGCGAAAACCCTAGATTGATTTCGTCTCGTATGGAGGGGCGATTCAAGATTTATGGAAGAATCGGGACGGTGATCAAGCGCGCCTGACGTTCTCCATAACTCGAATCAAACGGATTAGTCTCAGAATCGATCCGGATTCACCGCCACACAAACAAAGAAAAGATAAAACGCAAAGGAAGCGCGTCTGCAAGCAAGCACTGACGCCGATTTTGCGGACCATTCACGCAGTGTCGTGGCGCTCGCACCACCCGCCCCGCCTGCCCGCGAGGCGAAAGGCGTGTGTGTTCTCTAGTTCTCTCCACACATGCCTCAAGTGGCTAGGAGTGCACCATCCCTTTTAAGGTGGTCTTCCTCTCCTAGAACTAGCAATATGGTACTAAAGTTCACATGCAATCTTCCTTTGCATGAGTGGGCCTTTGAGATTTAATTTAGGAATTATTCTTCTTGTATGGGCTTAGCCCACATAATCCAACAATCCCCCACCACATCTCAAAGTCCCACAGAGATTTGCAATTCCAATGTCTTTGTTTATATATCGTTGTTTCGATGGAGACCAATTAAGGTTGAACATCCACCTAGAACTCCAAGCTACACTTACTCACAACTTGAACAATGGACTATGCCTTGAATTGCAAGTTTGGTGCAAGCAAGCTTCACTTGAAGACTTAACTGATACTAGGCCGCCAGTAGGCTACCCCTCGGTTGGAGCGTATAAGTCATACTCCTTGGTCTCTTCATGAGCTTAGTAGGAGATTTTTCCAAAATCTTCATAGACTGCGACTAACAGTCGGGCTCATATAGGTGTGTTCTTTCAAGAACGTTTTGCAGATAACGCTTCGCCGAGAGCCAATGGAACACATTAAGGCCTTAACCAACTTCGCCTTGCGCTTTTGAGAGTATTGCATCTTCACATAGAGAGGGTTGAAATTACTCTCCTCCGCTAACTAATGGCTTGTTTTTCCCAGATCCTAATTCACGGGATCTCCGATCACATAGGTTGGGTTACTACCATAGATAACTCACATGGGTCTCCTTCGATGCACTATCTATCACATTTCGTGATAGTCCCTTTGTGAAAGGATCTCGCGAGTTTCTATCTGCTTGGATGTAATCCAAGGTTATAACTCCGAGTTTCTCAATTTCTCGACAGACTTCAATCGTCTCTTGACATGCCTAGACGATTTCATATTATCCTTAGAACTGTTTCACTTTAGCGATAACGGTTTGATTATCACAGTTCATGAGGATAGCGGCGCGCTTTTCCACCGTAGGTAGATCCATCAATAGATCTCGTAGCCATTCGCGCTCAACAATAGCAAAGGTCTAGTGCCGCAAGTTCTCGCTTCCATGGTTGACCTCGTCAAAATGGTCTGCTTGCAAGACCTCCATGAAACAAAGACCACCACCAATAGTGAAAACATATCCACTAGTGGCTTTGATCTCATCAAGATCATAGATCCGGTTGGAATCACTATAACCTCCAAAGACCGACGGGTACCCAAAGATAGTGAAGTCCAAAGTTCGAGGTACCTTCGAGATAGCGCAACACTCGCTCAAGTGCCTTCCGGTGATCATCTCCCGGTTAGATGTAAACCGCTCAACTTGCTCACAAAGAAAAGAGATGTCGGGCCTTGTTGCACTAGCTAGGTACATAAGTGAGCCAATTATCGAGAGTATTCCGGTGATTCCTAGCAATTTTCTTATTCTTACAAGTAACACGCTAGGATCATAAGGTGTTGGAGAAGGCTTGCTATCGAAAAACCAAAACGGCTCAAGACCTTTTCCACATAATGAGATTGCAAAAGTGTAATCCCATCCTCACCTCTAACCAATTTAATGTTTAGAATAACATCACCACTCCCGGATCTTTCATATCAAAATTTTGAGACAAGAATAATTTGACTTCATTTATCACATTGATGTTTGTCCCAAAAATCGGATGTCATCCACAAACAAGCGAGAATAACTCCTCACCCCCACCATAGCGATAGTATACACATTTATCTCGCCTCATTGATGAAAGCTCATAGATGTCACCGTTTCATCGAACTTTTCATGCCACCGCTTAGGAGCTTGTTTTAGACCATACAAAGATTTCAACAGCTTTTAACACCTTGCCTTCTTGACCTTCTACTACAAATCCATCAGTCGTTCCATGTAAATTTCCTCATCCACTCTCCGTTAAGAAAAGGCATCTTAACGCCCATTTGATGAACGAAGACCATGTGAGGCAGCCAAAGCAAGTAGTACTCGTATTGTGGTCGGCCTAGCAACAGTGAGTAAGTGTCAAATAAATCTTCGCCTTCTTTCCGAGTGTAGCCCTTGGCAACAAGCCGAGCCTTGTACTTTTCAATAGTACCATCGGGCCTAAGCTTCTTTTTGAACACTCACTTGCATCCTACTGTGTTTGCACCCATAAGGTCTATCCGTCACCCCAAAGTTGCATTAGTGATAATGGAATCCATTTCACTACTGGACTGACCTCCTTCTAGTAGTCCAGATCGAGGATGCATATGCTTCTAAAATAGACTTGGGAGTGTCGTCCACAAGGTACACAGTGAAATCATCACCAAAGTATTTGGTTATCCTTTGTCTCTTGCTCCTTCTAGGAGCTCCACTATCATCCTCCTCATTGACAAGTTCATGTGTATGTTCAAAAGGTTCATGTGGTGTGATTGAACTGGGAATTATTTCAGAGGGTTGGCTAGTAGTGTTATGTGTATCCTTCATTGGAAAGATATTCTCAAAGAACGTTGCATCTCGAGACTCCATAATTGTACCAACATGCATGTCAGGTACCTCAGTTTTAACTATCAAAAATCTATAGGCAATACTATGATTAGCATATCCCGAGAAAGACACAATCCACGCCTTAGGTCCAAGCTTATGTTTCTTAGTTATTGACACATTGACTTTCGCCAAGCACCCCATGTACGCAAGTAAGAAAGTGATGGTTTTCTCCCAATCCATACCTCGTATGGTGTTTTGTCCTTATTTCGTTAGGAACTCTATTTAATACATGATTAGACGTTAGCAAAGCCTCCCCCCACCATGCCTTAGGTAAACCCGCAGTGTCTAACATGGTATTCACCAAGTCAGTCAATGTGCGGTTTTTCCTTTCGGCAATCCCATTTGACTCGGGAGATGTAACAGCCCTAACTTAGGGTTTGTATTTCAAATGTAAAATTTTGAGGAGAAATAAAAACTTTTGTTGCCTCTTCAAATCATTTGAAAGTTCCTACATTTTTCCCTAGCAATTTCCATTTTCTAAATTAAACTCTTGTGAATGGAGATTGTTGTCAGCTAATTCTTAGCCTTCAAACTTTGATCATCCTCTGAAATTATTTTTCCTACCATCTTGATCATCCTATCTACCTCCTGAATTATTTCACAATTTTTAGATTTTGTTTGCTATTTCAAACGGACAAGTCAACTCTGTTTGAAATCTGGTCAAACTCCTGGACAGCAGCTTGTGAATTTTTCTAGAACAATGCAGTGCATAAAAGTTCTGGAAAAATTATACAAGGTTGTTCTCTGTCTCTAGTAGCTACCATAAAAATTTCGAAATTTTTGGAGCTCAGAGCTACCTCTAAAATTCCCCAAACCTTCTCTGTCTTTTAAATCAAATTCTAAAGTATCTTTTCCTCGGGCCCGAACCCAACCTCTCGGCTCGAGTCCGACCACGCCACTTGACTCGGTCGCGTCAACTAGCTGCACCGCGTGAGTCCAATCGATCGTGACCGTCCGATGCAAATCGAACGATCCACGTTGCGCGCGCAACCGACTCGTCCGAATGCATACATCAATCTCGACCGCCCATCTCGGATCCAACGGTCGAGCGATTCGGATCGAGTCAAACCACCGGTTCGCACCGTTCGTCGCGGCCGCCGACAGGGCGGTCCCACTGCGAGTTGTTTCGCCACGCCACCGCCATGCTCCAGCGCACCGCCGCCGCGGCTCTCGCCGGCCGCGCCTACATGCGTGCCGCCACCTCACCTCACGGTCTTTTCACCGCCCACCGTCTCACCTCGCCGCCCGCCTCCTCCTACAAAACCCTCCGGGCTTTCCTACCTCGTTGCGTCTTCATTGCCGTTTTTCACCGAGCTCCAGAGCCGTGGAGCGCCGCCGCGACGCCCGAGCGTTCTCGCCGCTCGGTGATCTCCGAGCACGGCAGATCGCGCCACGGCGTGTTCCACATCCTCGGAAGTAAACCCCTCAAGGAATTTCGGTTTCATCGCTTGGAGCTGCGCGTGGCCTTTCTTCTCCAAGTCCGACCAAACCGCTTTTTCCACCGCGCGTCTTCTCCGGTGAGCTCCAGCTCAATTCTTCGCTCGGTGAGCACCACCTGGACTCCACCTTTCTTCTTCACTCACTCACATGTCCTCTCGTTCACCCCAGTCTCCTGTCGCCGTTAACCGCCTTGCGCCGCCGCGGGCTCTCGTCGCCGGGCCACTCCGGTGCCTCTCCGTCGTCGCCGAGCACACCGGTGAGTTCCTGGTAACCCACTGATGCTCATGCGCGCGCTAATTCTCACCTTCTTCTTCTCTGGTGCAGTCGCACCTTGTCACCCTCACTGCCGGCCGCCGTGCTCCGTCGCCGCGCCACCTCAGTGCATCTCCGGCTGCCTCGAGACCACCTACAGTTTCAGTGATCCTCCGGCGACCCATTTTGGCCTTGTTTCACCTCCGCGCCTCCACCGCCGGCGCGGCGAATCCAGTCCGAGCGCCGAGATCCTCTGTTTTTTCGGTTGTGATCCTCTCTGTCTGCTCGGCGGCGGTGGGCCCACTCCTTCAAAACCAATTAGTTAGTCGCTAATCATGCTTATGATTGTTCTTGAGTTCACTCTCATGCATGATCAAAGTTAGTAATTGAGGTTTGAAAGTATTTTAGTGCAAGTTTCTCAGTATCTTTTCTCTCGTTGTCGGTTTTAGCCGTTGTCGAATCAAAATTTGTATCATGCTTGCTATTAGGTTTTGTTAGGCTTGATGTCTCCTTTTTGTTGTGGTGGTTAGCATGAAATCATTTAGTTGGTATCTTTAAGTTTCTAAGCTTCTGTTGCCATGCTTGATCATAGGGATAGTTAGCTGCTCATTTTATTTGCCTCTGTACTTTTGAGTTGTCAGTGTTATGAGATTTGGGTAGTGACCAAATGTTGAAACTTGTTAGCCTTGCAAAATCTAGGTGTGATGCTTAGGGGTATGAATAGCTGAGCATCCTTAGCATCCTATCTTAGGTAGAAGATTTTTGTTTAGCATTTCTTAGTTGGATACTTGGCTAGTTATGCTTTCAATAGCTTCTTGTAGATTTTGTGCTCTCACCTGTCAATAGTGGTTTTAGTATAGCTAGCTGATTTTGATGTGTTAACTTGATGATTAAATAATAGATGTGCATACAATCACCATCAAAGCCTGTCCAAAGTTTAAAGCGTGTTAGAAGTTTGATTTAGAGGTTAACCTAGCAAATGAGTGGATGGGTCTCAGTAGCAATTATTTGTCATTCTTTGTGATAGTCTAGCCTTGGTGTATATTGGTGTTTGTATTTGATGTTTGAGTTTTGCGGTGTTATTCGTTTCTCATTATTTGCTTTGTTCGATCGTTAGGCTTCGATATTTGCGGCAACCCCGAGGACGATCCTCCGCACCATATTGAGCAACGAGAACCGTGCAAGCGCTTGATCATGTTTAATCCCGATATTTTAAAGATTAATATTTTGTTTCAAATTGTATGTATGCATTGCTTAATTTGTGTTAAATTGATTAGTTAAATCCAGTGTTGCATATCCTGTGAGCCAAAATATTGATCTCTACTACCGAGCCTAGGTTATTTGTCGTGATTAGAGGTCATTGGATGATCTCTTGTCACTTAGTAGATACGATTTCAACTTGCTTAGACATGCTTAGCTATCGGAGAATCAAGCGGTTATCGACTTTAGTCGGTAACCTTGATCACACAAAGTTTACTACAACTTTATGTTTCAGCATTTTGCTATGCTTACTTGCAAAACTAAAACCAAAAACAAAAATGATTTAGACGCGCACAATGGTAAGATTGGTGTGATCTATTGGGTGTGATCGAAAGGTGCCCGGTCAATTAAGGACCGAACATCTTGTGAGTTTTTGTTATCCAGCATTTCAAGCGTGCTAACCACACTGAGGGTATGGGACCTCTCTTGACCTAGTACTTTGGCGTGTATTGGTCCCGGTCGCAGGAGGTCGCAGGAGGGACGGAGGTGGGAGCATGGTAGTTGTCCAAAAGCTTTATCCCGAGTGGGTAGTTGTCTTTTCGGCTTTACCATGTAAGCGTATGGTGTTTCTACCCACACGAGCTGCTCGAGGTTGATACACAATATTGGAAACAGTCTCGAGGACTTAGTGTGCGCATACCTTGAAGTGTGCTTTGGCTTAAAGGCTGTCCGAGGTGTGGGTACAGTGGTACACCCTGCAGGTTTTAAAACTATTCAATAGCCTCGCCCTAGGTGATGGACACGCTTGGGTAAGCTTATCGAGAGTTAGACTACAACATTTAAATTAAAACTTGATGGGTGGTACGGATCGGGATTCGTGCTATTGTCGTGGTGACTATTGGGATAGTCACTTCTAGGTTGTTTATCTTTCGCTTTTGTTATTATTATCCTTCTGTTATTTCAATCTTAAAAATGAATTGCAAACTTGCCTTTAAACCGTATACCTTATTGCAAATGAAAATTGGCTTTATGCAAATGAAACATATGACCTCCACCAAATAAGCTTTGCATGTAGTCTATGAGCAGTGCATTTAGTTCACACGTCGGTCTTGCGGGTACAAAGACAATCTTTGTACTCAGTGCTTTGCTTAATGTTTTTGTTGCAGAGGAAGAAGGTGAGCCTCGGGGCCTCACTTCGTGAGTCAGGCTGCCGCCGTGGGTGACGCCTAGGCTTGGCGGTCCTGGCCGATGCCTTGTGGGTTGAAGGCACACTGATTGGCTTTGTTTATAGCCATCTTATGGCACTTTTGCTTCCGCTGTCTTTTTGTTGTTATTTGTGTATCTTGTGGCCTGTCGGCCTATGTCTGTAATATTGTTACTATTTGTTTATCTTCCGCTTGTAGTGTAGTGTTTGGACTCTATGTTTTGAATGGAGTTGATGTCTAATTTTGTACCGGGTGTGTATATCGCTCTAGGAAGTATACATATCTCGAGATCGCTTATTTGATTTGTGATGCTAGGACCGGTGGTTGGTTACATTACAAACCTAATAAACTGGGTCCTCACAAAGTTGGTATCGAGCCATTCTCGACCGTAGTAACTCAAGCATAGCCGCCCTTAGGATATTTTGAAAGTCTTATTTTCAAATTATAAAAGGTTTATGAAAACCTAGGCATTCTCGATTTTATTCCTTACCTATCTTAGTTTTCTACTCTCATCTTACTCTAATTTAAGTTTTGAAACTTGGTTTTCTCTTCACCTTTCAAAAGATAGTTACTACCGTGGAATTAGTTTGGGGAGAACCATGAAGTTTAATCCAACTAAAACTTGTGGGGATAATAGGTAAGATGTAAAGGAGTAGTTATGTGTCCGATTTTTGCTAGTCGAACTTTATCACCTTGTGTTTGTTTCTCTTTGCTGCCATGAATTTTGGCTTTCTTGCTCTTAAATTTGTTGCTAACTTGTCTTAGTAAAACAGATGGTCGGAGAACGCGCGCAATCAAGTGAGCTGGTCATGATGAGGAGCTTCCTCCTCCGACCATGGTCGAGGTTCTCGCCGGTCGAGCGAAACCGCATGGACGCACGCGATCTTGAGGTTATTGCTAGGAATACCTCCACTCGCCGGTGGTGGCGACCACCGCATCGCGGGGACTTGCGAGTTCCTCCGCACACACCGCCGACTTTCTCCCGCCTCGAGGACCTCTCGATGCGGATGATTGGTCGCGCATGGTTGAGCGGAAGCTCAACATAGCTCGATGCGAGCGCAGACAAGGCACTCTTCGCGCCCCACCGCCTGAGGGCGCAAAGACTCTCATGGTGGGAGAACTATTCGCCATGCAGCCCGCGGCCATGTGGTCGCGTGGGAGGAGTTCAGATCGCTTTCGTCGGGCCCACATCCTCGATGGCCTCGATGAAGTCGAAAAGAAAGAATTCCTCGCGCCAAGCAAGGGCGCAAGTCCGTGACGAGTACCTGCACGAGTTCAATCATTTGGCTCGTTATGCTCGGAGAGGTGGCCTCGGATGAGGCTAAGCAGAGAAGTTTATGGATGGTTTGTCCGAGGAACCGCAAGACAAGCTATCTATTGTAGACTTCTCTCGATTTCCGTGCCTTGGTAGATAAGGCCATTGTTCTTTGAGCATAAGGCAAAGGCGTGGCGAGTCCATAGCGCAAATGGAGGCGCACGGTCTACTCACACCACCTCGTTCGTCCTCGGTGGGCGGCACCGATGGCCCGTTCTTTTGCTCCACCGCGCCGAGACCATCTCGCACCAGCTTCGCCCACCGCAGTCGTGAGCCACCACGCGCGCCGCGATCCAAGAAGCAGAGCGGTCTCGCAATCCGGCGGCCGAGGTGATTTGTTTTACGCCACAACAAGGGCCATTATGCGAATGCTCGCCTCGAGTGTTGCGGCAGCCCTCGCCCTAATGGAGGACGCGGAGGGAGCGGTCACCCGCTCACTGTAAGATTATTCGAAGACCCGGAGCGAGCGGCGGTCGAGTGAACCACCTTTCACCGAGGAGGCTCGGAGGCGCGGATGTCGTGATTGGTACACTTCTTGTCAATTCTCGTCCTGCCGCGGTGTTATTTGATTCGAGCATCGCATTCTTTTATTTCAAGATCATTTGCTGCCGCTAGTGGTCTTCACCGTGTTCCTTTGAAGTTCCTTTGCTCATCCGCTCTCCGGGTCGGAAATGAGAGCCGATTTCTGATGTCGGATGTTCCTATCATAGTTGAAGGAGTGAGATTTTTGGCAAATCTCATTCGCTCGCTTCAATGAGTCCGATGTGATTCTTGGCATGGATTGGTTGTCCCAACACTTGGGGCAAATCGATTGCGCCAGAAGATTGTCTATCTTACCAGCCTTCGGGTGAGCAAGTCGGTTTTCGCCACACCTTCGGGCCCGTGTCTATGTGTATTAGAAGCAAAGCCACCTTGCAAATTCAAGATGTTCCCATAGTATCGACTCGAGGATGTCTTTCCAAGACTTGCCCGGATGCCTCCGTTCGAGACACGAGTTTGTCATCGAGTTATCGCCGTCATCGCTCCGATTTCAAGGCGCCAGATCGGATGCCTCCCAATGAGCTAGAAGAATTGAAGAAGCAGCTTGGCGAGCTCCAAGCAAAGGGTTTCATCCGCCCCAGTTCATCTCCTTGGGGTTGTCCGTGATCTTTGTGAAGAAGAAGGACAAGACTTTGCGCATGTGTGTTGATTACCGTCCTCTCAATGAAGTGACGGTGAAAAACAAATATCCTCTCGCCTGCATTGATGATCTTTTGACCGGCTTGTCCGAGCTCGTGTGTTCTCCAAGATTGATCCAGATCGGGCTATCATCAAGTCCGATCGTGGTGAGGATATTCAAGACGGCTTTCACTACTCGTTATGGCTCGCACGAGTACACCGTCATGTCTTTCGGTTTGACCAATGCTCCGGCGTTGTTCATGAACCTTATGAATTCGTATTCATGGAGTATTTGGACAAATTTGTGGTGGTTTTATTGATGACATTCTTATCTATTCCAAGATCAAGCAGAGCATGCCGAGCATCCAAGATTGTTTTGGGCAAGTTATGGAGCATCACCAGATCTAAGTTCAAAGAAATGTGAGTTCGTTGAAGGAAGTGGCATTTTGGGCCATGTTCTTTCATTTGGAGGAATAGTGTAGATCCCAAGAAAGTCGCGATGTTCTATCTTGGGGCCAGCCAAGTCATCCACGATGTGCGGAGTTTTCTTGGTTTAGCGGGCTATTATCGCGCTTTATCGAGAACTTCTCCAAAATCGCAAAGCCGATGACCGAATTGCTTAAGAAGGACAAGAAGTTTGTATGGTCCTCTCGCTTGTGATGAGAGCTTTGTGAGCTCAAACAACGATTGACTTCACTCAGTCCTTACTCTTCCCGATATCCACAAGAGCTTCGATATTTATTGCGATGCCTCTCGTCGGGGCTTGGGTGTGTTCTTATGCAGAAGGCAAGGCGCTTGCCTATGCATCCAGCGCTTGAGACCTCACGAGCTCAACTATCCCACCCATGATTTAGAGCTTGCGCGGTGGTTCATGCACTCAAGATTTGGCGGCATTATTTGATCGGTAATCATTGTGAGGTGTATTCCGATCATAAGAGTTTGAAATACTTATTTACTCGGCAGATCCAACCTCGTGCAAAGGAGATGGCTAGAATTAATTAAAGATTATGACATGGGTATTCAAGATCACCCTGGCAAGGCCAATGTGGTTGCTAATGCACTTAGTCGAAAGGTGTATTGCAATACTTTGTTGATCCAAGAGCAAGAACTCGCGCTTCTTGCGTAATTCCAGTCTCAACTTGGGTTTGGTTGAGCATGGTTCCCTTGTCGCCTTGGTTGTGCAACCAACCTTGGTGGATCGATCAAGGCGCAGAAAGAATCGATGATGGCGTGGGTAAAATCAAGCGTAACATCAAGGATGGTTCACCAAGTGTTTCACGTAAGATGAACACGGTGTTGTATGGTTTGGGGCAATGCTTGTGGTCCCAAAGGTCCCCGAGTTGCGGATTTGATTCGCAGAGGCCCATGATTCGCCTTTATCCATCCATCCCGGGCCACTAAAATGTACCAAGATCTGCGCCGAGATTCTCGTGGACTCGCATGAAGCGCGAGATTGCCGTGTTCGTTGCCGATGCGACGATGTTGTCGCGCGGAAGGCCGAGCATCGGCCAGCAGGTCTTCTTCACCCTTGCCCATACCGGAGTGGAAGTGGGATTCGTTGGTATGGACTTCATCACCGGTCTACCCCGTACTTCTTCGTGGAAGGATGCTATCCGGGTTGTTATCGATCGATTGTGAAGGTAGCACATTTTTCGCAGGTGTGTACCGCCCTCGGCCACGAGAAATTGGCGCACTCTACATATCCCGCATTGTGAGTTTGCATGGTGTGCCACGAACGATTGTGTCGATCGTGGCTCTCTTTTCACTTCTGCTATGGCACGATTTGTGAAGCCATGGAACTCGTCTTTCATTCAAATTTCACCTATCATCCTCGGGATCGATGGTCGACGGAGCGCGTCAACTGTGCTTGAAGACATGCTCCGTGCTTGTGTTCTTTCCTATGGGAAGAATTGGGAGAAGTGCCTACCACTTGCCGAGTTCTCCTACAACAACGAGCTTCGAGCTAGTCTCGTGATGGCACCGCTCGAGGCTTTGTATGGGAGGACTGCAGAACACCATTGAACCTGGTCGAGAGGCGGTGAAAGGCGTTCTTTGGTCCAGTTCCATCAATGAGGCCGAGAGTCAGTGCGCGATTGATTCGTGAGCACTTGCGCGTAGCTCGCCCAGCGTAAGAGCTATGCGGATCGTCGCCGTCGTGAGTGAGTTTCACCAATGACTTTGTGTATCTCAAAGTCTCACCTTTGAAGGGACATCGCTGTTTGGTGTCAAGGGCAATCGACTCCTCGATATGTCGGGCCATATCGCATCATCAAGAAAGTGGAGCCGTTGCATACAAGTTGGAGTTGCGGCTACACTCGAAGGGTGCATGATGTTTTCCATGTGTCACAATTGAAGAAGTGCTCCGTATTCCGCTTGAGGAAACACCATTGGAAAATATCGATGTGCGTGAAGATCTGTCTTATCGTGAGCGCCCGTTCGTATCCTCGAAGAAGCCGAACGCAGAACGAGGAACCGTGTGATCAAGTTCCTCAAAGTTCAGTGGTCGAACCACTCGAGGATGAAGCCACGTGGGAGCGGGAAGATCGCCTCCGAGCAGATTACCCATCATTCTTCTCAAGTGATCGTAATCTCAAGCGAGATTCCTGTAGAGGGGAGATTTGTAACAGCCCTAACTTAGGGTTTGTATTTCAAATGTAAAATTTTGAGGAGAAATAAAACTTTTGTTGCCTCTTCAAATCATTTGAAAGTTCCTACATTTTTCCTAGCAATTTCCATTTTCTAGAATTAAACTCTTGTGAATGGAGATTGTTGTCAGCTAATTCTTAGCCTTCAAACTTTGATCATCCTCTGAAATTATTTTTCCTACCATCTTGATCATCCTATCTACCTCCTGAATTATTTCACAATTTTAGATTTTGTTTGCTATTTCAAACGGACAAGTCAACTCTGCTTGAAATCTGGTCAAACTCCTCGACAGCAGCTTGTGAATTTTTCTAGAACAATGCAGTGCATAAAAAGTTCTGGAAAAATTATACAAGGTTGTTCTCTGTCTCTAGTAGCTACCATAAAATTTCTGAAATTTTTGGAGCTCAGGAGCTACCTCTAAAAATTCCCAAACCTTCTCTGTCTTTTAAATCAAATTCTAAAAGTATCGTTTCTCGGGCCCAACCCAACCTCGCTCGAGTCCGATCACGCCACTTGACTCGGTCGCGTCAACTAGCTGCACCGCGTGAGTCCAATCGATCGTGACCGTCCGATGCAAATCGAACGATCCACGTTGCGCGCAACCGACTGTCCGAATGCATACATCAATCTCGACCGCCCATCTCGCATCCAACGGCCGAGCGATTCGGATCGAGTCAAACCACCGTTCGCACCGCTTTGTCGGCCGGCGTGGCGGTCCCACTCGCAGTTGTTTCCGCCACGCCACTTCGCCATGCTCCGCACGCACCGCCGCTCAAGGCTCGCCGCCGCGCTACATGCGTGTCGCCACCTCACCTCACCGGTCTTTTCACCGCCACCGCCTCACCTCGCCGCCCGCCGCTCCTACAAAACCCTCAAGGCTTTCCTACCTCGCTGTCTTCATTGCCGCTTTTCTCCACCGAGCCCAGAGCCGTGAGCGCGCCGCGACGCCCGAGCGCTCTCGCCGCCCGGTGATCTCCGAGCACGGCAGATCGCGCCACGGCGTGTTCCACATCCTCGGAAGTAAACCCCTCAAGGAATTTCGGTTTCATCGCTTGTGGAGCTGCGCGTGGCCTTTCTTCTCCAAGTCCGGCCGAAACCGCTTTTTCCACCGCGCGTTTTCTCCGGTGAGCTCCAGCTCAATTCTTCGCTCGGTGAGCACCACCGACTCCACCTTTCTTCTTCACTCACTCACATGTCCTCTCGCTCACCCCGCCTCATCGCGCCGTTAACCGCCTTTGCGCTGCGGCTCTCGCCGCCGCCACCCGTGCCTCTCGCTCGCCGCCGAGCACACCGGTGAGTTCTCGTAACCCACCGATGCTCGCGCGCGCGCTAATTCTCACCTTCTTCTTCTCGTGCGCCGCACCTTGTCACCCTCACCGCCGGCCGCCGTGCTCGCCGCGCCACCTCGGTGCATCTCCACGCCTCGTGACCACCTACGCTTGGTGATCCTCCCGCACCCATTTTGGCCTTGGTTTCACTCGCCGCGCCTCCACCGCCGCGATTTAATCCAGTCCAGAGCCGCTCGAGATCCTCGTTTTTTTCGCCAGATCCTCTCGTCTGCATTCGATGGGGCCCACTCCTTCAAAACCAATTAGTTAGCTGCTAATCATGCTTATGATTGTTCTTGAGTTCACTCTCATGCATGATCAAAGTTAGTAATTGAGGTTTGAAAGTATTTTAGTGCAAGTTTCTCTGTATCTTTCTCTGTTGTCGGTTTTAGCCGTTGTTGTCGAATCAAAATTTGTATCATGCTTGCTATTAGGTTTTGTTAGGCTTGATGTCTCCTTTTTGTTGTGGTGGTTAGCATGAAATCATTTAGTTGGTATCTTTAAGTTTCTAAGCTTCTATTGCCATGCTTGATCATAGGGATAGTTAGCTGCTCATTTTATTTGCCTCTGTACTTTTGAGTTGTCAGTGTTATAAGATTTGGGTAGTGACCAAATGTTGAAACTTGTTAGCCTTGCAAAATCTAGGTGTGATGCTTAGGGGTATGAATAGCTGAGCATCCTTAGCATCCTATCTTAGGTAGAAGATTTTTGTTTAGCATTTCTTAGTTGGATACTTGGCTAGTTATGCTTTCAATAGCTTCTTGTAGATTTTGTGCTCTCACCTGTCAATAGTGGTTTTAGTATAGCTAGCTGATTTTGATGTGTTAACTTGATGATTAAATAATAGATGTGCATACAATCACCATCAAAGCCTGTCCAAAGTTTAAAGCGTGTTAGAAGTTTGATTTAGAGGTTAACCTAGCAAATGAGTGGATGGGTCTCTGTAGCAATTATTTGTCATTCTTTGTGATAGTCTAGCCTTGGTGTATATTGGTGTTTGTATTTGATGTTTGAGTTTTGCGGTGTTATTCGCTCATTCATTTGCTTTGTTCGATCGTTAGGCTTCGATATTTATGCAACCCCGAGGACGATCCTCCGCACCATATTGAGCAACAAAGCAACTGTGCAAGCGCTTGATCATGTTTAATCCCAGATTTTAAAGATTAATATTTTGTTTCAAATTGTATGTATGCATTGCTTAATTTGTGTTAAATTGATTAGTTAAACCGTAGTTGCATATCCTGTAGCCAAAATATTGATCTCTACTACCGAGCCTAGGTTATTTGTTGTGATTAGAGGTCGCTGGATGATCTCTTGTCACTTAGTAGATACGATTTCAACTTGCTTAGACATGCTTAGCTATCGGTAGAATCTGGCGGTTATCGACTTTAGTCGGTAACCTTGATCACACAAAGTTTACTACAACTTTATGTTTCAAAGATTTTGCTATGCTTACTTGCAAAACTAAAACCAAAAACAAAATGATTTAGACGCGGGCACAATGGTAAGATTGGTGTGATCTATTGGGTGTGACTGGAAAGGTGCCCGGGTCAATTAAGGACCGAACATCTTGTGAGTTTTTGTTATCCAGGCATTTCGGCGTGCTAACCACACCAGAGGGTATGGGACCTCTCTTGACCTAGTACTTTGGCGTGTATTGGTCCCGGGTCGCAGGAGGTCGCAGGAGGGACGGAGGTGGGAGCATGGTAGTTGTCCGAAAAGCTTTATCCTGAGTGGGTAGTTGTCTTTTCGGCTTTACCATGTAAGCGTATGGTGTTTCTACCCATACGAGCGGCTCGGGGTTGATACACAATATTGGAAACATCTCAGAGGACTTAGTCTGTGCAGCATACCTTCGGAAGTGTGCTTTGGCTTAAAGGCGGTCCGAGGTGTGGGTACAGTGGTACACCCGCAGGTTTTAAAACTATTCGAATAGCCTCGCCCTAGGTGATGGACACGCTGGGTAAGCTTATCGAGAGTTAGACTACAACATTTAAATTAAAACTTGATGGGTGGTACGGATCCGGGATTCGTGCTATTCTTTGTGGTGACTATTGGGATAGTCACTTCTAGGTTGTTTATCTTTCGCTTTTGTTATTATTATCCTTCATGTTATTTCAATCTTAAAAATGAATTGCAAACTTGCCTTTAAACTCGTATTACCTTATTGCAAATGAAAATTGGCTTTATGCAAATGAAACATATGACCTCCACCAAATAAGCCTGCATGTAGTCTATGAACAGGTCTGTTAGTTCACACGTCAGTCTTGCGGGTACAAAGACAATCTTTGTACTCAGGTGCTTTGCTTAATGTTTTTGTTGCAGAGGAAGAAGGTGAGCCTCGGGGCCTCACTTCGTGAGTCAGGCCGCCGCCGTGGGTGACGTCTAGGCTTGGCGGTCCGGTCAGATGCCTTGTGGGTTGAAGGCACACTGATTGGCTTTGTTTATAGCCATCTTATGGCACTTTTGCTTCCGCTGTCTTTTTTGTTGTTATTTGTGTATCTTGTGGCCTGTCGGCCTATGTCTGTAATATTGTTACTATTTGTTTATCTTCCGTTTGTAGTGTAGTGTTTGGACTCTATGTTTTGAATGGAGTTGATGTCTAATTTTGTACCGGGGTGTGTATACTGCTTTCTGGGAAGTATACATATCTCGAGGATCAGTTTATTTGATTTGTGATGCTAGGACCAGGTGGTTGGTTAAGCATTACAAACCTAATAAACTGGGGTCCTCACAGGAGAATAAGGAGGCGTCCTCTCATGTATAATGCCATGTTCCTCACAAAATAAGTCAAATTCGTTTGAGAAATACTCTCCACCACGATCTGACCTAAGTCTTTTTATCTTTCTGTTTAACTGGTTTTCAACTTCTGCCTTATAGATTCTAAAATAGTCTAAAGCCTCGTCTTTCGTTTTCAATAAAATAGTCTAACTGGCTTACGAGGTTGCTTTGATTGCACACAGCTATGGCATTTAGAACCTTTGGTGATGGAAACGTTTGGAATTAAATTCATACTGGAAAGCCGAGACATTAAACCAAAATTAATATGACATAGACGTGAGTGCCAAACGTTAGCCTCATCATCCACACTGCCACAAATATGGTTCACAGTTTTATTGCAGAAATCTGAAAGGGAAAAGCGGAACAAGCCTCCGCACTCATAGCCTTTACCAATAAAATGTCCATGTTTAGACACGACTACTTTATTAGACTCAAATACCAACTTAAGCCCGTCTCTACATAAACGGGAGCCACTAACGAGATTCTTGTCTATAGAAGGGACATGCTGCACGTTCTTCAGCTGCACGATCTTTCCCGAAGTAAACTTCAGATCTACCGTGCCAACACCATGAACAGTAGCATGTGACCCATTCCCCATTAGGACGGAGGAATCCCGGGCGACCTGATAAGAGGAAAACAACGAAATATCAGCACACACATGTACATTAGCTCCTGTATCAATCCACCAATTGGTAGATTGACTAACTGAAAGAACAGTAGGTAAATTACCATACCCAGTCCCATCTCCAGTCTTGCCAATGGTCACGTTGACAGACTTAGAAGTCTGTCCTACAGGTGCCTTCTTTCCTTTGCGTTGTGGGCACTTCTTGGCCATGTGACCAGGCTCACCGCACACAAAGCAAGTTCTATCATCCTGATTGTTCTTCTTCTTCTTCTTCTTCTTCTTCTTGAAGTTGGTTGTCTGTTGGACTTTGACAAATTTCCCTTTGTTCTTGCTTGAGGGTTTCTGTACCACATTGGCATTGGACTGCCCTCCATCACCCTTAGACACAGCGTCCTTTTCCCGAGCTTTCTCCTCAATTTCAAGAGATCCAATCAGACTCTCAACAGAGTGCTCTTGTCTCTTGTGTTTGAGTGCTGTTCCGAAATTCCTCCATGAAGAAGGTAATTTCGCAATAATACATCCAGCCACAAACTTGTCGGGTAAGGCACACTTCAGGAGTTCGAGTTCCTTGCCAATGGACTGTATCTCATGAGCCTGATCTACTACAGAACGGTTATTAACCATCTTGTAGTCATGAAATTGATCCATGACATACATGTCATTCTTGGCATCGATAGCACCGTATTTGGAATTCAAGTGCATCCCATAACTCCTTTGCGTCTGTCATGTGCATATACACCTCGCATGACGATCAAGAAGAACACTAAGAATGCATCCAACAAAGAGAGTAGTGGCGATCTCGAATTCTTTTCGCCAAAGATCAAGAATACCTTCAGCTTGCCATTACTAACCTGAATACATTCATAGCAAGAAGCCACGAGTGACCCTAGTCCGCCATCTCTTAAAGTGCACACCGAGAACTTCTCCGGCCTCGATGCATCGGCAAATCCAGCCATAGTAAGACCACGATTGCCTAAAATAAGGTTTTGGATTGTTAAATATATAAGCACATGTAGGTTCAATTTATTCCATAAATTAATCATGACATCATGCACGCAAAATAACATAACCATCACAGCATAATGAGATCTAGTCAAGTCAACCAGAAAAGAACATGAACAGATCTAAAGCAGAGAACATGACCGTTACGCATCGATGATTCTGCTCGATCGGTTTGTCGATGGTGACACTGCAGTACGGTGTGGATGACACGGCCGATGACGATTCGCGGCCGGCGCCGAGGAAGACGAGCGAGCTACGAGAAGCGCCGCAGAGCGCTTCCCAAAACCTTATTCGCCCTCCCGTGCAGAACTTGGCGGCGGTTCGGAGACTCGCTCTCCCGAACGGCGGTGCACGCCGCGAACGGACGGAGTAGACTACGTGGGACAGCGCGAATACAATGGAAGAGGCGAAAACCCTAGAGTGATAAAGGCGTCTGCACGTTCTCCATAACTCAGAATCAAACGGATTAGTCTCGTAATCGTGCTCGCACGTTCTCCATAACTCAGAATCGATCCGGATTCACCGCCACACAAAACAAAGAAAAGATAAAAACGCAAAGAAAGCCGCGTCAGCAAGCACTGACGCCGATTTTGGCGGACCATTCACGCAGTGCCGTGGCGCGCGCCACGCGCCCGCCCGCCCGCGAGGCGAGGCGAGGCGAGCGCGCGCGTGTGTGTTCCTCTAGTTCTCTCCCACACATGCCTCAAGTGGCTAGGAGTGCACCATCCCTTTTAAGGTGGTCTTCCTCTCCTAGAACTAGCAATATGGTACTAAAGTTCACATGTAACCTTCCTTTGCATGAGTGGGCCTTTGAGATTTAATTTAGGAATTATTCTTCTTGTATAGGCTTGGCCCACATAATCCAACAGAACTCACTACAGAATCTGCTTGACAATGATAGTCACCTCCCACCTAAACTGATTTGGGCTCTTCTGGAAAGAATTGCACATATAATTAAATGCATTATGGAAACATTATCAAAATAACCAAATGGATGGGCGGCTCGGGGAAGGAGGAGGAGGCTGGCGGCGGCGGCGTCGGGGGAAGAGGGGTGGCTCGGGGCCGGCAGCAGCGGCTGCGTCGGGGGAGCAGCTGCCGTGTCGGGGAGGAGGAGAAGGGGATTGTGGTTGGATAAGCAGTAAATAACAAACCTCAATGAAGTAAAACATTGTAATATGCAAAATACTTGCCAACAAGAGAAAGAGTCGGTAATATTTACACGACATTTTTATTGTAAGAGAGCACATACAGAACAATAAAATAAATTCACTCCATGAGACATTTTTTTTGTTTGCCATCAAACACAGCAACTGTGGCTGGATACCCAATAAAACAAAATTCTTAATGCAGCAAAACTTTGCCATACACACAATAATTCTCAACAAACAATTCAAGCATTAGTAATATTAGACATATTTTTTGTCTACCACCAAAGAAAGTAATCGCGGCTAGATACCTAGTAAAAGACAATTGCCAATGCAGTAAAACTTTACCATACGCATTGTAATTTCCAACAAACTAGCGTCAGTAATATTACGTGCCCTTTACAGTAATAGAGCCCATACAGAATAGTAAAATAACTTATGCAAGTACAGTGTCCAGTGTCCGGCACGGCAGTAAATGACTGGGGTAAATTGCATGGAGTCGGCACAGGAGACGACCGAGGTGTGATGGAGGCAAATATGCACAACATGGGCGATGGGGGATTGATTTTTATCCCCGGTTGGTTGTCTCCCGTATCATTTTACTGTCGATTCCGTACGACACGATCGAAGAAGGGTGTAGGGGCGGTGTGCGGGTTTACGGGTGGTTGTGCGGTGGCGTGCCCGAGATCTCACACGGGTGGGTCTTGGTTTGGCACATGGCGGGTGATGTCTAACATATCCCACATAATTTATGCTATTTTCTATATGTTTACAACCGGTAAAACATTTAGTGATGTCTCACATATCCCACATAATTTATGCAAAATTTTATATGTTTACAGCTAGTAAAACATTTTAAATGCATGAAATGAGTACGCAATAGTAAATATTAATTTTATCTATTCAGTAGATAATTTTTTTTACATTTCCCAGATTTTTCATAGCATTTTTGGGATTTTCTGATAATTTTTAAGGTCTGGGAACAATTTTCAGAATTACTAAACCCATTAATTAATTTCCCAAAACGCACAATACCATAGAAAAATAAACCATAAAAATATGATGCTTCTAAGGTGTACTAGGTTTAAGGTTTCACAATTTAAAGAAACCCACATACCTTAGAAATTCAGTTTCTAGGAATAATTTAAGGTGGTTGCATAAGACTAAATAATATTAAAATAAATAACGATAAGCCGAGAATCTAGGTTATAAAATAACCATAGAACATATTGATTCATCGCAAAAATCATATTCCTGAAGGGTTATTCTGCAAGAATAGATGAAAATATGAAATCCACTGTAATTTCCCAAAAACTCCAGGGGGTTTTTCGCAAAATTTTCTTATAAAAAACATCCTCATAATTTTCAGACTTATGAGGGCCTTTCCATAAAAATTTTGGGATTTGATTTTTTTTTTACCTTTCCCTTTTTTGTTTTGAAAAAAAGGGTTCGTGGGATGGACCGGCCCATTGCGCCGCCCAGCCTGCTAGTAGTAGACAAAAAGTGGGGCGCTAGGGTTTCCACCCTAACGTCTCTGCTGGTGGCAGCTGGCACAAAGGCGTAGGTGCAGGCGTGGAGTACGACGACGGTAGGTGCACGGGCAGGTGACGGTTGCTAGTGTGGGCGGCGCGCAGGCTGCCTGGGTGACGCCTGACGAGCGTGGGCAGCGAGCGGCGGTCGCGCGGGTGGTCAAAGCGGTGTGTAGCGGGTGTGTTGGCGGCCAAAACGGCACGTGGCGGACCCTGGCGGGGCAGCGCCCGGCGGACGCGGGCGACGCGCGGCGGGTGGCCAATGGTGCGCACGACGCGGCAAGAGACGACCTCGGGCGCTCGTGGCGCTACACAGCACGGGGCCGCGAGGTACAGTGTTGGGCCGGCATCTGATGCGATTTTTTCTAGTTTGAACAGTAATTCTTAAGAACTATTAACAGTGCTCATATGAAAAGAGATCGGTGATTCGTGTTGATAACGTGTTGAGATTTTAGTAGTCGTCACGTTGCTGACTTGTAGATCAATCTATACATATGCAATCACATGAACACAATAGAAGCAGAATGAACATAAATGTATAGAGAAGACTACTGAAATCATATTTATTTATCTGTCTGTCTCTTATATATAGAGGTTCTCATATTTATATCCCATAAAGATGAAAGCGCTCCGAAACCGGTTTATTCTTTGGCCAGACCATTAGATAGATTTCGTAACAGGGAGTACCGTAACTGACGAGACAGGGCGGGGAGGCGTCATTAGTCGGTGGGTTGCAGTCACACGTGGTAGCAAGGGGCCCATGTGGATCTCGAGGGCGGCGAGCACGGAGCGGCCTTGCGCCGGGGCCGGCTGGGCCGGCGTTGTTCGTCGCTGGTAGGCCGCGCGGGCACGAGGCCGTGCCTGTCGCTTGGTTATGTCGTCAGGGTCCGTTGTGCGCCGGTTTGTGTTGTGCCGTAACATGAACAAGTGACCTACCTACTGTTACCAAAATACCACCTGCGGACTGTGGTTGTGCGTCGGGCAGAGTGGTAAAAGCCTTCAATCATCGTTGCTTCTGCTTCAGGTTATCGAGCCACACCGGGACGGCTGGATAGCACACCTTACGGAAAACAGGCAGAGCGCGGACATGCGTTGTTTCTCTAAGGCTGCTCCTAATGCTCTACTTTGTCAAATATCTTAAGACTACCACATAACTAAAAGTATGATGTGGCATTGCAATTAAGAAAGAGAGAAAGCAGACTATTATCTTATTTTGATACCACTCATACGCAGTGTCCTAAGTAGAAATACTAGTAAAGACTCTATATCAAACGCTTAAGATACAACACTTTAGGATACCGTACATTGAGAAGGTGGTATCTAAATACCTTTCATGCAATAAGAAATTGTAGTAAGAAACCACCCACTACTAGGAGCAGCCTAATAAAACGAATTCAGTGTTTGCTGAACATTGCAGAAAACAATTGCGTGGTAGAAACCTTCTGCCACCTGCAGCCACCTCACACGGCAAGCAGCGCTTTCACCGCCTCGTCCCACCACCTCCACTCCCCTGCCAGCGTCGCCTCCCCAAACTCCAGTTAGATCTCGGTGGTTTCGAATCCTAACCCCTGTCCCAGGCGCCGTCAGAGGAGCTCGCGATGAGGTGATAGCACGTTTCGACAAAAGAGCAATTATAGGTGCTAAATTATCTTAGGAAAAAAAAACAGTCAACATGGTGAATATAGGCGTGGCACGTTTGGTGGCCCAACCTAGGGTCCGGAAGAGGCCTACGAGATGCAAAAGAGCCCCTCTAGTGTGTCCCAAAAATAATGGGTGTGGGATGGGGGTGGGGGTGGGGGTGGTGGTGTTTAGGAGCCACTGCTGCATATTAAGGGTTTTTTTTTAAGGAATCCTCATCGTTCCATTATACCAAGGCGGCAGCAGAATCGCTCGCTATAGCTGGAATTACAACTGCTGGGGTTGAATCCAGCCAAAACATGGAAACGCTCGGATCCATCGCAGCACCAAAACCAGACAACACATTGTTGACAAAATTGTTGTTTTAGCAAATATTTCAGATTAATTCCAGATTTAATTATGAATAGAAAAACATAATTCCAGTACCAATAGTAAAGCATGAGCAACAAATAAAAGAATATTAACTGATATAAACTACTCAAGTCTTCTATACAGGAATTCATGCAATAGGTAAGTAACCAATGAAACAAATCAATTAGCATAATGCTCAAATTGATGTTTGATTAGTTTTGCTCTCAGGTGTCGGACTGCTCAAGCATGAAGAATGACAATTTCTAAGTAGTATGCTAGGTTTTGAACTCTATACCATTTGGATCAATTTACAACTAGCAATTTAATAACACAATTAATTGCCATAACAGAAGTAATCAAAACAATATACTAAAATTAACAAAAGTATTAAAGATAATGGCAGCAACTAGCTAAAAGCCTAGTTTATGACTCTAAATTGTCAAACCAACCACAATTAGGCCAAATTATCCTCACTGGGCAATTTAACAATCCCACAATCTATTATGCAAAGTCACCAAATGCTAGTGCTACTAAGAATCAATAGATATAACCTGTCAATACACTAGCATGGCACAGTGTAACATCCCAAAATCTATATTTTGGGAATGCTTAATAGAAATGCATTGGGAAAAAAAATACTTTGATCATTTTGCATATGAAAATCTACCCATGTTTCAAATTTGAATTTTTGTTTAAAAGCAAATCATGAAATACAAACAAACACGCACTTAAAAGAAATTAGATAAAACAAAATAAAAATAATAGGTGAGAGAATTATCTTGGACATAATCTCCCAGAAAAAATTTATTAAACGACTTATGTGAAACTTTGTTAAGAATAACAAATACAAATACATAAAAACATAAAATTTTAAGAATTTTAGAGAAAATCACAGAAGAGATAAACTCTTGATAAATTTACCAAAGAAACTACATTAAGTCAAGCACTCTCATAAAAAGTTTCATAAAATTTCGAGGTCGTTTGCTCAGTACAAAAATTTGTTAAATAATTCAGCTTTAAATCCAAAACCCTAACCTAATTCCTCCTCTCTCTCTCGCTGATAGTGGGCCCCACGGGTAGGGACCTTTGTTCGCCTCACGCTCACCCTCGCCAGCGTACACTCGCGAGCTCACCACCGTGCACCCACCATTTTGGACCGCGCCGCCCACCGTTTTTCCGCCGTCCAACCAACCCCATCACCTCTGCTCGCCCATGCCTGCCCTATTCCTCGCCAACCCTGCCCGCTTCTTGTCCCCACTTCTGAGAGCTTTGCCGCCTTTCCCGTAGGCACACCTACTCTCTCACACAATTCCTCTGCCCATCAGTCTATAAGAAGGATGCCCGAGCCTTCTCTCCCTTTCCTAACCATTCTCCACCTTCTCCCCTCCTCCACTGAGCTTGAGCACGAGTAGAGCTCGAGCTCTACTTCGACTGTCGTGCCACCACCACCATTCCCACCGCCCGAAGGGTTTTTCTTCATGCTATCTACGTCATCTCATGTTCCAGAGAACAAGAAGCCTTTCCCCTCACTTGATTTCCTCTTTGGTCCACAGGAACACGCCCGAGCCTGCTTCTTCCCCATCTTCGGCCATTTTCCCTGCCATAGTCGTCACTAGAGCTACACCACACCTTGGACCGATTGGCTGCACCAAGAGCATCCCTAGGACATCCTCAAGCTTCCTCAAGCCTTCCCAAGCATCCCCATCATCTCCAGTGACCTCCCCATGTGAAGCACCTCGCCGCCGCCTCGGTTCCACGTCGTCGGCCATCTCCAAACCCCTCTTTGCTTCCGATGATCCCCTAGTGACTTTTGTAGTTGCTCAAGTGCATGCTAGATAGCCAAGGGCATCACTGGTTTTGTTGTTAGCTTGGAGCCCGGAGCTCCTCCGCCACTGAACCTCGTCGCGTTGCCGCGTTGGGATACCTCGGTCCTCGCCGCCAGCACCATCAGGTGCGCAAGCTCGAAGGGAACCCATTTTGGGTTTTCCCCAACACCATTGTGCGCCACCACGCCAGTGACAAGTGCGGCCATGAATGCCCGAGCGTTTCTCTAAGCTATCCGAAACTGACATGCACTGTAGCAATACCATTAAGGACTAAATCTTGGTCGTTAAGACAAATTAGCGCATTAATGATTGGTTGGTCAATGCTTGAGTTACTGACATGTAGGATCAAGCCAAAAGATTAAAGAAAATCTAATTTGAAATGTTATTCTAAATGAGTCACTAACACACGGGTCCCACCGCTTAAGTGCACAGTGAACATCTCGGTGAACCCGTGCACTATGCGCATGGACCCTCAGTCTACGCACTATTCCCCTAAACCAAGCCACTTACAAATGGACACCACTTGTCGGACTAAAGAAAATCAGAAGAAAATAGAAAGTACACTTTTAGTTTCGAGGAAATACGCTTCTCTGTTTGGAAGGCGTAAACTTCAGTGAGTCTGAGGATAATACGTTTTCCTTACTTGAAAGCATAAACCTCAATAGAACATATGCGACAATATGTTTTCTCTGCTAGAAAATGTAAAATTCGGAAAATGCGCCATCGACGTCATCTTTTTATTTTTCCAGGATTTTTCAAACCGAGCCAATTTGAAACTATAATAACTTTTGCATACAAACTCCAAATTGAATGATTTTTATCTCTAAATTCATATAAAATCATGCTCTACTAGAATATGCAAAAAAAATTGAATTCAGTTACGATTGAATTTATTTGTGTTATTTAATTTGTTTGTGGCTCTTTTTGAATTAGACGTTGATTGCTCAAGCGATTATTTCAACAACCAACCATGCACATATTCAAAACAACAAGAGCAAGGCAAGCACCTCCTTTGATCATGTTGATCCCACTATTTTACTTACTGTACTGTGTTTTGCAAAATCCTATTATGCATGTTTGTATGTTTGTATAAAAATGCTATGTTTGGTAAGTCGGCAGTTGTAAATCCTATTCGATGCATATATCTCCTTGAAAATTTGATGTCTTACTGTTGTAGCTGTTAGGTTATAGGTTAGACAATATATAATATCATTTGGGAGTTTTTAAGTGCGGTTATCGCACAACTGCTTATTAGAGCGATAGATTTTTCTATAAAAATTATAAAAGGACAATATGATAAATATGAATTTGAGAGATTTATGAAAAATATCTAGATGGGTGTACCTCTATTATTTTGTATAAAAAATGCAAAACCTAGTTTTGGACGCGAGCAAGTTATATTATTTTCTAAGAAGAGTGAAGGGTTTACCACACTAATAGATAGGGAGAGATTCTCGCCCGTGGTCAATTAAGGACCGGACGCCAACAACTCCAATCTAAGACCTAACTTACAACCATATGTGTTGGTATGGGATGGCCTTAGCTAATTAAGTCAATGAAAACTAGCATTGCATGTTGGTAGGCTGTAGAGTGCGAACATGACCGAATAGGCATGTTCAAAGGGGCTCCTTTCACCATGGTATTGGGCACAAAGCTTGCCGACACAATTGCAAATGCCTTACTCGACAGGGGGTACCCGGGTGAAGTGAGGATAAACATTCGTCGGGCTAATGCAAGGTTAGGACTAGATGATGTAAAGGCCTCGACGTGTGTTCTAGGCTGGTTACCTATTGTAACACCCTAGCTATCCAGAAGCCAAAATGTTACCTAAAGACTCTAACATACAACCATAATCATGAGGATTGAAGCAATACTCCAAGTTATAACGAATGAAAGATAAATATCTCATAAGGCACACTCGCACAAATATAATCTGAACTTAAGCAAGACAAGTATCACATCAGAGAATAAACATCCAAACCAAATAGAACACATCATCTGCATGACACCTTATTTATTACAGTTTAACTCTAAACAAATAAAGGAATTCAACCAAGTTCTATTATTAAAATTGGAGTATGGTGGTGAGTGTTTAGTGCATGTCTACTCCCTCCCGCTAGAATCATCATCAATGGCCACCTAAAACAAAACAACAAACAAGAGTGAGTCCGAGACTCAGCAAGTACAATGATTACAAGAACATACTTCATGTATAGTGTGAGGACCCGGAATATTTAACTAGTAACACTTAACCTCCAATTGGTTCTAGCATTACTAATTAAACATTCTAAGCCTCGATGGGCATATGTTTCCCAGAATTGCAACATATGCACATCATCACAAAATTACACATCATTTCCATACAACATACATTACTAAGTCCAACAACGACATACATAAAGTAAAGTTATTACAAAAGAGAGCCGACCGGCCAAATAGAACAATAAACAAGAATGACAGCGGAAGCAAAAGTGCCATAAGATGGCTAGAACAAAAGTCGACCGGTTAGCCATACAACCCACAAGGCAACCGACCGGGCCGCCAAGCTAGTCGCCCCGCAAGCTACCACAACACAGCTCACAAAAGTGAGGCCCCTCAGGCTCACCTTCTTCCTCTGCAACAGAACAATTAAGCATAGCATCTGAGTACAAAGATTGTCTTTGTACCCGCAAGACTGACGTGTGGAATAGCAGACCTATTCATAAACTACATGCAAGCTTATTTAGGTGGAGGTTGTATGTCTCATTTTGCATGAAGCCAACTTTATTTGCAATAATGTAATATATTTCAAAAGCAAGTTTGCAAATCTGTTTTGTTATCAAAGTAATGAGTAAGTAAAGATACATACAAGTAACCACTGGAAGTGACTATCCCAATAGCCACCACAACATAGCACGAATCCCGATTCGTACCACCCATCAAGTTTTAATTAAAAGGTTGTAGTCTAACTCTTGAAAGACCTTGCCAAGCGTGTCCATAACCTAGGACGAGGCTATTCGAATAGTTTTAACCTGCGCAGGTGTACCAATGTACCCACACTTCTGCACCGCCTTCAAGCCACAAGCACACTACCGAAGGTATGCCGGCCCGGCTAAGTCCTACGAGACATTTCCAATCTTGTGTATTAACTACGAGCCGCTCGTATGGGTAGAAACACCATACGCTTACATTGCAAGCCGAAAGACAACAAATCCCATCACGGGTGAAGTCTTTCGGACACTACAATGCTCCCAACACCATCCCTCCTGCGACTCCCTGCGACTCGGAGCCAATACACGCCAAAGTACTAAGTCAAGAGAGGTCCCATACCCTCTAATGTGGTTAGCACGCTAAAATGCTTGGTTTAGTGTAACAAGATGTTCGGTCCTTGTTGACCCGGGCACCATTCCAGTCACACCCAAGAATCACACCATCATACCATTGTGCCCAAGTCTAAATCATTTTGTTTTCAGTTTTAGTTTTCATAAGTAGACATAGCACAAGGTGGAAATCATAAATCGTAATAAGTTTTGTGTGATCAAGGTTATCGACAAGTCGATAACCGCCCATTTCTACCGAAACTAAGCATGGCTAAGCAATTAATTCGCAACTACTAAGTGACAAGAGCCCATCCATGAACTCTAAATCACAGCAAGTAACCTAGGCTCATGGTAGTAGAGGATAATCATTTGCTAAGGAAATGCATCTACTAGGCCAACTATTAAAACAAAGTAGCAATGCATACATAGAATTTGTAATCAACATAAATACTTAAAATACTGGGATTAACATGATCAAACTGCTTGCCTTCTTGCTGTTGCTCAAACTGTTGTGGAGGGTCGTTCTCGGGGTTACCGCAAATGTCGAATCCTAAGCGAAAGGCAAAAAGAACCAAGAACAACCAATAAGACGAGCCACAACTAAACAAACGAGCAAACAAAAATTATCCAAATACGACGAAACTTATACACAAGGTGAAATACGAATATACCAAGACATAGAAACTGGAAAAACCTAATTTGGATTGGTGGTGCAAAAGATATTACCTAAAAACACATTTTCGGCCATAATTAGCACTGTAGCAAAAATATTTTCTAGAAAGATTTTGAAGCTGAAATTTTTATGGTAGCTACCTACTGGTATAGAGGTACGCCATATAAAATTTCAGGTCATTTGGAGTTGATATGATTTAGTTATGATTTTTCTAAGGTGCAAAACTAACATAATGCACTTTCCAGAAATATAAACTTGTGCAAAAACCCATTTCACATTATAGTATGATAACAGAAGGATTTCCTAACATCAAATTTCTATTTTTAGGATTTACAGTGAATTACTGGTGTCTATTACATCATTAAATGAATTTTTAATTGCTACTAATAAGGTTAAATTTATCAACATATTTTTCTGGTGCTGATTTAGGCCTACCACCATTTTTAGATTAAAGTTTAGTTAATAACAAATTTATCAAAGTTAAAATTATTCAATTAGAGATATTCGAGAAAAGATATGCATTTTCCAAGTTTTAATACAATTCTGGAATATATAAAAATAGCGAAACAAGCTATTAAAGATTACAGAATTTTCTACTCTGAACATAGCTAAAAGCATTTTTATATTAAACTTTAGTGAAATACAAATTTATTGCAGTTGGTTTCGTGTAAAAAGGATTTATCTTGAATTAGTTATGAATTTCTAAAGTTTTGAGGCAATTTTCAGTTGATAAAATAATTACTTACGTAAATAAAAACCAACCCAACCGACAATAACGACGTGGACGTCGTGGGCGTCGATGCGAAATCCAACGAGCCACACGACGGAACGGAAAGCGGCGCGCGCGCGATTCATAACGAAACCCACCGTTGGATCAAGGATCCAACGGCTCACGAGGAAGCATGCAACCGGAGGGTGCGATTACCTCGACGAACCACGCATCGGATCTAAAGATGAGCGGCTCGTAACCCAAACCTAACCGGAAGGTCCGATTGCACACATGATCTCACCGCAGATCACGAGATGGACGGTCCAGATGATGATGGAACCGGATGGTCCGAATGCATACAAGATCTGGGCCGCAGATCGTGAAATGGACGGCGGTCCAAGATCGAAATGCAACCAGAGTCTTGACACGGGGCCGCATGTCGGTGGATCGAGAGTCACACATGCGAGGTTTAACACACGTGCACAAGGCGCGTGGTCCCACTGTCGCTGACTTAGGGAGGTTTTAGGACAGCTAATTAATTACTAATGACCAATGATTAGTGATGATTAGCAATTAATGTGTCCTAAAGATTTTGAAGCAGGCGATTTAGGACAGAGGGCCCACACGTCGCTGAGACATTAGGCGATTAAGACACCATTAATACTTCTAATGATTGGGTATTAACTGTGTCCTAATTAGATGACGACAACGGGAGCTACGGACGGCAAAGTCCCGAGTGGCTACCACGGCTTGTCGCCGGCGACTCCGATCGCGGCGGCGCCACAAACTATCAAAATGGGTTCGCAATAGTGTTGCGGTCCCAATGATGATGACCTCGCCGCGGTGGAGGTCTAGAACGCCACGAGCCGGAAAACAAGATGGAGCCATTTTCGGTAAAACATGAAAATAGCAAAATGCTCATTGCAGTCAGGAAAGCGAGTGCCATGACTTCTAGGGACTATATAGAAGCTACCTTAACCGAGAGGAGCTCCAAAGATGGCCGGGAAGACTTGAACACGATGAAGTCCACCGAGCCAAGAAGATGAAGTGGAAGATGAGGTTCTGAGCAAAATGAGTGGAACCAAATCATCACCACAGCTTCATTATAGCTCAAAGAGGCTCCAAAAGCAAATAATTGCAAAACGAACCACTTACCGGAGCTGGAGAAGAAAGGGGGTGAAACCAACCGAAAATCTCCAAACTTAAAATTGAGCGATTCATGTGAATGCAACCCAAAATCAAGTTAGGGGAAATACAAAGGAGGTTGAGGAGCTCAAAAGGGTGCAAGAAATGTTGAAGATAAACCACTGGACACCAAGGCCGCCATGGAGCTCTACGGCCAACAATGGTGCTTTGAGGGTGTGAGGTGGTTTAGCCGCTCAAACACTAAGAAGAGCAAAGTGTGGTGTAACGGAACACCAGGAGGACCTAGAGGGGCAATATATAGGGAAGGGATTAGGGTTTCGAGCAAGAACCCGGGTCCATGGTGGGCTCGGTTCATGCTCCGGTTGTAGACCAAGAAAAGATGGGAGCAGCTGAGACTCGGGACAACGGAGGAGAAAGCCTGGTGCGCATTAAATGCCCCGCAGAGAGACGTTGCCGAAAGCAAACTTGAAGTGACACATCAAAGCCGCCCGCGCTCTCTCTTTCTCTCTGCCATGAACGCACGCGCGCACGGAGAAGCAGAGAAGGAAGAAGAACAGAAAAGCGAACGGTGACCGTTGGATTGGAAATGGACGGCTGCGATTTTAAAAGAGCTCGCCGGACAGTCCGATTGCCTACGGAAATCTAGACGGTTGGATTGAGATCCAACGGTCCCAATTGATTAATGCAGCCGGATGGTCCGAATGCTCACATGAACGTGGGCCGAGCGATTTGAATCCAACGGCTGATATCGCACGCGCGTTTTAAAACGCGACTCGGTGCAGTTAGGTGGTTCAACCAAGTCAAGTGGCTCGGACTCGAGCCCGACTCGAACCCAAGGAACAGTGAATCAGCTTTAGGTTTTAAATTAAAGCTGAGACTTTTGAGGATTTATTTGGGGTAGCAAAATAGCTCCAAAAATTCTGAAATTTTTACAGGAGCTTGCTGACCGAGACATTGACCTTGTGAAAAATTTTCAGAGGTTTTTATGCATCGTATTTTTCTCCAAAAATTCTACAAGGTACTGGTTTTAGGTTTGGTGAGAGTCAAACAGTTTGATCGCCCTCTAAAATATTCAAACAATTTCTAAAAATTGTGAAATTTTTCAGAGGGGTCACATACCATCCCAAGAACTTAGGAAAAATATTTCCAGAGGATGATCAAAATAGTTGATAAGAATGTTTTTGAAGGAACAAGATTGGATCAAAAGACTTGTGACTTGCATTTCCATAACCTTTTGTACAATACTTGTTCAGTACACAAAGGAAATACATGATGTAAGAAAAAGTTTTAATTTCTACTGATTTTCTTACATTTGAAACACAAGCCCAAAATTGGGATGTTACAACTCTCCCCCCCTTACAAGAATCTCGACCCGAGATTCCGTTTACTCGGAGAAGAAAGAAGGAAAATCTGCACGAAGACGATCTTCTCGCTCCCAAGTTGCCTCATCTTCAGAATGGTTTGACCACTGAACCTTAAGGAACTTGATGACACGGTTCCTTGTTCTCCGTTCGATTCTCAAGAATGCGAACAGGATGCTCGCGGTAGGTCAAATTCTCCCGCACATCGAGAGTTTCCAACGGAGTTTCCTCGATTGGGACACGAGGCACTTCTTCAGTGTGAAACATGGAACACATCATGCACACCCTCAAGTGCATTGGTAGCTCCAATCAGATGCAATCGCTCCAACTCTCTCGATGATACGGTAAGGCCCAACATATCGAGGAGCCAACTTGCCCTTGATGCCAAAACGCGATGGCCCTTCAAGGGTGAGACCTTGAGATACAAAGTCATCGGGCTCAAAGCTCAACTCACGGCGACGACGACCGCATAGCTCTTTGTGCGGATGGGCGTGCGCAGCGATCACGAATGAGTGGACTTGCCTCGGCCTCATTAATCGAGTCGGGCCAAAGAAAGGTCTTTCACCGGTCTCGCACCAGTTCAACGGGTTCTACACTTTCTCCGTATAAGGCCTCAAATGGTGCCATGCCGAGACCGGCTTGAAACCGTTGTTGTAAGAAAACTCGCGAAGGGCAAGCACTTCTCCCAATGCTTCCCATAGGAAAGGACACAAGCTCAAAGATGTCCTCCAAAACTTGGTTGACCCTCTCGGTCTGACCAACTGTTTGGGGGTGATATGCTGTGCTGAAAGAAAGGCGAGTTCCCATAGCCTCTTGCAAGCTATGCCAGAACCGGGAAGTGAAGATGGAGCCACAATCGAAACGATCGTCTTCGACACCCCATGCAAGCTCACGATCTGGCGACATAGAGCTCCGCTAGGTGATCGGACGAATCTTGGTTTCGACTGTAGAAAATGTGCCACTTTAGTTGACACAGAGAAACTTACCAAGTCCAGATAAAATAAGGATTGGCAGACTGAGAGGTCTTTCTAGATCCTAAGGTTGATGGAGCAAGGTTGTTGTTAGCTGGTGGAGCGATTTGTCTGGTCAATTCCGCCAACAACGGGATCTCAGCTTGCTAACTAGCTATGCAGAGTCATCCCTCCGCAACTAGCTTTTTAAAGGAACCAAGGCCATTCTCAGTTGGTGGAGCAATTTGTCTGGTTACTCCACTAACGAACGAGACCTCGGCTTGATAACTAGCTATACAGAGTCATCCCTCCGCAGCCAGCTTCTTAGATGGACTATGGCCATTTAGGCCACAGAAGTAAACTTAAGTTGTGACGACAACGATCCGCGTAGCCCTTCTGTCTGGTTGAGCTGCGCGAAATCGATCTCAACTTAACTGAAGTTGGTTGTTCCGATCTTATCATTTTGCTTGATTTGGTTCACTCTAGCATTCGACTGCTGAGCAAACTTGATCTGATGCGCCAGGGTTGGTTGCACAACCAAGGCGGCAATAGACCCGTGCTCAACCACACCCGAGTTGAGACAATAAAAGTCTTCAAGGAGGGTAGGCTGCAGTTCCTGGAGCAACAATGCATTGCAAAACACCTCTCGACTAATTGCACCGGCAGCAACATTAGTCTTGCTCGGATGGTAATGAATCCCCATGTCGTAGTCTTTGACGGCCAAGATTGATCCAACAAGAGTCCAATGGCTCGGATTAGATCAAGGAGGTCTCATATGGTATAAAGAGGTTCAAACGCTGGTCTTCGCGAGTTTGCAGGACTCGGTACCATCACACCTCCGGTAGCACCGGTGTTACATGGCGGTAAGGGATTCCCAGAACCTATGATCTTAAGAGTTTGTTTCTCTCATGAAGCGGTGTGACCACGAATTGATCGAAGGTAATACCGCATAGTGGTAATACCTAGTTGACGCGGTATGGATATTCCAGAGAAAGGGGCATCGAAAGAGAGTTCTAGAGAAGACAAAATGAAGGAGGCTGGTAGTTCCAACCCACTCAACACAAAGAAATTCCAAATTTGATCATTGAAGTTTGTTTTAGTCATTTAGGACTCTTTCGAAACTTAGGTTAAGTTTTGAACTCTCATCAAAACCAAATGGTTCTATTTTATTTTAAATGCCTTGAAAAGGTTTAGAAAACAAGGGCGTTACTAATAACTTTGGTTAGCAACACCACTAAACGGAAGTTGATGAAAGCGAAAAGTTAACGACTAGGGAAATGAGATATCACCTAACCGAAAGCCAAAACAGCAAGCATACAAACTTTAAATGTTTCCAAAGAAGCTCCAAAACTGCAAGGAAACTCCAAAACAAGCTCAACTTCTCAATGCCATTAACCCGTATTGAATGAACGAGTAATAGGGTGAGAAGATAAAAATTTCAGCACACTACGACAAGTCTAACACTACTAAAGATCAAGGTTAAGGCGACAAAATTAGCGTTAGGTACTTAGCTAACTAGTATCACATCTTACCCTCTTATTCCCACAAGTTTTAGTTGATTAACCTCTCGTTTTCTACCCTATTTTAGAAACCTTTGAGCTTGCTGTCCGGAAACTGAATGATCGCTGTCCAGATTTCTCCATTCAACTTATGGCCGAAATTTGTAGCTCCCAGCAGCTCCTATTCTTCTCAAGACAGCCATACTTTTTATTTTATAACTCTCATGAAGTCCCCAAAACCAATCTACTCGATAAACAACTATCTTTTGAAAGAAGATGAGAGGAAAACTCAGCTTTCAAATTCAGTTTAGAATGAGGTGAGATGAGCAAGCTAGGATAGATGAGAAGTAAAAGCTGAGAACTTACTTAAGATTTTCAGGAAAGCACTGATATTTGGAAAGTAAGTTTTCAAAATATACTAGGGACGACCAAGCTAGGGGTTTCTACGGTCAGTATGGCTCTGATACCAACTTTGTGAGGACCCGGAATATTTAACTAGTAACACTTAACCTCCAATTGGTTCTAGCATTACTAATTAAACATTCTAAGCCTCGATGGGCATATGTTTCCCAGAATTGCAACATATGCACATCATCACAAAATTACACATCATTTCCATACAACATACATTACTAAGTCCAACAACGACATACATAAAGTAAAGTTATTACAAAGAGAGCCGACCGCCAAATAGAACAATAAACAAGAATGACAGCGGAAGCAAAAGTGCCATAAGATGGCTAGAACAAAAGTCGACCGGTTAGCCATACAACCCACAAGGCAACCGACCGGGCCGCCAAGCTAGTCGCCCATAAGCTACCACAACACATTTCAGAAAAGTGAGGCCCTCGGGCTCACCTTCTTCCTCTCGCAATGAACAATTAAGCATAGCATCCGAGTACAAAGATTGTCTTTGTACCGCAAGATCGACGTGTGGAATAGCAGACCTATTCATAAACTACATGCAAGCTTATTTAGGTGGAGGTTGTATGTCTCATTTGCATGAAGCCAACTTTATTTGCAATAATGTAATATATTTCAAAAGCAAGTTTGCAAATCTGTTTTGTTATCAAAGTAATGATGAAGTAAAGATACATACAAGTAACCACTGGAAGTGACTATCCCAATAGCCACCACAACATAGCACTAATCCCGATTCGTACCACCCATCAAGTTTTAATTAAAAGGTTGTAGTCTAACTCTTGAAAGACCTTGCCAAGCGTGTCCATAACCTAGGACGAGGCTATTCGAATAGTTTTAACCCTGCAGGGTGTACCAATGTACCCACACTTCGATCGCCTTCAAGCCACAAGCACACTACCGAGAAGGTATGCCGCCCGGCTAAGTCCTACGAGACATTTCCAATCTTGTGTATTAACTACGAGCAGCTCGTATGGGTAGAAACACCATACGCTTACATTGCAAGCGAAAGACAACAAATCCCATCACGGTGAAGTCTTTCGGACACTACAATGCTCCCAACACCATCCCTCCTGCGACTCCTGCGACTGGAGCCAATACACGCCAAAGTACTAAGTCAAGAGAGGTCCCATACCCTCTAATGTGGTTAGCATGCTAAAATGCTTGGTTTAGTGTAACAAGATGTTCGGTCCTTGTTGACCCGGGCACCATTCCAGTCACACCCAAGAATCACACCATCATACCATTGTGCCCAAGTCTAAATCATTTTGTTTTCAGTTTTAGTTTTCATAAGTAGACATAGCACAAGGTGGAAATCATAAATCGTAATAAGTTTTGTGTGATCAAGGTTATCGACAAGTCGATAACCGCCCATTTCTACCAAACTAAGCATGGCTAAGCAATTAATTCGCAACTACTAAGTGACAAGAGCCCATCCATGAACTCTAAATCACAGCAAGTAACCTAGGCTCATGGTAGTAGAGGATAATCATTTGCTAAGGAAATGCATCTACTAGGCCAACTATTAAAACAAAGTAGCAATGCATACATAGAATTTGTAATCAACATAAATACTTAAAATACTGGGATTAACATGATCAAACCGCTTGCCTTCTTGTCGTTGCTCAAGCTGTTGTGGAGGGTCGTTCTCTGGGTTACCGCAAATGTGAATCCTAAGCGAAGGCAAAAGAACCAAGAACAACCAATAAGACGAGCCACAACTAAACAAACGAGCAAACAAAAATTATCCAAATGCGTGAAACTTATACACAAGGTGAAATACGAATATACCAAGACATAGAAACTGAAAAACCTAATTTGGATTGGTGGTGCAAAGATATTACCTAAAAACACATTTTCGCCATAATTAGCACTGTAGTAAAAATATTTTCTAGAAAGATTTTGAAGCTGAAATTTTATGGTAGCTACCTACTGGTATAGAGGTACGCCATATAAAATTTCAGGTCATTTGGAGTTGAAATGATTTAGTTATGATTTTCTAAGGTGCAAAACTAACATAATGCACTTTCGTAAATATAAACTTGTGCAAAACCCATTTCACATTATAGTATGATAATGAAGGATTTCCTAACATCAAATTTCTATTTTTAGGATTTACAAGTGAATTACTGGTGTCTATTACATCATTAAATGAATTTTTAATTGCTACTAATAAGGTTAAATTTATCAACATATTTTTCTGGTGCTGATTTAGGCCTACCACCATTTTTAGATTAAAGTTTAGTTAATAACAAATTTATCAAAGTTAAAATTATTCAATTAGCAGATATTCAGAAAAAGATATGCATTTTCCAAGTTTTAATACAATTCTGGAATATATAAAAATAGCAGAAACAAGCTATTAAAGATTACCGAATTTTCTACTACAGAAGCATAGCTAAAAGCATTTTTATATTAAACTTTAGTGAAATACAAATTTATTGCAGTTGGTTTCGTGTAAAAAGGATTTATCTTGAATTAGTTATGAATTTCTAAAGTTTTGAGGCAATTTTCAGTTGATAAAATAATTACTTACGAAATAAAACCAACCCAACCGATAATAAGCGTGGACGCTCGTGGGCGTCGATCATGAAATCCAACGAGCCACACGCACGAGAAACAGCGCGCGCGCGCGATTCATAACAGAAACCCACCGTTGGATCAAGGATCCAGCGGCTCACGAGGAAGCATGCAACCGGAGGGTGCGATTACCTCGACGAACCACGCCGCGGATCTAAAGATGCGGCTCGTAACCCAAACCTAACGGAAGGTCCGATTGCACACATGATCTCACCGCGAGATCACGAGATGGACGGTCCAGATAATGAGGGGAACCGGATGGTCCGAATGCATACAAGATCCGGGCGCAGATCGCGAAATGGACGGCGGTCCAAGATCGAATGCAACGTGAGTCGACACGTGGGGCGCATGTCGGTGGATCGAGAGTCACACATGCGAGGTTTAACACACGTGCACAGTGCGCGTGGTCCCACCTGTCAGTGACTTAAGGGAGGTTTTTAGGACAGCTAATTAATTACTAATGACCAATGATTAGTGATGATTAGCAATTAATGTGTCCTAAAGATTTTGAACAGAGGCGATTTAGGGACAGAGGGCCCACACGTCAGTGAGACATTAGGCCAGATTAAGACACCATTAATACTTCTAATGATTGGGTATTAACTGTGTCCTAATTAGATGACGACAACGGGAGCTACGGCCGGCAAAGTCCCGAGTGGCTACCACGGCTTGTCGCCGGCGACTCGATGTGGCGGCGCCACAAACTATCAAAATGGGTTCGCAATAGTGTTGCGGTCCCAATGATGATGACCTCGCCGCGGTGGAGGTCTAGAACGCAGCCGAGCGGAAAACAAGATGGAGCCATTTTCGGTAAAACATGAAAATAGCAAAAATGCTCCGCTGCAGTCCGGGAAAGCGAGTGCCATGACTTCTAGGGACTATATAGAAGCTACCTTAACCGAGAGGAGCTCCAAAGATGGCGGGAAGACTTGAACACGATGAAGTCCACCGGAGCGAAGAAGATGAAGTGGAAGATGAGGTTACGAGCAAAATGAGTGGAACCAAATCATCACCACACTTCATTATAGCTCAAAGAGGCTCCAAAAGCAAATAATTGCAAAACGAACCACTTACTGATTTGGAGAAGAAAGGGGTGAAACCAACGAAAATCTCCAAACTTAAAATTGAGCGATTCCTGTGAATGCAACCCAAAATCAAGTTAGGGGAAATACAAAGGAGGTTGAGGAGCTCAAAAGGGTGCAAGAAATGTTGAAGATAAACCACTGGACACCAAGGCCGCCATAGAGCTCTACGGCCAACAATGGTGCTTTGAGGGTGTGAGGTGGTTTAGCCGCTCAAACACTAAGAAGAGCAAAGTGTGGTGTAACGGAACACCAGGAGGACCTAGAGGGGCAATATATAGGGAAGGGATTAGGGTTTCGAGCAAGAACCCGGGTCCATGGTGGGCTCGGTTCATGCTCCGGTTGTAGACCAAGAAAAGATGGGAGCAGCTGAGACTCGGGACAACGGAGGAGAAAGCCTGGTGCGCATTAAATGCCCCGCAGAGAGACGTTGCCGAAAGCAAACTTGAAGTGACACATCAAAGCCGCCCGCGCTCTCTCTTTCTCTCTGCCATGAACGCACGCGCGCACGGAGAAGCAGAGAAGGAAGAAGAACAGAAAAGCGAACGGTGACCGTTGGATTGGAAATGGACGGCTGCGATTTTAAAAGAGCTCGCCGGACAGTCCGATTGCCTACGGAAATCTAGACGGTTGGATTGAGATCCAACGGTCCCAATTGATTAATGCAGCCGGATGGTCCGAATGCTCACATGAACGTGGGCCGAGCGATTTGAATCAACGGCCGATATCGCACGGCGTTTAAAACGCGACTCGGTGCGATTAGGTGGTTCAACCAAGTCAAGTGGCTCGGACTCGAGCCCGACTCGAACCAAGGAATGATGAATCGACTTTAGGTTTTAAATTAAAGTTGAGACTTTTGAGGATTTATTTGGGGTAGCAAAATAGCTCCAAAATTCTGAAATTTTTACAGGAGCTTGCTGACCGAGACATTGACCTTGTGAAAAATTTTCAGAGGTTTTTATGCATCGTATTTTTCTCCAAAATTCTACAAGGTACTGGTTTTAGGTTTGTGAGAGTCAAACAGTTTGATCGCCCTCTAAAATATTCAAACAATTTCTAAAAATTGTGAAATTTTTTAGAGGGGTCACATACCATCCCAAGAACTTAGGAAAAATATTTCCAGAGGATGATCAAAACATTTGATAAGAATGTTTTTGAAGGAACAAGATTGGATCAAAAGACTTGTGACTTGCATTTCCATAACCTTTTGTACAATACTTGTTCAGTACACAAAGGAAATACATGATGTAAGAAAAAGTTTTAATTTCTACTGATTTTCTTACATTTGAAACACAAGCCCAAACTTGGGATGTTACATATAGACATAGCACATGAAAATTATCTGAAAGAAAGAACTGTAATGCATGAATGCCATGAACTGGATGGACTGCACTCGAGCTTATACCGGTATAGCAAGTGACACACCCGTCGGTGTTCACTTAAGCCCGTATTTATCGAAATACGGGGATCCAACTACCGTATGAAGAATGTTTTATACGGGTGTCCAAAACTGCCCACATTGGAATGGTGGGACTTCACTTGCCCATTCTGGAATCGATGGGACTTTGGAATCCACTCCCGTGGAGCTCCACTCCCGTGGACGGAACATGAACATGATTGCATGAATAAATTTATGAACAATGGATAATATCATCTCTACTCATAAGAAAAAGCATACATAAAGAACATGGTCATCATAATATTCCACTCCCGTGGATGGCACATGAACGTTTAAGCTTCTCACACATCAACATAACGCTATACCAATCAACAAGCATCCGGGGTTTACAAACCACACATAAGTCACTGTACTTGCCTTTAGCGTAGCGGTGCGTTGGAAGGCAACGAAGAAGCCGCTAACCTTGGTGCCTCACCCCGTACACCAAAGTTACTCAATAAGAACCAAGTCATCAAGAAACTACTCGCATCACACTAACTCATAATCCCCAATCCCACCATCTAGATGATACCCGCTGCTTGAACTAACCCACACTCTAGCAGAAAGTCTATACGGACAGCAGCGGTATAAATAGCATAACTTTTGATCTAAAACTCGAAAAGGGGTGTTCTCAGGCTTGATTGAAAGGTAATACAATTATCTACAACAACCTAGTTGATGGAAATCTCGAATTCTATATGTATCAAACTCCCCAAGACGAACAAACCCTGTATGTCCGAACTTCCGGCAATTCTGGACAGCAGCACGGAAAGTGCCATAACTTTTAAATGGCTACACCAAACTTTGCGTTCATTATCAACATCAAAAGCTAAGACCAAGGCCTACAATAACCTAGTTGGGTGAAAGCCCTGAATCTTCCATTAACACACCTATAAGTTAAAAGACAACTTGACAGTTTATTCTCGTTAGGATTCTGGACAGCAGAGACGAAAACTACCATAACTTTTGATCCACACGTCGGAATTCAGTGTTCTTGGCGGCCACTAAAATCTAAGAACAAAACCTAAATATCTCTAGGAGATGGACAACTCAGATTCGGCCTCTAACATCACGAAAAAGTCCACGCAACATTCTAGATAGAATCAATTTTCTACTCGCAGCAAATCGATCTAATCAATTATGAACCAAATCGCCTCTCCCACTAATCAAATGACGAAGATCAGTAATCGTTACCCTTGCAGCAACCAGGAAGTAGGCGGAAGAACCTTTGAGACGACGATCTCCCTCCTCCTCTCCTCCCTTAGCCGAGCGGCAGCTAGCTGCCCCCTTTCTTCTCCTGGCGTTGGCCGGCAGCGAGGAAGATCCGAAGGCAAGAAGGGGCGGCACCACAGCAGGGAGCACCCACCAGGGAGGTAGGGGCAGCTCCAAGGGGCAGGGACGTGGGGGAGGGAAGAGGGGATGGGGGGGGGCGGCGGCCAAAGGGAGGGGTGGGGGTTTCGGCCAAGGGGGAAAAAGGGGGTGGCCGGCTAGGGTTAGAAGGGGAGGGGGCGCATGGGCCAGGCCCAAGGGGAGGTCTTGGCCGGCCTCAAGGCAAGGATGGCCTGGCCGGAGGCCCAAACCAAGAAACTGCTCCAAAAACCGGAAAAAAAAGACTTGCAACCCTTCCCCGATTGAACTTCCTCTAAACGAAACTCGGAGTATTACATTCTACCCCCCTTAACAGAATTCGACCCCGAATTCTAACCAACGAGACGAACGCAAGAACGGAATTCTAACAGGTTGGAAGCAATGGGTTAACACGTACCAGAAATGAATAGGTCAGGATACTGCTCGCGCATGCGAGACTCTAACTCCCAAGTGGCTTCCCTCTCGGACTGATGAGACCAAAGAATCTTGACATACTTCAATGTCTTGCTCCTCAGAACCCGCTCTGACTCTTCCAGAATTTTCACCGGTCGGGACTCAAAAGTAAGGTCCTGTTCAATGCTCAAGGGCTCTAGTGGAATAGCATGCTCCGGGTCTCTCAAGAACTTCCTCAACATTGATACGTAGAATACATTATGAACTCCTTGCATGGATTCTGGAAGACCCAAGCGGTAAGCCAACTTCCCAACTCGTGCCAAGATTGGAAAAGGTCCAATATACCACGGGCTAAGCTTCCCTTTGGTACCAAAACACACCACACCCTTGGTAGGTGATACCCTCAAAAGAACCTGGTTCCCCACCTCAAACTCTAAGTCTCGCCGTCTCACATCGGCGTAGCTCTTCTGTCGGCTCTGAGCAGTTAACAGGTTTTTCCTTATCTCCGCTACCCTGGCCACGGTTTGCTGAACCCAATCAGGACCCAAAGCGCTCGTTCAAGCGCATCCCAACACAACGGAGATCTACACTTCCTCCCATAAAGAACCTCAAACGGAGCGGCTCGAACGCTAGAGTGATAACTGTTGTTATAAGCGAACTCTGCCAAAGGTAGGTGATCTTCCCAACTTCCCTTCCAGGTCAAAATACAACATCTAAGCATGTCCTCTAGGGTCTGAATTGTGCGCTCAGACTGACCATCTATTTGGGGATGAAATGCGGTGCTCAGACGAAGCTGTGTGCCCAAAGCATTCTGTAAGCTCTCCCAAAACTTGGAGACAAACTTAGCATCTTGATCTGAAATAATAGTCTTCGGCACCCCATGCAATCGCACTACCTCTCGCACATAGAGAGGAGCCAAATCACTAGCCGAGTTGGTCGTACGAATAGGGATGAAATGTGCAGACTTGCTAAACCGGTCCACTATGACCCAAATAGCGTCCTTCCCTCGCTGCGTGCGGGGTAAACCAACTACAAAATCCATAGAGATATCATCCCACGACCAAACTGGAACCTCCAACGGCTGCAACAATCCTGCTGGCCGCTTATGTTCAGCCTTGACTTTCTGGCATATACCGCAAGACGCCACATACTGGGCGATATCGACCTTCATCGTTTTCCACCAGAAACTCTTCTTCAAGTCCTTGTACATCTTGGTCTCACCAGGGTGTAGGGTATATGGAGTACGCTGAGCTTCCCTTAGGATTTCTTCCTTCACTTGTGCTGTCTGTGGTACACAGAGGCGACCTTTAAATCGCAAAGCACCCGAAACATCTACACTGAAATGGCCTCGCTTGCCCTCATCAATTCGCTTCTTCACTCGCTGGAGCATTTGATCATGTTGTTGTGCTTCTCAACTCGCTCGAGCGGTGACTCAAGAATCAATCGAGTCTCGATGCAGGCGGTACCGCAGCGCGAAAGAGATATCCATTCGCTCAAAGTCAGCAATAAGACAACTGAGAGTAGGAGGTGTCGCCTTGCGACTCGGGGCATCTGCTACAACATTTGCCTTGCCGGGGTGATACTGGATGGTAAGATCATAGTCCTTGATCAATTCTAACCACCTCCTCTGTCTCAAATTCAAATCCTTCTGGGTAAAGATGTATTTCAGGCTCTTATGGTCAGTGAATATATCACAGGTCTCGCCATACAAATAATGGCGCCAGATCTTCAAAGCAAGAACCACTACTGCAAGCTCTAAATCATGAGTAGGGTAATTCTGCTCATGTTTCCTCAACTGTCTCGATGCATAGGCAATCACCTTACCATCCTGCATGAGTACACACCCAAGTCCAACCTTCGACGCATCAGAATAAATCGTGAATCGTTTCACTGGCTCTGGGAGGGCAAGTACTGGAGCGGTCACCAACTTCTCTTTCAAGGTGCAAAAACTGCGCTCACACGCATCAGACCACTGAAATTTGATACCCTTCTGTGTCAACTGGGACAACGGTCTAGCAATGGTTGAGAATCCCTCCACAAAACGCCGATAATAACCAGCTAAGCCCAGAAAACTCCTCACTTCTTTGACATTGGTTGGCCGTTTCCACTCTACCACTGTCGAAATTTTGCTAGGATCAACCGATACCTTCCTGATTGATTACATGGCCCAAAAATCCAACCTCAGAAATCCAGAATTCACACTTCTTCAGCTTGGCATAAAATCTGTTCTTCCTCAGCGTTTCAAGGACTAACCTCAGATGCTAGACATGGTCTTCTTTCGTCTTTGAATAAATCAGAATATCATCGATGAATACCACAACAAAATTATCAAGGTACTGGTGTAGCATACTATTCATGGCTTCCATGAAAACTGCAGGAGCGTTAGTTAGTCCAAAAGACATAACTTTATACTCAAAGTGGTCATACCTCGTAGAGAAAGCCGTCTTCTCGATATCTTGCTCCCGGACTCGAATTTGGTTATAACCTGACTGAAGATCGATCTTGGAGAAGATTTTAGCCCCCTTTAGTTGATCAAAGAGATCCTCTATGCGGGACAAAGGATATTTATTTTTCACGGTAGCCTGGTTGAGAGCCCTGTAATCCTCACACATACGCCAACTGCCATCTTTCTTCTTGGTGAATAAAACAGGTGCGCCCCACGGCGAAACACTTCGCCGGATCAAACCCTTGGACAAAAGATCATCCAATTGCTTCTTCAACTCCTCCTGAAAAGGACGTGCCAACCGGTACGGAGACATTGAGATAGGTCGAGTCCCTGGAATGAGGTCAATCCGGAATTCCACCTTCTGCTCCGGCGGCATCCCAGGAAGCTCCGCAGGAAAAACATCAGGGAACTCATTCACCACAGGAATCTGCTCAATACGTAGTGCGGAATCAGTCTTCTCACTGAGAGACCAAAACAACCCAATGGTTGAGGGCCGATGTCTAGGGAACAGGCTGGCTAACACGAACAAGGAGTCGAACGGTGCACTGCCCTGAAACACCAATTCTCCACCGGATGGTGTCTGCAAGGTCACCGTCTTCCAGAAACAACAAATCACCGCACGATGGCGAATAACCAGTCCATGCCCAAAATAACATCAAAAGGTGACATCTGGATTACCATGAGGTTAGCAGTGAAACTTTCATCATCAATAGTGATAGAACACCTAGGACACGCTGTAGAACTAGATATGAGACCCCCCGGAGAACTGACTACCACAGACTCAGAAATATGCTGCAAACTCAAACTCGCCCTTCTAGCAAACTCTAGGGAGACAAAGGAATAAGTGGCCCCTGAATAAAAAAGAACAAAGGCCTCAATCGAATCAACTAGCAGTACTGTCACCACATCGGGCGCCCGCGATCTCGGAGTAGGCATGGCGTAGACTGCCTGGTACGGTGTAGAGGATGCGCCGACGGGCGCAGGAAGGACGAGGCGATTGCGGTGTGAAACAAGCGAGGTGGTGCCGACGGTGCGGACTCCAATAGAAACCCGAGGAGGCGTAGGTGAAGGCGCGCAGAGGAACCCAAGCGAAGGGTGGTGGGATGCGAGAGCATTGCAGAGTCCGAATCGAACAACGTGGAGTGCTAGAGGAAGGAACCACTGGGACCTGTTCCCACTTGATGATGCTCGCCGGGTTCTGCTTGCACACTGACCGCTTGTGTCCATCTCGACCACATTGACGGCAAGTCCCCTTAAATGAACATTCTGAAGCCCGGTGTCCCTCACCACACTTGAAACATTTCATTCCTTGGCTCGAGCAGGCGCATCTGTGATGCGACGAAGAACGTGGCGCCGACGAAGAAGCGCCCGCTTCTTGAGTAGGGCGAGAGTGCGACTTCCTAAACCCTCTTGAAGCGAGTTCTTTGAGAGCGACCGCGCCACCACCGAAACTCCACTCGGCCAAAGCGGAACCACCAACGATGTGATGAACCACCGGTGCTGCCTGCTGGAAGAAAGATCCTCTCTAACTCCATTCCCCGGCACGATCAACCACGGGCTGAAGTCACGCAAGCTGCCGCACCCAAAACATGGCGATACTCTGGTTGAGGCCTGCGAACCTCTTAGCCTTTTCTCGATCATCACTAGCTACAGCTGGTACAAAGCGTACCAGATTGTTGAACTCAGTCTCATATTCTGCCACTGTCTTCTTTCCTTGAACCAAAGTCAGCAATGACTGCTCCATCCTCTCAAGGAATGAATCTGGATAGAACTTCACCCTAAACTGTTCCACAAAGTCTTCCCAGGTGACTGGTTCCTGCAATGGGGTCCTAGCAAACAGAACCCCTTCCCACCAAATATCAGCCTGGCCCTTCAATTGAAAGGCCACAAACCGCGTCTTCTGCGTCGAAGTCATCTCTAGGGCTCCAAATTGCCTCTCCATGTAACGTAACCAATCTGCAGCCTGAACCGGAGTACCCACTCCGTCGAAAGTGTCCAAACGGAGCGACATCCACTCACGGAGGCTCATCCTGGCCTCAGGCGGAGCTGCTGCAACGACCGGCTCTGCCACAGGTGCAGGTGCCGCGGGTGGGGTGGCTTGCAACTGCTGACGAAGACACTGAACCTCCCTCTCAAGGTTTTGAATGATCACAGCTGATGTGGCCTGAGCTTCAGCGGCCGGTTGAGCAGCTGAGGCAACTTCCTCAGCGGTAGTACCAGCAGCTTCCTCAATCGGAGGTGAAGAGATAGCCGGACCACGTCCACGACCGCGGCCACGACTCGGTGGACGGCCACAGCCACGACCCGCTCCTCTCGCCATCTAAGAACACCACAACAAATTAACTAAACATTGAGCTCAACAATTCAATGAAAAACCAGAATCAATATCACAAATGCTCAAGAAATGAAACATAACAGCGGAAACTTGTAGAGACAAAAAAAATGACCCAACCCCACCTACTGTGCATAGTGTGTCAATTTAATTTATAACTATCATCCACGGACCTAAAGCCCGCTCTGATACCAACTGTAACACCCTGGCTATCCAGAAGCCAAAATGTTACCTAAAGACTCTAACATACAACCATAATCATGAGGATTGAAGCAATACTCCAAGTTATAACGAATGAAAGATGAATATCTCATAAGGCACAGTCGCACAAATATAATCTGAACTTAAGCAAGACAAGTATCACATCGGAGAATAAACATCCAAACCAAATAGAACACATCATCTGCATGACACCTTATTTATTACAGTTTAACTCTAAACAAATAAAGGAATTCAACCAAGTTCTATTATTGAAATTGGAGTATGGTAGTGAGTGTTTAGTGCATGTCTACTCCCTCCCGCTAGAATCATCATCAATGGCCACCTAAAACAAAACGGCAAACAAGAGTGAGTCTGGGACTCAGCAAGTACAACGATTACAAGAACATACTTCATGTAGAGACATAGCACATGAAAATTATCTGAAAGAAAGAACTGTAATGCATGGATGCCATGAACTAGAGGGACTGCACTCGAGCTTATACCGGTATAGCAAGTGACACACCCGTCGGTGTTCACTTAAGCCCGTATTTATCGAAATACGGGGATCCAACTACCGTATGAAGAACGTTTCATACGGGTGTCCAAAACTGCCCACATTGGAATGGTGGGACTTCACTTGCCCATTCTGGAATTGATGGGACTTTAGACTCCACTCCCGTGGACGGAACATGAACATGATTGCATGAATAAATTTATGAACAATGGATAATATCATCTCTACTCATAAGAAAAAGCATACATAAAGAACATGGTCATCATAACATTCCACTCCCGTGGATGGCACATGAACGTTTAAGCTTCTCACACATCAACATAACGCTATACCAATCAACAAGCATCCGGGGTTTACAAACCACACATAAGTCACTGTACTTGCCTTTAGCGTAGCGGTGCGTTGGAAGGCAACGAAGAAGCCGCTAACCTTGGTGCCTCACCCCGTACACCAAAGTTACTCAATAAGAACCAAATCATCAAGAAACTACTCGCATCGCACTAACTCATAATCCCCAATCCCACCATCTAGATGATACCCGCTGCTTGAACTAACCCACACTCTAGCATAAAGTCTATACGGACAGCAGCGGTATAAATGGCATAACTTTTGATATAAAACTCTAAAAGGGGTGTTCTCAGGCTTGATTGAAAGGTAATACAATTATCTACAACAACCTAGTTGATGGAAATCTTGAATTCTATATGTATCAAACTCCCCAAGACTAACAAACCCTGTCTGTCCAAACTTCCGGCAATTCTGGACAGCAGCACAGAAAGTGCCATAACTTTTAAATGGCTACACCACATTTTGCGTTCTTTATCAACATCAAAAGATAAGACCAAGGCCTACAATAACCTAGTTGGGTGAAATCCCTGAATCTTCCATTAACACACCCATAATTTAAAAGACAACTTGACAGTTTATTCTCTTCAGGATTCTGGACAGCAGAGACGAAAACTACCATAACTTTTGATCCACACATCGGAATTCAGTGTTCTTGGCGGACACTGAAAGCTAAGAACAAAACCTAAATATCTCTAGGAGATGGACAACTCTGATTCGGCCTCTAACATCACGAAAAAGTCCACGCAACATTCTGGACAAAATCGATTTTCTACTCGCAGCAAATCGATCTAATCAATTATGAACCAAATCGCCTCTCCCACTAATCAAATGACGAGGATCAGTAATCGTTACCCTTGCAGCAACCAAGAAGTAGTAGGCGGAAGGACCTTTGAGACAACGATCTCCCTCTTCCTCTCCTCCCTTAGCCGAGCGGCAGCTAGCTGCCCCCTTTCTTCTCCTGGCGTTGGCCGGCAGCGAGGAAGATCCGAAGGCAAGAAGGGGCGGCACCACAGCAGGGAGCACCCACCAGGGAGGTAGGGGCGGCTCCAAGGGGCAGGGACGTGGGGAGGAAGAGGGGATGGGGCGGCCAAAGGGAGGGGTGGGGGTTTCGGCCAAGGGGGAAAAAGGGGGGGTGGCCGGCTAGGGTTAGAAGGTGAGGGGGCGCATGGGCCAGGCCCTAGGGGAGGTCTTGGCCGGCCTCAAGGCAAGGATGGCCTGGCCGGAGGCCCAAACCAAGAAACTGCTCCAAAAACCAGAAAAAAAAAGACTTGCAACCCTTCCCCGATTGAACTGTTGGAAATATGCCCTAGAGGCAATCATAGGGATGATTGTATTTCAGTATGTTCATAACATTTGATAATATGTTATCTTGTTCCTTGAATGAATTATCAGTTATATAGATCAATGAGTATGTGACTTGTTGGTGAAACTCTTTATCTTATATGATATCGTTCTTAAAAGTATCCCTGGTCGAATGTCACTAGTCGGAACACCAGTGACTCTACGACTAGTACATGTATTGATTGATGACCATGTTTCACCGGTCATGGATATAGAGATATCGAATCAATAATGTGGACACATGTTAGAGAACATAGTGTTGGATAAGACCCACCTTGAGACACTATTGAGATTGTTATGATTCTATGTGTCGTTAGTTGGTCTCAAGCAATGATGATGTATAATCCTTAGACACGAGATCGCATGGTTTCCTACATGTGTAATAGCACTCTTAGGGGTTGCCAAACGCGCTACTCAAAATCAGGTAGTTATAAAGGTAGCTTTGGGTAAGCTATGAAACATGCAGAGGAATGTGGTGGTCGGATATGGGATTTGCCCCTCCTAACATAACGGGAGAGATGTCTGGGCCCTCGTTGTGGTCGAATAAAGAAAGTGCATGGCCATGCCACTAGTGGTCGAAGTGTCGACCACATGAAGTTATTCGACACTTGATCGAGAAAGTATTGAGCAGTCCATGGATGACATATTATCTCACCGAGTTCAACCGGATGTCGTGAGGCAAAGGGAGAATACATAAGCGAGTCGTTCGATTGCGAGGTTGTAGGCGGTGAAGTCGTATGGAGATGCGACTTAGTCGAAGACTACTCGAACATAATCACCAATCAGTCGTAAGGAGTTGCGAATGGTCGTAGTTAGATACTAGCGGTCGTAAGGAGTTCTGAATCGATTATAACTAATTATGAATCGGCGTGACTAAATGAGCTGGTCGTAAGTGATAAGGACACAGTCGTAGATCATATTGCGTTAAAGTTCGTCCGATATATTCTGTGTATGTTCGGGAATCGTTATGTGCTGCTAGGTACCGCTGACGACTCGTGATCGGGAAAGTGTTTCCGAGTCACAACCGATTACACACGAACCTATAGGGTCACACACTTAAAGGGCTAGGATTTGATTTGGATGGTGATCCGAATTCTTATAGGCCTCGAGTTCCTAATGGGCCTCCTGGTCGGGACCAATTATGGATGCCTATATATAGAGGGGCGGTGGCATGGGGTGATGATGGATCAAATCTTTCTGGAAAAAATCCCGAAACCACGCCGCCGGCGCTAGCACTCCTGCGCGTGGTGTGTAACATCCCAAATTTTGGCTTGTGTTTCAAATGTAATAAAATGAGGGTAAATTAAAACTTTTCCTTCATCCTTTTACTTTTGAAACTTTTCTGAAATTCTTGTAAAAGAATTTTGGAAAATTAAAAATCAAAGGCCTCAATTATCAAGTCAACAACCTCCTTGGTCAAATCTTTTGTCAAACCCTTGGAAATAATTTTCCATGGTTCTAGGGTGGCTTGGTAACACCTCTGAATTATTTCATAATTTTGGGAAATTATTTGAAATATTTTAGAGGCAAGTCAAACCTTGGTCAAACCTCTGTTTTAATCTTCTGGAATTTCTTGAGAAAATTCCATTGCACAAAACCCTCTGGAAATTTTATAGAAGGTTAACCCCAAGGTAAGCAAGCTCCAGTTAAAATTTCATAAAGTTTGGAGTTGATTTGATGCCTCAATTAAATCCTCAAAGTTTCAGTTCAAAAATCAAAACCTAATGGGTTTGCACTGTTCATTGGACTCGAGTCAGACTCGGGCTCGAGCCAACCGACTCGGTCGAGTCAACTAAGCTGTCTGCATGCGCGATCGATCGGCGCAAGCGCTCGGACCGTTGGATCTCAATCGGACGGCTCGCGTTCGTGTATGCGTCGGACAACTCGGTTGCCCTTTGATGCTCAGCCGTTGGATTTCAATCGGGCAGTTGACGTTCGTCCGATGCCGTTTCAACATGATCGCGCGCTGGCCCTTGGATGCAAATCGGACGGCTGGCCATCGTCGTCCTCCTCTCGCTCACGCGGCGCTGCGCCATGGCGGAGCCGAGCGTGGGTGCGCAGTGCCTTGTCCCATCCGGCGACCTCACAACGGGTGTCTGCAGCGCATTAAATGCCCGTCACTCCACCGCCCCGTTTAGTCGTCGTCTCAACTGCTCCCGTCGCTCGTCACGACCGTGAGAGGCGCTGGCATCCGAGGCGGCCAACGGTGCCCCTTGCTCCCCCTCGGCTACTGTAACATCCCAAATTTTGGGCTTGTGTTTCAAATGTAAGAAAATGAGTAGAAATTAAAACTTTTTCTTACATCATGTATTTCCTTTGTGTACTGAACAAGTATTGTACCAAAGATTATGGAAGTACAAAGTCACAAGTCTTTTGATCCAAATCTTGTTCTTCCAAAAACAATCTTGTCAAATCTTATGATCATCCTCTGGATATATTTTTCCTAAGTCTCTGTGGTGGTATGTGACCCCTCTGAAAAATTTCACAATTTTTAGAAATTGTTTGAATATTTTTAGAAGCGATCAAACTGTTTGACTCTCAGTCAAACATTAAAACAGAGCCTTGCAGAATTTTGGAGATTTATTCGCAGCATAAAACTCTCTGAAAATTTTTCGCAAGGTCAATGTCTCGATCGACAAGCTCTGTAAAAATTTCAGAAATTTTGGAGTTATTTTGCTACCCGAATAAATCCTCAAAAGTCTCACTTAATTAAAACCTAAAAACCATATTCACTATTCATTGGGTTCAAGTCGGACTCGAGTCCGAGCCACGGACTCGGTTGAACCACCTAAGCGCACCAAGCGCGGTTTAAAACGCGGCGTGCAATCTCGGCCGTTGGATTGGATCGCGCCCACGTTCATGTGAGCATTCGGACCCTCGGTTGCGTTAATCATTTGGGACCGTTGGATCTCAATCCAACCGTCGAATCCTTGAGAGCAATCGGTTGTCCGGCGAACTTGTTTAATCGTGACCGTCCATTTTCGATCCGGCGGTCACCGTTCGTCTTTTCTTCTTCTTCCTCCTCTGCTTCTTCGCGCGCACGGGCTGCAATGGCGAGAGCGAGAGGCACAGGCGGCGTTGATGTGTCACCTCCACGTTGCTTTTGTCAACGTCTCTCGCAATGCATTTAATGCGCCTGTGCTTTCTCCTCCATTGTCACCATGCTCACTTGCTCCCATCATTTCGTGGTCTACAACCGCGCCATGAACCGAGCTCACCATGGGCTCATGTCCTTGATCGAAACCCTAATCCTTCCCTATATAATTGCCCCTCTAGGTCCTCACGGTGTTCTTTTGCACCACACCTAGCTATTCTCGTGTTTGAGCTCAAGAACACCCTCACCCTCAAAACACCATTGTTGGTCAGAGCTCTAATGGCGGCCTTGGTGTCCAAAGTGGTTCATCCCCAACATTTCTTGCACCCTTTTGAACTCCTCAACCTCCTTTATATTTCCCTAACTTGATTTTGGGTTGCATTCACAGAATCACTCAATTTTAAGTTTGGAGATTTTCAGTTGGTTTCACCCCCTTTCTTCTCCAACTCAGTAAGTGATTCTTTCTGCAATTACTTGCTTTTGGAGCCTCTTTGAGCTATAATGAAGTGTGGTAATGATGTGGTTCCACTCATTTTGCTCGTAACCTCACCTTCCACTTCATCTTCTTCGGCTCGGTGGACTTCATCGTGTTCAAGTCTTCCCAGGCCATCTTTGGAGCTCCTCTCGGTTAAGGTAGCTCCTATATAGTCCCTAGAAGTCATGGCACTCGCTTCCTTGGACCGCAATGAGCATTTTGCTATTTTCGTGTTTTGCCGTGTCGGCCTTCATCTTTGTTTTCCGGCTCATGGCGTTCCGAACCTCCACCGGCGAGGTCACCATCGTTGGGTCCGCAACACTATTGCGAACCCATTTTGATAGTTGTGGGCGCGCCATGGCGAGTCGCGGCGACCACCGCTAAAGCCACTCGGGTTTTGTCACCGAGAAGCTCCGTTTAAATCGGATCATTAGGACACATTAATTACCAATCATTAGCTGTTTTTGTGTCTTAATCATTCTTATTGAGCCAGCGACTGTGGGCCCAATCTCCTTAAATCAATCTCGTTTCACTCCACCTTCGTTCGACATCATTAATGCTTAATCATTGCTTAATAAAAAAATCGGCACTTAACCCCGCTGGAAACCTTCTGCGGGTCGACTTGTGGGCCGGTGCCGCGTCTGCGTGGGTTAAATCGTTGCGATCGTGACTCGTGAGTCAGCGACATGCGGTCCCACTCGTCGATACCTCTTTTTGAACTTCGATCTATAGCGCCGTCCATTTTGCGATCCGCGGCCGGATCTTGTATGCATTCGGACCATCCGTTCCCCTCATCATCTGGACCGTCCATCTCGTGATCTGCGGTGAGATCATGAATGCAATCGGACCTTCAGGTTAGATTTGGGTTACGAGCCGTTCATCTTTAGATCTGCGGTGCGAGTTCACCGAGGCAACCGCATCGTCGGTTGCATACATCGGTGTGAGCGTTGGATCTTGATCCAACGGTGGACCGATTGGGTTTCGCGCGCGGCGCTATTTTTGTGGCGCGTGAGCCGAGGATGTTAGATCAAGGGTTGTGGGTTGTCCACGTCATTTTCTTTGTATTGGGTTGTTACGTATTTGGTAAGTATTTGTTTATCAACTGAAAATGATATAAAAACTTTAGAAAATGCATATCTTGCTCTGTGTATGTCCAAAATGAATGATTCCAACCTTGATAAATTTGTTATTAACCCAATGTTAATATAAAAATGATGGTAGGTCCAAGATTATAATGAAACCTTGATTAATGATTTAGTACCTATTTTGACATTTAGAAAATTACGGAAGGCTTATAAAATGCACAAGTAATTCTCTCAGAATCGCAAAATATATATGATAAATTCTAGAAAACCCCTCTGTTGGTATACTTCACTGTAAAATTAGTTTTGAACATGTTTATATTTCTGGAAAGTGCATTATGCTAATTATGCATCTTAGAAAAATCATAACTAAATCACTTTAACTCCAAATGACCTGAAATTTTATATGGGTTACCTCTGTACAGTAGGTAGCTACCATAAAATTCCAGCTTCAAAATCTCTCTAGGAAATATTTTTGCTCTGATTGCTAATTATGGTAGAAAATGAGTTTTTAAGTAATATCTTTTGCACCACAAATCCAAATTAGGTTTTTCCAGTTTCTATGTCTAGGTATATTCATATTCTACCGATGTGTAAATTTAGTCGCATTTGGTTAAGTTTTGCTTGCTCTTTTGTGTATTTGTGGCTCGTCTTATTGGTTGTTCTTGGTTCTTTTGCCTTTCGCTTAGGATTCGACATTTGCGGTAATCCCAGAACGACCCTCCATAACAAATTGAGCAACGACAAGCGAGCAAGCAGTTTGATCATTTCCCATTGATCCCATTACTTTTAAAGTCTAATATTTTGTTTAACTTCTATGTATGCATTGCTACTTTGTTGTTAAATTGATTAGTTAGACCTCTAGTTGCATAATCTGTAGGTAAATGGTTATCCTCTACTACCGAGCCTAGGTTATTTGTCGTGGTTAGAGTTCGATGGATGAACTCTTATCACTTAGTAGATTACGAATGAATATTGCTTAGCCATGCCTAGTTATCGGTAGTATTGGCGATCATCGACTTAGTCGGTGATCTTGATCACACAACTACTTATACTACTCCATTATGTCCAACCCTTGTGTTTTATTGATTTACAAATCAAAAGCGAAAACAAAACTATATCTTGACTTGGGCACAATGGTATGTTGATGTGATCTGTTGGGTGTGTGGAATGGTGCCTAAGTCCCCAAGGACCGAGTTACTTGTGTCACTAAGCCAAGCGCTTATTGCGTGCTAACCACACGAGGGGGATATGGAACCTCTCTTGACTAAGTACTTTGGGAGGTGCTAATTATGAGCTGGTTGGTGGGTGTGTTCTTGTGTGTGGTGTTTGGAGGAGCATTAGCGACCGGTTAGAACATCTAATGTGTCCTTCTCCGTGGAGTTCGGCTCTTAATTAGCATCGTCCATTGGAAAGCGTCTTGTTAGACTTAGCCATGCCTCGCATACCAAAGGAAGTGTGCTAACCGTGGTGGTGGAAAGGCGGTCTATCGTGTGGGTACATTGGTACACCCTGCAGGTTAAAACTATTCGAATAGCCTCGCCCTAGGTTATGGACATGCTTGGTAAGGTCGTGCAGAACTAGACTACAACCTTTTAAAAACTTAAACTTGACATGGGTGGTATGAAGGGTACTTCATGCTATTGTTGTGGTGACTACGGGTTAGTCACTTCTAGGTTGGTGTTGTCATTTATCTATTGTTATTATTGTCTCTCTTTATTTGAACGATAAAAGTTAATTGCAAACTTGCTTTGAATCTATTACCCTATTGCAAATGAAAACTTGCTTTATCTTTGAAAATAAGTCGAGCCTCATCCACTTAAATAAAGCTTGCATGTAGTTAATTATAGTTCGTTATCTCACACGTCGAGTCTTGCAGTACAAAAACAAGTTTTGTACTCATCCGCTTGCTTAATATTAATTGTTGCAGAGGAAGAAGGTGAGCCCCAAGGGCCTCACTTTTGTGAGTTGTGTTCTTGCGCTGTTTGGGACGATTAGCTTGGCGGTCGGTTGGTTGCCTTGTGGGTAAAGGCACACCGATTGGCTTTTGTTCATCGCCATCTTATGGCCATTTTGCTTCATTGTGTATCTGCTCATCTTTATGAATTTTGGCCGGTCGGCCTCTCTTTTGTAATAACTCTCTTTATATTATCTATGTCTTTGCTTGTTGCTTTTGCTTGACTCTATGTGTATGAATGGAATTGATGCATGATTTTGTAGCGGGTGTGTATCTGCATTGGAAGTATACATATCTCGAGGCTTAGTTCATTTGATTTGTCTTGTTAGGACCAAGTGGATGGTTAAGCAGTAGATGTTTAATAAACCGGGTCCTCACAAAGTTGGTATCGAGCCATTCCGACCGTAGTAACCCAAGCTTAGTCGTCCTTAGGATATTTTGAAAACCTTATTTTCAAAGTATCAAATGATTTATGAAAGCTTAAGTAAGTTCTCTGATTTTATTCCTTACCTATCTTAGCTTTCTTCTCTCGTCTTGCTCTAATTTGAGTTTTAAAAGTGTTTTCCCTTTCCTTCTCTCAAAAGATAGTCATTATCGATTAATTGGGTTTTGGGACCAATGAGCTTGGCAAATTGAAGTGTTAGCCGCCTCTACAAGGTTTTGAAGCTCCGAGTTGAAGATTTCAATTAGGAGGCTTGGATGCAAAATCTGACAGCGATCGTTCAATTTCGGACAGCAAGCTCAAAGGTTCTAAATAGGGTAGAAAATGAGAGGATAATCAACTAAAAATATTGTGGGAATAAAAGGTAAGAAGTGATACTAGTTAGCTAAGTATCTAACGTTATTTTTATCGCCTTAACCTTGCTTTTGAGTAATGTTAGACTTGAGGTAGCGTGCTGAAATTCTATCTTCTCAAACCATTGCTCGTTCATTCAATACGGGTTAATGGCGGTGAGAAGTTGAGCTTGGTTTAATGTTTCCTTTTTTGGAGCTTCTTTGAAACATTTAAAGTTGTTACTTGCTGTTTTGGCTTTCGGTTAGGTGATGTCTCATTCCTCTAATCGTTAGCTTTTCGCTTTCATCAACTTCTAGTATTAGTGTTTTGGTTTCTAACCTAAATTTCTTGAATCGGGATGGTCGAGGTACTCGTAGCGGCCGTGGTCGTGACTGGTTTGGATGAGGAACTTCCGCCTCCTCCGACCATGGTGAGGTCCTTCTTGAGATAGAGCGCAACCGCTCAGAGGACGGGAGGGTCTGCTGGATGTTATTGCGCGCAACACCTCCGCCTCTTCCGGTGCCTCGGGATCCGGCAAGGGGTGGACATCGATCCGTGGGGCCTTCTTGAGTTTCTTCGCACTCGGCCCCACGTTCTCCGTGTCCGAGGACCCATTGGGCGCAGATGATCGGCCGCGCCAAAGTTGAGCGTAAGCTCGGCGTTGCTCGGTGCTGGACCAGACAAGGCACTCTTTGCCTCCCATCGCCTTCGGCGGCACTCTCTGGTGGGAGAACTTCTTGGCCATGCAGCCGCCGCCACACTGTCTCTTGGGATGAGTTCCGACGGCGTTCCGTCGAGCTCATATCCTGCCGGCTGATGAAGTCAAGAAGAAGGAGTTTCGCGCTCAAGCAAGGGCGTAAGTCGGTGATGGAGTACATGCACGAGTTCAACCACTTGGCTCGTTATGCTCCATCCGAGGTGGCCACCGATGAGGCCAAGCAGAGAAGTTCATGGAGGGTTTGTCCGAGGAGCCGCAAGACGGGCTCTCCATTGTGGACTTTGTCGACTTCGTGCCTTGGTAGACAAGGCCATTGTTGCTGAGCACAAGGCGAAGGCGCTGGCGAGTCCCGCAAGCGCAAGTGGGAGGCCCGATGCCCGCAGGCAGCCGCCTCTCGTCCTCGTGTCGGGCCTACTCGGGGCCCGTTGCGTGGCTTCCCTACCACCGAGGCCGCGGCACGATTCCTCGCCCTCCGCAGCCGTGCCCGACCACGTGCGCTGCGAACCAGCCAGTGGCCCCGCAATCCGGCCGCCGGTCACTGCTTTCGTGCAACCGAAGGGCATTATGCCAATGTTGCCCTAACAGATCGGGCGCCCTCGCCCCTAATGGAGGACGCGGGGCGGGAGGTGGTTCTTCCAGATCGAGAAGGTTGTCCCGCTACCCAAGGCGTGGGTAGTGGCGCGTCAACCTCATCTCCGCGAGGAGGCACAGGAGGCACCCGGCGTTGTGTTGGGTACCCTTCGGTTAACTCTTTCCACCTTTCTGATTTTGTTTGATTGAGTAGCATCTCATTCGTTTGTTTCGAGTCTTTTCTTTGCTTGTGGGGGGTCCTCTTTACTCCATTGTTGGTCCCGCTGCTCATTCGCTCTCCGGTTGGAGTTGAGAGCTGAATGAGTGTAGGGATGTCCTGATTGAGATAGAAGGGTAGGATTCTTGGCAAACCTTATCCTCCTTCGATCGGCGAGCTTAGATGTAATCCTAGGCATGGATTGGTTGTCTCGGCACATGGGACAAATTGATTGCGCTAGGAGGCTCATCTACCTCACTAGTCCTTCGCGGCGAGTTTGCTTTTCGCGAAGGCTGCGGGATCCGCATCTCTTCGCGCTCGGCGAAGCCGCTCTAGATATTAGTGAAGTCGGTGGTTTGTGACTTTGTTGATGTCTTCCCGACGACCTTCGGGGATGCCACCAGTTCGAGACCTCGAGTTTGTCATTGAGTTGGTTCCTGCATCGCCCGATCTCAAGAGGCCTTACCGAATGGACCCAATTGAGTTGGTGGAGTTGAAGAAGCGATTGGGTGAGCTTCAAGAGAAGGGCTTCATCCGCCTAGCTCATCTCCTTGGGATGCTCAGCAATCTTTGTCGAAAAGGACAAGGCGCTGCGCGTATGCGTTGATTACCGTCCACTTAATGAAGTAACGGTAAAGAACAAGTACCCTTTGCCCCGTATCGATGACCTCTTCGATCAATTGAGTGGAGCTCGAGTCTTCTCCAAGATTGATTTGAGAGTGGGATATCATCGAGTTCGGATTCGACCGGAGGATATTCCAAAGGCGCTTTTTCCACTCGTTATGGTTTATGCGAGTATCTTGTCATGTCGTTCGAAGCAACCAATGCCCGCCTTGTTCATGAACCTCATGAATTCGGTGTTCATGGAGTATTTGGATAGGTTCGTTGTGGTCTTCATCGATGATATCCTTATCTACTCCAAGAGCGATGAGGAACACACCGAGCATTTGAAGCTTGTGTTGGGCAAGCTTCGCGAGCACAAGCTGTATGCAAAGTTCGACAAGTGCGCGTTACGGCTGAAGGAAGTAGCCTTCTTAGGCCATATTCTTTCGGCAGGGGCGTAGTGTGGATCCTAGCAAGATCGCCGACGTGCTTTCTGAGTCGACCTACTTGACCACGAAGTTCGAGTTTTCTTGGTTTAGCGGGATATTATCGCCGCTTCATCGAGAATTTCTCCAAGATAGCGGCCGGCGACGGAGTTGCTCAAGAAGGACAAGAAGTTCTCGTGGTCCGCTGATTGCGAGAAAGTTTCAAGCACTTAAAAAGCGATTGACCACCGCCCGTTCTTGTTCTCCCGATGTCCGTAGAAGCTTGATATCTTTTGTGGCGCTTCGCCGAGGCCTCGGTTGTGTCCTTATGCAAGAAGGCAAGGTAGTGGCCTATGCATCAAGGCAATTGAGACCTCATGAACTCAACTACCCTACCCATGACTTGGAGTTGGCCGCTGTGATTCATGCACTTAAGATTTGGCGACATTACTTAATCGGTAATCGTTGTGAAGTGTATTCGGATCACAAAAGCTTAAAGTATTTGTTCACCCAACCAGATCTGAACCTCAGGCAAAGGAGATGGTTGGAGTTGATCAAAGACTATGACATGGGTATTCACTACCATCCGGGCAAGGCCAATGTCGTTGCGGATGCGCTTAGTCGCAAAGCGCATTGCAATGCCTTGTTGCTTCAAGAGCCTCACCACCCTTCGGAGGTTTCAGCGTCTCAACTTGGGTTTGGTTGAGCATGGTTCCTCGCGCCTTGGTTGTACAACCAACCTTGGTGGATCGGATTAAGTGCTGCTCAGTGATCGGATGATGGAGTAAACCGCATCAAGGAAAATGTCAAGAAGGGAACGACCAAGTGCTTCTCCGTAGATGAGCTTGGTGTCGTGAGGTTCGAACGCGCTGGTGGTTCCAAAGGACATGGAGTTGCGGAATTGATCCTCCGCGAAGCCCATGATTCTCCTTGTCCATTCACCCGGGGCCACGAAGATGTATCATGATCTCAGAGCGAGATTTTGGTGGACCCGAATGAAGAGGAGATCGCAAGGTTCGTTGTCGAGTGCGGCGTGTGTCGTCGTGTCAAGGCCGAGCATCGCCCGCCGGATCGCGAACCTTACCAATTCGGGTGGAAGTGGGATTCGGTCGGGATGGACTTTATCACCTGGTCTACCGGTCTCCAAAGAAGAATGATGCCATCCGGTCGTCATCGATCGATTGACTAAGGTGGCTCATTTTCTTCTGTCAAGACCGACCTTCGAGTAGGTTTTTCGGCGGATCTCTACATAGCCCGCATCGTGAGTTTGCATGGTGTGCCAAAGGCGATTGTGTCGGATCGTGGTTCATTTGTTCACGTCTCGATTTTGGCATAGCTTGCAAGAGGCTATGGGAACTCGCCTTTCTTTCATTTCAGCATTTCACCCCCAAGCGGATGGTCGGGCGAGAGGGTCAACCAAGTTTTGGAGGACATCTTTGCGAGCTGTGTCCTTTCCTATGGGAAGCATTGGGAGAAGTGCTTGCCATTCGCGAGTTTTCTTATAACAACGGTTTCAAGCCGGTCTCGGCATGGCACCATTCGAGGCCTTATACGGAAGAAAGTGTAGAACCCGTTGAACTGGTGCGAGACGGTGAAAGACCTTTCTTTGGCGGGCTCGATTAATGAGGCCGAGAGTCAAGTCCACTCATTCGTGATCGCTTGCGCACGGCTCAATCCAGCGGAAGAGCTATGCGGATCGTCGTCGTCGTGAGTTAAGCTTTGAGCCCAATGACCGTTTATCTCAAGGTTTCTCCTCTGCGAAGGGTCACGGCGTTTTGGTGTCAAGGGCAAGTTAGCTCCTCGATATGTCGGTCCCTACCGTATTATCGAGAAGAAAGGAGCCGCCGCTACAAGTTGGAATTGCTGCTTTGCACTTGCGGGGTACATGATGTTTTCCATGTGTCCCGGCTAAAGAAGTGCCTCCGTGTTCCAACAGAGGAAGCTCCGTTGGAAACCCCGGATGTTCGGGAAGATTTGACCTATCGCGAGCACCTGTTCGCATCCTCGAGGAGGCCGGCGAAGAACAAGGAACAAGACCATCAAGTTCATTAAAGTTCAGTGGTCAAACCATTCCGAAGATGAGGCTACTTGGGAGCGAGAAGATCGTCTCGTCTGCAGACTACCCTCTTTCTTTTCCGAGTGAACCAAATCTGGGGACGAGATTTTTGTAAGGGGGGGAGGTTTGTAACATCCCAAATTTTGGGCTTGTGTTTCAAATGTAAGAAAATGAGTAGAAATTAAAACTTTTTCTTACATCATGTATTTCCTTTGTGTACTGAACAAGTATTGTACCAAAGATTATGGAAGTACAAAGTCACAAGTCTTTTGATCCAAATCTTGTTCTTCCAAAAATAATCTTGTCAAATCTTATGATCATCCTCTGGATATATTTTTCCTAAGTCTCTGTGGTGGTATGTGACCCCTCTGAAAAATTTCACAATTTTTAGAAATTGTTTGAATATTTTTAGAAGCGATCAAACTGTTTGACTCTCAGTCAAACATTAAAATGAGCCTTGCAGAATTTTGGAGATTTATTCGCAGCATAAAACTCTCTGAAAATTTTCGCAAGGTCAATGTCTCGATCAACAAGCTCTGTAAAAATTTCAGAAATTTTGGAGTTATTTTGCTACCCGAATAAATCCTAAAAGTCTCGACTTAATTAAAACCTAAAACCATATTCACTATTCATTGGGTTCAAGTCGGACTCGAGTCCGAGCCATCGAACTCGGTTGAACCACCTAAGCGCACCAAGCCGCGGTTTAAAACGCGCGTGCAATCTCAGCCGTTGGATTCAGATCGCGCGGCCCACGTTCATGTGAGCATTCGGACCCTCCGGTTGCGTTAATCATTTGGGACCGTTGGATCTCAATCCAACCGTCCAGATCCTTGAGAGCAATCGGACTGTCCGGCGAACTTGTTTAATCGTGACCGTCCATTTTCGATCCGACGGTCACCGTTCGTCTTTCTGTTCTTCTTCCTCCTCTGCTTCTTGACGCACGGTGCAATGGCGAGGCGAGAGGGCACGGGGCGGCGTTGATGTGTCACCTCCACGTTGCTTTTGTCAACGTCTCTCTGCAATGCATTTAATGCGCACAGGCTTTCTCCTCCATTGTCACCATGCTCACTTGCTCCCATCATTTCGTGGTCTACAACCGCGCCATGAACCGAGCTCACCATGGGCTCATGTCCTTGATCGAAACCCTAATCCTTCCCCTATATAATTGCCCCTCTAGGTCCTCACCGTGTTCTTTTGCACCACACCTAGCTATTCTCGTGTTTGAGCTCAAGAACACCCTCACCCTCAAAACACCATTGTTGGCCGTAGAGCTCTAATGGCGGCCTTGGTGTCGATGGTTCATCCCCAACATTTCTTGCACCCTTTTGAACTCCTCAACCTCCTTTATATTTCCCTAACTTGATTTTGGGTTGCATTCACAGAATCACTCAATTTTAAGTTTGGAGATTTTCGTTGGTTTCACCCCTTTCTTCTCCAATTCAGTAAGTGATTCTTTCTGCAATTACTTGCTTTTGGAGCCTCTTTGAGCTATAATGAAGCGTGGTAATGATGTGGTTCCACTCATTTTGCTCAGAACCTCACCTTCCACTTCATCTTCTTCGGCTCCGGTGGACTTCATCGTGTTCAAGTCTTCCCCGGCCATCTTTGGAGCTCCTCTCGGTTAAGGTAGCTCCTATATAGTCCCTAGAAGTCATGGCACTCGCTTCCTTGGACTGCAATGAGCATTTGCTATTTTCGTGTTTTGCCGTGTCGGCCTTCATCTTTGTTTTCGGCTCGCTGCGTTCCGAACCTCCGCCGGCGAGGTCACCATCGTTGGGTCCGCAACACTATTGCGAACCCATTTTGATAGTTTGGGCGCCGCCGACCGAGTCGCGGCGACCACCGCAAAGCCACTCGGGTTTTGTCAGCTGAGAAGCTCCCGGTTTCGTCAGATCATTAGGACACATTAATTACCAATCATTAGCTGTTTTTGTGTCTTAATCATTCTTATTGAGCCACTGACCTGTGGGCCCAATCTCCTTAAATCAATCTCTGTTTCACTCCACACTGTTCCGACATCATTAATGCTTAATCATTGCTTAATAAAAAAATCGCACTTAACCCGCCGGAAACCTTCTGGGTCGCCGACTTCAGGGGCCGATGCGCCGCGTCTGCGATGGGTTAAATCGTTGCGATCGTGACTCGTAGTCACCGACATGCGGTCCCACTCGTCGGTACCTCTTTTTGAACTTCGATCTATAGCCGCCGTCCATTTTGTGATCTGCGGCCCAGATCTTGTATGCATTCGGACCATCCGGTTCCCCTCATCATCCTGGACCGTCCATCTCGTGATCTGCGGTGAGATCATGAATGCAATCGGACCTTCCAGGTTAGATTTGGGTTACGAGCCGTTCATCTTTAGATCTGCGATGCGTGGTTCCACCGAGGCAACCGCATCGTCAGGTTGCATACATCGGTGTGGCCGTTGGATCTTGATCCAACGGTGGACCCGATTAGGTTTCATGCAGGCGCTATTTTCGGCGTAGCGTGAGCCGAGGATGTTAGATCAAGGGTTGTGGGTTGTCCACGTCATTTTCTTTGTATTGGGTTGTTACGTATTTGGTAAGTATTTGTTTATCAATGAAAATGATATAAAAACTTTAGAAAATGCATATCTTGCTCTGTGTATGTCCAAAATGAATGATTCCAACCTTGATAAATTTGTTATTAACCCAATGTTAATATAAAAATGATGGTAGGTCCAAGATTGTATGAAACCTTGATTAATGATTTAGTACCTATTTTCGCATTTAGAAAATTACGGAAGGCTTATAAAATGCACAAGTAATTCTCTCAGAATGCAAAATATATATGATAAATTCTAGAAAACCCTCTGTTGGTATACTTCATTGTAAAATTAGTTTTGAACATGTTTATATTTACGGAAAGTGCATTATGCTAATTATGCATCTTAGAAAAATCATAACTAAATCACTTTAACTCCAAATGACCTGAAATTTTATATGGGTTACCTCTGTACCAGAGGTAGCTACCATAAAAATTCCAGCTTCAAAATCTCTCTAGGAAATATTTTTGCTCTGATTGCTAATTATGGTAGAAAATGAGTTTTTAAGTAATATCTTTGCACCACAAATCCAAATTAGGTTTTCCAGTTTCTATGTCTAGGTATATTCATATTCTACCGATGTGTAAATTTAAATCGCATTTGGTTAAGTTTTGCTTGCTCTTTTGTGTATTTGTGGCTCGTCTTATTGGTTGTTCTTGGTTCTTTTTGCCTTTCGCTTAGGATTAGACATTTGCGGTAATCCCAGAAACGACCCTCCGCAACAAATTGAGCAACGACAAGCGAAGCAAGCGGTTTGATCATTTCCCATTGATCCCATTACTTTTAAAGTCTAATATTTTGTTTAACTTCTATGTATGCATTGCTACTTTGTTGTTAAATTGATTAGTTAGACCTCTAGTTGCATAATCTGTAGGTAAATGGTTATCCTCTACTACCGAGCCTAGGTTATTTCTGTGTGGTTAGAGTTCGATGGATGAACTCTTATCACTTAGTAGATTCTGAATGAATATTGCTTAGCCATGCCTAGTTATCGGTAGTATTGGGCGATCATCGACTTAGTCGGTGATCTTGATCACACAACTACTTATACTACTCCATTATGTCCAACCCTTGTGTTTTATTGATTTACAAATCAAAAACTGAAAACAAAACTATATCTTGACTTGGGCACAATGGTATGTTGATGTGATCTGTTGGGTGTGTGGAATGGTGCCTAAGTCCCCAAGGACCGAAGTTACTTGTGTCACTAAGCCAAGCGCTTATTGCGTGCTAACCACACGAGGGGATATGGAACCTCTCTTGACTAAGTACTTTGGGAGGTGCTAATTATGAGCTGGTTGGTGGGTGTGTTCTTGTGTGTGGTGTTTGAGAGGAGCATTAGCGGGACGGTTAGGCTGTCTAATGTGTCCTTCTCCGTGGGTTGCGGCTCTTAATTAGCATCGTCCATTGGAAAGCGTCTTGTTAGACTTAGCCATGCACGCATACCAAAGGAAGTGTGCTAACCGTGGGTGGTGGAAAGGCGGTCTATCGTGTGGGTACATTGGTACACCGCAGTGGTTAAAACTATTCGAATAGCCTCGCCCTAGGTTATGGACATGCTTGGTAAGGTCGCAAGAACTAGACTACAACCTTTTAAAACTTAAACTTGACATGGGTGGTATGAAGGGTACTTCATGCTATTGTTGTGGTGACTACGGGTTAGTCACTTCTAGGTTGGTGTTGTCATTTATCTATTGTTATTATTGTCTCTCTTTTATTTGAACGATAAAAGTTAATTGCAAACTTGCTTTGAATCTATTACCCTATTGCAAATGAAAACTTGCTTTATGCTGAAAATAAGTCCAGAGCCTCATCCACTTAAATAAAGCTTGCATGTAGTTAATTATAGTTCTGTTATCTCACACGTCAGTCTTGCGAGTACAAAAACAAGTTTTGTACTCATCGCTTGCTTAATATTAATTGTTGCAGAGGAAGAAGGTGAGCCCCAAGGGCCTCACTTTTGTGAGTTGTGTTCTTGCACTGTTTTGGGACGATTAGCTTGGCGGTCCGGTTGGTTGCCTTGTGGGTAAAGGCACACCGATTGGCTTTTGTTCATCGCCATCTTATGGCCATTTTGCTTCCGCTGTGTATCTGCTCATCTTTATGAATTTTGGCCGGTCGGCCTCTCTTTTGTAATAACTCTCTTTATATTATCTATGTCTTTCAGTTGTTGCTTTTGCTTCGCTCTATGTGTATGAATGGAATTGATGCATGATTTTGTAGCGGGTGTGTATCTGCATTTTGGAAGTATACATATCTCGAAGCAGTTCATTTGATTTGTCTTGTTAGGACCAAGTGGATGGTTAAGCAGTACAAGCCGAATAAACCGGGGTCCTCACAGCTACTTAAGCCCCTTGCTCCCTCCTTGACCCCCCTTTCACCTTTGCGCAACTCGAGCTAGTACTCTGTGTGTGTTTGAGCTCTAAAACCCCGAAACCGTTTGGCGCCATTGCCGAGCTTCAAGCTCACGGTGAAGGCGGTATCCTGATGGTTCCTGGCTCCTTCTTGCTCTGTTGCTTCTCCTCACCTCGGTGGTGCTTAACAACCACTCCATTTCAGGTTGCTTCAGCGAGCGCCGGAATTTCAGATTTCCCCCAAATCGGCCGCAACTACCCCCTTTCGTCCCCAGCTCCGGTAAGTCCCCCATCCCTCGATTCCTTGCTCTGGGGGCACCCTTGGGGTGTGCTGGTGCTATGCTGATGACCCGGCGTGGCTGGCCTTGCTCAGGTTGACCCCTCCACGGTGAAGCTCTTCGCATCGCCGCTGGACTTCGTCGCCGGGCTGCTCTGATCATCCTCCGTCCACCCCAACCCCGTCATCATCTTCAGTGAACCCCTGGTGAGCTTCAGCTATCCCCCGTTTAGCTTTTGCTGCACCGTGGTCATGGTTCCCTGTTTCGGTCTCGCCGCCGCCGCCGTTAGCCTTCGGCTCGCCGTCGGCTACCATATGGGCTCCGGTTGGTCGCGTTAAGTCCATAGGACCCCGTCATAGCTTTTGCACCCGTCCATTTGCGCGTAGCTTAGCCTGGTCATCGTTTTTCGGCCGTAGCACTCCCTCCGCCTCGCGCGCGCGCGCGCGTCAGTCACCATTGGCCTCGCCGCTGGTGCCATCAGGTGCGCAATAGTGCTAGGATCCCATTTTGGCCCTTGACCGGTGTCGCCATGGCGATCCTCGCCGGCGACACGCCGAGCAAACTCGCGGCCGGGAGCTCCTCTGTTGTCGGACGGAGCTCCAGGTCGGGGGCGACGTGGCCCATGGGTGGTCGTCCGATCCAGAGATCTACGGCCATCAGCTCTCCACGTCGGCCCTCTGTTCCGCGCGCGTGAGAAGTGTTCTGATCTGGTTCAATGTCGTCCGTTAGATCTGAGATCGACGGCTCTCATTCGCCCACGTCTCTGGGTGTTAGTGAAGTCTCGAAAGTGCTAAGAACAGAAATCAGTATCACATTAGGGTCTTGTCATTTTCATATCTTTGTCATCTTAGCTCCAAATTAGATGATTCCAATTTTGTTAGCTTCCTTATAACTTGAACTTAAATATAAAAATAATTGTAGACCATGATCAAACCTGGAAAACCATTTTCAAAAATAGTAAACAAGTGAACATAATACTGTTTTTCAGAACTTTTAGCAAACTTGGAAAATGCATAACTTCTAATCTATAGATCATTTTTGTATGAATCCAATTGGATTAACTTCCCCTGATAGTGTATTCGCTAGGAAAATTGGTTTCACAAATTTCACTATTTTTAAAAATCATAAGGATCATATTTTAGTTTAATACCCTAAACAATTTAAACAAATTATAACTCTTTCAATATAACTCCAAATGACCTGAAATTTTATATGGGTTACCACTATACCAGTAGGTAGCTACCATAAAAATTTCAGCTCCAAAACCTTTCTAGAAAATATTTTTGCTACAGTGTTAATTATGGCCGAAAATAGGTTTTTAGAGAATATCTTTTGCACCACAAATCCAAATTAGGTTTTTCCAGTTCCTATGTCTAAGTATATTCCTATTATACCTTGTGTGTAAATTTCGTCGCATTTGGTTAATTTTTGGCTTGCTCTTTTGTTTAAGTGTTGCTCGTCTTATTGGTTGTTTTCGCTCTTTCGCTTAGGATTCGACATTTGCGGTAACCCCGAGAACGACCCTCCGCAACAATTTGAGCCACAACAAGCAGGCAAGCAGTTTGATCATTTCCCATTCAATCCCATTACTTTTAAAGTCTAATACTTTGTTTAAACTGTATGTATGCATTGCTATTTGGTTGTCAAATTGATTAGTTAATCCTCTAGTTGCATAATCTGTAGGTAAATGATTATCCTCTACTACCTGAGCCTAGGTTATTTGCTGTGATTAGAGTTCGTTGGATGAGCTCTTGTCACTTAGTAGATTTCGAATAAATATTGCTTAGCCATGCCTAGTATCGGTAGTATTGGGCGATCATCGACTTAGTCGATGATCTTGATCACACAACTACTTATACTACTCCATTATGTCCAACCCTTGTGTTTTATTGATTTACAAATCAAAAACTGAAAACAAAACTATATCTTGACTTGGGCACAATGGTATGTTGATGTGATCTGTTGGGTGTGTGGAATGGTGCCTAAGTCCCCAAGGACCGAGTTACTTGTGTCACTAAGCCAAGCGCTTATTGCGTGCTAACCACACGAGGGGGATATGGAACCTCTCTTGACTAAGTACTTTGGGAGGTGTTAATTATGAGCTGGTTGGTGGGTGTGTTCTTGTGTGTGGTGTTTGGAGGGGAGCATTAGCAGACCGGTTAGGCTGTCTAATGTGTCCTTCTCCCGTGGGTTATGCTCTTAATTAGCATCGTCCATTGGAAAGCGTCTTGTTAGACTTAGCCATGCCTGCATACCAAAGGAAGTGTGCTAACCGTGGCTGGTGGAAAGGCGGTCTATCGTGTGGGTACATTGGTACACCCCTGCAGGGTTAAAACTATTCGAATAGCCTCGTCCTAGGTTATGGACATGCTTGGTAAGGTCGTGCAAGAACTAGACTACAACCTTTTAAAAACTTAAACTTGACATGGGTGGTATGAAGGGGTACTTCATGCTATTGTTGTGGTGACTATGGGTTAGTCACTTCTAGGTTGGTGTTGTTCTCTATCTATTGTTATTATTGTCTCTCTTTATTTGAACAATAAAAGTTAATTGCAAACTTGCTTTGAATCTATTACCTTATTGCAAATGAAAACTTGCTTTATGCTGAAAATAAGTCCAGAGCCTCATCCACTTAAATAAAGCTTGCATGTAGTTAATTATAGTTCTGTTATCTCACACGTCGGTCTTGCAGTACAAAAATAAGTTTTGTACTCATCCGCTTTGCTTAATATTAATTGTTGCAGAGGAAGAAGGTGAGCCCCAAGGGCCTCACTTTTGTGAGTTGTGTTGCGCGCTGTTTGGGACGATTAGCTTGGCGGTCGGTTGGTTGCCTTGTGGGTAAAGGCACGCCGATTGGCTTTTGTTTATCGCCATCTTATGGCCATTTTGCTTCCATTGTTTAATTTAGTTGCTTATGTGTCATTTGGCGGTTGGCCTCTCTTTGTAATAACTCTCTTTATATTATGTATGTCTTTAAGTTATTGTTGTGCTTGGTTCTATGTGTATGAATGGAATTGATGCATGATTTTGTAACGGGTGTATACTGCACTGCAGGAAGTATACATATCTCGAGGCTTGGTTTATTTGATTTGTACTGTTAGGACCAAGTGGATGGTTAAACAGTACAAGCCGAATAAACCGGGGTCCTCACATGGTGTCCCTGCCCCGTACGTGTGGATACCTTGGAGGTGCTGTTGCGAAGCATCAGCACTAGGACGATCCGCGACTCACGACGTTCATCGGAGCCGGAGGAGAACTTGCGACGTTCGTCGGAGTAGGAGGAGAAGATGCGCAGCAAGTACGCCTACGACTGCATCAACTCACTACATCGACTCTACTTCCGCTATGAGTCGGCGCGTCTAGTGGTAATCTCGTGATCTATGACTTGTGGTGGTTCCTTGGTTGCGCGGTATATTTTTTTGTTTGTGCTATCGTAGTCTTGCCGCGATCCTTCAGTGGTATCAGAGCCATCCCGCTTAGTTTTAGATTCAGATTAGATGCATATGGTGATATGCGGGGGGGTCGTAGATGTGATCTATTTCTATTTCTGTTGGTCGTTCTATGTGATAGATCGTTCTTGGCGATGGTCGATATGATCGTCCATGCGCGGTGGTCGTAAGGTGATTGATGATCGTTGTTCTGTGATCGTGTATACATGGTCGTATCACGACTTGCCTCTACCGGTCGGGTTTCCGCCATCGGGACAGACAGTGATCGTAAATCCATGGAGCACGCGAAGATCAATCTGGTTGATCGAATCAGAGTTCCGATCGGAAAGGGTTAATGTGATTAATCCAATGCGATTTATATGGACGGAGCAGTAGATTGGATCTACATTGTCCGAAAATTTTGGCATACAGGGGCTGCCGCCCCTGTGACCCCGCTCCGCTCACCGCCGAGCAGGACCTTAGAATATAGATAGGGCTTCCGCCCTTTTGGAGCGGGTTGCCACTCCTGTGGATTAGGACCTAAACTTGGTTTTTGGTTTTGCTAATTCATGCCATACGTTAGATAGAATGCGATTCTATGCCTAACTTGTTCTTGCAGGATTTTGTGAATAGTATGACCCATTATGTATGAGATGCATGTATGTGTGTAATGTTCATGACCTGCGTGTCATGCTTATTGCAGCCCAAGGCTGTCTATATTTGTATAACGGCCTGCGTGTCGACTTGTGATGCCTTTTCACCCTTTGTATTTTATCACTAGTGCTATTAGCGGTAATAGTTTAGTGGGAGTACTTGGAGACAAGGCGCACAGGAAGCACGGCGATGGAGATCACCTTGTGGAAGGGTCATACTATATCACAATACAATATGATTGTCTGTGAATACCTTTCTTTTCTATCTTTTATTTCTATGCATGTTATTTAATTGCTTTGAATGCTCTTGACATGGTAGAAGTAAAATTCCCTCACTTAAATATTGAGTTAAAATTGATGCCCTCCCAATTTGCTGCACCATCCAAAGTCTTGTATTTTAATGGTAGGTCTTGCCAAAGCAGAGTGCCATTAACTCTCCTTGACTAGATGGGTTTGTGTCAGACACTTACACGCTTAGCATTGGTCTAACTTGACAAGGTTATCATAACGGTTATGGACCTTGGGGCATAGGGTTGGGTGCCGGAGCATAGAGATGCTGCCCAACAACAAGAGTCATATAGAGATGTGATTAGCAAAGGGTTGCTTACCATATTCACTAATCTTCTAGCAGTGATGCCAAAGCTCACTAGGAGATTAATTAATTATGGGTCTTGAATCACTAGAATGTCATAAGAGGGATATGGTATTTAGTGGGAGTATCTTTATTAAATTGTTTAATACAAGTTACTTTTGAACATATGTCTTGGTTTTGCATATTTTTATGTTGTAGATCATGGCACCAATTGCTGTACCTACATCCAGTTTTGCTTTGCGTTCGATACATGATAAGGAAAAACTGAATGGAACAAATTTTACGGATTGGTCCCGCAACCTAAGAATTGTTCTTAGGCAAGATAAAAAGGAACATGTTTTAGAGGAACCAATTCGGATGTGCTCTGAAAAATGCTGCGCTGCCTTAAAAGCGCCTATAAAAGGCATGTGATGAGTCCCTTGATGTTAGCTGTCTCATGCTTGCCGCTATGAACTCGGACCTTGAGCGGTTTGAGAACATTGAGGCCTATGATATGATCGTGGCGCTCAAAGGCATGTTTGAGACACAAGCAAGAACTGAGAGATATGAGATCTCAAAGAACTTGTTTGGGTGTAAGCTAGCTGAGGGTAGTCCGGTGAGCCCACATGTGATCAAGATGGTTGGTTACACACAGAGCTTAGAAAACTTGGTTTTCCACTTAGTCAAGAGTTGGCTCTGATTTGATTCTTGCTTCGCTTCTCGCAAGCTATGGGCGTTCATTCGAACTTCCATATGAACAGTTTAGACAAGAATCTCACCGAACTGCATATGATGCTCAAGACTGCGGAAGACAGCATTAAGAAAAGCAACAGTCATGTGATGATGGTGCAAAAGAGTACGAGCTTCAAGAAAAAGGCTAAGACTAAGGTCAATGGAAAGGGTAAGGCTAAAGCTTGGATAGGATCCAAACCAATAAGCCTAAGCCCAAGACTAAGTCCGCCCGACTCAAGAGAATGAATGCTTTTCTTGCAAAGAGCTAGGCCATTGGAAGAGGAACCGCAAGAAATACGGCTGATCCGAAAAGAATGGAGGACTAAACCTTCCACTTGGTATTAATGTTATAGATGTTTTTCTTGCTGATTCTTCGTTAACTCATGGGTATTTGATACGGATCGGTTGCTCATATTTGCAATTCGATGCGAGTCTAACAAGGATTAGGAGAGTTGCAAGAGGCGAGATGGAACTTCGCGTCGGGAATAAAGCAAGGGTTGCTTTGCATTAGCCGTCGGGACCTTGCCATTACTTTTGCCTTCGAGATTTATTATGGAATTAAATAATTGTTATTACGTTCCGACCATGAGTAGAAACATTATCTCGCCTCATGTTTGATGGCGAAGGTTATAATTCATTATTGAGAACAATGGTTGTTCTATATTTTTGAATGAAGTGTTTTATCGCTATGCACCTGTTTTGAATGGGCTGTTTATTTTGAATCTTGATGTTGCACCCGTCTATAATATTAATGCGAAAAGGCTTAGGCCTAATAATATGAATTCCACTTTTATTTGGCATTGTTGTTTGGGTCACATAAGTGAGAAACGTATGAAGAAGCTCCATGATGATGGAATTCTAAACTCATTTGATTTAGAATCATTTGAAACGTCATGAATCTTGCCTACTCGGAAAGATGACCAAGACTCCTTTCATCGGTCGAACCGAGAGAGGCGTCCAGGCACTGTTGGCACTCGTACATACTGATGTATGTGGACCAATGAGCACGACAGCTAGAGGTGGTTTTCAGTACTTCATTACCTTCACCGATGACTATAGTAGATATGGATATGTCTACTTAATGAGGCACAAGTCGGAATCCTTTGAAAAGTTCAAGGAGTTCCAGAATGAGGTACAGAATCAACTTGGCAAGACAATCAAATCTTTACGATCTGATCGTGGAGGTGAATTTTTGAGCCATGAATTTGGTGATCATTTGAAGCAATGTGGAATTGTTCCACAGCTTACACCACCGGGCACTCCACAATGGAATGGGGTGTCCGAGCGGCGTAATCGGACCTTGTTGGACATGGTTCGGTCGATGATGAGCCAATCTGATCTGCCATTGTATTTTTGGGGTTACGCTCTTGAAACTGCCGCTTTCACTTTAAATAAATTACCATCAAAATCAGTAGATAAGACACCATATGAGATATGGACTGGGAAGAGTCCCAGTTTGTCTTTTCTAAGGATTTGGGGATGTGATGTCTATGTTAAACGTTTGACGTCTGATAAACTCACACCCAAGTCTGATAAATGCTTCTTTATAGGATATCCTAGGGAAACCAAAGGATATTACTTCTACAACAGGGAAGAGGGCAAAGTTATTGTTGCCCGAAATGGTGTCTTTTTGGAGAAAGAGTTTCTTTCAAAAGAAGTCAGTGGGAGAAAGGTGCAGCTCGAAGAAATTCGGGAAACATCTGAAAGTGTTTCAACTCCTACTGAACCTCTACAGGATGGACAAATTGTTGTTGAACCTGTAGATGAGGCATCAGCCCCACGTAGATCTAAAAGGCCACGTCAATTGCCTATAAGGTATGGGCATGATGTATTATTGTTGAATAATGATGAGCCTAAGTCGTATGAGGAAGCGATGATGGACCCGGACTCTGAGAAATGGCTTGAAGCCATGAAATCCGAGATAGACTCCATGAGTGACAATCAGGTTTGGAATCTGGTCGATCCTCTTGATGGTGTTAAAACCATTGAGTGCAAATGGATCTATAAGAAAAAGATTGATATGGATGGAAATGTTCACATTCATAAAGCTCGACTAGTCGCAAAAGGGTTTCGACAAGTTCAAGGGGTTGACTACGATGAGACTTTCTCACCGGTAGCGATGCTTAAGTCTATACGGATCATTCTAGCTATTGCTGCATATTTCGACTATGAGATATGGCAAATGGATGTCAAAACGGCTTTCCTTAATGAGTATGTGACTTGTTGGTGAAACTCTTTATCTTATATGATATCGTTCTTAAAAGTATCCCTAGTCGAATGTCACTGGTCGGAACACCAGTGACTCTACGACTAGTACATGTATTGATTGATGACCATGTTTCACCGGTCATGGATATAGAGATATCGAATCAATAATGTGGACACATGTTAGAGAACATAGTGTTGGATAAGACCCACCTTGAGACACTATTGAGATTGTTATGATTCTATGTGTCGTTAGTTGGTCTCAAGCAATGATGATGTATAATCCTCAGACCTGAGATCAACATGGTTTCCTACATGTGTAATAGCACTCTTAGGGGTTGCCAAACGCTACTCGTGCTCGGTAGTTATAAAGGTAGCTTTGGGTATGCTATGAAACATGCGGAGGAATGTGACTGGTCGGATATGGGATTTGCCCTCGTAACATAACGGAGAGATGTCTCTGGGCCCTCGTTGTGGTTGAATAAAGAAAGTGCATGGCCATGCCACTAGTGGTCGAAGTGTCGACCACATGAAGTTATTCGACACTTGATCGAAAGTATTGAACAGTCCATGGATGACATATTATCTCACCTGGAGTTCAACCAGATGTCGTGAGGCAAAGGGAGAATACATAAGCAGGTCGGTCCGTTGCCGAGGTCTTAGACTGGTCGAAGTCGTATGGAGATGCGACCTAGTCGAAGACTACTCGAACATAATCACCAATCGGTCGTAAGGAGTTGCGAATGGTCGTAGTTAGATACTAATCGGTCGTAAGGAGATACGAATCGATTATAACTAACTATGAATCGCCGTGACTAAAATGCAGCTGGTCGTAAGTGATAAGGACCGGTCGTAGATCATATTGCGTTAAAGTTCGTCCGATATATTCGTGTATGTTCGGAATCGTTATGTGCTGCTAGGTACCCGATGACTCGTGATCGGAAAGTGTTTCCAGTCACAACCGATTACACACGAACCTATAGGGTCACACACTTAAAGGGCTAGGATTTGATTTGGATGGTGATCCGAATTCTTATAGGCCTCGAGTTCCTAATGGGCCTCCTGGTCGGGACCCATTATGGATGCCTATATATAGAGGGGCGGTGGCATGGGGTGATGATGGATCAAATCTTTCGGAAGAAATCCGAAACCCTAATAGCCACGCTCTCTCAACCACGCCGCCGGCGCTAGCACTCCTGCGCGTGGTGTCCCTGCCCCGTACGTGTGGATACCTTGGAGGTGCTGTTGCGAAGCATCAGCACTAGGACGATCCGCGACTCACGACGTTCATCGGAGCCGGAGGAGAACTTGCGACGTTCATCGGAGTAGGAGGAGAAGACGCGCATCAAGTATGACTACGACTGCATCAACTCGCTACATCGACTCTACTTCCGCTACGAGTCTGCGCGTCTAGTGGTAATCTCGTGATCTATGACTTGCGGTGGTTCCTTGGTTGCGCGGTATATTTTTTGTTTGTGCTATCGTAGCCTTGCCGCGATCCTTCATGAACTTCCTCTAAACGAAACTCGGAGTATTACACCTATGGTAGTGAGTGGTGGCATCGGCATGTGCCAAATAAACTAGAGAATTCATGTACTATAGATAAAATTGTACACCTCTCTGCAGAGTGTAAATCTATTTAAATAGTCGTGCTCGTGGTCATAAGCGTGCTTAGTGCGGATGGTATGAGTTTAGTTTTGATTTTCACAAAAACCGTTTTATTGGTAAAACATGGATAATGACTTGTGGGTTTTTATTTGAGTTAACTACCATGTTTTGGATGAAATTGAAATGTTGCTCGCAATGGGTTGCGAGTTGTTGTCATTATTCCTTTGAGCTCATAACCGAGGAGGGTTGCGAGTTGTTGTTATTATTCATTCCGTTGCTTACTTACTGTCCTGCACATATTTAACTGCTCTTTTAAACTTTTCGTTGCAAATTACTACACATTGATATTGCAAATAAAAATAGCTTTAAGCAAAATAACTTGTAGAGTAGAGCCTCATTCATTGATAGCCTTGCATTTATATATAACTTTGTGATACACTACATGTCTTGTTGAGTACGCATTGTACTCAATCTTGCTTATATTGTTGTTCAGAGTTTGAAGATGAGCCGACGCTTGACGATACATTCTTCACATCCAGAACCGGAGGGTTCGGTGATGGGTCTATCTAGGGCTTGTTTCTTGTCGGTTTCCTGAGGGTTGGATGGGCATGCCGCTGAAATTTCTTTACTTACATTACTTCTTCCGCGGCTACTTTTACTCCACTGATACATGTTTTTATTTGGCCGGTCGGTCATTGATGTAATAACTTGTAATCGCTTAAGTACCATTTCGTTTACTTTGTATATGAGAGTGTATGGATGTAAATGTCAAATGTTGTGAATGTGTGTACTAGCCACTTATCATAGGACTAGTATGGTACACACATAGGGTCTTCGGGTATTCCACGCTTGGGGGTCCGACACACAGTAAGCAAAATAGACAATCAGAGTTTGAAGAAAGCTCAGCACTGATGGCACTCAAAGCCACCAAGAGGTCAATACAAGGCATGTCGGCGACGTTGTCCCAGAAATCCTATCACCGCCGCTATGCCGCGGTGTAATCAGTGTGGTCCTCAGAGAAACAATGCCATTCTCTAACAACCAGGGACATACCAGATCGTGGAGTTGAAGTCCAGGAAGTGCCGCACAAGATCACATATTACAATCACGCACAGGCCAAGTGCACAAACCAAGCAACCGAACACCAATCTCAGTCAAGCACCACATCAACCATAAGGACAACCGAGCAGGCTCAAGCCACACCAACAGATGAGCTCTAGAGACTCGGTAAAAAAAATCCAATCAAAATCACCACTATCTCCCTGCCTCCACAGCACCACTGCCACCAAGAGGTCGGCAGCGATGGAGCCAAGAGCAGGGTTCGCCCAAGATCAAAGAATCAAGCGCAAAAGGTAGAGAGGATGGATCGGAAATGGGTTGGAAGCTCTCAGATCTTGCTTGTGTTCTCCCAAGGAGGAGGAGACCGGGATTAAGTAGGAGGAGAGCCAAGGTGGTAGTGCCAAACGGCCTCCGCAGCCGCCGCTAGCATCGCATGGAGATCGGATTGACCCCCACAACCGCACCTGCTCCCTCTCTCTCTCTCTCCTAGTCAGGATGAAGTCGAAGGAAAAATTCTCTCTCTCTCAACCGAATGGACAAGTGGGTCCCAACAATTCAGATGGGAATTTACCAAAAAGCCCATGGCTTACAACACACATGAACTACCTTATTACATGACCAAGAAGCAAGTAGTACTCTGAAGTCTAGAAAGTTACCATGCAAACAATACTTAGCTTCCCTAAACAACACACCAATATTTAAAATATCACGATTTATGCTATCCAAAGTAGCTTGGGCTGTGTGCATCCTGGATGCAGAGGCCGGGAGAGAATTTCTCTTCCATTATCTAAAAAATGCTATCCAAAGTAGCTTTCAAATTTATAGCATGGAACTGCTAAGGCCTCGGGAACAGTTCGTGGGCTTTTGGATCTCTAGAAGTGTGAGGATCCTGATATCCTCTTCTTGTTTTAAACCAAAATGGATAAGAGGAGGATAGAGAAATTTAGATGGATGCTTGGTATGTCAAACTTGGTTTACAAGGAGTATGCTGGCCGTAGTGGGGGTTCGGCTTTATTTTGGAAGCGTGTTGTTGATGTAAACTTATTGACAATGTCAAAGGACTATATCGATGTGGAGGTTAAGGACGAGGATGGTTCTATGTGGAGATTGACCGGAATTTATGGTGAACCACAAACTAATAATAAGGAACTTACCTGGAGAGCTCTGAGAACTTTGAAAAATCATGCTTCAGGGCCATCGATGTGCTTTGGCTATTTTAATGAGATACTTTATCAGCATGAAAAGCAGGGGGAACTGTTCGACCTCAGGTCTACTTGAATCGGTTCAGAGAGGCTTTGGAGGATTGTGGTCTTGCTAATCTTAGCTTTATGGAGGATCAGTATACTTGGCGTAATTATAGTCATCGAATCGATAAGTACATTCGAGAATGACTTGATAGGGCTATTGCTAATCAGGAACCAACATCGGGTTGCTGGTCTTTGTGTGGTTCCAGTAGCTAGTAGGTTGCAGTGGCTTCTCGCCGGCGTGCCACCGGCATTCTAGGCCTGGCGTCGAACTGGTTGAGGGTCTCAGCCCTCAGGCTTCGACTCCTCCTCACTCGTTGGTTGTTCTTTTCCATCCAAAGCTGGGTTAGCGAGCTCCTCAGATCCACCCTCTATTAGTGATATGCACTAGAGACAATCATGAAGATAATTGTATCACTTCTATGTTTATGATCTTTTGAATAATATGTTATTATGTCCCTTGAATAAATGTCTTTCACATTGATCAACAAGTATGTGACTTGTTCGTGGAATTCTTTATTCATGTTTTGATGTTATTCTAAAATTATCCCTGATCTTATATCATTATGTAGGACAATTATGATTTATAGATCAACACATGTATTGAATGATGATTATGTTCCATGGAACATGGATATAGAGATATCAAATCAATAATGTGAACACATATTAGAGAACATGATGTTGGATTGACCTACAATGAAACACTGCGAAAATTGTTGTATTCTTAAGTACCATCAGTTGGTCTCATGCATAGTGTATGTACGATCCTTAGACCTAGGATGGTCATAGTTTCCTACATGTGTAATAGTTTACTTAGGGGTTGCCAAATACTGCTCCATAACTGGGTGATCACAAAGGTAGCTTTCGACTTTACTATGAAACATGTGAAGGAATGTGGGCGATCAAGATGGCATTTGCTCCTCCTATATAACGGGAGAGATATCTCTGAGCCCCTCGATGTGGTTGGATTAAGGAAGTGCATGACCATGCCGAATGTGGTTGAGGAGTCAATCGCAACTAAGTAATCCACTACAGGTTCGAGTGAAGGATCGAGCTATCAAAGGATAGCACACTTCTTGCCTTGAGTTCGATATGGTATCGTGAGGCAAAGGGATCGGTACATAAGCACTATATAGGTTCGTTCGATATGATCTTTATGCATATTTGGTAGTCACTATGTCCTACTACAAACCACTACCAACTTATGGACTGAAAAAAGTTTTCGACCCATGGCCGAATACACATGGACCTACTGGGTCACACACTTAACGGGTTGGAACGAAAAGGCCCATGAGGGGGCCGGCCACCAATAAAAGGAGGGAAAAACCCTAGCCCACTACTGTAGCTACAACAGCACTGCCACTATAGTACGTGCTACAATATCCTCCCTCCCCCTTGCCCTCCCTTGCTATTCCCCTTCCTCATGGTGGTGCTCTCCTATCGCTGTTAGCCAAGGAGAATGGAGAAGGAAGAGAGGAGAAGAAGAGGGGAGGAGTGTCTCGTGGGGGAATTCAGTGGGTACGCGTATCTCAAAGGGTAACGATCGCCTCCCCGCTGTTTGAATCGTATTAGATGCGAAATTGGTTATGATTTATGGATCGACATCTCGCTGTGATTAGATTAGATTCTGTCCAATTACTTCTGAGTCTGTTTTCACATTCTTAGAGGCCGAATTAGAGGATCCTATCTCCTACAGTTATGTGGGGTTCGTTCTTAACTTTCAGTAGACGTGAAGATCACTCAATTCCGAGTTACGGTTTAAAAGTTATGATGAATTTTTTGCTGCTGTCCCGAAAGTCTAACGAGAATTAACAGTTACTGTATTTATTAAAATATGACTAGGTTAGAGGCTGATTCAGAAGTATTGCCACCAAACAATTTTTGTAGATAATCTCATTAGCTTTCAAGATTGATAAAGAACACCCTATTTGGATTTGTAGAACAAAAGATATGTACGTTTCAATTTGACTGTCCAGAGTATATGTCGGTTTCTGTCTTTAGTTTTGACCCGTGTGTCACTTTTTATAAAAGGCAAAATATGAGTGTCATGCCAACTAGAATTTGAAGGTGGTGTTCTTAGCTTTCCAGAATGATAAGAATCTTGGATTTTGGTTAATCCAATCAAAAGTTATGAGTATTTCTTTACGGATGTATAGTTCTGCTAGATAAATTGAATATTAGACTTTCACCTGAATGTTAGCCTAGGTTTTTGGCCAAATTGGAAGTTTTTGCCAACTAGACTACGGTGGAGGTTTTCTATAACTTTTCATAGGATCTGAGATCACTCCGTTTCAAGTCTCACAGCAAAATATATGAAGTTTTTAGTATCGTGGTCCAATTTAACGTCCTGCTAGACTTTCGGTTAATTCGGTTAGAGCAATTATATGAACCTTGGGTTTAGGAATATGAGATTAGGCATTGCGAGTAGTGTCTTATTCACGTTGTTTCTTATTCAAGCAATTAAATTATGTAGGACGAGGGAATTCGAGATTAGAGGCTTCATCCTTACCTCCTAATGCATCACATCGCAGTTTGAAAGGCAAGTACAAATTGAATTGTCTTGATTGTTGTTTGTTTCACCTGATGGGTGAATATGCATTGGGTAATTCTGGTAGTTCATGTTTCCTTTCAAAATTTATATACCATGACTCTTCGATTATGTGTTTACATCCAACATATTCATTCGTTCTTTCATTCAAGCTTCACCCACGGGAGTGGGTAGTGAAGTCCCATCATTTCAATATGGGCAAGTATATTGTGTAAGTATTGCTAATGTTAGTTCATAGTGCTTGATGTTCATGCTATGACTGAATACTATGGTTTATGAGTAGTTCTCGATGATTTCTGATTCGATCCATATATGTGAATCCATATTTATTGAGATTTTGTCTCCCATATTCATGCATTCATTCATTCATTGTTCATGATTCACCCACAGGAGTGGGATGTAAAGACCCATCAATTCCAGTATGGGCATGTAAGACCCACCATTCTAATATGGGAAAATTAGATCCCCATTATGAAACGTTCTTCATACGGGCCTTGAATCCCCGCATTTTGTGAAATACGAGCCTGAGTGAACACCCTGTTCACTGGCTATACCGGTATAAGCAGAAGTGGAGATCATGCATTTCATTCATTCATATGATTTTTGCCATTCTACATTCATATTCTATTCTATGATGATAAGTCCTTAATCATCCACTCCACATTCGAACTCTATTCTATGATGATATGTTCTTATTCAGCCTTTCTATATTCGTATTATGTTTTGTGATTGTTATTCTTACTCAGTATTGTTCATATTTTTCTGCTGTACTTGCAGAGTCATAGACTCATTCTTGTCGTGTTTATTTGTTTTAGGTAAACATTGAAGACGGTATGCATTGGAGGGATTAGGCACATGAATCACTTCTTTCACTTCACATTAGTCACCCTTTTAAATAGTTGAACTCGTTATTATCTTTCATTTGGTAAGTTGGATAGTAATAAATGGAGTTATGATGATTTAAACTTTTATTCATTATGACTTGGTTGAATCAGTGAATGCTTAATGATCTTCGTAGAGAGCTATGATGGCTTTATCATATTTGATTCAATATGATTGGATGATGGAGTTCGGTATGTTGTTAAATTCTGATTCAATTCTTATACTCATCCTTGTAGATGTTGATCTCTTTATGTCATTAGTTGAAACATTGTTGAAATTATTTCATTTTATTGCATAGTGTTGGACTTCAGGTAATATCTTGACTTCCGCATAACCAGGGTGTTACAGTTGGTATCAAAGCGGGCTTTAAGTCCGTGGTAATTAAAACATTAAATTGACATACTGTGCACAGTAGGTGGGATTTGGGTAATCCATTGCATCTGCAATTCTGATAGTATGTTTCACCCTGTTGAATTGTTATTGAATTGCTTCTATACCATCATTCTTGTTGTTAATTTATGATCTGTTACGATCTTCTATACCTATGAATTATTCTACGAATGTTATGAGATGACCTTATGTTCATAATTGATTATATTGGTTATGCGTGTTGGTAACGTGTGTTGTGAAGTTGATGTCGTGGTTGTTGCTCTGGGTTTTGCTAGGCTACACCACCGTACGTGTTCTGGGAATAAAGAAGTACTTACCCCTGTTTCATAGTTAGGTGTTGAGCATGAGTTCTTTGATGAAGTTGTTGTCTTCCTTGAGCTTGTATTTGGTCTTCTGGTTGTAGTTTCTTGCAGTTGATGAACTTCCTTTAAATGGTGGTTAATGAAGTGGGCAAGTTTCAATTGGTCCCTATTTGTTTTTTCAAAACAATTATTGTCTTTCCGACTGTTGAGCTCTCTTTGTTACTTGTAAATGTTGTTATTGATAAGATTGTTCTCTTTCATGAGAGTCCTATCTTTCTTGTTGATAAAAGTGACCTGGTTATTCGTTTGGTATTTTGGATAATGGAAATTATCTTTTACAAAGTTCAATGAAGAAAGACTTATTTCTTTTGGAGTAGTTGGAGTGCTGAAGTTTGGAACCTTTTCTTTGCGAAAGAACGGGTCAAATCTCTTTTGTAATGTTTCATTATGTTAAGTGAGAAGATGCATGAATACAAGATGATTGATAAAATATGGGATGCCAAGTTGGGTCAGTGGTGTGAAATTAAACTTAACTGATGTCCTTGGTAGCATAATTGGATAATTTATTACTGCCTTGCAATGATTGCATAGTATGATATTGTTAAAGAAAATTTATTTCTACCTTGTGGCTTGTGTAATAGGTTTTCTATAGATTAAGTAGTTGATAAAGTTTTATGGAAATAGTAAGAAAGTAAAAAAGAAGTGGCATATTGTGTTTCTTTTGGAAAGCTTTAAGATGAGATAATAAGGTTTGATGGTTTTAGGTTCTACTGTATGAGGTTGATGTTATTAAATTCATCAGTAATGCGAGATTGATGCTAATTCTTTTAGTGATAACGTAATTTGATCGCCGATGGTGATATCGCTTAATTGAGAACATTTCAAGTTTTGCTTTCGTGGTCTTTTGGAATTCATGATTTATACGGTAACTGAAACTAGTTTAAACAAAATAATGTATTTAATTGTTCTATCAGTTCTTAAGTGATTCTTGTGATTTGAGTTTTAAGACTCCTTAGCTTGGGTTGGCAAAGTGATGCTTCAATCAAAGAAAAAAAATTATTTCTTTTGTTAAAGGGGAGAGTGTAGTAGGAGTATTTGAGATTTAAGTCGAGTTTTGTAACTTGCAGTCTATTTGAGGTGTGCCTAAACTTTATGCTTTTGCCCATAAGAGTTTCCCAATTTTCAAAGGCAACACTTTCTTCTCATGTGAGGTTTGATAATCTCTTCGGGCGGGACTTGTGCCCTCAACTATGGACTTCCCTTATGATTTCTGAGTTCATTGCTTAATTGACTATTTTCCCTTGGTCATATGCTTAATGCGAGTGGCAAACGTTTTCTTTATGCTGGGAATCGTTTTCAATTGTCTTTTCTTTGGAGAGATGAATTATGGATTTGTTCTACAAAACCTTATAGAGTGTATAATGACACCTGGTTGGTAGTGACCAACTGAGAGACTTACGAGACTTTGGAAGCCAAGTTGTTTGGGACGCATTGAGTAATAAGTTGATTTCTTGGAGTAATTCTTGGCCAGGGTTTGACTTAAATAGAAAGTTTTGTCCTTAGAGCCAGACTAATAGTATTATTGCAATTAATAGAACCTATAGTGGTTTATGGTTCAAGATCTTTCGTTCAAGTTAAGTGGAACATTAGAATTGTTTAAAGTATGGAAAATCTTGGTCAGTTTTTTTATAGTACCATGATTGGGTACTTTACACGGTTGTGTGGAAGAATTGGGATGGTGTAGTTTAATGATGATATAATTATGAGGAATCTAATCGTGATGACAACTATGGAGATGGTAGGAAATGTTGAGTTAATGTCAAGTATGACTTAGTTACAAGGAGTAACCCTCTTGGAGTTAGAACCTTTCAAAGGATAATTTGGTCAAGAATATATCTATCTTTTGACACTAATGATTGAGTATGGTTATAATGTGGGGATTTTATTCATCGAATCTGATGATTTCCCTATCATTTTCATCAGACGTTCATTGAGAGAGTCTTGGAGGTTAAAATTGAGCTTCGCATATTTATGCTAGGACTTTGGTCGCCCAATGATTATGTGTAGAGCAAGTAGAATAAGGGTGGATTCCAAACAGTGAGATGATCATTGATAGCACCCTTTTGATGTAGTACATGAGAGTGTGTGTTGTGATTTCTGAGTTGTTATTCTTAAAGGATTGAGGATGTGATTGCGAGTAAGATCTATTTTGAGATGCTTTGGGAGTCCTCTGTCAAAGTAATTCCGTCGGTACAGGAGTTGGCTAGAGTATGTTTTGTGGTGTCAATAGAGCCTCTCTACAAAGGTGTGGATGATGTATTCAGTTTAAACATGGCGTTGAGATTGCCAATTTAAGAAAAATAAGTTGGTGTGTTATGTGATGATTGGAATTCCATAAAATTGTATTCCAAAAAGAGAAATTGAGAAAAAAAATGTTTCCTCGAGTAATGAAACACTCTCTTGCTTATTGGTTGGGCTGTGTGTGTTTATGACAAAGGTCATTCGCAAATTGAGTTTGACTTTATGATTGGCATGTGTGGTTCTTATCGGTTCAGAAAGAATAAAGAAAGTATTTGATTTGGGTATTTGAGTGGTTTCTCTTTTGGCTTATGTGGTGTTTAATTATAAACTGCCTACTTGGAAAGTGGAAGGGATTTCATGATGAATCTTCGCTTTTCAATTTGACCTTTTCGTGTCAAGTTGCCATTTCGTGGTTGTGATGAGAATTCGTTATTTTCAATTGGACTATGGTTTTAAAAGTGTTGTTCAAAGCTAGTTCTGTTGTGTTCTTGGTTAAAGGAGGTGCTCCTTGTTAAGATTAAGAAATCGATTGAGAAACGGGACAAGAGTTTCCTGTGTGTTGTGCATGTTATGTGCTTTTGTACCAAAAGGGAAGTTGGCCCAAGGTTGTAACATCCCAAAGTATTGTTTCCAAAATAAAATAAATAAAGTTATTGTTTTATTGGATTTTCTGGAATTTTAAAGAGTTTGATTTGAATTTCTGAAGTTTTAAAAGTCAAAAGTAAAAATTTATTTGAAGTTTTTGAAGTTTTATTTGATTTAAATTGAAATTGAAAATTTTAATTAATTTCTAGAATTTTCTGGAATTTTAAAAGCTTTTTCCTAAATATCTTAAAGCCAAAATAATTTATTTTCAAAAACTATTACCAATTATAAGTTGGAACTATTTTATTTAATTCCAAAATACGTCAGAAAATTTCTGTGAATTTTATCATAATTTTTGGATTTAATTAACTATTATCTAAAGCTATTTTGAATTAATGAGATTAATTAAATTGCTAAATGATTTGAAAATCCCAAAACCTCGTCTGGGCTAAATCTCCCTGGTCCAGTCCATTTCCCAGCCCAACTCACACACCGCCCGCCAGCCACTCTCCCTCCCTCTCTCCTCACCGTCCGATTTGAATCGGACGGCCATCCATCTCCCCACGCCACCCCCGCCCCTCAGCATCATCGGATCGGCATTCAACGGCCCGATCTTGGTGACATCCCCAGAGGTCCGAATGTCCCTGTTGATAGGGACCGTTCGATCTAAATCGAACGGCCAACACGGCCCCATGCATCACGCGCCGCTCTCGGCCGTTGGATCTCGACCCGACGGCCCACACCCTTCTTCCTCCCGCTCTTCTTCTCCACGCGCTGCATCTCACCGGTCGCCATTACTGCGCCTCGCGAGCTCTATCTCCGTCGCGATTCTCGCCCCCTCTTCACACACGGACACACGCATGGACTTCCGCTCATCACGCCGCGCCCGTTCCCGCTCGTTGCCCCTCAATCACGCACGAAATCGCCGGGATTTTGAATCGGCCGCTGCCGCCTCCACACGCTCGATCTCCCGCCTCTGGCCTCCTCCGCCCCTATAAGAGGGAGCACCGGGTGCGCACGTCCCCAAGCAACCTAGCGCCACCACCCACTCCTGCTCCCTCGCCCTTTAGTCACCGGTTTTGGCATTTCTTCGCCGCCGGCCGAGCAACTCTCCGCTGCCTCTAGCGCCGCCGTTGACGATGCCCTGGCAACGCCATCCTCACCAACGGCATTGCGGCATCAAGGCCTACACGGTGCGCTCGTCGCCTTCGCCGGGGCCTCACCGGAACTCGCCGCCGCCGCGAGCCCAAACATCGCCGCCGCTCGCTATCGCCGCCGCCTCAGGTGACAAATTTGTGCGCATATTAATCCCCACACTCCCCTCCTTCTTTTGGTGCCTTCGCTGGACGCCGCCGCACCGGCAAACGCCGGCGAGCCGCGGGCCGAAGTACCGCCGGCCTCGTGTCAACGTGGCATCGCCACGTAGGCGCCACCAATGCGCCACCTTGGCAAAATTTCCCTCATGGCATCCCCGTGTCGGCCAGGTCAGCGCCACGTGCGCACACGCCCACCACCTCCCCCACGTGCACTGTTCCCATGCACCGAGTCCGCGGTGGACCCTTGACCAGTCGTGGACCAGGTCCATTGACTGCGGGCCCACATGTCAGTCACACATCCCATTTTCCTTTACAAATTTAATTCGGCCGGGAAAAAGGATTTTCCCTCGCTGACGTCATCTTGCGTAATATCCCGAATTTCCTTTAGAAAAATAATTCAGAAAATTCATGGAATTATGATTTTCATTATTTCATGTAATTTCAATCTTCCAAAGCCCATATCTTTTGCATCCGAACTCCGATTGAGTCCATTCAAATTTGTAAATTCATATAAAATTGAGATCTAGCTAAATAAACCAAAATTATTTTATTTGAAGTTCATTTGATTTTTTATTTCAATTTGGCTTATTTCGCGATTAGATTTCGACGACTTTGGAGAGTCAGATTTCGACGCCATTTGAAGAGCACATAAGAGGGTTGATTTTGAATGTATGATCATCGTGATTGTACACTGAGACTACCTGGAGAAAGTACTTGTGAGTACTAGGTGACCTGTTAAGGAAAACAACATCACCTCAGTACTAGGTGATCTGTTAAGGAAAACAACATCACCTCATCAAGCAAGGCAAGTTATACCCTTGATCATATCGATCCCATTATTTTAAATTTATTTATTCTGTTTTTAAATTACTATTGCATGCATAATTTTTATCTAGTTATTTTAATCCCCTGTTTAAATACTTAGTTATTTCAATTCCTGTTGTATAGCCAATTTGAATATTGATTATCATTTCCTCGTCACCATTAGATAAAATAATATTAGAAATAATTAAATGCTTAGCCAATGCTTAGATCAAATCTTGTGTTTGAGAAGTTTTTAGCCAAATATTTTAAATTTGAATTAAATTGGATCTATGGTATTGTTTTACCATAGAAGGTTTATAAAATGCCTTTACTTGGAAAATAAAATGGGTTTAGACTTAGGCGAAATGGATGATTGGTGGGTGCAGGTTTACGCACGGGCTTAATCTGATTAAGGTTAAGGCCCAGGGTTTTATGCGGAAGATGCCCAAGTCAGTTAAGGACCGGTCTTCAAGTGTATGATGCTATGCCTTATTGTACTACCACATGTCCTGTGTGGGCGGGTCCTGGCTAAGTAATTTGCAACGTTTCATTGTTAGCTGTGCTATTTTGGTGTGTGGGTGTCGGTTAGACAGTATTCCCACTTGGCGCAAGAGGGGACTTCTAGCGGATGGATAGTCCAAAGGAAGTGAAACCTTAGCGGGCATAACTACTTTGGAATGGCGCATTGTAAAGGCCTCGTGATAATCACTTAGTCGCACACCTACGGAAGTGTGTGAGCGGACAGTACAAGTTGATTATCTCTTATGGGTAAAGTTGTACAACCTCTGCAGAGTGTAAAACTATTCGAATAGCTGTGTCCACGGTTATGGACATACTAGCAGAACTGCTCAAAGTTAGACTTTGGTTTTGTTTGAAAAAGACTTATTCAAACTGGTTTATCCAAATGGAAATTGGGCGGGAAGCCATGTGATAGGAGGGTATCCTTCACCATTCATGTATGAATGTTATCCGACTATAAAATTTAGAATTTATAAAATGAATATTAGTTATAGAATATTTGCTTTGGAACTTAGTACAAGTATTTAAAGGAAAATGTTGTTTTATGCAAATTAACCAATAAGTCATTCCTTGTTACATCTATGTATACATGTCATCCTGTTATTGGACAGGTGTAACTTGCGAGCACGGAAGTTGTGCTCATACTTGCTTTATGTAAATAAAATTTCAGAGGAGAAGGACTTTGCTACCAGTATGGATGTCAACGACTAGGCCGCTTCTCCAGTCGATTGTCTGTGGCAGATTAACTGGACCCTACTACTTCTTCATCTTCTGCTTTGTTCTTTATTGTTGGCTTGTAAGCCTCTTTTGTAATAAACTCTGTTGATTATTAATAAAGTTGTGATATGATTTTGTTACCATATTTATTTACTTTGTGAACTAGCTACTGATCATGGGACTAGTTCAGAAATGCACAGAGGACTCGGGAGTGTTAATCCCGGGTCTGACAAAGGTACATTGGCTATTTTCGATAGTTGCGGAGATTTTGGAAGATGGCGTATCACTAGGATTGTCTTGGGTCCACACGTAGAGTACGCATCATTTGGTATGTTTTGGTGCTGAGTGAGTACCTGGGAGATCCGGAGTTTTGAGGTTCCGTTAGAGCCGTTGAATATTGAGCAAGATCTTACTTTCGAATCTCGGCCAGTGCATATTTTGGAAGAATCGGAGCGAGTTCTGAGGAACAAGACGTTGAAATATGTCAAGGTGCTTTGGTCTCATCATCCCAAGAGAGAGGCCACATGGGAGTTGGAGTCTCGCTTGCGCGAACAATATTCGGATTTGTTCGCAATGGGTACGTGTTTATCGTTGTTAAAATTCCAATCGTAGTTTTTTTCACGTAGATCGATGTGTAGATTCGGGATCGAATCCTATTAAGGGGGGTAGAATGTAATACCCTATTTAATTCTATGAAAAAAATCGTTCAAAAAGAGAATTAAATATAAAAAGGGGGTTTATGCAGTTCTTCGGTAACCTGGGCCTCGGCTCAAGAGGCCCATGAGGGGACCGGCCACCAATAAAAGGACGGGGAAACCCTAGCCCGCTACTATAGCTATAGTAGCACCGCTGCTACAGTATGTGCTACAGTAGCTTCCCTCCCCCTTGCCCTCCCTTGCAATTCCCCTTCCTCATGGTGGTGCTCTCCTATCGCTGTCGGCCAGAAGAAAGGAGAAGGAAGAGAGGAGAAGAAGAGGAGAGGAGCGTCTCACGGGGGAATTCAGCGGGCACGCGTATCTCAAAGGGTAACGATAACCTCCCCACTATTTGAATCATATTAGATGCGAAATTGGTTATGATTTATGGATCGACATCCCGCTGCGATTAGATCAGATTCTGTCCAATTACTTCTGAGTCTGTTTTCACATTCTTAGAGGCCGAATCATAGGATCCTATCTCCTAGCGTTATGTGGGGTTCATTCTTAGCTTTCAGTAGACGCAAAGATCACTCAATTCCGAGTTATGGTTTAAAAGTTATGATGAATTCTTTGCTGCTGTCCCGAATGTCTAACGAGAATTAACAGTCACTGTATTTATTAAAATATGACTAGGTTAGAGGCTGATTCAGAAGTGTTGCCCAAAACGATTTTTGTAGATAATATCATTAGATTTTAGGATTGATAAATAAAACCCTATTTGGATTTGTAGAAAAAAAGTTATGTACGTTTCAATTTGACTGTCCAGAGTGTATATCGGTTTCTGTCATTAGTTTTGACCCGTGTGCCACTTTTTCTTAAATGTAAAATATGAGTGTCATGCCAACTAGGATTTTGAAGGTGGTGTTCTTAGATTTCCAGAATTATAAGAATCTTGGATTTTGGTTAAACCAATCAAAATTTATGAGTATTTCTTTACGGATGTATAGTTTTGCTAGATAGATTGTATATTAGACTTTCATCTGAATGTTACCCTAGATTTTTGGCCGAATTGGAAGTTTCCGCCAACTAGAATAATGTGGAGGTTTTCGATACCTTTTCATAGGATCTAAGATCACTCTGTTTCAAGTCTCAGAACAAAAGGTATGATGTTTTTAGTACCGCTGTCCAATTTAACGTCCTGCTAGACTATTGGTTAATTCGGTTAGAGCAATTATATGAACCTTGGATTTAGGAATATGAGATTAGGCATTGCGAGTAGCATCTTATTTACGTTGTTTCTTATTCAAGCAATTAAATTTTGTAGGACGAGAGAATTCAAGATTAGAGGCTTCATCCTTACCTCCTAACGCATCGCATCGTAGTTCAAAAGGCAAGTACAAATTGAATTGTCTTGATTGTTGTTTGTTTCACCTGATGGGTGAATATGCATTGGGTAATTCTGGAAGTTCCTGTTTCCTTTCAAAATTGATATACCATGACTCTTTGATTATGTGTTTATGTCCAATATATTCATTCGTTCTTCCATTCAAGCTTCACCCACGGGAGTGGGTAGTGAAGTCCCATCATTCCAATATGGGCAAGTACATTGTGTAAGTACTACTGATGTTAGTTCATAGTGCTTGATGTTCATGCCATGACTGAATACTATGGTTTATGAGTAGTTCTCGATGATTTCTGATTCGATCCATATGTGAATCCATACTTCTTGATATTTCGTCTTCCATATTCATGCATTCATTTATTGTTCATAATTCATCCACAGGAGTGGGATGTAAAGACCCATCAATTCCAGTATGGGCATGTAAGACCCACCATTCTAATGTGTGCAAATTGGATCCCTGTTATGAAATGTTCTTCATACGGGCCTTGGATCCCCGTATTTTGTGAAATGCGGGCCTGAGTGAACACCGACGGGTGTTCACTGGCTATACCGGTATAAGCAGAAGTGAAGATCATGCATTTCATTCATTCATATGATTTCTGCCATTCTACATTCATATTCTATTCTATGATGATAAGTTCTTAATCATCCACTCCACATTCGAACTCTATTCTATGATGCTATGTTCTTATTCAGCCATTCTACATTCGTGTTTTGTTCTGTTATTGTTATTCTTACTCAGTATTGTTCATATTGTTCTGTTGTACTTGCTGAGTCGTGGACTCATTCTTGTCGTGTTTATTTGTTTTAGGTAAACTGTAATACCCTGAACGTCGTTTCGGCTTCGGATTTAAATTAATCGCGGAGTCACCGGTTATTCAGTAAATCGTGGGAAAAGGAAATTAAAATGTAAGTTAGCATTAAATTGGGAAAAACAAAGAGATTTAATTTATTAAAAAATAGTCTAGGGAGGGCGGGCTTGACACCTTGGGCCCGGAGGGCCCAAGGGGTGGCCGCACCCCCTCCCCCTTTGCCCTAGCTGCCACTCCCCTTTTTATTTCCCCTTGGCTGCACCTCCCTCCCCTTTTTTCCCCTCCCTGGCCGCCACTTTCCAGCCCCCTCCCTCCCCCATGGCTGCTGCCCCTTGTGCAAGAAGAAAAAGGAGAAGAGGAAGGAGAAGAGGAAGGAGAGGAAGAGAAGGAAGGAGAAGAGAGGAAGAGGAGAAGAAAAAGAGGGTGATCCCCAAGGTTAGGTAATTTTCCCCATCCCAAATCCCCTGATTTCTGCTGTAATTAGGCTTCATAGCACGGGATTTGATGGGGATTAGCATTTAGGTTCTCCAATTAGAGAGTTCCTGCTGATTGCCCGTAGATCAATTCGCGTAGCGCAGTTGTTTGCGCGGTTTAGACCCATGAAACGATTTTTCCTGCAGTTTGTCCCAAAAGGAAAAACGTAGAGGACGACGATGCGCATCTACTGTATTTTTTTCAGATTTGTTGGTCTCGTAATTTAGTCGTACCAGGATCTGGAATCTCGCTGTCCATCAGGGTTGCAGACAGGGACAGACCACTGTTCAGATGGGAATTAGGGATAGTATATGAATTCTATATTTTTGGCCACCATTGAGAAAGTTGTAGGTAATTTAGTAAGCTAGTTTCTGTATAAAAATAAAAATTTTTAGAGCCATACTCTGTTGTTGGGAAGCTTTTGAACCTGACTGTCCTGAGTGACAGAACAGAGGAGGATCTCTGTTTTGAGCATTTAGTTACCCCATGCTAAGAACAAAATAAAAATATATGATCTACATGAAAAGTGTAGGTATTTAAGTGAGGAATCCAGATATATATCTTTTGCTGTGATTAGTTTTATACTTTTAAAGATATGAAAATGTTAAGCAGCGCCGCTGCAGTGGGATTAGTGTAGAACCGTTACGCGGGAAAGGTTGTTGTGGGATTTCGGGGCTTAGCGACACCTTTGCTTCTTAAGAATCATTTTGGGTGTTGTTGTATGGTTCTGAGGTGTACTTTTGAACAGGTGGTTTTGCTCCTGATTGTACGTGATTGCGTTGCTTCGCCGGTAGAGGCAAGTAAATGTAGCAGTTGTGCTACGGTTTAACTCGTTATTCTTACTACTTGCAATATACATGTTTTTCATAACTTGAAGTTATATGCCATGGTTGCATGTTTTATGGATGAGGTCGTGGTAGCAAATTAATATTCATTTTTGCCATGCGTTGGAAGAGTTGTTGGTAGTCATGTGGTAATTTGCTTAATGAGCCAAATGCGGAATATGAAAATAAACTCAAGGTGGACATATTGATAATTCCTTGTGGTTATATTCATGATGATCATGTTGTGGTCTATGTGGTAGAGTTCCATTTAGATCGATTGATTTTGATCTTGGTGAATCGGTGTGGGTTATGTGGTAATGGTCTTATGACACAATGGTATTGTGCTTATTGAGACACATGTGGATTATGAGAAAATATTCATGATGAGTATGTTGTTGACCTTAGTGGTTAAATTCTTGTGGTTTATGATTATCATATCATTCATGACATATCATGACATTTGCATTGTGGATGTCGCCGCTTATAGCCGCGACCGTAGCGGTACAACATCGCATTGCCGTAGCACGATGCATACTTTTACCTTGTTGGGTAAAGGTGCATGGAGCATAGCATACATATGCATTACATTGTGGAAAGATCATTTGCATACTTATGCAAGATATTGTGGTGAAGTTATATTACAAACAACTGCAACTTTATAGTTGTAATGTGGAATTGGCTCATGAGAGTCACTTGTGGTGTGAGGAAAGTGGCGATGGTCGTGGATTGGGGTTCATCCCTTGTGGTATGGTAGTGGTTGTGATTGTGGCATGAGATTCTACTCTCTTGTGGTAATTGTTGATAGTAGTTGTGGATGCGAGATATAGTAAAGTTATGAGGTAAAACTTGTTAATGCTTTATTGTCATTGGTAGTGGTAGTGGTGAATAATATGAAGAAGTTAATCAAGATTCATTTGCTAATATTTTACTATTGATGGTAGTAAATATGGTTGAGGCTATAATTGTGATCATTATGGGAAATGGATTTTGATGCTTAATATCTTTGTAGTTTAATTAACTTGTAATGAATGTGGATGCACATTATGGATGTGGACATGTGGATACTGTAATGATGTTGTATATTTGTTTGTAGTCTGAATAGCCTGTTAAACAGTTTGCTTGCTGAGATTTTTATCTCACCCTTGTTTTTTCCCCTACAGGTGATTGTTGAGCATTCATGGGTTGGGTAGAGCGGCACCACAATAATGCACTTGGTTCATCAACTCATGCTGTAATAAAGTCGATGAAATTCTAGTCAAATGCTTAGCTATTCGTGGGTGAATATTTTATTTAATAATGATGGACTTGTGAACTATTTCTTTGATTAATCTGCTAGAGGTTGTTTTAATTATTGAACTTGTTACCGTTATCTTTGTTCCCTTAGTTGTTTATGCTTCCGCTTAATGCTTCATGTCTAGAAATTGTTGCCAGAATAAATTATCTTGAAATTTCTGGCTAGCTGAGTGGTTTAGTAGCATTCCAGTGTAATGTGGGTCCTGGGGTGTTTGCATTCCAGGGTAATGTGGGTCTTGGGGTGTTACATAAACATTGAAGACGACATGCATGGGAGAGATTAGTCACATGAATCACTTCTTTCACTTCGCATTAGGTTGAAATTATTTTATTTTATTTTATTGCGTAGTGTTGGACTTCAGGTAATATCTTGGCTTCTGCATAGCCAGGGTGTTAGACTTCTACTACACCGACGCACACTACGTTGAACTGGCCACTTCAAATCTACTTCCGCTGTACTGCGTGTCTAGTGGTAACGATCTATGATCTCTTACTCGCATGGCTTAGTATAGCCTACCCGTATTCTTTCAGTGGTATCAGAGCTATCCTGCGTAGTATTTGATATGGATTAGTCGCATATAGTTGATATATGGTAGTAGTATATTGGATCTATTACTGGTCTGATATGATAGTGTAATACCCCGTTTTCGTGTCAAGTGTCTAGTCGGAAGGGAGTTTTGGTTCGGGAGAGTAATAAACGGAATTTCGGGAAGGACTAATTGGAAAGAGTGTTTTGCTGCAGTTGTAGAGGGGGGAAAATCGTAGTTTTTCGGCATCCTGGGCTTGAGCCCACGGCCCAGGAGAGGCCCATGGGGTGGCCGGCCAAAAGGGGGGGGGCGCCACTCCCCCCAACCCTAGCTGCACCCCTCCACTCCCCACTCACCACCTCCCCCCATTGTGGCCGCCACCTCCCTCACCCCTCCCCTCCTCCAACCGGCGCCCCAACCTCCTCCTCCCTACCTCCCCTCCACCCCCATTGCTGCTGGCCAAAGGGAAGAGGAAGCCCCATTGCAGCCGGCCAAGGAGGAAGAAGAAGGGGAAAAGAAGAGAAGGGAGACGAGAAGGAAGAGAGGAGAAGGAGAATCTTCTTCAGGGCCTGTTCGTCGTCGTCCAGCACGTCGTCAAGGGTAACGACGGGTTTCTTGTGATGTGTGATAGTCATTAGAGGCGATTGCTATTAGATCGATTGGATCGGTTTAATTCTGTTCAATGTTCAATTCTGTCCAGAATGTTGCGCGGCCAGTTTCATATATTTAGAGGCCGAATTAGGAGTTTTGGTCTCCTAGAGATTTGTAGATTATGTTCTTAGCTTTCAGTGGCCACCACGATCACCCAAATCCGATTAACGGTCAGGAAGTTACGAATTGTTTAGTATCGCTGCCTGGCAAATCTGTCAGCTTCTGTCAGTCTGTGGGAATCTGGTTAAAACTGCTATTTAAAAGGAGAATAAGGGGATCTCAGTATAACGAAAAATGTGGGTAATTGCCATACCTTTTCAGAGAGATAAAGAATGCAAGATTTGGACGTTCGTAGAAAAAGTTATGGAGGTTTAAGTGTACTGTCCAGAGAGACCGACGTGATAATTGTTGTTCAGTAGATTGTGTTGGTAGGGGCAGTTTATGATAAAATCAAAAGGGCTCCCTAACTAAGTTTATTTAGGTAATTCAATTACCTTTTCAGAAAATCTAAGAGCATCTTAGTTGGACTCCTGAGCAGAAAGTTATGTATTTTAGAATTTGGCTGTTCACAGTGATCACCAAAGCGATCGCTAGAAATTGGAGGTTTTTATAACACTTGGGCGGTTAGCGAGTTCGTTTGTGTTGTTTTTATGCTTTTGGTCCAGTATGTTGGTCTTAGATTGGGATATCTTTATGTTCAGGTGGGAGCGTGATCCCAGGGGCAGCGCCCTCTTCGCGTCCACCGTTCTCGCACGGTTGAGGCAAGTATTCGGGCTATTGCACTTTTATGTTGTATGATGAAAATTGTGATGGGTCTTGTTGGTATTAGCCATGTATACCTGTTAATGAGATGAGTTACCATTTATCTTGATGACTGCTAGTTATGGTTAAAGAATTCCTCCGCATGTTTTTAGTGCTTACATGTTTACGTGGACACTTTGAATTCTTACATGTGAAAGATGTTGTCATGGTGCATATGCATATTTTGAGCATGAGTTTATATAGTTGAGGTCCCCGTCATGCAATGACGGGCTTGAGGTCCCCACATTCGTGTAATGTGGGCTATGAGCAAAGAGGTCCCCATCATTATGATGATGGGCAAAGGTCCCTATACACGTGGTGTATAGGCTATTGGTCCTGTGCTGGGAGGGCACAGCAAGGTTTTCATTGACGGATGAATACCCCGCATTACCGGTAAAAAATGCGAAAAGAGATAAAGTTCAAGAGGAGCATTGCATGGGTTGCATTTCTTAAGTTTAAAGGCTATGTTCAGTGTATTGTGTAACACCCCAACTCAGAACGAGCCTGGAATGCCACCAAAACTAAATACAACTAGAGCGAATTTACAAATTTCGACAGAGTCTCCCTTGTAATCAATGAAAAACAAATCTCCAACGAATAAACATAATATTTAACAGTAATTTCATTAACCAATTCACTCATGCATAAGGGATAATCATATGAATATAATCAAATAACACCATTCTCACATCCATAAATTATTTCATCAATCATAATCATAGAATATCCATAGGTATTTCTCAGCAGTCTATTTATTCTTATGTGATGCTAAAATAACAATTGCATTAATTTTGTGAAGTGGTGCGTGCTTTCCAATCATCTACTCCCGCCCATGCATGACGTCTTTACCAGAAGTACCTAAATCAAAACAAAGCAAGGGTGAGTCATAGGACTCAGCAAGTATCATCAAGGTTACATAATCATAAAGACATGACAAAGATAAACAACTTTAATCAACTTCATTCATGGCATTTCAAATACTAGAAATTTAATGATAATGCTATGCACTCTTTGTTCTTTATCTCTTTACGCATTTTACCGGTAATGCGGGTATTCATCCGTCGATGAGTACCCTTGCCTGTGCCCTTTGGCACAGGGACAAGAGCCTATACATCACATGTATAGGACCTTTGCCCGTCATCACAATGACGGGACCTCAGATATATTGCCCACATTCCATGAATGCGGGACCTCAAGCTCGTCACTACATATGACAGGACCTCAACATTGTACTCTTGGTCACCACGTGACCAAGTCTCAAAATGCTCCAACATGCAAAGAACTACAACATCATATTTTCAATATCATACTCAATATGTAGTCAGGGTATAAACAATAGCATCATGAAGGAGCTTTAAACATAATCTCGCAAACATCATCACAACTAGAATCATCTCCACAACACATTCACATGGCAATGATGAACAATACACCACTCAATCATGACATGCAACCAATACTACACATAAACCCGAATACTTGCCTCAACCGCGCGAGAACGGCGGACGCGAAGTGGGTGCTGCCCTTGGGATCTCGCTGCCACCTGGACAAGAAGATAACCCCAAACTAAGAATAACATACTGGACCAAAATCATACATCACAATACAATCGAAATCGCTAATCTTCTTATCACGTCTAGTTTTTCTAATTTCTAACGATCGGTCACTGCGGACAGCAGACTTCAAAAATTCATAACTTTCTGCTCAGGAGTCCAAATAGGATGATCTTGGACAATCTGAAAAGGTAATTGAAATTTCTAAATAAACTTAGTTGGGGAGACCCTCTGATTCGGCCATCTACCAGACCTACCAATCTATTTAATCAGAGCAAACATTTCACGTCGGGTTTCTGGACAGCGACAAAGAAACTATCATAACTTTCTCTACGATCGTCCAAATTCAGTGATCTTTAGTTTTCCTGAAAGCTAAGAGGATTATCCTCATTTTTCGTTATGGTGAGACCCTCTAGAAACACCTCTAAATATGCGCTTCTATCAGGTTAACTAACACTAGCAAATCTGCTTCTCTCCAGAAACACAGAAGTACTAATAAATTCATAACTTTGGCTACCGAAGTCCAAATGACTTGATTCTTGTCGGCAATGAAAGGTAACTACGATAGCTACAACTTTCTAGGAGACACCCAGACCCAAATCTGCCTCTAACTTAATCAAAACCGACAAACTTCCCTGCTGCAAAATAGCGACGAACTGGCATCCGAAAATTAGACAACTAGAAAACGACCTAAAACAAAGAACCACGAGTTACCCTTGCCGAAACGAAGAGAGCACACAGTGGGGATGAAGACCACCATGATTCCGCTGCGGATCCCTTCTTCTCCCTCTTCTTCCCTTCTCTTCTCCCCCTTCTTTCTCTTCTTTTCTCCTTCTTCTTCCTCCTTGGCCGGCTGCAAGGAAGCTCCTACTCCACCTTGGACAGCAGCAATGGAGGTGATGGGGGAGATGGAGAGGGCGCAAGGGAGGGTGGAAGGGAGGTGGAGAGGTGGGGAGATGGGGAGATGGGGAGAGGGGGCGGCCGGTTGCAAGTGGGAGGGGGAAAGGGGGAGGGGAGGGGAAGGGGCTAGGGTTTTGGGGAGGAGCCCCCTGGTCGGCCACATAGATGGGCCTTGGCCCAGGCCCAAGTTGCCGCCAAAATGCACTTTCCCCCCTCTAAAGCTGCAGCACTGACTACAAACCAAAAAGTCCCTCCCGTTGTTCCGTTTGATTCTTCCCCGAATAATCGATCTCTCCCGAAATAAAATTATTCTTCCTCGATTCAAATCTTAACTCATTATCGGGATATTACATTCTACCCCCCTTAACAGGATTCGACCCCGAATCTAAAATCCAAACTGCACGAGATAAAACCGAGATCGAAACTTAGCAACTGTGGTACGCACTGAGATGAACAAATCCGATAAAGCTCACGCATGCGAGACTCAGTTCCCAAGTGGCCTCCTTTCGTCTGCGCGACCAAAGCACCTTAACGCATTTCAAAGTTTTGTTCCTCAACTCTTTTTCGATCTTTCCGCACTGCACTGGTTTAGACTCAAATGTCGATCTTGGTCAATGGTTAGGGTTCTAATGAAACATGATGCTCGATCACGAAGGAACTTCCTCAACATAGACACATGAAAACGTTATGCACTCCTCGCATAGCCTCTGGTAGGTCTAAGCGGTATGCCAACTTCCGATCCGAGCCAAGATCGTGAATGGCCCAACGCACTCGGGCTAAGCTTCCTTTGGTACCGAACGACAACACCTTTAGTGGGGATACTCAGAGCACCGATCTCCCACTTCAAATTCCAAGTCTCTTCTCCTCACATCCGCATAACTCTTCTCGTCTACTTTGAGTCGCTAAAAGATTCTGTCTCACCAGGCCACTGCTCAACCGTCTTTTGCACCCACCGGTCCCAAAGCGCCTTCTCACCCACGGCTTCCAAAGAAAGAGGTGACCTGCACTTACGCCATATAAAACCTCAAACGGAGCGGCTTTTATGCTCGTATGATAGCTGTTATTGTACGCAAACTCGCCAATGGCAATTGATCCTCCCAACTACCTTTCCAAGACAGACACATGACCTCAACATGTCCTCCGTGGTTTGAATAGTGCGCTCGATCGCCCATCCGTCTGCGGGATGGAAAGCTGTACTCGGCGGAGTTGCGCACCCAAGGCACTCGCAAACTCTCCCAAAACTTGGATACGAACTTGGCATCCCCGTCGAAATGATGGTCTTTGGCACTCCATGCAATCTCACAATCTCCGCAAATAGATAGGAGCCAAATCACTAGTGAACTAGTCGTGCGGATGGGAATAAAATGTGCGACTTGCTGAATCGATCCACTATAACCCAAATCGCATCCTTGCCTCGCGGTGAACGAGGCAATGCAACAACAAAATCCATAGAAATATCATCCCATGGCCATTGGGGTACCTCCAAAGGTCGCAATAACCTCGCAGACGTTTATGTTCAGCCTTCACTGCCGACAAACACCACAAGAGGCTACATAATTGGCAATATCCACTTTCATTCTTTTCCACCGAAGTTCTCGCTTCAAATCACGGTACATCTTCGTCTCTCTGGATGAACAAGATACTGAGTGCGATGTGCCTCCTTTAAGATGTCATCCTTAACTCCCGCTTCGTGGCACACATAATCGTCCCTTGAATCGCAATGCTCCACACCCATCCAAACTGAAATTCCTTCCTTTCCTGTGTCCAAACGCTTCGACCCTCTGCAAAAATGGGTCATTTTTTGCGCTTCTTGTACTCATTGTGGAATGGTCGACCCAAAATCACCGTGTCTCGACATGAGCGGTCCTACATAGCAATACGATATCTCCATGCGGTCAAAATCCGCAATAAGACAATCCAAAGTAGCGGTGTCGCCTTGCGACTAAGAGCATCGACCACCACGTTAGCTTTGCCGGGATGATACCGAATCGTGAGATCATAATCTTTTATCAGCTCTAACCATCTTCGTTGTCTTAGATTCAAGTCCCTCTGGTAAAATGTACTTAAGACTCTTGTGATCGTAAAGATATCACAAGATTCTCCATAAAGATAATGTCTCCAAAGCTTCAAAGCGAACACTATCGCAGACCAATTCTAAATCATGAGTTGGATAATTCGCTCATGCTTCTTCACTGCCTAGACGCATAAGCCGTAACCTTCCCGCCCCGCATGAGCACACAACCCAAACCAACTCGAGATGCATCGAGTACACCGTGAATCGCCTCCCGTGCTCGTGAATAGTAAGAACCGAGCGATCACCAACTTTTCCTTCAAAGTCCAAAGCTGCGCTCACAATCATCGCCCCACGAAACTTCACATCTTTCTCGAGTGAGCTCGACAACGGCTTTGCAATGATGGAGAAATCCGCACAAAACGCCTGTAATAGCCTCGCCATACCAGTAAAACTTCTCACTTCTTTAATATTGGTTGGTCTTGCCCATTCAACTATGTGGAGATTTTCCTGGATCGATCGATATTCCTTTTTCATTTATAATATGCCCAAGGAATCCCACTTGGACATCCAAAATTCACATTTCTTAAACTTGGCATAGAACCTATTCTCTCTTAGCGTCTCCAACACCAACCTCGGATGACGCCATGATCCACTTTAGTCTTAGAATATATCAAGATATCATCAATAAAAACTACAACAAATTCATCCGGATACTCATGCAGATCCTCGCTCATAGTCTCCATAAAAACAAATAGGGCATTCGTTAGTCCAAAAGACATAACTTTAAATTCAAAGTGCCCATACCTTGTAGAGAACGCCGCTTTCTCGATATCCTCTCTCTGACAGAATCGATTATAGCCCGACTGGAGGTCTATCTTTGAAAATACCTTTGCCCCTCTCAACTGATCAAATAAATCTTCAATACGGGGTAAAGGGTATTTATTCTTGATGGTCAGCTGGTTGAGTGCACGGTAATCGATACACATGCGCCAACTACCATCCTTCTTTTTGGTAAATAAGACCGGAGCTCCCCACGGAGATATGCTAGGTCGAATAAGATCTGTAACATCCCAATTTTGGGCTTGTGTTTCAAATGTAAGAAAATGAGCAGAAATTAAAACTTTTTCTTACATCATGTATTTCTGTTGTGCCAATCAATTCTTGTTCAAAGAATTATGGAACTACATTGTCACAAGTCTTGTTGATCCAAATCTTGCTATTCCAAAAACAATCTTGTCAAATCTCATGGTCATCCTCTGGAAATATTTTTCCTAAGTCTCTGTGATGGTATGTGACCCCTCTGAAAAATTTCACAATTTTTAGAAATTGTTTGAATATTTTTAAGAGGCAGTCAAACCTGTTTGACTCTTAGTCAAACATTAAAACAGGGCCTTGCAGAATTTTTGGAGATTTGTTCACAGTATAAAAACCTCTGAAAATTTTACACAAGGTTGATACCTGAGTTAGCAAGCTCCTGTAAAAATTTCATAATTTTTGGAGTTAATTTGCTACCTCAAATAAATCTTTCAAAGTCTCTGTTTTTATTTCAAAGTCAAACTAGGTTTTATCGCTACTCGGGTTCGAGTCGACTGGCTCGAGCCAACCGACTTGGTCCATCAACTAAATGCACCGAGCCACTCTTAAAACGCGGTGAATCTCAACCGTTAGATCTAAATCGCACGGCCGCGCGCGTGTGTCATTCGGACCTTAGGTTGCAAGTCCGAATGTCAACCGTTAGATCTCCATCCAACCGCCGAGATGCGCCGAGACTTTCGGACCCTCGGCTGCATGCTTCCTCGTGAGCCGCTGGATCTTGATCCAACGGTGGGTTCTGTTATGAGTCGCGCGCGTGCGCTGTTTCCCGTGCGTGTGGCTCGTTGGATTTCGCATCGTCGGCCCACGAGCGTCCACGTAGTTTATTGTCGGTTGGGTTGGTTTTTATTTCTGTAAGTAATTATTTATCAACTGAAAATTGTATCAAAACTTTAGAAATTCATAACTAATTCTAGATAAGTCCTTTTTGCATGAAACCAACTGTAATAAATTTGTATTCCACTAAAGTTTAATATAAAAATGCTTTTAGCTATGCTTCTGTAGTAGAACATTCTGTAATCTTTAATAACTTGTTTTCTGCTATTTTTATATATTCCAGAATTGTATTAAAACTTGGAAAATGCATATCTTTTTCTGTATATCTGTAAATTGAATGATTTTAACTTTGATAAATTTGTTATTAACTGAACTTTAATCTAAAAATGGTGATAGGTCTAAATCACACTTAAAAATATGTTAATAGATTTAACCTTATTAGTAGCAATCAATTAAAAATTCATTTAATGTTGTAATAGGCACCAATAATTCCCTGTAGATTCTAAAAATATAAATTTAATGTTAGGAAATCCCTCAGTTATCATACTATAATATGGAATGGGTTTTTGCACAAGTTCATATTTCTGGAAAGTGTATTATGTTGGTTTTGCATCTTAGAAAAATCGTAACTAAATCATTTCAACTCCAAATGACCTGAAATTTTATATGGGTTACCACTATCCCAGTGGGTAGCTACCATAAAATTTCAGCTTCAAAACCTTTCTAGAAAATGTTTTGCTACAGTGCTAATTATGGTAGAAAATGGGTTTTTAGGTAATATCTTTGCACCACAAATCCAAATTAGGTTTTTCCAGTTTCTATGTCTTGATATATTCGTATTTCACCTTGTGTATAAATTTTGTCGCATTTGGATAATTTTTGCTTGCTCGCTTGTTTAGTTGTGGCTCGCCTTATTGGTTGTTCTTGGTTCTTGTTGCCTCTCGCTTAGGGTTCGACATTTGCGGTAACCCGAGAACGATCCTCCGCAACAAATTGAGCAACAAAGAAGAAGGCAAGCAGTTTGATCATGTTAATCCCAAGATTTAAGTATTTATGTTGATTACAAATTCTATGTATGCATTGCTATTTTGTGTTAATAGTTGGCCTAGTAGATGCATTTCCTTAGCAAATGATTATCCTCTACTACCATGAGCCTAGGTTACTTGCTGTGATTTAGAGTTCATGGATGGGCTCTTGTCACTTAGTAGTTTGCGAATTAATTGCTTAGCCATGCTTAGTTTCCGGTAGTAATGGGCGGTTATCGACTTGTCGATAACCTTGATCACACAAACTTATTATGATTATGATTTCCACCGTGTGCCATGTCTACTTATGAAAACTAAAACTGAAAACAAAATGATTTAGACTTGGGCACAATGGTAAGATGGTGTGATTTTCGGTGTGATCGAATGGTGCCTAAGTCAACAAGGACCGAACATCTTGTTACACTAAACCAAGCATTTTAGCGCATAACCACATTAGAGGGTATGGGACCTCTCTTGACTTAGTACTTTGGAGTGTATTGGCCCGGTCGCATGGAGTCGCAGGAGGGATGGTGTTGGGAGCATTGTAGTGTCCGAAAGACTTCACCCGTGATGGGATTTGTTGTCTTTCGCTTGCAATGTAAGCGTATGGTGTTTCTACCCATACGAGCGGCTCGTAGTTAATACACAAGATTGGAAATGTCTCGAGGACTTAGCCGTGCGGCATACCTTCTGTAGTGTGCTTGTGGCTTGATGGCGGTCCAAGTGTGGGTACATTGGTACACCTGCAGGTTAAAACTATTCGAATAGCCTCGCCCTAGGTTATGGACACGCTGGCAAGGTCTTTCAAGAGTTAGACTACAACCTTTAAATTAAAACTTGATGGGTGGTACGAATCAGGGATTCGTGCTACGTTGTGGTGGCTATTGGGATAGTCACTTCCAGGTGGTTACTTGTATGTATCTTTACTTACTGTTACTTTGATAACAAAACCGATTTGCAAACTTGCCTTTAAATGTATTACATTATTGCAAATAAAGTTGGCTTCATGCAAAATGAGACATACAACCTCCACCTAAATAAGCTTGCATGTAGTTTATGAATAGGTCTGCTATTCCACACGTCAGTCTTGCGGGTACAAAGACAATCTTTGTACTCAGTTGCTACGCTTAATTGTTTTGTTGCAGAGGAAGAAGGTGAGCCCGAGGGGCCTCACTTTTGTGAGCTGTGTTGTGGTAGCTTGCGGGGCGACTAGCTTGGCGGCCCGGTCGGTTGCCTTGTGGGTGTGTGGCTAACCGGTCGACTTTTGTTCTAGCCATCTTATGGCACTTTGCTTCATTGTCATTCTTGTATATTGTTCTATTTGGCGGTCGGCTCTCTTTGTAATAACTTTACTTTATGTATGTTGTTGTTGAACTTAGTGATATATGTTGTATGGAAATGATGTGTAATTTTGTGATGATGTGCATATGTTGCAATTCTGGGAAACATATGCCCATCGAGGCTTAGAATGTTTAATTAGTAATGCTAGAACCAATTGGGGGTTAAGTGTTACTAGTTAAATATTCCGGGTCCTCACAAAGTTGGTATCAGAGCCATACTGACTGTAGAAACCCCTAGCTTGGTCGCCTCTTGAATATTTTGAAAACTTACTTTCAAATAGTTTATGAAAACTTAAGTAAGTTCTCTAATTTTACTCCTTACCTGTCTTAGCTTGCTCATCTCACCTTACTCTCACTTAAGTTTGAAAAAGTTGTTCCTCTCTTCCTTTCAAAAATTAGCTTCTATCGATTAACTTGGTTTTGGGAGAACCATGAGGGCTTGGAGAAAGAAATTTGGACAGCTAGCTAGTGGTGAGTAATTAAGGTAGGAAATGAGAGGTAAATTCCACTAAAACTTGTGGGAATGAAAGGGTAAGAAGTGATATGAGATTAGCTAGTGCCTATACTCTAGTAGGTGGTTATACCCTGATTTTTGGGCTGCTTTGAGCTAGAAATTAGTGCTGAAATTTTGGGTCTTCGCAAACGATTGCTCGTTCTTCCATACGGGTTAGTCGTTCAGGAAGTCGATTTGGTGATTTTTGGTCGTGTACTCTTGGTGGTTATTCCTGAGCCCTTTTTATTGAGTTTACATTTCCTTGCTTTCTTTTTATCTCGGGCTTGTAGCTAACTCATCTTAGTGAATCAGGATGGCTGGTGGGACACGTAGCGGCGGAATCACCGTAGTCCCGATGAGGAACTTCCCCCTCCTCCGACCATGGCGGAAGTCCTCATGCAAATCGAACGCAATCGTTCGGAGGACCGCAGGGTGTTGGAGGTCATTGCCAGGAACACATCTACTCCCTCTGGTGCCTCTGGATCTGGAGGTGGGCACCGCCTCGTGGGGACTTGCGGAGTTCCTCCGCATCACCTCCTACCTTCTCCCGGCCCGAGGATCCTTTGACGCAGACGATCGGCCGCGCTCGTTGAGCGAAGCTCAACGCTGCTCGATGCCGAGAGCAGGAGCGCACTTTTCGCATCGCATCGGTTGGAGGGTGCGGCACTCTCATGGTGGGAGAACTTCTCGCCATGCGACTGCGGGACACGTGGTCTCGTGGGAGGAGTTCCGTCGACTTTCCGTCGGGCCCATGTCCCCGCCTACCGATGAAGTCAAGAAGAAGGAGTTCCTTGCGCCAAACAGGGCGCAGATCTATGACTGAATACCTCCATGAGTTCAACCATCTCGCGAGGTACGCTCCTGCTGAGGTGGCCACTGATGAGGCCAAGCAGGAGAAGTTCATGGAGGGTTTGTCTGAGGAGCCAGACAAGCTCTCTATTGTGGACTTCCCGACTTCCGCACCTTGGTGGACAAGGCCATCGTCGCCGAGCATAAGGCGAGAGCGCTGGGCGAGTCCCGCAAGCGCAAGTGGGAGGCCCAGCGGTCTGCGCAGGCTGGCCTCATTCGTCCCCGTGTTGGACCTGCACCGGTGGCCCGTTCCTTGGCTTCACCACCGCCGAGGCCTTCAAAGACAGCTCCACGCTCCGCAGTCGTGACTCGATCGCGGCGCCTGCGACCCAGCAGCAGGTGTTCCCGTAACCCGCGCCGACGCCACCGCTTCATCGCCACAACAAGGGCCACTACGCGAGTAGTTGTCCTAAGAAGACCGGAGCGGCCCCTCGTCCTAATGGAGGACGCGGGCAAGGGAGTGGTCACCCACCTGACCAGAAGACCCCGGGCTTGGGGAGCGGCCGAGTCAATCATATCTCGGCTGAGGAGGCACAGGAGGCGCCCGACGTGGTGTTGGGTACGCTCCTTGTAAATTTGTGTCCTGCTACAGTTTTATTTGACTCTGGAGCTTCGCATTCCTTTATTTCGAGGTCTTTTGCTGTTGATTGCGGACTTCACTGTGTTCCTTTGGGGATTCCACTGCTGATTCGCTCTCCGGGTTCGGAAATGAGAGCTGACCAAGTATGCCAGGATGTTCCTATCCACATCGAAGGAGTGGGATTCTTGGCGAGTCTTATCCTGCTCGACTCGGCGCGCTTGGATGTAATTCTTGGCATGGATTGGTTGTCCCAACACTTGGGGCAAATCGATTGTGCCAGGAAGATTGTCTACCTCACCAGTCCTTCAGGTGAACAGGTTGGGTTTTCGCCACAATTGCGAGAGCCCCATCTTTGTGTCCTTGAAACAAAGCCAGCATTGGAGATCCACGACGTCCCCACTGTGTGTGACTTCGCGGAAGTCTTTCCTGAAGACTTGCCCGGATGCCTCCTGTTCGAGATCTCGAGTTTGTGATCGAGTTCTGCCCTGCATCGCCCCTATTTCTAAGAGGCCGACGCATGCCTCCTAATGAGTTGGAGGAGTGAAGAAGCGGTGGGTGAGCTGCAAGAGAAGGGTTTTATCCGTCCTAGCTCATCTCCTTGGGGTTGTCCAGTTATCTTTGTGAAGAAGAAGGACAAGACCTTACGCATGTGTGTTGATTACCGTCCGCTTAATGAGGTGACGGTAAAGAACAAGTATCCTTTGCCCCGTATTGATGATCTTTTCGATCAATTGACCGAGCACGAGTCTTCTCCAAGATTGACTTGAGACTGGGCTATCATCAAGTCAGGATCAGGGCCGAGGATATTCCTAAGACGGCTTTTGCTACTCGTTATGGCCTTTACGAGTACACCGTCATGTCTTTTGGTTTGACTAATGCTCCTGCTTTATTCATGAATCTTATGAACTCGGTATTCATGGAGTATTTGGATAGGTTTGTGGTGGTATTCATCGACGATATCCTTATCTACTCCAAGAGTGAAGAAGAGCATCTTCGAGCATCTTAAGCTTGTGTTGGGCAAGTCGCGTGAGCATCACCGTATGCCAAATTCAGCAAGTGCGAGTTCGTTGAAGGAAGTGGCATTCTTGGGCCATGTTCTTTCAAAGCAGAGGTGTGGTGTGGATCCTAGCAAGGTCAGTGATGTGCTATCTTGGGGTCAGCCTAAGTCGGTCACCGATGTGCGGAGTTTTCTTGGTTTGGCTGGCTACTACCGCCGCTTCATCGAGAATTTCTCCAAGATTGCGAAGCCTATGACCGAATTACTCAAGAAGGACAAGAAATTTGAGTGGTCTGCTACTTGTGATGTGAGTTTTCAGGAACTCAAGAAGCGGTTGACCTCAGCCCCGGTGCTTGTTCTCCCCGATATTCACAAGAGTTTTGATATCTATTGTGATGCTTCCCGTCAGGGTCTTGGTTGTGTTCTTATGCAGGAGGGCAAGGTTGTGGCCTATGCATCGCGGCAGTTAAGGCCTCATGAACTCAACTATCCTACTCATGACTTAGAGTTGGTCTTTGTGGTCCATGCACTCAAGATTTGGCGGCATTATCGATTGGTAACCGTTGTGAGGTGTATTCCACCACAAGAGCTTCAAGTACTTGTTCACCCAACAGATCCGAACCTCGTGCAAAGAAGATGGTTGGAATTGATCAAGGACTATGACATGGGCATTCAGTACCATCCGGGCAAGGCCAATGTCGTTGCGGATGCACTCAGTCGGAAGGTGTATTGCAACGTGTTGATGCTCCAAGAGCAACAGCCTACCCTCATTTCAGAATTCCAGCGCCTCAATTTGGGTTTGATCGAGCACGGTTCTCTTGCTACATTGGTTGTGCAACCAACCTTGGTGGACCAAATCAAGGCGCACGTGACAGCATGATGTTGGGGTGAGCCAAATCAAGCAGAACATCAAGGACGGGATAGCCAAGTGCTTTTCAGAGGACGAGCATGGCGTTGTGTGGTTTGGGCAGCGTCTTGTGGTTCCTAAGGTCATGGAATTGCGGAATTTGATTCTCCGCGAAGCCCATGATTCTCCTTTGTCCATTCACCCCGGGGCTACCAAGATGTATCAGGACCTTCGTCAGAGATTCTGGTGGACCCGAATGAAGCGCGAGATTGCCAGGTTCGTTGCCGAGTGCGGCGTGTCTTTGTCGTGTGAAGGCCGAGCATCAGCGTCCAGCAGGTCTTCTTCAGCCTTTGCCAGTGCCAGAATGGAAGTGGGATTCCGTTGGCATGGACTTCATCACCGGATTGCCCCGCTCGTCCAAAGGGAATGATGCTATTTGGGTCGTGTCAAGACTCAGCTTCGTGTGGGGCCTTTGGCCGAACTTTATGTCTCGAGGATTGTGAGTCTTCACGGGGTGCCGAAGACGATTATTTCTGATCGTGGTGCACTTTTCACCTCGCGGTTTTGGCATAGTCTGCAAGAGGCTATGGGGACCCGCCTTCACTTCAGTACAGCCTTTCATCCTCAGACTGACGGTCAGACGGAGCGAGTCAACCAAGTGTTGGAAGATATGCTCCGTGCTTGTGTTCTCTCCTATGGGAAGAAGTGGGAGAAGTGCCTACCATTCGCTGAGTTCTCCTACAACAACAGCTTTCAGGCCAGTCTTGGCATGGCACCATTTGAGGCTTTGTATGGGAGAAGATGCAGAACCCCATTGAACTGGTCAGAGACTGGTGAGCGGCAGTTTTTCGGCCCAGATTCGATCAATGAAGCCGAAAGACAAGTTCAGTCGATTCACGAGCATCTGCGCACGGCCCAGTCCAGGCAAAAGAGCTATGCAGATCGTCGTCGCCGTGAGTTGAGCTTTGAGCCCAATGACTTTGTGTATCTCAAAGTCTCACCCTTGAAGGGCCATCAGCGTTTTGGCATCAAGGGCAAGTTGGCTCCTCGATATGTTGGGCCTTACCGTATCGTCGAGAGAGTTGGAGCAGTTGCGTACAGATTGGAGCTACCAGCTGCACTTGAGGGTGTGCATGATGTGTTCCATGTTTCACACCTGAAGAAGTGCCTCCGTGTCCCGACTGAGGAAGCTCCATTGGAGATTCTCGATGTGCAGGAGGATTTGACCTACCGCGAGCATCCTGTTCGTATTCTTGAGGAATCTGAACGGAGAACGAGGAACCGTGCCATCAAGTTCCTTAAGGTTCAGTGGTCAAACCATTCTGAAGATGAAGCAACTTGGGAGCGAGAAGATCGCCTTCGTGCAGATTTTCCTTCCTTCTTCTCCGAGTAAACGGAATCTCGGGTCGAGATTCTTGTAAGGGGGGGAGAGTTGTAACATCCCAATTTTGGGCTTGTGTTTCAAATGTAAGAAAATGAGCAGAAATTAAAACTTTTTCTTACATCATGTATTTCCTGTTGTGCCAATCAATTCTTGTTCAAAGAATTATGGAACTACATTGTCACAAGTCTTGTTGATCCAAATCTTGCTATTCCAAAAACAATCTTGTCAAATCTCATGGTCATCCTCTGGAAATATTTTTCCTAAGTCTCTGTGATGGTATGTGACCCCTCTGAAAAATTTCACAATTTTTAGAAATTGTTTGAATATTTTTAAGAGGCAGTCAAACCTGTTTGACTCTTAGTCAAACATTAAAACAGGGCCTTGCAGAATTTTTGGAGATTTGTTCACAGTATAAAAACCTCTGAAAATTTTACACAAGGTTGATACCTGAGTTAGCAAGCTCCTGTAAAAATTTCATAATTTTTGGAGTTAATTTGCTACCTCAAATAAATCTTTCAAAGTCTCTGTTTTTATTTCAAAGTCAAACTAGGTTTTACTGCTACTCGGGTTCGAGTCAGACTCGGGCTCGAGCCAACCGACTTGGTCCAGTCAACTAAATGCACCGAGCCACTCTTTAAAACGCGCGGTGAATCTCAACCGTTAGATCTAAATCGCACGGCCCGCGCGCGTGTGTCATTTCGGACCTTCCGGTTGCAAGTCTGAATGTCAACCGTTAGATCTCCATCCAACCGTCGAGATGCGCCGAGACTTTCGGACCCTCCGGTTGCATGCTTCCTCGTGAGCCGTTGGATCTTGATCCAACGGTGGGTTTCTGTTATGAGTCGCGCGCGTGCGCTGTTTCCCGTGCGTGTGGCTCGTTGGATTTCGCATCGACGGCCCACGAGCGTCCACGTAGTTTATTGTCGGTTGGGTTGGTTTTTATTTCTGTAAGTAATTATTTATCAACTGAAAATTGTATCAAAACTTTAGAAATTCATAACTAATTCTAGATAAGTCCTTTTTACATGAGACCAACTGTAATAAATTTGTATTCCACTAAAGTTTAATATAAAAATGCTTTTAGCTATGTTTCTGTAGTAGAACACTCTGTAATCTTTAATAGCTTGTTTTCTGCTATTTTTATATATTCCAGAATTGTATTAAAACTTGGAAAATGCATATCTTTTTCTGTATATCTGTAAATTGAATGATTTTAACTCTGATAAATTTGTTATTAACTGAACTTTAATCTAAAAATGGTGATAGGTCTAAATCAAGACTAAAAATATGTTAATAGATTTAACCTTATTAGTAGCAATCAATTAAAAATTCATTTAATGTTGTAATAGGCACCAATAATTCCCTGTAGATTCTAAAAATATAAATTTAATGTTAGGAAATCCCTCAGTTATCATACTATAATATGGAATGGGTTTTTGCACAAGTTCATATTTCTGGAAAGTGTATTATGTTGGTTTTGCATCTTAGAAAAATCGTAACTAAATCATTTCAACTCCAAATGACCTGAAATTTTATATGGGTTACCACTATCCCAGTGGGTAGCTACCATAAAAATTTCAGCTTCAAAACCTTTCTAGAAAATGTTTTTGCTACAGTGCTAATTATGGCCGAAAATGGGTTTTTAGGTAATATCTTTTGCACCACAAATCCAAATTAGGTTTTTCCAGTTTCTATGTCTTGATATATTCGTATTTCACCTTGTGTATAAATTTTGTCGCATTTGGATAATTTTTGCTTGCTCGTTTGTTTAGTTGTGGCTCGTCTTATTGGTTGTTCTTGGTTCTTGTTGCCTCTCGCTTAGGGTTCGACATTTGCGGTAACCCCGAGAACGATCCTCCGCAACAAATTGAGCAACAGCAAGAAGGCAAGCAGTTTGATCATGTTAATCCCAGTACTTTAAGTATTTATGTTGATTACAAATTCTATGTATGCATTGCTATTTTGTGTTAATAGTTGGCCTAGTAGATGCATTTCCTTAGCAAATGATTATCCTCTACTACCATGAGCCTAGGTTACTTGCTGTGATTTAGAGTTCATGGATGGGCTCTTGTCACTTAGTAGTTTGCGAATTAATTGCTTAGCCATGCTTAGTTTCCGGTAGTAATGGGCGGTTATCGACTTGTCGATAACCTTGATCACACAAACTTATTATGATTATGATTTCCACCGTGTGCCATGTCTACTTATGAAAACTAAAACTGAAAACAAAATGATTTAGACTTGGGCACAATGGTAAGATGGTGTGATTTTCGGGTGTGACTGGAATGGTGCCTAAGTCAACAAGGACCGAACATCTTGTTACACTAAACCAAGCATTTTAGCGTGCTAACCACATTAGAGGGTATGGGACCTCTCTTGACTTAGTACTTTGGAGTGTATTGGCTCCGGGTCGCAGGGAGTCGCAGGAGGGATGGTGTTGGGAGCATTGTAGTGTCCGAAAGACTTCACCCGTGATGGGATTTGTTGTCTTTCGGCTTGCAATGTAAGCGTATGGTGTTTCTACCCATACGAGTGGCTCGTAGTTAATACACAAGATTGGAAATGTCTCGTAGGACTTAGCCGTGCCGGCATACCTTCGGTAGTGTGCTTGTGGCTTGATGGCGGTCTGAAGTGTGGGTACATTGGTACACCCCTGCAGGGTTAAAACTATTCGAATAGCCTCGTCCTAGGTTATGGACACGCTTGGCAAGGTCTTTCAAGAGTTAGACTACAACTTTTTAAATTAAAACTTGATGGGTGGTACGAATCAGGGATTCGTGCTACGTTGTGGTGGCTATTGGGATAGTCACTTCCAGGTGGTTACTTGTATGTATCTTTACTTACTGTTACTTTGATAACAAAACCGATTTGCAAACTTGCCTTTAAATGTATTACATTATTGCAAATAAAGTTGGTTTCATGCAAAATGAGACATACAACCTCCACCTAAATAAGCTTGCATGTAGTTTATGAATAGGTCTGCTATTCCACACGTCGATCTTAAGGGTACAAAGACAATCTTTGTACTCGGTTGCTACGCTTAATTGTTTTGTTGCAGAGGAAGAAGGTGAGCAGGGCCTCACTTTTGTGAGTGTGTTGTGGTAGCTATGGGCGACTAGCTTGGCGGCGGTCGGTTGCCTTGTGGGTGTGTGGCTAACCGGTCGACTTTTGTTCTAGCCATCTTATGGCACTTTTGCTTCCGCTGTCATTCTTGTATATTGTTCTATTTGGCCGGTCGGCTCTCTTTTGTAATAACTTTACTTTATGTATGTTGTTGTTGAACTTAGTGATATATGTTGTATGGAAATGATGTGTAATTTTGTGATGATGTGCATATGTTGCAATTCTGGGAAACATATGCCCATCGAGGCTTAGAATGTTTAATTAGTAATGCTAGAACCAATTGGGGGTTAAGTGTTACTAGTTAAATATTCCGGGTCCTCACAAGATCCTTCGCCCTTAATTCATCCAATTGCTTCTTTAGTTCCTCCTGGAAAGGACGTGCCAGACGATAAGGGGTCATAGAAACCGGTCGGGCACCGGTACTAAATCAGTCGAACTCCACCGGGACGTGGTGGGGCATCCCGCAACTCTGCTGGAAAAACATCTAAGAATTCTCGAACCACCGAATTAATTGCGGTCAAAGAGGAACTCGACTTTCCCACGAGAGACAAAAGAAACCCACTCTTCGCGGCTCGACTACGGTGATACTGGATCGCCAAAGACGCAAAGAGAGTAAGAGGGCACTCGAAATACTACCTCCGCCTGGAAGGTGCACGCAAGGTTACTGTCTTCCAGAAACAGGATATAACCGCACGATAGTTATGCAACCAGTCCATACCCAGAATAACATCAAACGACTCCATCTTCATGACCATAAGATTGGCAATAAATTCTTCCCCATCCAAAGAGATCACACAACCAGGACAAACTGTGGAGCTAGAAAGGATTCCCCCAGGAGAGTTAACTAAAACTGACTGAGCTATAGACTGCAAACTCAACTTGGCCCTGCTAGCAAACTCTAACGATACAAAAGAGAAAGTAGCTCCAGAATCAAAAAGTACAAATGCCTCCACTGAGTCCACTAGGAGCGTACCTGTCACCACATCGGGACGACCTGCCGACTCTGCCGTCGGCATGGCATAAGAAACTGCTGCTGGGGCGGAAGGAGCCCCAACACCCTGGTATGGAGGTGCGGCGGCTGCAGGAGGTGCTGAAGGTGCCGCAACTGGAAACGGTGCCGCAGGGACCGGTGGCCAAAAGTACCCTGGCGGTGGAATACCCCCAGGATAAGGAAGATAAGTCTGCGGCTGACCCCAGGACTGAGTAGGAGTGGCCGCTAACATCTGCACTGAACCCCGAGATGAAGCTGCCTGCTCTGGTGCTGACAGCGGGACTGGCTCCCACTTGATCACACTGGCAGGATTCCGCCGACAAACCAAAGCCTTGTGGCCCTCCCGCCACATGGCGACAAGAACCGACCAAGAACACTCCAAGCACGATGCTCATTACCACACTTGAAACACTTCATCCCTTGCCCGAACCGGACGCAATCTAGGAGCACTCGCGATGGTCGAAAAGAAGAAGATGGCGTGGCCTTGCGGACTTGGACTTGGAAGAATTCTCGGGCCCTTGAACTTCTTGTAAACTGGTTTCAATGATGACCCACTTCCTCCCCCAAAGCTCTTCTTCTGACTACGTCCCGCATCCTCTGGACCATGGTACCTCCTGTGCACTGTAATTCTTCCCAAGCTGCATTTCAAGTTCCATGCCCGAGCTTGCTCTACCAGGAGCTAAAGTCACGCAGCTCCAGTGCCCCAGAACCGGCGAAACTCCTGCCCGAGACCTCTACGAAATCTCTTGGCCTTCTCCACCTCATCAGAGCCACCGCCGAACAAAGCGGATCAGGTTGTTAAAACCGCCTCATATTCCGACACTTCGTCATCTTGCCACGCTTGTAGCTTTGCAATGAAACCTCCATCCTCTCCACAAGCGAGGCAGATAAAACCTCTTCCGAATTGCTCGAAACAACTCCCAAGTAATGGACCATGGGCGAAGTCCTAGCTGTCGAGGACTCCTTCCCACCGATGTCCGCTGCCTTAAGTGGAAGGCGACAAGCTGCGCCCTCATTTACAAGTCATCCCTAGAGCTCCAAAATGCCTCTCCATGTGTCGCGACCGATTAGCCGCATCAATCGGCGTGCTGTCCGTCGAAGGTGTCCAACCTCAAAGCATTCCACCGGTGTAGCCCCATGGCAACGCCAGAGGTCGCCGCAGAGCCACCATGGGAGCGACAACAGGCACCGGTGGCGGGGCCTGATTCTCATGCACTGCGGACGCAACCTCTTCCTCTGACCCCGCAGGACTAGCCTCACCAGCTACAAAGTTCTGAACTTCCGGCGGGGGCATTGCACGCCTCGCCGGCACCCTGCCAGCCACGACCACGACCACGGCCTCCACCCCTTGCCATCTCTAAACAATCACAAACATGACAAAATAAATTAAACAATGAGCACAACAGACAACTAAAGCACAAGTGAAACTATATTATCAACGGAAACGTAAATGCAATGCAAAACCCAACCCACCTACTGTGCTTAGTGTGTCAAAATTAATATTTCACTAACCACGGACCTACAGCCCGCTCTGATACCAACTGTAACACCCCAACTCAGAACGAGCCTGGAATGCCACCAAAACTAAATACAACTAGAGCGAATTTACAAATTTCGACAGAGTCTCCCTTGTAATCAATGAAAAACAAATCTCCAACGAATAAACATAATATTTAACAGTAATTTCATTAACCAATTCACTCATGCATAAGGGATAATCATATGAATATAATCAAATAACACCATTCTCACATCAATAAATTATTTCATCAATCATAATCATAGAATATCCATAGGTATTTCTCAGCAGTCTATTTATTCTTATGTGATGCTAAAATAACAATTGCATTAATTTTGTGAAGTGGTGCGTGCTTTCCAATCATCTACTCCCGCCCATGCATGACGTCTTTACCAGAAGTACCTAAATCAAAACAAAGCAAGGGTGAGTCATAGGACTCAGCAAGTATCATCAAGGTTACATAATCATAAAGACATGACAGCATAAACAACTTTAATCAACTTCATTCATGGCATTTCAAATACTAGAAATTTAATGATAATGCTATGCACTCTTTGTTCTTTATCTCTTTACGCATTTTACCGGTAATGCGGGGTATTCATCCGTCGATGAGTACCTTTGCCTGTGCCCTTTGGCACAGGGACCAAGAGCCTATACATCACATGTATAGGGACCTTTACTGTCATCACAATGACGGGACCTCAGTATATATTGCCCACATTCCATGAATGCGGGGACCTCAAGCCTGTCACTACATATGACAGGGACCTCAACATTGTACTCTTGGTCACCACGTGACCAAGTCTCAAAATGCTCCAACATGCAAAGAACTACAACATCATATTTTCAATATCATACTCAATATGTAGTCAGGGTATAAACAATAGCATCATGAAGGAGCTTTAAACATAATCTCGCAAACATCATCACAACTAGAATCATCTCCACAACACATTCACATGGCAATGATGAACAATACACCACTCAATCATGACATGCAACCAATACTACACATAAACCCGAATACTTGCCTCAACCGCGCGAGAACGGCGGACGCGAAGTGGGTGTTGCCCTTGGGATCTCGCTGCCACCTGGACAAGAAGATAACCCCAAACTAAGAATAACATACTGAAACAAAATCATACATCACAATACAATCGAAATCGCTAATCTTCTTATCACGTCTAGTTTTTCTAATTTCTAACGATCGGTCACTGCGGACAGCAGACTTCAAAAATTCATAACTTTCTGCTCAGGAGTCCAAATAGGATGATCTTGAACAATCTGAAAAGGTAATTGAAATGTCTAAATAAACTTAGTTGGGGAGACCCTCTGATTCGGCCATCTACCAGACCTACCAATCTATTTAATCAGAGCAAACATTTCACGTCGGGTTTCTGGACAACGACAAAGAAACTATCATAACTTTCTCTACGATCGTCCAAATTCAATGATCTTTAGTTTTCCTGAAAGCTAACACGATTAGCCTCATTTTTCGTTATGGTGAGACCCTCTGGAAACCCCTCTAAATATGCGCTTCTATCAGGTTAACTAACACTAGCAAATCTGCTTCTCTCCAGAAACACAGAAGTACTAATAAATTCATAACTTTGGCTACCGAAGTCCAAATGACTTGATTCTTGTTGGAAATGAAAGGTAACTACGATAGCTACAACTTTCTAGGAGACACCCAGACCCAAATCTGCCTCTAACTTAATCAAAACCGACAAACTTCCCTGCTGCAAAATAGTGACGAACTGGCATCCGAAAATTAGACAACTAGAAAACGACCTAAAACAAAAAACCACGGGTTACCCTTGCCGAAACGAAGAGAGCACACAGTGGGGATGAAGACCACCACGATTCCGCTGCGGATCCCTTCTTCTCCCTCTTCTTCCCTTCTCTTCTTCCCCTTCTTTCTCTTCTTTTCTCCTTCTTCTTCCTCCTTGGCCGGCTGCAAGGAAGCTCCTACTCCACCTTGGACAGCAGCAATGGAGGTGATGGGGGAGATGGAGAGGGCGCAAGGGAGGGTGGAAGGGAGGTGGAGAGGTGGGGAGATGGGGAGATGGGGAGAGGGGGCGGCCGGTTGCAAGTGGGAGGGGGAAAGGGGGAGGGGAGGGGAAGGGGCTAGGGTTTTGGGGGAGGGGAGCCCCCCCCTTGGCCGGCCACATAGATGGGCCTTGGCCCAGGCCCAAGTTGCCACCAAAATGCACTTTCCCCCCTCTAAAGCTGCAGCACTGACTACAAACCAAAAAGTCCCTCCCGTTGTTCCGTTTGATTCTTCCCCGAATAATCGATCTCTCCCGAAATAAAATTATTCTTCCTCGATTCAAATCTTAACTCATTATCGGGATATTACATATTGTTATCGTGGATTATCAATGCTATGTTTGTATGCTTATTATAGCCTTGTTGGTACTTGCTGAGTCTTTGGCTCACTCTTGCTTTAATGTGTTTTAGGTACCAATGGCAGGAACGACGTGCATGGGAGGGTGTAGATGTTGGACACGCACACTACCTCACGCTCTTAAGGTGTTTACCACTCAGCTTCAATTTAGAAATAAATAAACTGCTTGGTTATCACCCATAGATGGTTTTGGCTTGAGTAACTGGTTATTTGTAATAATGATATTGCCAGGTCTTGGTATGTTCATTTGATTATCATGCTTGTTTATGAGAATTTTGATAAATGCTATGTTTCATTGTTGAACTCTCGATATAGCTGATTAAACAAAGGAGACTCTGTCGAAATTTTGTAGCTTGTGCTAGGTTAGTTTATTTCCAGTAGCATTCCAGGCTCATGTCGGGCTGGGGTGTTACAGATAGCTTAGATCAGTTTATTTTAATGGATTGGTTTAGGCATTGGTTGATGAGATCAATCGGTTTTGGCGATAATAGATGTGTTTGCAAGATGTATGAACTGATAGCATGGAGTTGCTGTTCTTTCTGGAAACCTCCTGTGTCAATCAGTGTGATTGATCAATAGGAAATTGGGTCGATCAGATTGGTTCAAAATTAGGTCAATGTGATTAATACGATGAAATTTTCAAGGGTAAATTCGTGAATAGGATTCATTCCCTGAAAAAATTTCCAAGGGCGTTGCCCTCAACCTGCAAGGGGGCACTGCCCCTTCGAACCCTTCCCACTAACCGGTAACTCGGCCCTCTTGCATCAGCACACAACCGAGTCTAATCTGAGAAGCATCCGTGTACACCGTGAAGCGCTTGCCACTCCCGGGCAAGGATAGGATAGGTGCATTCACCAGCTTGTTCTTCAAAGTCTGAACCCAGCCTCACAAGCGTCCGTCCACACAAAAGGAACCCCCTTTTGCGTGAGTCGGGTCATTGGTTTAGCAATGATAGAAAAGTCCTCCACAAAGCGCCGGTAATACCCGGCAAGACCAAGGAAACTCCAGATCTTTGACACATTGGTTGGCCTCCGCCACTGTACCACTGCTGCCACATTCTTCGGATCCACTGTAATACCATGCTGACTGATGGTATGACCCAAAAATCCTACTTCGGATAACCAGAAAGCACATTTCTTTAGCTTCGCATAGTATTTATTCCTCCGAAGAGTATCTAGAACCAGGTTGAGATGCAACTCGTGGTCCTCCTTCGTTTTGGAATAAACCAGGATGTCGTCGATGAAGACCACCACAAAAGAATCCAGGTACTCATGGAGCATCCTGTTCATAGCTTCCATAAAGACAGCAGGGGCATTAGTCAGTCCAAAAGACATAACGACATATTCGTAATGCCCATACCTTGTGCTAAAAGCTGTCTTCTCTATATCCTCCTCCCTGATCCGCAGTTGATGGTAACGATCGCAAATCAATCTTGAAAATATTTTGGCACCTCTCAAGCGATCGAAGAGATCTTCAATACGAGGCAGAGGATACTTGTTCTTGATTGTCACTTGATTGAGTGCTCGATAATCCACACAGAGCCTCTTGGTGCCATCCTTCTTTCCCACAAACAGAACCGGAGCAGCCCAAGGTGACGTGCTCGGTCTAATGAACCCCTTAGCTAAGATTTCATCCAACTGCTTCTTTAATTCCACCTGCTCAACCGGTGCCATCCGGTACGGGGACTTAAAAATAGGCCGCGTACCCGGAACAAGCACAATGCGGAAGATCGACTCCCGCTCTGGTGGCAAGTCGGGGAGCTCACTGGGAAAAACATTCGGGTACTTGCAGACTATGATGAGTCTACGGCGGCCCGATCTTCCGATAGGTTCGATTGATTTCGTCGTGAGGACGTTGACGCTTTGAGGCTTTCGACCAGCAGATCGTCACCTCGCAATTCGCTACACCCGCATCGCATCGTCGTTATCGACCACGCTCGCACGCGATCGACCTTACCACGAAGGTTATTGTCCCTGCAAGCAATCGAAGCAACTCACAAGAACAAAGAAGATGCAATCTGAATTGTATTGCGAATATGAATGAAGTTCACAATGTGGGGTTCCTCAAAACGATAAACGGTGAAACTACAAAGTGGCAGAATAATCTAAGAAAAAAACCCCAGAAACTAGAGGGGAGGCGGCCACTACTTAAAGGACGAAGGGAGGGGCGGCGGCACTGTTCATGCGTGATTAGTGTCACGTGAACAGTACCCCTCGAAACCCTAGGTGTCCTTATGGGCCAGGGAGGTGGTCGGCCCAAAAACCCTAATGTAGTGTTGATACAAGGCCCTCGGCCCAAAGTGAGGTGGCGCAGCACCAGATATAAGTGATCTACGACCAGGTAATCGGAACTTCCGACTAGTCTAAGGTCCTCGACCAGGATGTAGTCGAACCTCCATATGCTAAGACCACGAGCAGTCAAAACAATCCTACGACCAGATGCGATGCAGTCGTAGCCTTCTACGACCCCTTCTGGTGTGGTCGATAGCCTCCTTCGACCACTCAGGGGGGGCTTCGACCACGCAGTCGAAGTCGTGTAGTGGTCGTAAGCCTTCTCGATCAATATGTGGTGGAAGTAGAGCAGCCAGATTGGAGGTGGAGTTGTGGTCGTATCCGAAGGGTTCATGTCCTCATCATCCTCCCCTTCTTGCATTTGAGTCGTCCTCGACTCACGCTCACCCTCCTCCAGCGGCAAGAAAGGCTTTAAAGCTTGTAGCATTGCATTCTCATCTTTCTGCAAAATGTTAGCCATTGCAGGTGGCAAAATAGAGAGAACTTTGGAAATTAAAGGTGATTGTGCATGCATCAAATCAGCAAAGGTATATTGTCTCATAACATTCAGTTTGCAACTCAATTTGCAAGTATAAGTGAAGTATATAGTAGAGTTATTCATTTCTCTGTGAATGGGCAGCACAATAATTGAATTTAAAGAGCAGAAGTCATTCATATAATAAGATTTCAATTGAGCAAGAGCAAATTCATATAGCAAGGGTGAAAATATTTGTAAGTTCTTCCATAATTCAACATCTTTAATCAAATTCCTCCTACTAGGTGGTGCAAGAAAAGGTGAACACCTAGGAATGGGATGAGCACTAAATTTCATTTTACTCTCATTTTGAACAAGATTCATCACACAAGAATTATTGTCCCAAACAGCAAGCTTCAATTCATCCATGTGATCACAAGTTATGCATATTCGATATACAAGAAATTGATTGTCTACACCATAATCTCCAATCAAGTTAAACTTATATCCAGGGGTGTAGGCACTAAACAAGGATTTCGAACACGTGATTTCAGAATTTTTTTTCATAGCATATGATAATTTCATAGGTAGATCCAACATAATGTAACATAAAGATTTAGCAGGAGATATTCTAGTCAAAACTTCTTTATGTCTAACCAATTCCACATGATCATTATATGCTATTAACTCATCACATGAAGTACTCACAACAGCAGGAAAATCAACAATGTTATCACATGGTGCACTCAACCCAATGCAATATGAATTCTTTACTTGCAACATGTGTGTATCAGAATTGTTTTGCACTAATTTTTTCTCTAAAATAGCATGAACAGTGGACAATTGTAGTTCTTCACAAGCATACTCACCTGGAGTGATGATAGCACCATGGTCTTTACCTTTTTGGCTCTCCTCAGATGATGTAGGTACATCCATCTCCTCATCTTCCTTCTGGATCAATGGAGTTGGTGGTGCAATCAACTCATTCTCCTCTTGGCAATGGTTTTCAACTTCCTGCAAATTGTTAGTCATAGAAAAAGACACAAACATAGGTTTGTTCTTATGTTTCCTATCAAGCATTCTCAATTTCTCCTCATTCTGATGTTTAAAAGAAAGTGGAACAAATCGGTTACGCATAGCAACTTTTAAAGCATCCCACGTAGTAGGTGCTAATCCATCGTTGCATACCCTTTTCCACCAATTGATGGCAAAGTTTTTAAATTCACTTGTTGCTTGCCTAACTCTATGCAATTCAGGAACTAAGTGAGCATTAAATTTCTGTTCCACCGTCATCTCCCAGTCTAAATATATTTCAGCATTATAAGCACCCGCAAAAGATGGTATAGTGAACTTGACTTCAGCATATGGATCATCATTAACACGTGCATTATGTTGTCGAAGGTTATTACCTCTCATACCTTGACGGTTGAAGTTCAATCGGTTCCGTTGTCGTGCATCAATGGCGTCGTGGTTGCGCATCTGATTATTATCATTGTCAAACTCATGGTCATGGGCTGCATCTTCAGGCCCCACACGCGCATGGTTCGGTGGTTGATTGGCCAAACCATCAATGTGCGCATTGAGCATTGCAATACTTTCATTGAGTTGTTGTAGTGTAGCATTTGTTGCCGTAAACTTCCTATCAAGGTTGTCATTAAAAGCATGGAGGTACTCATCCAACACCCTGGTGAGCTCTTCCCTCACAACACACTCTTGCGCATCCGATCCCTCACCTGCCATGGTTAGTAGGAGACACAAGACAACACAAAGATATTATCCCTATCAACTACTAGGTGGTGGGAGGTGGAATCACACATTCTCAAGCGTCTTACCAAGCTCTTATGAATTTCTTACCAATTGCAGCAGGTGGTCTGATCGGAGAGGGTGGGATGTATGACTGCGGCGGAGGCGAATGCGAGGATCCAAATCTGAGGGCCAAAAGTACGTGGAGCTCGGACAGGCAATGTTTAGTAGCAAGGAGCAGCAATAATGAAATCAGATTAGCAAAGTTAAATCAAAGTCCACAGTACTCGTCACAGTTGCTGGTCCAAACGCGCTCCTAGCACTAGCTCAAGCAAGCCGAAAGATAGGGTAGATACAAGCACAAAAGAACAAAGGTGCAAAGCAATCGTTATCTCTGTGGGTGGTCGGGGAGCTCTGGTGGGTTATCGTAGACCAACTGAGGGTGGTCGTGAGCCAACTGAGGTGGTCTCTTTTTCTTTTTGATTCTATTTTTCTTTTCTTTTTTTATTCCTTCTTCTTCTTCTTTTTTTTTTGACTCACGAAACCCAACCTAGGATTCCCTTTTTTTTTTGCGCAAGTGACCTTGACTCACAACTCTTCAAAACCCTTTTTCAGGCCTAAGGATAGATATAGGTCACAAACTTTTTCCGGAGAGCAGGGGTAATAGGTCACAAACTTTTTCAGGTCTCTCTCTCTCTCTGAACTTTGGCTATCTCTGTTTCGGCTATGGGATTTCTTCTCGGTCCTTGTTGGGTCGGACACGATATGATGAGTGTGTGGGTGTCCGAGAGCAACCAGAAACAGATAGACTTGTCGGGGGCGAATACTCGAGAAGGTGGTCGAACCCGAGAGGGTGGTCAAACTCGATTAGGTGGTCGAATCCGACGAGGTGGTCGAACTCGATGTAGGTGGTCGAATCCGACTAGGTGGTCGAATCCGAGTAGGTGGTCGGATGGGAATGTTGGCTCGAGTAAGCGGTCGGATGGGGGTGGTGTCACGAGTAAGTGGTCGGATGGGGGTGGTGACTCAATTCTCGGCTATAGCAGACAAACCCTAATTGCAACGGATGCAACAAAGAACAAGCCGAGATACACGATGACCAAAACAACAAAGACTCGATGCTAGAAACTAGATCACAACGACTAGACCAGCAACAAAGACACTGACGATGGACTCGAACTCAACAACGCGAATACTGAAAACAAAATTGCGAAAGGCACAACGTGGTTTGGACAGCGGAAAGACTAAGATCTAAAACTTTTTGTAGGGCAATTTTCTGGACTATAGGTGATGGAATACAACTAACAAAAGGGGATAAACGAGATTACCTAACGGGCAACCTTCGCTCTGATACCAAATGATGAGTCTACGGCGGCCCGATCTTCCGATAGGTTCGATTGATTTAAATCGTGAGGGCGTTGGCGCTTTGAGGCTTTCGACCAGCAGATCGTCACCTCGCAATTCGCTACACCCGCACGACTGTCGTTATCGACCACGCTCGCATGCGATCGACCTTACCACGAAGGTTACTGTCCCTGCAAGCAATCGAAGCAACTCACAAGAACAAAGAAGATGCAATCTGAATTGTATTGCGAATATGAATGAAGTTCACAATGTGGGGTTCCTCAAACCGATAAACGGTGAAACTACAAAGTGGCAGAATAATCTAAGAAAAAAACCCCAGAAACTAGAGGGGAGGCGGCCACTACTTAAAGGACGAAGGGAGGGGCGGCGGCACTGTTCATGCGTGATTAGTGTCACGTGAACAGTACCCCTCGAAACCCTAGGTGTCCTTATGGGCCAGGGAGGTGGTCGGCCCAAAAACCCTAATGTAGTGTTGATACAAGGCCCTCGGCCCAAAGTGAGGTGGCGCATCACCAGATATAAGTGATCTACGACCAGGTAATCGGAACTTCCGACTAGTCTAAGGTCCTCGACCAGGATGTAGTCGAACCTCCATATGCTAAGACCACGAGCAGTCAAAACAATCCTACGACGGATGCGATGCGATCAGTAGCCTTCTCGACCCTTCTCGTGTGGTCGATAGCCTCCTTCGACCACTCAGCGGGGGCTTCGACCACGCAGTCGAAGTCGTGTAGTGGTCGTAAGCCTTCTCGATCAATATGTGGTGGAAGTAGAGCAACCAGATTGGAGGTGGAGTTGTGGTCGTATCCGAAGGGTTCATGTCATCATCAGACTACCGGTATGTTCTCTAACCTCAAGGCAGCCTCGTGACCCTCAACCAAAGCCCACAACAACCCTGACTTCTGCATCCGCCGATTAGGAAACAACTGGCACATCAACAAGAGAGAGTACCGCGGAGCACTCCCTTGGAAGACAACTTCATGCCCAGACAGAGAACGCAAGGTGACCATCTTCCAGAAACAAGAAATAACAGCTTGATACCGCGTGAGCCAATCAATGCCAAGGATCACATCGAAGGGCTCCAGGGGTATAACCACCAAATTCGCCACGAACTCCTCATCTGCTAGAATCACCACACAATCAGGGCAAACACGGGAACTGGAAATAAGCCCACTAGGAGAACTAACAACCTCGCCTCCCAATCAATCGCACCAAAGCCCTACCCGCTCAACAAAATTCTCCGAGACAAAAAGAAAGCGGCTCCGGAATCAAAAAGTGCGCAGCATCGAAAGAGTCAACGAGATAAGGTACTGTCACAATGTCTCCACGATCCCTGCCATCTGATGTCGGCATGGAGAATGCCGCAGGGACAGCTGAAGAAGAAGGATCTCCCACCCTCTGGTAGGTCGGCGCAGGTGTCCACCGAGGTACGGGGTCGATGGGTAGGCTGCTGAACCCGGTATCCTCGGTGGGCGCCAAGACGATCGATGAAGGTGCCAAGGCGCCGTAGGTAACGTAACGTGTAGGGACCGCGGGTAGGAACTGCGGGTAGGAGCCACGACCATCATCTCAGACGGTGCCATCGGGCGAGAAAATCCCGGCCGAAGGTGTGGCGCCAACTCCCACTGCAGCTTCCCTTGGGATTACGCGACACCACATCCTTGTGGTTTTGACCACGAGATAGAACACGCCCCTTCCAAGAGCGGTCACTCCGCTGTGCGGATCCCACAACGAAGCACACCAAGCCCGGTCAGGGCCAAGTGGCACGATCGCAGAGCTCCTCCGGAGAGTGGTCCGCGCCGCACTACCACGGTAGGGCTGGTGACGACGACCCTTTGCCTTCTTATTCATAGGGCCCCCAGAATGGCCCCTCCTCTCGCTATGACCTCGAGGCTGATCTCCTCCAGAGGCCTTGCGAGTGTCCTCCATGAACGCATGCTGCATCTCGATCCCCAAGGCCTGCTCCACGAGTGCAATCTGTGATCGGAAAGGCACCCAGCATGTGGCGGATCGAAGGCCTAAGCCCCTGACGAAACTGTCTGGCCTTCTCCGCATCGTCCCGAGCCACATGTGGGACGAAGCGGACTATCTGATTGAAGCCCACCTCATACTCGCCACGCAGGCGCTTGTCTTGTGTGTATTTGCCCAAGTCAATTTTCATCTTGTCCGAAGGTCTCTCGATAGAACCGCCTCTCAAAGCGCGGACGAACTCCGCCCACGATGGAGTCCATGTGCGGCGTCTGGCAGATCGCACTCCTTTCCACCAGATCTGGGCCTCTCCCTTGGCAGATTGCGCCACATAGCGCCGCGATCGGAAACCACTACCTCAAAAGCCTCCATCTTGTCCTCCACATGGGACGACCCGTCGTCGGCACAGGACGGAGTGGCCACCGCGTCAAAGCTGTCCAGCCTCAACCCTACCCACTCACGAAGTGAGATGCGCTCTTGCTCGGTGCCGCAACCTCAGTGCACCGGGCGGCATCGGCACGAGGCCACCTGCCCTTGTTTCAAAGCCCTCAACTCTTGCTGCATGGCCCTGATCACAGCCAATAGCTCCTCTTGGGTACCACCCACTGGCTGAGCATCCTCAGCCTCCTCAACTGCCGGTTGTGCTACCGGCGTAGCAGCACGAACATGACCACTACCCTTAGGTGGCATTCCTGCAGCCACCGCAACCCACAAGCAAGCAAAAACATTATTCTCAGACAAGTGAAGCACAAGCAATAAATTAAAGAATTTCAACAAGGTATATGCAAGATATGCAAACCCTTCCCCATCCTACATGTGCAAGTGTGTCAATTTTCTTACTTCTCCTAGAACCTAAAGCCTAGGCTCTGATACCAACTGTAACACCCCAGGACCCACATTACCCTGGAATGCCACTAACCACTCTACAATTGAACAAAAGCGGAAGCAAAAACAACTAATGGACACAATAATAACGAATAGAGTTCAATAAATTAAAACAACTACTAGCAATTTAATCCAAGAGTAGTCCACAAATTCATCATTAATAGATCAAAAGAACACTCGCGAATAGCTAGTCATTAGGCTAGTTTCCTCTCAACTTTATTACAGCATAAATCTATGATTTGAGTGCATTATTGTAGTGCCACTCTACCCATCCCAGGAATGCTTAAGAATCACCTGAAAGGGGGAAAGAAACAACAAGGGTGAGATAAAATCTCAGCAAGTAAATTGAGTAACAGGTTATTCAAATAACAAGCAAGCTACATCACAATTTATATTATTGCATGACCGCAACCACAATCCACTTTCTCATTCAATTAACCACATGGACTAACATGAGTCCTGCCTCATAAGATTTCAAACATTGGCATAAGTATGCATTTCCTCCATCCACAATTTTAATGCAAATGCATGCCATGCTCCACTGCACTCTTACCCATCAAGGTAAGAGTGTGCATCATCTCTGACAGTATGCGATCTTTGTCAGTCTGATCGCGGCCATAAGCGGCGACATCCACAATGCAATGTCATGATATGTTATGAATGATATGATACTCATAAACCACATAAGTGTCATCCTCATAAGGGCACCAACAAGATTAACTTTTATTACTACCACACAGCCACTATGGAAAATACATCCATGATCCACATTCGGCACTTAAAGCGACCACCTCATGACCACACGCAAGATATCCGAAATAAAACATTCAATTATTAATTGCTGTTATCACCTCATTTGTAAGTCAACCAACCATGGCATAATACTTCAAAATACGAGAATCATATAGATTGCAAGTAGTAAGAACAACCAATTAAACGGTAGTAACACTTGCCTTCCACGATGCGACGCGTTAGCCGGCAAAGATGAAACTCCTAAACCCGAGGCTTCACCTCCTAAACAAGTAAATAATTTCAATAATGACATAATATACCCAGCACTACTAATCGGCGTTCTACACCGCTTCCCTGATGACTCAAGTCGAGTTTACAAAGCTGAAACTGAAAAACAACGTTTCCTGCCATATACCGTTTCTGGACAGCAGCACGGTAATTGACATAACTCATGGACTGGAAGCCGAAAAGAGGTAAACCCAATTTATGTAGATTCTTAACTGACTAAACTACAATACTCTAGTTGACACGATAATCCAAATCGGCCAAAATAAAAGGCTAACCATTGTTTGAACTTCGATCTGAAACTGCCTACACGTTCGAACAGAAAAACTAAAATGACCATAACTTTTAATAGGTAACTCCGAATTGATCGTTCTTTATCAATCTGAAAAGGTTATCGAATTATCTACCATAACCTAGTTGTGTGAACTTTCCGATTCTACCAATTTCCCTTTCATATTTTAGGAAATATCCAGACAGATTATTCTCGTCAGATTTCTGGCAGCAGATACTAAATCGACCATAACTTTTGACTCAGACCTCAGAATTGAGTGATCTTCATGGCTACTGAAATATAACGACAGATCCCACATAACTCTAGGAGATGGAATCTTAAAATTCAGCCTCTAAATACACGAAATCACCCACGCAAGGTACTGGACAGAATCGAATCTTCTGCAGCCAAACTTTTATCCAACAATTCTAATCGGTTTCGCATCTACTACGGATCAAACAGCGGGGAAGGCATCTCGTTACCCCTGTAGAGCCGCTATCTTGCTGAACCAATCCCCACGCGAGTTCTTCTTCTCCTTTTCCTCCTTCTTCTCCTTCTTCTCCTTCTTCTCTTTTTCCTTCTTGCGCAAAGGGGCAGCAACCTGGGCAGAGGGGAGGCGTAAGGAGCAGCAACACTGGCGAGAGGAGGCGCAAGGAGCAGCAACACAGGCGAGGGAGGCGCAAGGAGGAGGTGTGGCGGCTTGGGGAAATCGGGGAAGGGGTGGTCGGCCAAGGGTAAGAGGCGGCTAGGGCAAGAAAAGGGGTGTGGCCACCCTTGGGCCCCTTGGCCCAAGGTGGCAAGCCCACCCTCCTAACTGTTTTTATAATTAACAGCTATTTAATTGTTTAATTCAACCTAAAGCTGACTCACAATTTTAATAATTTTTCTTTCTTTCTTTCCCGCGATAAATTGATTAACCGGCGACTCTGCGTTACCACTTATAAAAAATTAAAACCTACGCCGAACCAATGATCTGGGTATTACAAATAGCTCAATAGATGCATGTGGTTACTTCAAGCGTGATAACTCGGTGAACAGGAAGCGTGATGTTAAAGATTGTCATGCTAAGGGCCATACTATATCATGGCTTAATTTGATTATATGTGAATGCTTTTATGTTCCTGTTATACTATTGTTCATATTATTATTTGGGTGTTTTTAACATGATAAAATAGTATCCCTCTAGAAAAATTAAGTAAAACTTGATGCCTTTTCAATTGTTATTTTGATCGTTAATTGGTAGGTCTACCAAAGTAGGGCGCCATTAATTATCTTAATAAAATAGGGAAGTGTTGGACACATTCATGCATAATATTGGTTTAACTTGACTAGGCTATCAAAATGGTTTTAGACCTAGGGGTATGGTGTTAAGGCCGGGACATGTGGATGCCACTCAATAAACAAGAGTTGTATGTGATATAATTAGGAAGGGGTTGTTTACCTAAATCACTAGGTTTCGAGAAGTGATGCCAAAGCTCACTAGGACTTAATGATCTATGGATCTTGAACCCACTATATGAAGTTAGAGGGAAACTTGGTTTAGAACATATAGTTGGAGTATCTTCTATTAAAGTGTTTAATAGAAGATCTTACATAAACATAGTGCTGATTTTTTGTATATACATATTTTATATTGTAGATCATGGCACCTATTACTTCCTCCACACTTATCTTTAACTTGCGATCTATTCTTGAGAAAGAAAAACTGAATGGAACAAATTTCATCGACTGGTTTCGTAATTCGAGAATTGTTCTCAAACAAGAAAATAAAGAATATCTTCTAGAGGGTCCCTGTCATGAGGAACCAAATGCAGATACTACAGGTGTTGAAAAGAATGTTTATGAGAAGTATTGCAATGACGAGGTCGATGTACACTGCCTTATGCTTTCCACCATGAACTTTGAGCTTTAGAAGCAATATGAGACCACTGACGCTTACAATATGATTGTGGGTCTGAAAGTCATGTTTCGGGATCAAGCAAGGGCAGAGAGGTACAATACCTCCAAGGCATATTTTATTGTAGGCTGTCAGAAGGTAGCCTGGTTGTCGGACCCCAAATTTGTAACTTGGAATCCTCTGTGTATGGTTGTGCTTTTCTCTGGATCTGTAAATAGCACACACAGTTACATCATTGGTTCAAACACATATCACAAAAATACAAGTTGCTGCATAATACTAAACAAAACATAAATATACTTTATGGCTTTTGACTTGCAGAAGGGCCAGTCAGGCCAAACACTTTCAGAAAACAGTAGCGGAAGAACATTCAAGGCATAACACATGGAACCCCCATGATATGCCCACTGACAATCGATTGTGGGCTCGCGACCTAGTTCTTGACTTTCTTGGTCTTCAATCTTGATCAGCATCCGAATTTACCTCCATGGAAGGCCTACGACCAGGTCTTGGTCAGAGGTCGTAGTCATGCAGGGTGGTGCACACTGGTCGATGTCTACAACCAGATGCCTCCATGTTGCACCGAAGGGGGGTTCGAGTAGCACTCGGTGTGAACAGTACTCGGCATGAACAGTCCTCGTAGTAAATAGTACTTGATGTGAACAGTCCTCGTAGTGAACAGTAATCGTTGTGAACAGTCCTCGGGTCAATAGTGCTCGTAGCTATCCCAGTAGCCTTCTTTTATGCTTAATAGCTAAAAGAATGTAAATAGCGAGCATGAGTACACAACCATACTCAAAAGCCAACACATTATGCAATTGTTATAGATGCAAGGCTAATCAAAGGGAAAGCACATGGTTCCTTTTATTTGCATAAAGCCACCAGTTTAAACTAAGGTAAGTAATAGCAAAACTGAGACCTAGCATTTTGCTAACACAAGTTTTATAAACTGAGTTTTTGTTGTAAAGTACTAGTGGAGGTCCAACCTCCTATAACATTGAGTGACCCGGCCACTCAATGCTCAGGTTATCCCATAATTACCACTGGTCCCCAGACTAGGCTTTTCCAAATCCCTAGGGTCCCGCCCTATTTTTCCATTCCATTCACAAATCGGTTTTTATAAAAAGGAAAGCTATATCAAGCAAGTTCTCAGCACCACTCTTGACTGTGAGCACGGCTATCCAGATAGTTTTCTTACTCTATAGAGTTTGTGCACTTTCCCCACAAGAGAAAAATCAACTTATACTGCCCCGAAACACTTCTGTAGGTGTGCGGCTAATGTTGATTATCACAAGGCCTTTATAATGTTCCACCTCTTTGCAACTTCGCACCGCTAGGTATCACCTCCTTCGTGCTCTCCCTGGTCACCCAGAGGTCTCCCTTTAGCGTCGTGCGGTTTTGTGGCTTCGTTCTCCCCTGGCTATCCACCTGCATCCACCAACGTCGAAGCCATGCTGAAGTGAACAAATTAGTTGGCCAAGTCGTAGGTGTTACCGACTTGTGGTTGCACTGTTATACATGAGAGGTCATCATAGGATTCGGTCCTTAATTGACTCGGGCGGTACATCCACATACCCACACACTCTCGTGCCCCAGGCACCAGCCACTCTTTCCAGCTACCTGAGTCGAAATCAGTTTTTGTGTTTTATTTTGTTTTGAAAATAACCCTTTCATCTAACATACCAGCCAGGCTGAAAGCCTTGACTGCCCAAATCCAGTTTTTATGTTTTGAGTAAATGTTGTCAGGCAATTTAATGCCAGCATGACAATATATCTAAGTAAGGCTAAGCATGACAATAAATATATACTTATTAACTAGTATGTAGTCCATTAAGTCTAGGGTGACAAAGGATAGTGTCCAAGTTCAAGGATTGGTAGTTTATACACAATTATCATTAAGGCATTTAACTAAGAGCCAGACCAATATAGCTATATAAAACATAGCAATACAATTTCATAATTTAAAGGCACATAATTTGCAAAAAGTAGGTGCAATATGATCAAAGTATTGACTTGTCTTGCTCAATATTCTGATAAAGCTCTATATCCTGATATTTGCCATTCTTGATATCCAGGTAATAATCTCGCTCAACGTGCTGATAATCATCCTGTTCACTAGCCTAACCATCTTGATCATGTTGGGATTGTGGTCCCATCACAGCGTCAGAGTCTAACTATGTAGACTACGATTAAACCCAAGAGCGACTGAAAGCAACCAAATGAAATTCAATAAGTCACTGAAAGCAACCAAATGAAATTCAGTAAGTCCAAATAAATGCAAATAAATAAAACACTTCAAATGAGTGCAAACATATCTAACAACAACTCGACAGATCGACCAGGCCATATCCTTCAATATGGTGTGGAAGACTCCCTAATCGACTAGGCCTACACGTCGTAAGCCTCATAGACTAGGGACTGATTGTAGCATAACTTATGACCAGGGGATGGTCATAGAAAGATTTACGACTACAGGCTGACAGTAGAACTCACAATCAGGGAATAGTCGTAGAGAAGCTTGCAATTAGGGACTACTCGTAGGGGAACCTGCGACCAGGGGGTGGTCGTAGTGAGGCTTACAACCAAGGACTAGTCGTAAAGGGACTTACAACGATAGACTGATTACGATCAGGGAATGGTCGTAGGACTTACGATCAGGGAATGGTCGTAGAGAGTCTTACGACCAGGGACTAGTCGTAAAGGGACTTATGACCACAGACTAATCGTAGGAGAACTTACGATCAGGGGATAGTCGTACAAACACTTACATCTAGGTACTGATCGCAAAATAACTTACTACCATGTGGAGGTCATAGAAAGGCTTACGACTAGGAACTGATCGCAAAAGAACTTACAACCAGGTGGTGGTGGTAGAAAGGCTAATGACTAGGAACTAATCGCAAAAGAACTTACGACCAGGTGGTGGTCGTAGAAAGGCTTACGACCATAGACTGATCATAGGGGGCTTACGATTAGGGAACAGTCGTAGAAACGCAGCAGTGGTCAAAGCTACAGAAGTCGTAGCAGCTACAGTGGTCGTAATAGCTGCAGTGGTCGTAGGAGCTTCAGTGGTCGTAGATGCTACAGTGGTCGTAGGATCTGTAGTGGTCGTAGGAGCTACAGGAATCGTAAAGCTACAGTGGTCGTAGGAACTGCAACTGCAGTGGCCGTAGGAGCTGCAGTGGTCGTATGAACTATAGTGGTCATAAGAGCTGCAGGAATTGTAAAGTTCCAGTGGTCGTAGGAGCTAGAACGCCCGAACAAAGTGGTAGTCTGAGTCAAATAAATTGGCCATGTCTTTTGGGTTGTGAAGAGGTTCAAGGTGGTCGTGGCACGGGAATAGGCCTTGGTGGAGTTAGTGGGTGCGTGGAATATATAGGTCGTGTGACCCTATGTGCAGGAGGCTTATTTAAGCCGAGTATTTCCTGATAAAGGAATGGAGCACAATAGAGATTGAGTGATTCAATCCCAAGGAGTTTCCTCTTTGCGTATATTTAACTAGAGATACGAGAGACCAGTGAATGGTTTTCCAAGAGAAAGAGGATTGAGCAATCCAATCCCAACATGGAATACTTCTGATTAAAGCGAATAACTCTAATAGAGAGAGAATCTCTATAGGAACATTCCTCAATGGTTATCTAGCCAGGAGTGATTACCTGGTTAGGTGATACTCTCATATCTTGTTTCGAGTTAAGAATGGTCCTTGAAGTTAGCCGTTATTGTTGGACTTAAGCACATATGTGTCCTACACACATGCGGGCAAAGTCTTATAGACCAGAAGCCTTAAACCAGCATGGTCAAAGTATTAGACCAGGGTGGTCGAAGTAATTTGGTCGAAGTCATAGACCAATGTGGTCGAAGGCGCAGACCAGTATGGTCGGACTAATCTGGTCGAATTGAGTGGTCGGAACTCAGTGGTCGAACTGAGTGGTCGAAACTCAATGGTCGAACTGAGTGGTCGGAACCTAGTGGTCGAAACTAAGTGATCAGATGAGTGGTCGAAACTGAGGGGTAAAAACCCAATGGTCGAGACAGTGGTTGATACGGGGTGATCGAAACACAGTGGTCGAAAGAGTGGCCGAAACTGTGTGGTTGAACACTAGTCGAGAATGTGTGGTCGAACTATGTGGTCGACACAGTGGTCGAACAATGTGGTCGAGGCACAGTGGTCGGAACTGTGTGGTCGAAACACAATGGTCGAACGTGTGGTCATGGTCATAGCGGGCTAGGTAGTCATAGTGCTACAATACTTGTAGATGTTACAGTACTCATAAGTGCTACCATACTCGCAGGTGCTACAGCTCTCGTAGATGCTGCTGTGCCATAGCGGGCTGCGTGGTCGTAGCGCCCGAGTGGTTGTGGCTGAACATGGTCGTAGAAGGCTCCAACTGCAATTGGTCATAGCCAAACCTGGTCGTGGATGCTAGTCGTAGACAGTGTGAAGGGCAACGGGTAGGCTACACTAGCGCAAATTAAAAAATTCTACCCGTAAACCAAGATCACTGCAGTTATAGATCACGGTCTTCCCACTAGACGCAGGTGCGGAAGTTGATGTAGCACGTCGGGCAGTGTAGTCGTACTAAGTTGATGCAGCACGTCGGGGCAAAGTAGTCGTATTACTTCCTCGTCCTCGTCGTGGCGTCCCACGTACATCTCCTCTCTTGCGGTTCGTCCCAACGCTACAGATGCAGCGCCTTCAAAGGTATCCACACGTACGGGAGGAAGCGACGCACGCCGGACTACTAGATCCGCGTGAGCGATCAGGGCGTGGGAGGGGTGGCGGCTAGGGTTTGAGGATGTCACAAAAAACTCATCCCTCATCCCGTGCGCCCCTGCCCACCTTTTATAGACGTCCTTACAATGGGCTTCTACGAATAGAGGCCCATTAGGACTCAATGCCCAGTCTAATTCGGATCCAATCCGAATTAGGCTTCAGCCCCTTTAGTGTGTGACCCTATAGGTTCATGTATGTTTAGACATGACGCGAGTACACATACTTGGTCAATAGTTGGTAGCGGCCTCTAGCAAGACGTGCCAACTCCTAAACGTACACAAAGATCATATCGAACGAACCATCACAACGTTATGTACATGCCAATCCCTTTGCCTCACGATATTCGGTCGAGCTCCAAGCTGACCACTCTTTCTCGATCCTGTGATCCGGAATCCCTTACTAGGTTAACTCTTAACCTTAAGTAGCATGGCCATGCATTTCGGATCCGATCACTCGAGGCCCAGATATATCTCTCGGTAGAGAGGGCAAATCCCATCTCGACCGACCATGCCTCGCGGCATGCTTCATGACAAACCCGAAGCTACCTTTATAACTACCCGATTCACGAGTAGCGTTTGATAGCCCCTAAGTAGGTCGATTCACGTCTCAAGTACATGCGACAATCTCAGGTCTAAGGACAAGGCGTACACATTGTGTAGAGAGAACCATAAGTATAATTGCTATGTCTCAAGTTGGGTCGGTCCAACCCCATGTTCTAAACATGTGTCCACATTATTGGTTTGACATCTCCATGTCTATGACCTATGAAACATGGTCATCAACCGATACATGTGCTAATCCATCATTCACGTGTGTCCTCACATGAACTCCGACTAGGGACAACTTTAGAATAACCATATAAGTAAAGAGTTTCACAAACAAGTCACATACTTGTTAATCAACACAAAGGCAATATTCAAGGAACATTTATTAAATCATGGATACAACGAAATATCATCATCTCTATGATTGCCTCTAGGGCATATCTCCAACACAGTGGTCATGGATGCTATAGTGCTCATAGCGACTGCGCGGTCAGAGGAAGTTCGACTAGGTGTAGTCGAATGAGGTTCGACTACCTACAGTCGAAGGAAATTTGACTATATGTGAAGACTACACGATCATGTGATCAGAAGATAGTTCGACTAGGTGTAGTCGAAGAAGATGTACGACTAGGTGTAGTTAGAGTTACCACTGGGGGTGGTCATAAGAGATACAGCTGGTGTAGTCATGGTAGGCACGACTATGTGTAGTCGAAGAAGGTTTACCTTACGTAGTCAAGGAAAATTCGACTACCTGATCAGAAAGAGGTTCAACTATGTGTAGTCGAAGAGGTATGACTACGTGTAGTTGAAAAAGGGGTACGATCAACTAGTCAGAAAGGGGGCTACTAGGTCTAGAGAAGGATGCGTCTACTCGACGTGGTCGTAAGATGGCTACGACACCTCAATGTGTTCGTAGGAAGGATACAACTACCTAATGTGGTTGTTGGAGGGATACCAGAAGAATACGACTATGTGATGTTGGAGGGGATGTGACTACTTGTAGTCGAAGGTGACGCGACTATGTGTAGTCAGAAGTATGACTGAATGTAGTCGTAGGAGGTACAACTAGAAGTAATTGAAGGAGTTAAGACTACCTGTAGTCAAACAAGGGTTCGACTACCTGTGGTCGGAGGGGATACGACTGGATGTAGTCGGAGGTGGTACGACTGCCTGCAGTCAGAGAAGGTACAACTACGTAGTCGAGGAGGTTTTGACTACATAGTCGTAGAAGATTCTACTGGACATAGTTGAAGGAATTCCAACTACGTGGTCTTAGGAGACTCAGATGGGCGTAGTCGAAAGTTTCAACTACATGGTCGTGGAAGGTTTGGTTGCACGTAGTCGAATGAGTTTCTACTATGTAGTCGTAGGAGACTTGGTTGGGCGTAGTCGAAAGAGTTTCGACTATGTGGTCGTAGAAGGTTCGATTGGGCATAGTCAAAAGAGTTGTTGACTACATGGTCGTAGAAGATTTGGCTGAATTCGACTACTCCACAGTAGTCGAAAGAAAGAAGGATTAGAATACTCCACAGTGGTTGAAAGAAGGAAGGATTCAAATACTCCACAGTAGTCGAAAGAAAGAAGGATTTGAATACTCCATAGTGGTCGACAGAACCAGTGAAAGAATCAGAGAAGAACCAGAGAAAGAACCAAAGAAGAACAGGGTAGCTCGAACGAGGAGGAGCATCTGGGCCACTAGGAATGTACCGGTACGGAACTGAGGGAACGAGCTAGCCGGAGCTGGGCTGGCGACGATGGATCGAGACTGCGAGTGAGGCTTTGAACGGCAGTGAGGGCCCCAGGAAAGACAATAGTCTTCAATCTTCAGGATGGCTTTAGGGAAGTAGGTAGATGGTCCTGAAGGAGCAGCTTGGCGTATTCCTCATCGGCGGGGTCGATTCGACTGTTGGTCCAACCAGAGAGGAGGAAGAGTAATATCAAGGGAAATCCTGATGGGGGTCAACCACGGTGGCGATGTCGTGGTGGCGCTCTACTGATGCGAGTGCTCAAGCCCTTCCTGGAGCTCTCGCTCATTTGAGAGAGGAAGAAGGTGGAGCTAGCACTTGTGGCAGAGAAGGCGATGAGGGAGGCTCTTGGTTGCTATATATATCAGCAGTGAGGCGGCGATGTAATCGGCATGGCCTGACAAGGCGGAGTGGTGGCGATTTGACCAGGTTGGCAACACAGTGCGAACAACATGACAGGTTATGCTGCAGGGAGTAATGGCTGAGTGACTAAAATTGGCCAGCGTGACAGCCTGGTCATACACAGCACTTGACCGAAGACCGGGGAAGACATAGCTGTCCCAGGTCTACAGTACAGAGTCTGGCTGCACTGATTTTAGTCAGCAGTCGGTCGGAGGAACAGGGGACGGGGAGAGAAGGCACGAGCGCTGGCTCGGTTGGAACAGCAGGGAGCAAAAAGGGTCGTGCGAAAACTGGTCGAGTCGGACCAGAACCAGACCAATAGTACTTTGCCAAAGGAAAAGTAGAAAGAAGGGAAAAGGCTAGAAATAATGGGAAGAGGCAGAACAATAGAATTTTAGATTTGCTAAAATTTTGATATTTTCTTTAGGGAACTCTTAAGCAGAAGAGAAAATACACTCCAGTAACTCTCAAAAATGCAATCAAGAAGAGCAACACTAGCTATTACATAAAAAGATTTAAAAATCTCATATTTTTGCATTTAGACATTTTTGGGTTATTACACCGGTCAGTCCTCATGTGATCAATATGATTGGTCACATTGAGAGCTTGAAAAAGCTTGGTTTTCCCCTTAGCCAAGAGTTGGCTACTAATGTGATTCTCTAATCGCTCCCTATGAGTTTTGAGCCCATATTATTGAATTTTCATATGAATGACATGGAGAAGTCAATGACCGAGTTGAATGGCATGCTTAAAGGTGCTGAGGAGAGCATCAAAAAAGTTCTAATCATGTGATGATGGTTTAAAAGACTACTAGCTTCAAGAAGAAGGGCAAGTCTTGGGGAAAGAGAAAAGGCAAAGGAAATACTCAAGATTAGATCGAGAGTCTCAAGGCTAAGCTTAAGAAGTTCAAGCTAGGTCCTAATCCTGATATAGAATGCTACCATTGTCATAAGACTGGGCATTGGAAGAGGAACTGCAAGAAGTATTTGGCAGAACTAGAAAAGAAGAAGGGAAGTAAGACTTCTACTTCAAGTATAAATCTTGCTACTTCTCATATTAGTTCTTGGGTATTTGATACTGGATTGGTTACTCATATTTGCAATTTGATGTAGGGGCTGATAAGGAGTAGAAGTTTAGCAAGAGGCGAGGTTGATCTTCGCATGGGCAATGGGGCAAGAGTTGTTGCGTTGGCTATTGATACTTTACAATTATCTTTACTCTCAGGATTAGTTTTGGAATTGAATAATTGTTATTATGTTCTTGCCTTAAGCAAAAACATTATTTGTACTTCATGTTTGGGAGCAGAAGTTTATGAGTTCAAAATAAAGAACAATTGTTGTTCAATTTATTTGAATGATATGCTTTATGGTCATGTTCCATTGGTGAATGAATTATATGTTTTAAATCTTGAGGATGTGCCTGTCTATAACATTAATGCTAAGAGGCTTCGGCCTAATGATTTGAATCACACTTATATTTGGCATTGTCGTTTGGGTCACATAAATGAGAAGCGCATGGAGAAACTCTATAAACATGGTCTTCTAAACTCATTTGATTTTGAACTATTTAAAACATACAAGTCTTGTTTACTTGGCAAAATGACTAAGACACCTTTCACTGATCTAGGTGAGAGGGCAAATGACTTGTTGGCCTTAGTACATTCGGATGTATGTGGACCAATGAACTCAACGGCCAGAGGTGGTTTTCAGTACTTCATAACTTTTACCAATGACTTTAGTAGATATAGTTACATCTATTTAATGAGGCATAAGTCTGAATCCTTTGAAAAGTTCAAGGAATTTCAGAATGAAGTACAGAATCAACTTGGCAAGACAATTAAAGCCCTACGATCAAATCGTGGGGTGAATATTTGAGCCATAAGTTTGGGGATCATCTAAAACAATGTGGAATTGTTCCACAACTAACTCTGCTAGGAACGCCTCAATGGAATGGGGTGTCTGAACGACAGAATCGGACCTTGTTAGACATGGTTCGGTCCATGATGAGCCAATCTGATCTACCATTGTCTTTTTTGGGGTATGCTCTAGAAACAGTTACGTTCATGTTAAATAGGATTCCATCAAAAGCCGTAGAGAAGACAAGATATGAGATATGGACTGGAAAGTGTCTCGGGTTGTCTTTTCTCAAAATATAGGGATGTGAGGTATATGTAAAATATTTGACGTCTGACAAACTCACACCTAAATCTGATAAATGCTTCTTCGTGGGGTATCCTAAGGAAACTAAATGATATTACTTTTATAAAAGGGATTAGAAAATATTTCAACTCCTACTGAACCTCTATAGGATGTACAAAATAGTGTAGAACATGTGGAAGAGGCACCAGCCCCATGTAGGTCTGAAAGTACACATCAATTGCCGATAAGGTATCGACATGATGTTTTATTATTAGACAATGATGAACCAAAGACTTATGAGGAAGTGGTTATGGGCTCAGACTCTGAGAAATGGCTTGGAGCCATGAGATCCGAAATACAATCCATGTATGACAATCAAGTTTGGAACTTGGTTGATCCACCTGATGGTGTAAAAACCATTGAGTATAAGTGGGTTTTTAAGAAAAAGATAGACATGGATGAAAATATTCATATCCATAAGGCATGATTGGTGGCAAAGGGTTTCAAACAAATTCAAGGTGTTGCCTATGATGAAACTTTCTCGCCTGTCGCTATGCTTATGTCTGTCTGGATCATTCTAGCTATTGCTGTATATTTCGATTATGAGATATGACAGATGGATGTCAAAATAACTTTCCTAAATGAAAACCTAAGTGAGAATGTGTACATGACACGGCCTAAGGATTTTGTCGATCCACAAAATGCTAGAAAGATATGCAAGCTTCAAAAAGCTATCTATGGATTGAAGCAAGCATCTCGAAATTAGAATATTCATTTTGATGAGGTAGTCAAAGGGTTTGGCTTCATCAAGAATGAAGAAGAGCCTTGTGTTTACAGAAAAGCTAGTGGGAGCGCACTTGCTTTTCTGGTCCTATATGTGGATGACATATTATTGATTAGAAATGATATTCCTATGCTTGAATCTGTCAAGTCTTCATTAAGAAATTGTTTCTCTATGAAAGACTTAGGAGAGGCAGCATATATTTTGAGCATAAAGATCTATAGAGATAGAACTAAAAGGCTAATTGGATTAAGCCAAGAAACGTACATTGACAAAGTGTTGAAGTGGTTCAACATGCAGGATTCCAAGAAGGGCTTCTTGCCTATGTCACATGGTATTAGTCTTAGCAAGACTCAGTATCCTTCGGCACCTAATGAGTGAGACCAAATGACTAAGATTCCATATGCTTCTACTATTGGGTCTATCATGTATGCCATGCTTTGTACACACCCAGATGTGTCATATGCTCTAAGTGTTATGAGCAGATATCAGTCAAATCCAGGTGAAGGTCACTGGATAGCTGTAAAGAATATCCTGAAATACTTAAGAAGGACTAGGGATGTGTTCCTTGTTTATGGAGGTGAGGAAGAGCTAGTTGTAAATGGTTACACTGATGCTAGCTTCGAAACCAATAAAGATAATTTTCGATCGTAAACTAGGTTTGTGTTCGGTCTTAATAGAGGAGTAGTGAGCTGGAAAATTTCCAAGCAAGAGATGGTTGCTGATTCTACAACGAAGGCTGAGTATATTACGGCTTCTGAAGCTACAAAGGAAGCAGTTTGAATAAAGAAGTTCATCTCTGAGCTGGGTGTGGTCTCTAGTGCTTCTTGTCCAATGGATCTCTATTGTGATAATAGTAGAGCCATTGCGCAAGCCAAGGAGCCTAGATCATATAAAAAATCCAAGCACATACTTCGGTGTTTTCACCTCATTCTTGAGTTTGTTGATAGAGGTGATGTGAAGATATGCAAAGTGCGCACGGAATTAAATGTTGCTGATCCGTTGATAAAACTTCTCCCACAGCCAAAGCATGAGGCACACACAAGAGCTATGGGTATTAGATACTTGCATAATTAACTCTAGTGCAAGTGGGAGATTGTTAGTGATATACCCTAGAGGCGATCATGGAGATGATTGTATCACTTCTATGTTTATGATCTTTTGAATAATATGTTATTTTGTCCCTTGAATAAATGTATTTCATATTGATCAACAAGTATGTGACTTGTTCGTAGAATTCTTTATTCATATTTTGATGTTATTCTAAAATTATCCCTGATCTTATATCATTATGTGGGACAATTATGATTTATAGATCAGTACATATATTGAATGATGATCATGTTCCACGGATCATGGATATAGGGATATCAAATCAATAATGTAAACACATGTTAGAGAACATGGTATTTAATTGACCTACCATGTGACACTGCGGGAATTGTTATATTCTTAAGTACCATCGGTTGGTCTCATGTATAGTGTATGTAGGAGCCTTAGACTTGAGATCATCATAGTTTCCTACATGTGTAATAGTTTACTTAGGGGTTGCCAAACACTACTTCGTAACTGGGTGGTCATAAAGGTAGCTTTCGGGTTTACTATGAAACATATGAAGGATTGTGAGCGATCAAGATGGAATTTGCTCCTCCTGTATAATAGAAGAGATATCTCTGGACCCCTCAATGTGGATGGATTAAGGAAGTGCATGGCCATGCCGAATGTGATTGAGGAGTCAATCACAACTAAGTAATCCACTATAGGCTCGAGTGAAGGATGGAGCTATCAAAGGATGGCACGCTTCTCACCTTGAGTTCGATCTGGTATCATGAGGCAAAGGGATCGGTACATAAGAACTATATAGGTTCATCCGATATGATCTTTATGCATATTTGGGAGTCGCTATGTCCTGCTAGGGACCATTACCGACTTATGGACCGGAAAGGAGTTTTTGGCCCATGGCCGAATATACACGAACCTACAAAGTCACACACTTAACGGGTTGGAACGATATGGGTCCAGATGATAGTCTCCAAGTGAGATACGATCTCTACTCGTATCGGATAAGGATCCGATTGGAGGCTATATAAAGAGAAACGCGGGGCTGAAGGAGGTATCCCGAAACACCCATTGAAACCCTAGCTGTCACCTCTCAAAGCGCCTATCGTGCGCGCTGGTGCTAGCACACTTACGCACAGCGTTCCATCCCTAGACGTGTGGACATCCGTAGAGGCGCTGCTGCAACTACGCCGCTGATTGGTTCGATCGCAAGGAGGAGACGGATGGTCAGAGGACGATCGACTACTTCCATTACACTGACGCGCACTACGTTGAACCGGCCACTTCAACTCTACTTCTGCTGCACTGCGCGTTTAGTGGTAACAAACTATGATCTCTTACTCACATGACTTCCTGGTTTACGCGGTAGAAATTTTTAATTTGCGCTAGTGTAGCCTACCCGTATTCCTTCACCCTCCTCGGATTGGCTCATTCTTGTTCGATGTATGGGTCGAACGAGTGACGACTAGATAGCTGGATGGCTAGATGTCGATGGTGCATGGCATCAACCTTGGTGGCCGAACATCGGTCGGGGAGCTAATCGCATGGTAGAGAGGGTCATGGATTGGTGAGGGGCGTCCCCCCTCTTCGGTGAGGGGCGTCGATTGATGAGGACATCACTCCTTCGGATACACGCACTACACAAAATCCTCCAGATCCAGTTGCTAAACTACAAAGTCCTATGACAAGAGCTCGTGCACGTCACTTAAATTATGAGGTGAGCTCGTTTCTAGGTGCTAATAATTTATCTATGCAGAATGGTATATTACCTAATAATTGTGATCTTTTGTTACTTGGGAATAATGGATCCCCAAGGTCTACGACCAGATCTACAAGCCCTACGACCAGTCCTGCCAGCGCTACGACCAAGTCTCAAGATCCTCGACTAGGTTCGCTAGCGCTACGACTGCACCGACCGGCGCACGACCGGTCTCAAGCCCCTCGACAAGGTTCGCCAGCGCTACGACTAGGTCTCAAGCTCTACGACTAGTCTTTAGGTGCTGTGACACCGTTTTGGGCCTAATAGGGCCTTGTAAGCGTGTCGGGGTCAAAGCCTAGGTTGTGTACGCCTCTCCCCATGGTCGCACAACCCTAGGTCAACCCCCTTACGTCCCCCCTATATATATACAACAGCCGCCACAGTTTAGGGTTGGGTTTTTCTTAGAATTATTCTGCCACTTGCAGTTTCGCCGTTGTACGGTTTGAGGAACCCCACTTGTGAACTTTATTCATAGTCGCAATACAATTCAGATTGCATCTTCCTTGTTCTTGTGAGTTGCTTCGATTGCTTGCAGGAACAATAACCCTTGTGGTAAGGTCGATCGCGTGCTAGCGTGGTCGATAATGACAGTCGTGTGGGTGTAGCAAATTGCGAGGTGACAATCTGCTGGTCGAAAGCCTCAAAGCGTCAACGTCCTCACGACGAAATCAATCGAACCTATCAGAAGATCGGGACACCGTAGCCATCAGTTGGTATCAGAGCAAAGGTTGCCCGTTAGGTAATCTCGTTTATCCCCTTTTGTTAGTTGTTTCCATCACCTAGAGTCCAGAAAATTGCCCCACAAAAAGTCTTAGATCTTTGTTTTTCCGCTGTTCCAAACCACGTTATGCCTTTCGCAATTTTGTTTTCAGTATTCGCGTTGTTGAGTTCGAGTCCATCATCGGTGTCTTTGTTGCTGGTCTAGTCGTCGTGATCTAGTTTCTAGCATCGAGTCTTTGCTGTTTTGGTCATCGTGTATCTCGGCTTGTCCTTGGTTGCATCCGTTGCAATTAGGGTTTGTCTACTATAGCCGAGATTGAGTCACCACCCCCATCCGACCACTTACTCGTAACACCACCCCCATCCGACCACCTACTCGAGCCAACACCCCCATCCGACCACTTATTCGTGATACCACCCCCATCCGACCACCTCCTCGTGTTCGACTATCTAGTCGGATTCGACCATCTACTCATTTCTGCCCCGACATCCTACTCGGAGTTTATTTGTTTCTGGTTGCTCTCGGACACCCACGCACTCATCATATCGTGTCCGACCCAACAAAGACTGAGAAGAAATCCCATAGCTGAAACAGAGTTAGCCAAACTCAGAGAGAGAGAGAGAGAGAGAGAGACTCGATACCCCTGCTCTCCGGAAAAAGTTTGTGACCTACATATATCCTCAGGCTCGGAAAAGGGTTTTGAAGAGTTGTGAGCCGAGGTCACTTGCGCAAAAAAAAAAGAGGAACCCTAGGTTGGGTTTCGTCAGTCAAAAAAAAAGAAGAAAGAATCAAAAAGAAGAAGAAAGGAAAAAGAGAATAAAAAAAAGACCACCTCAGTTGGCTCACGACCACCCTCAGTTGGTCTACGACAATCCACCGGAGCTCCACGACCACCCACAAGAGATATCGGTTGCTTTGCAAACTTTGTCCCTTTGTGTTTGTATCTACCCTATCTTTCGGCTTGCTTGAGCTAGTACTAGGAGCGCGTTTGGGCCAGCAACTGTGACGAGTACTTTGGACTTTGATTTAGCTTTGCTAATCTGATAGCATTATTGTTGTTCCTTGCTACTAAACATTGCCTGTCCGAGCTCCACGTACTTTTGGCCCTCAGATTTGGATCCTCGCATTCGCCTCCGCCGCAGTCATACATCCCACCTTCTCTGATCATACCACCTACTGCAATTGGTGAGAAATTCATAAGAGCTTGGTAAGACGCTTGAGAGTGTGTGATTCCACCTTCCACCATCTAGTAGTTGATAGGGATAATATCTTTGTGTTGTCTTGTGTCTCCTACTAACCATGGCGGTGAGGATCGGATGCGCAAGAGTGTGTTTTGAGGAAGAGCTCACGAGGTGTTGGATGAGCACCGTCATGCTATTAATGGCGACATCGAAAGGAAGTTTGCGGAGACAAATGCTACACTACAACAGCTCAATGCTAGTATTGCAACACTCAATGCACGTATTGATGGTTTGGCCAATCAACCGCCGAACAATGGTCGGGTGGATCCTCAAGGTGCAGCCCACGACCATGAGATCGACCACGATAATAAGATGCGCCACCACGATGCCTTGGATGCACGACAATGGAACCGACTGAACTTCAACCGTCAAGGTATGAGAGGTAATAACTTTCCGCACCCTAATGCACGTGATAATGATGATCCATATGCTAAAGTCAAGTTCACTATACCATCTTTTGCGGGTGCTTATGATGCTGAAGTATATCTAGATTGGGAGATGACGGTAGAACAGAAATTTAATGCTCACTTAGTTCCTGAAGTGCATAGAGTTAGGCAAGCCACGTTTAATTTAAAAACTTTGCCATCATTTGGTGGAGTAGAGTATGCAATGATGGATTAGCGCCTACTACCTGGGATGCTTTAAAGGTTGCTATGCGTAACAGATTTATTCCACCCTCTTTTAAACGGGACTTGCGTAAGAAATTACAGCGCTTAAACCAAGGTAATAGATCTATAGAAGAATATTATCAGGAGCTTAAAATTAGTATGTTGCGTTGTTGTAATACCCCAAATTTGCTTAAGTTGGAAGAACAGAATTCGGGGAGGAGATGTAATACTCCTGAGTAATATCAGAGAGAGAATAATTATATTTAGAGAGAGGGACCAATTAGAATAGTGATTCATCAGAAGTTTGGAGGAGTTTTCTGCAAATAGCAGACAACCTGGGCCTGGGCTAGTGGCCCATGGGGCCTTTTGGTGGCCGGCCATAGGGGGGGCGTGTGAGGACCCCGGTTTATTCGGCTTGTACTGTTTAACCATCCACTTGGTCCTAACAGTACAAATCAAATAAACCAAGCCTCGAGATATGTATACTTCCTAAATGCAGATATACACCCGTTACAAAATCATGCATCAATTCCATTCATACACATAGAGCCGAAGCAAAAGCACAACTGAGAGACCTAGATAATATAAAGAGAGTTATTACAAAAGAGAGGCCGACCGGCCAAAAGTCATACAAATAAGTAAATACACAGCGGAAGCAAAATGGCCATAAGATGGCGATAAACAAAAGCCAATCGGCGTGCCTTTACCCACAAGGCAACCAACCGGACCGCCAAGCTAATCGTCCCAGACGGCGCCGCAACACAACTCACAAAAGTGAGGCCCTTGGGGCTCACCTTCTTCCTCTGCAACAATTATTATTAAGCAAGCGGTGAGTACAAAACTTGTTTTTGTACTGCAAGACCGACGTGTGAGATAACGAACTATAATTAACTACATGCAAGCTTTATTTAAGTGGATGAGGCTCTGGACTTGTTTTGAGATAAAGCAAGTTTCCATTTGCAATAAGGTAATAGATTCAAAGCAAGTTTGCAATTAACTTTTATTGTTCAAATAAAGAGGGACAATTATAACAATAGATAGATGACAACACCAACCTAGAAGTGACTAACCCATAGTCACCACAACAATAGCATGAAGTACCCCTTCATACCACCCATGTCAAGTTTAGGTTTTAAAAGGTTGTAGTCTAGTTCTTGCACGACCTTACCAAGCATGTCCATAACCTAGGACGAGGCTATTCGAATAGTTTTAACCTGCAGGTGTACCAATGTACCCACACGATAGACCGCCTTTCCACCGCCACGGTTAGCACACTTCCTTTGGTATGCGGGCATGGCTAAGTCTAACAAGACGCTTTCCAATGGGCGATGCTAATTAAGAGCCGTAACCCACGGAGAAGGACACATTAGATGACCTAACCGGTCCGCTAATGCTCCCCTCCAAACACCACACACAAGAACACACCCACCAACCAGCTCATAATTAACACCTCCCAAAGTACTTAGTCAAAAGAGGTTCCATATCCTCGTGTGGTTAGCACGCAATAAGCGCTGGCTTAGTGACACAAGTAACTCGGTCCTTGGGGACTTAGGCACCATTCCACACACCCAATGATCACATCAACATACCATTGTGCCCAAGTCAAGATATAGTTTTGTTTTCAGTTTTGATTTGTAAATCAATAAAACACAAGGGTTGGACATAATGGAGTAGTATAAGTAGTTGTGTGATCAAGATCACCGACTAAGTCGATGATCGCCCAATACTACCGATAACTAGGCATGGCTAAGCAATATTCATTCAGTAATCTACTAAGTGATAAGAGTTCATCCATCGAACTCTAACCACAAACAAATAACCTAGGCTCGGGTAGTAGAGGGTAACCATTTACCTCTGATTATACAACTAGAGGTCTAACTAATCAATTTAACAACAAAATAGCAATGCATACATAGAAGTTAAACAAAATATTAGACTTTAAAAGTAATGGGATCAATGGGAAATGATCAAACCGCTTGCACGCTTGTTGTGGCTCAAATTGTTGCGGAGGGTCGTTTCTGGGGTCACCGCAAATATCGAATCCTAAGCGAAAGAGCGAAAACAACCAATAAGGCGAGCAACACTTAAATGAAATAGCAAGCAACAATTATCCAAATGCGACGAAATTTACACACAAGGTAGAATACGAATATACCTAGACATAGAAACTGGAAAAACTTAATTTGGATTTGTGGTGCAAAGATATTCTCTAAAAACCTATTTTCTACCATAATTAGCATCAGTAGCAAAAATATTTTCTAGAAAGATTTTGAAGCTAAAACTTTTATGGTGGCTACCTACTGGTATAGTGGTAACCCATATAAAATTTCAGGTCATTTGGAGTTACAACGAATTAGTTATGATTTTTCTAAGTTCTAAAACTAGGACATCATTTATATCAGTAGCAAAGACCACTAGCAAACTGGTTCTTCACTAAAGTTCATCCCTAAAGGAAATTAACAAAATTTAGTTCGCTCTATTTGGACTTACAGAGAACAAGTTATGGATTTTCTAAGTTTTTATAGCATTTTTGGAATATTTACTAGAGGCTGAAAAGGCTAAAATCGATTCACAACATTTCTGGTTCTTAACAGGGCTTGGAAACATTTCTAGATTAATCTCTAACCTAAAAGAAAATTAACACTACTGAAATCACCCAAAAAGGATTCATAATGAAAAAGATATGAATTTCTAAAGTTTTAACAACATTTTTCAGTAGAAAGATAAAGCTCACCGAGGAAATTATATCCCTTAACCGAAAAGAAAAGACGTGGCTCAACGTGGGCCGCTGATTAAAGATCCGACGGCCCACGCGCACGGCCGATTCAACATGCGCACGCGCGCGCACCGTTGGATTTGATTCCAACGATCCAGATCATTGCGACCTTCGGACAGTCCAATTGCTCGCACAACCTGGACCGTTGATCAAGCGATGAAGGGCTGGGATGGAGGGAGCCTTCGGACAGTCCAATTGCTCCCACGATCCCGGCCACAGATCCAATATCGAACGGCTGAGGTTGATTGGGCCGTTTATGATTTGAACAGGGCTACTGACAATAGGGGCCCACTGGTCAGCGACTCAAGTCACATGACGGGTTCAAACGCACGCGCACAGGGAGGGGTTTGAAAATGGCGGGCCCACAGGTCAGTGACCGTGGGCCACGCACACGTGGTTTAGCGCACGGGGGGATTAAAATGTGCGGGCCCACCTGTAAGCGACTGAGGAGGTGGGTTTAAGACAGCTAATGATTACTAACCCATGATTAACAATGATTATCATTAATGAACGCCATTACTGTGTCCGAACGATATTACGGCACTGCCGTTTTCGTCCGACAACAAAACCGAGGGCACCCTCCGGCTTGTCGCCGGCGACCCAAGGCACGGCGGCGGAAACTAAGTGCCAAAATGGAACCGCAATAGCATAACGCACACACCGGGACCATCCACACCGTCGGTGGTGGCCTGTGAACGGCGGTGAGTCGGCGGTGGCGCCGGTGACCAAGCGGCGAAATGCGGCGCTCAAAGCTCCGCAATGTCCGGTAAGCGGGTGCCACGGCTTCTAGGGACTACTAGAAGGCTACCCGAGGTGCGGAGGTGCCGAGGAGGTCGGAGCGACTCGGCGACGAAGAGCCGGCGACGAAGAAGAAAAAGTGGAGATGACGGCTGAGCAAAATGGGGAGACCGGTCATCACAACACCTTCATAATAGCTCAGAGATGCCACATGAGCAAGGAATTAGAAAAAGAAGCTCCTTACCGGAGAGGAGGAAGAAGGGGGTGATTCGGTTTGCGTAGCAATTCCCAAAATTGAGCTGCTCTGTGAAAGCAAACTACAATTAAGTTAGGGTTTTGCTCCAAGAAGTAAGGGACACAAACCGAAGCAAGAAGAAGGAAGAAAAGCCTTTGGAGCGCGGGTTGCACCGAGGAGCTCAGCTCAACAATGGCGCGAAAGGGTTACGGAGATTTGGGCTCAAGCAAGCAAGAGAGTGCGAGTGGAGCTCAAGGGGGGTGTAAAGAAAGCTACTGAAGGTCTTGAGGGGCTTAAGTAGCCGAGGGAACGAAGAGAGCAGCGCGCACACGCTCCGGGATGGTCTTCGGTCCACAGCAGCGTGCGGTCGCTCGGAGCGACGGGAGCAGGTAAGCTCGACGACTCTGAGGGCGGTGCACTGGCGTGCATTTAATGCGCTGCAGAGGGAGCCGTTTAAAGGGCTCAAGGAGGTGACAAGGCACCCCCTCCCTCTCACTGCCATGGCGTACAGGCACGCACGCGCGCGGCGGAAGGAGGAAGATGACCAGCGACGCGAGCGGGCCCACCAGTCAGCGGCACAAAGCGGCTCGAGTCCAACGTGTTTTAGTGGGTTGAGCCCAACCCCATTAGATGCTGGCCGCCGGATGAGATTTGAACGGCCACGATGCGATCGCTAATTGTAAAGACGAAGTGAAGCGGCAGCGGTCGTGGCGGTTGGATCAGAATCCAACGGCTGAGAATCACATGGCAACCGGAGTTGTCCGAATGCCTACACGAATGAGAGCCGTTCGATGGAGATCCAACGGTCGACGACGTGCGCGCCCGCTCGACCGCGCCGGGTGCGATTAGTTGGCTCGGTCGAGTCAAGTGACTCGAGCCCGAGCCTGACTCGAGTCCAATGAACAGTACAAACCAGTTAGGGTTTGATTTTTAAACCTGGAACTTTGAGGATTTAATTGAGGCATCAAATCAACTCCAAAATTTATGAAATTTTAACTGGAGCTTCCTGACTCAAGGATTAACCTTCCATAAAATCTCCAGAGGTTTTTGTGCACTGGAATTTTCTCAAGAAATTCCAGAAGGTTAAAACAGAGGTTTGACCAAGGTTGACTTGCCTCTAAAATATCTCAAATAATTTCCAAAAATTATGAAATAGTTCAGAGGTGTTACCAAGCAACCTTAGAACCAGGGAAAATTATTTCCAAGGGTTTGACAAAAGATTTGACCACGGAGGTTGTTGACTTGGTAAATGAGGCTTTTGATTTTGAATTTTCCAAAATTCTTTTTACAAGAATTTTCAGAAAAGTTCAAGAGCACAAGGATGTAGGAAAAGTTTTAAATTATCCTCATTTTATTACATTTGAAACACAAGCCAAAATGGGGATGTTACAAACCTCCCCCCCTTACGAAAATCTCGTCCCGAGATTTGGTTCACTCGGAAAAGAAAGAGGGTAGTGCGCACGGAGGCGATCTTCTCGCTCCCAAGTAGCCTCGTCCTCGGAATGATTTGACCACTGAACTTTAAGGAACTTGATGGTCTTGTTCCTTGTCCTTCGCTCAGCCTCCTCGAGTATGCGAACAGGGTGCTCGCGATAGGTCAAATCTTCCTGAACATCGAGAGTTTCCAACGGAGCTTCCTCTGTTGGAACACGGAGGCACTTCTTTAGCTGGGACACATGGAACACATCATGTACCCCCGCAAGTGCAGCAGGCAACTCCAACTTGTAGGCAACAGCTCCCTTCTTCTCGATAACACGGTATGGACCGACATATCGAGGAGCCAACTTGCCCTTGACACCAAAACGCTGGTGACCCTTCAGAGGAGAAACCTTGAGATAAACGAAGTCATTGGGCTCAAAGCTCAACTCACGACGGCGGCGATCCGCATAGCTCTTCTGCCTGGATTGAGCTGTGCGCAATCGATCACGAATGAGCTGGACTTGACCCTCGGCCTCATTAATCGAGTCCGGGCCAAAGAAAGGTCTTTCACCGGTCTCAGACCAGTTCAACGGGGTCCTACACTTTCTCCCGTATAAGGCCTCAAATGGTGCCATGCCGAGACTGGCTTGGAAGCTGTTGTTGTAAGAAAACTCGGCGAATGGCAAGCACTTCTCCCAATGCTTCCCATAGGAAAGGACACAAGCTCGCAGCATGTCCTCCAAAACTTGGTTGACCCTCTCGGTCTGACCATCTGTTTGGGGGTGAAATGCTGAGCTGAAAGAAAGTCGAGTTCCCATAGCCTCTTGCAGGCTATGCCAAAATCGAGACGTGAACAGCGAACCACGATCTGACACAATTGTCTTTGGCACACCATGCAAACTCACGATGCGGGCTATGTAGAGTTCCGCCAGAAGACCCACTCGAAGGTCAGTCTTGACAGGAAGAAAATGAGCCACCTTAGTCAATCGATCGATGACGACCCAGATGGCATCATTCTTCTTTGGAGATCGGGGTAGACCAGTGATAAAGTCCATCCCGACCGAATCCCACTTCCACTCCGGAATTGGTAAGGGTGAAGCGATCTGCGGACGCCGATGCTCGGCCTTGACGACGACGACACGTCGCGACTCGACAACGAACCTTGCGATCTCCCTCTTCATTGGGTCCACCAAAATCTGCGCCGGAGATCATGATACATCTTCGTGGCCCGGGATGAATGGATAATGGAGAATCGTGGGCTTCGCGGAGGATCAAATCCGCAACTCCATGTCCTTTGGAACCACTAGACGTTGCCGAACCTCACGACACCAAGTTCATCTACGGAGAAGCACTTGGTCATTCCGTTCTTGATATTTTCCTTGATGCGGTTCACTCCAACATCCGATTGCGAGCGGACTTAATCCGATCCACCAAGGTTGGTTGTACAACCAAGGCAGCGAGGAACCATGCTCAACCAATCCCAAGTTGAGGCGCTGAAACTCCTCCGAAGGGTGGCCGAGGCTCTTGAAGCAACAATGCATTGCAATGCGCTGCGACTAAGCGCATCCGCAGCGACATTGGCCTTGCCGGATGGTAGTGAATACCCATGTCATAGTCTTTGATCAACTCCAACCATCTCCTTTGCGGAGGTTCAGTGCAGTTGGGTGAACAAATACTTTAGGCTTTGTGATCCGAATACACTTCACGACGACACCGATTAGGTAATGTCGCCAAATCTTAAGTGCATGAATCACGCGCCAACTCCAAATCATGGGTAGGGTAGTTGAGTTCATGAGGTCTCAATTGCCTTGATGCATAGGCCACTACCTTGCCTTCTTGCATAAGGACACAACCGAGGCCTCGGCGAAGCGTCACAAAAGATATCGAAGCTTTGACGGACATTGGGGAGAACAAGAACGGGAGCGGTGGTCAATCGCTTCTAAGCGCTTGAAACTTTCCTCGCAATCAGCGGACCACGAGAACTTCTTGTCCTTCTTGAGCAACTCCGTCATCGGCCGCTATCTTGGAGAAATTTCGATGAAGCGGACGATAATATCCCGCTAAACCAAGAAAACTCCGAACGGTGACCAAGTAGGTCGACTCGAGAAAGCACGCCACCGATCTTGCTAGGATCCACGGCTCGCCCCGCCGAAAGAATATGGCCTAAGAAGGCTACTTCCTTCAACGTAACGCACTTCTTGAACTTTGCATACAAATTTGTGCTCGCGGCTTGCCCAACACAAGCTTCAAATGCTCGGTGTGTTCCTCATCGCTCTTGGAGTAGATAAGGATATCATCGATGAAGACCACAACGAACCTATCCAAATACTCCATGAATACCGAATTCATGAGGTTCATGAACAAGGTGGAGCATTGGTTAAGCCGAATGACATGACGGTATACTCGTACAAGCCATAACGAGTAGAAAAAGCCGTTTTGGAATATCCTCGTGTCGAATCCGAACTCGATGATATCCCACTCTCAAATCAATCTTGGAGAAGACTCGAGCTCCGTTAATTGATCAAGAGGTCATCGATACGGGGCAAAGGGTACTTGTTCTTTACCGTTACTTCATTAAGTGGGCGGTAATCAACGCACATGCGCAACGCCTTGTCCTTCTTGGGACAAAGATTGCCGAGCATCCCCAAGGAGATGAGCTAGGCGGATGAAACCCTTCTCTTGAAGCTCACCCACTGCTTCTTCAACTCCACCAACTCGATTGGGTCCATCCAGTAAGGCCTCTTTGAAATCGGGCGGTGCCAGAACCAACTCAATGACAAACTCGAGGTCTCGAACTGGTGGCATCCTGGAAGGTCGTCGGGAAGACATCAACAAAGTCACAAACCACCGGGACTTCACTAATATCTAGAGTGGCTTCGCCGAGCGCGAAGAGATGCGGATCCCGCAGGCCAGTAGCGAACACCTAACCCGCCGGAAGGACTAGTGAGGTAGATGAGCCTCCAAGCGCAATCAATTTGTCCCATGTCTTTGAGACAACCAATCCATGCCTAGGATTACATCTAAGCTCGCCGATCGAAGGAGGATAAGGTTTGCCAAGAATCCTACCCCTTCTATCTCAACAGGACATTCCTACACTCGGACTCGGCTCTCAACTCCGAACCGGGAGAGCGAATGAGGCAGGACCAACAATGGAGTAAAAGAAGACCTCCCACAACAAAGAAAAGACTGAAATAAATGAATGAGATGCGCTGAATCAAATATCTTGAGAGAGGAAAGAGTTAACCGAAAGGGTACCCAACACGACGTCGGGTGCCTCCGTGCCTCCTCGCGGAGATGAGGTTGACGCGCCACTACCCACGCCTTGGGTAGCGGGACAACCTTCTCGATCTGGAAGAACCACCTCCCGCCGCGTCCTCCATTGGGACGAGGGCCGCTCCATCTTGTTAGGGCAACTATTGGCATAATGCCCCTACGGTTGCACGCAAAAGCAAGTGACCCCGGCGGCCGGATTGCGGGGGCCACCTCGCTTTGGTTCGCAGCGCACGTGGATCGGGCACGGCTGCGGAGGGCGAGGAGTCTTTGCCGCGGCCTCGGTGGTAGTGAAGCCACAGAACGGGCCCCTGGGGTAGGCCCGACACGAGGACGAGAGAGGCCGGCCTGTGCAGACCGCTGGGCCTCCCACTTGCGCTTGCGGGACTCGCCAGCCGCCTTGGCCTTGTGCTCGGCAACAATGGCCTTGTCCACCAAGGTCCGAAAGTCGGCAAAGTCCACAATGGAGAGCCGTCTTGCAGCTCCTCGGACAAACCCTCCATGAACTTCTCCTCGCTGGCCTCATCAGTAGCCACCTCGGATGGAGCATAACGAGCCAAGTGGTTGAACTCGCATGTACTCCATCACCGACTTACGCCTTGCTTGAGCGCGAAACTCCTTCTTCTTGACTTCATCAAGCGGCGCAGGATGTGAGCTCGACGAACGCCGTCCGAACTCATCCCAAGAGACGAGTGTGGCGGCGGGCTGCATGGCCAAGAAGTTCTCCCACCGAGAGTCTGCCCCTGAAGGCGATGGGAGGCAAAGAGTGCCCGTCTGGTCCAGCATCGAGCAACGCCGAGCTACGCTCAACCCGACGCACCACCATCCGCGCCCAATGGGTCCTCGGACTGGAAGCGTGGGGTTGAGTGCGAAGAAACGGCCAAACCCCACGAGATCGATGTCCACCCCTGCCCGGATCTCCGAGGCACCGGCAAGGCGGAGGTGTTGCGGCGCAATAACATCCAGCAGACCCTCCCGTCCTCTGAACGGTTGCGCTCGATCCAAGAAGGACCTCACCATGGTTGGAGGAGGCGAAGCTCCTCATCCAAACCAGCCGCGACCACGGCGCACACGAGTACCTCCACCATCTCGCTTTAAGAAACTTAGGTTAGAAACCAAAGCACTAACACTAGAAGTTGATGAAAGCGAAAAGCTAGCGATTAGGGGAATGAGACATCACCCTAACCGAAAGCCAAAACAGCAAGTAACAACTTTAAATGTTTCCAAGGAAACTCCAAACCAAGCTCAACTTCTCAATGCCATTCACCCGTATGGAATGAACGAGTAATAGTGTGAGAAGATAAAAATTTCAGCACACTACAACAAGTCTAACACTACTCGAGAGCAAGGTTAAATCAGCGAAATAGGTGTTAGATACTTAGCTAACTAGTATCACATCTTACCCTTTTTATTCCTACAAGTTTAGTTGATTAACCTCTCATTTTCTACCCTGGTTAGAACCTCTGAGCTTGCTGTCCGGAAACTGAATGATCGCTGTCCAGATTTTGCATCCAAGCCTCCTAATTGAAATCTTCAACTTCCGAAGCTTCAAAACCTTGTAGAGGGCAGCTAACACTTCAATTTGCCAAACTCATTGGTTCCCAAAACCCAATTTAAACGATAATGACTATCTTTTGAGAGAAGGAAAGGAGAACAACTTTTAAAACTCAAATTAGAGCAAGATGAGATAGAAAGCTAAGATAGGTAAGGAATAAAATCGGAGAACTTACTTAAGCTTTCATAAATCATTTGATACTCTGAAATTAAGGTTTTCAAAATATCCTAAGGACGACCAAGCTTGGGTTACTACGGTCGGAATGGCTCTGATACCAACTTTGTGAGGACCCCGGTTTATTAGGCTTGTCTTTGTTTAACCATCCACTTGGTCCTAACGGTACAAATCAAATAAACCAAGCCTCGAGATATGTATACTTCCTAAAATGCAGATACACACCCTGTTACAAAATCATGCATCAATTCCATTCATACACATAGAGCGAAGCAAAAGCACAAGCGAGAGACCTAGATAATATAAAGAGAGTTATTACAAAAGAGAGGCCGACCGCCAAAAGTCATACAAATAAGTAAATACACATGAAGCAAAATGGCCATAAGATGGCGATAAACAAAAGCCAATCGGCGTGCCTTTACCCACAAGGCAACCAACAGGACCGCTAAGCTAATCGCCCTGCACGGCGCCGCAACACAACTCACAAAAGTGAGGCCCTTGGGGCTCACCTTCTTCCTCTGCAACAATTATTATTAAGCAAGCGGTGAGTACAAAACTTGTTTTTGTACTGCAAGACCGACGTGTGAGATAACAGAACTATAATTAACTACATGCAAGCTTTATTTAAGTGGATGAGGCTCTGGACTTGTTTTCAAAGATAAAGCAAGTTTCCATTTGCAATAAGGTAATAGATTCAAAGCAAGTTTGCAATTAACTTTTATTGTTCAAATAAAAGAGAGACAATTATAACAATAGATAGATGACAACACCAACCTAGAAGTGACTAACCCATAGTCACCACAACAATAGCATGAAGTACCCTTCATACCACCCATGTCAAGTTTAGGTTTTAAAAGGTTGTAGTCTAGTTCTTGCACGACCTTACCAAGCATGTCCATAACCTAGGACGAGGCTATTCGAATAGTTTTAACCTGCAGGGTGTACCAATGTACCCACACGATAGACCGCCTTTCCACGTGCCACTGTTAGCACACTTCCTTTGGTATGCGTGCATGGCTAAGTCTAACAAGACGCTTTCCAATGGACGATGCTAATTAAGAGCCGCAACTCCACGGAGAAGGACACATTAGCGACCTAACCGGCCCGCTAATGCTCCTCCAAACACCACACACAAGAACACACCCACCAACCAGCTCATAATTAACACCTCCCAAAGTACTTAGTCAAAAGAGGTTCCATATCCCCTCGTGTGGTTAGCACGCACAAGCGCTGGCCTAGTGACACAAGTAACTCGGTCCTTGGGGACTTAGGCACCATTCCACACACCCAACAGATCACATCAACATACCATTGTGCCCAAGTCAAGATATAGTTTTGTTTTCAGCTTTTTGATTTGTAAATCAATAAAACACAAGGGTTGGACATAATGGAGTAGTATAAGTAGTTGTGTGATCAAGATCACCGACTAAGTCGATGATCGCCCAATACTACCGATAACTAGGCATGGCTAAGCAATATTCATTCGTAATCTACTAAGTGATAAGAGTTCATCCATCGAACTCTAACCACAAACAAATAAGCTAGGCTCTGTAGTAGAGGGTAACCATTTACCTACAGATTATGCAACTAGAGGTCTAACTAATCAATTTAACAACAAAATAGCAATGCATACATAGAAGTTAAACAAAATATTAGACTTTAAAAGTAATGGGATCAATGGGAAATGATCAAACCGCTTGCTCGCTTGTTGTGGCTCAAATTGTTATGAGGGTCGTTCTGGGGTCACCGCAAATATCGAATCCTAAGCGAAAGAGCGAAAACAACCAATAAGGCGAGCAACACTTAAATGAAATAGCAAGCAACAATTATCCAAATGCGATTTAAATTTACACACAAGGTAGAATACGAATATACCTAGACATAGAAACTGGAAAACTTAATTTGGATTTGTGGTAAAAGATATTCTCTAAAAACCTATTTTCTACCACAATTAGCACTGTAGCAAAAATATTTTCTAGAAAGATTTTGAAGCTAAAACTTTTATGGTGGCTACCTACTGGTATAGTGGTAACCCATATAAAATTTCAGGTCATTTGGAGTTACAACGAATTAGTTATGATTTTTCTAAGTTCTAAAACTAGGACATCATTTATATCAAGAGCAAAGACCACTAGCAAACTGGTTCTTCACTAAAGTTCATCCCTAAAGGAAATTAACAAAATTTAGTTCGCTCTATTTGGACTTACAGAGAACAAGTTATGGATTTTCTAAGTTTTTATAGCATTTTTGGAATATTTACTAGAGGCTGAAAAGGCTAAAATCGATTCACAACATTTCTGGTTCTTAACAAGGCTTGGAAACATTTCTAGATTAATCTCTAACCTAAAAGAAAATTAACACTACTGAAATCACCCAAAAAGGATTCATAATGAAAAAGATATGAATTTCTAAAGTTTTAACAACATTTTTCAGTAGAAAGATAAAGCTCACCGAGGAAATTATATCCCTTAACCGAAAAGAAAAGACGTGGCTCAACGTGGGCCGCTGATTAAAGATCCGACGCCCACGCAAGACGCCGATTCAACATGCGCACGCCGCACCGTTGGATTTGATTCCAACGATCCGATCATTGCGACCTTGGACGGTCAATTGCTCGCACAACTGGACCGTTGATCAAGCGATGAAGGGTGGGATGGAGGAGCCTTGGACGATCCAATTGCTCCTACGATCCCGCCACAGATCCAATATCGAACTACCGAGGTTGATTGGGCCGTTTATGATTTGAACAGACACCGACAATAGGGGCCCACCGTGGCGACTCAAGTCACATGAGCGGGTTCAAACGCACGCGCACGTGGAGGGGTTTGAAAATGGCGCCCACGTGTCGCTGATCGTGGGCCACGCACGTGGTTTAGCGCACGGGGATTAAAATGCGGGCCCACCGTAAGCGATCGAGAGGTGGGTTTAAGACAGCTAATGATTACTAACCCATGATTAACAATGATTATCATTAATGAACGCCATTATCGTGTCCGAACGATATACGGCCGCCGCCGTTTCGTCCGACAACAAAACCGAGGGCACCCTCCGCTTGTCGCCGCGACCCAAGGCACGCGGCGAAACTAAGTGCCAAAATGGAACCGCAATAGCATAACGCACACCGGGACCATCCACACCGTCGGTGGTGGCCCGAACGGCGTGAGTCGGCGGTGAGCGCCGTGACCAAACGGCCAAATGCGAACGCTCAAAGCCCGCAATGATCCGGTAAGCGGGTGCCACGACTTCTAGGGACTACTAGAAGGCTACCGAGGTGCGGAGGTGCCGAGGAGGTCGGAGCAGCCCGGCGACGAAGAGCGCACGCAGACCAAGAAGAAAAGTGGAGATGACGGCTGAGCAAAATGGGGAGACCGGTCATCACAACACCTTCATAATAGCTCGAGATGCCACATGAGCAAGGAATTAGAAAAAGCTCCTTACCGGAGAGGAGGAAGAAGGGGTGATTCGCTTTGTAGCAATTCCCAAAATTGAGCTGCTCTGTGAAAGCAAACTACAATTAAGTTAGGTTTTGCTCCAAGAAGTAAGGGACACAAACCGAAGCAAGAAGAAGGAAGAAAAGCCACCTGAGCGCGGGTTGCACCGAGGAGCCCTACCAACAATGGCGGCGAAAGGGTTCGGAGATTTGGGCTCAAGCAAGCAAAGAGAGTGCGAGTTTGGAGCTCAAGGGGGTGTAAAGAAAGCTACAAGGTCTTGAGGGCTTAAGCAGCCGAGGAACGAAGAGAGCAGCGCGCACGCCCGGATGGTCTTGGTCCTGGCAGCGGCGGTCGCCGAGCGACGGGGCGGGTAAGCTCGACGACTACGAGGCGGTGCACCGACGTGCATTTAATGCGCTGCAGAGGAGCCGTTTAAAGGGCTCAAGGAGGTGACAAGGCACCCTCCTCTCACCGCCATGGCGTGTGCACGCACGCGCGCGGAAGGAGGAAGATGACCAGACGCGCGAGGCCCACCCGGTCGGCACAAAGCGCTCGAGTCCAACGTGTTTTAGTGGGTTGAGCCCAACCCCATTAGATCTTGCGCCGGATGAGATTTGAACGCCACGGCGCGATCGCTAATTGTAAAGACTGAAGTGAACCGGTACGGTCTCGTGACGGTTGGATCAGAATCCAACGGCTGAGAATCACATGGCAACCGGAGTTGTCCGAATGCCTACACGAATGAGAGCCGTTCGATGGAGATCCAACGGTCGACGACGCGCGCGCCTTCGACCGACCGCCAGTGCGATTAGTTGGCTCGGTCGAGTCAAGTGACTCGAGCCCGAGCCTGACTCGAGTCCAATGAACAGTACAAACCAGTTAGGGTTTGATTTTTAAACCTGGAACTTTGAGGATTTAATTGAGGCATCAAATCAACTCCAAAATTTATGAAATTTTAACTGGAGCTTCCTGACTCAAGGATTAACCTTCCATAAAATCTCCAGAGGTTTTTGTGCACTGGAATTTTCTCAAGAAATTCCAGAAGGTTAAAACAGAGGTTTGACCAAGGTTGACTTGCCTCTAAAATATCTCAAATAATTTCCAAAAATTATGAAATAGTTCAGAGGTGTTACCAAGCAACCTTAGAACCAGGGAAAATTATTTCCAAGGGTTTGACAAAAGATTTGACCACGGAGGTTGTTGACTTGGTAAATGAGGCTTTTGATTTTGAATTTTCCAAAATTCTTTTTACAAGAATTTTCAGAAAAGTTCAAGAGCACAAGGATGTAGGAAAAGTTTTAAATTATCCTCATTTTATTACATTTGAAACACAAGCCAAAATGGGGATGTTACAGGGCGCCACTCTCCCCCTTCCTAACCCTAGCCGCCCCCTCCTCTCCCCTCCAAGCCTCCACCCCCTTGCGCCTCCACCCCATCCACCTCCTGTCCAGCACCTCCCCTTGCTGTCCATCCCCCTCCACGGATGATTTCCCCTCCATTGATGCCGGTCGAAGGAAGGAGGAAGAAGCCCTGGTGCTGCTGGCCATGGTGGAAGAGGAGAAGAAGAAGAAGAAGAGGAAGGGTCCTCGTGGATTTGATCTGCGTCTTCCTGGGCTCTACAAGGGTAACGAGATGCCTTCCCCGTTGTTTGATCCGTAGTAGATGCGAAACCGATTAGATTTGTTGGATAAAAGTTTGGCTGCAGAAGATTTGATTCTGTCCAGTATCTTGCGTGGGTATTTTCGTGTATTTAGAGGCTGAATTTTAAGATTCCATCTGCTAGAGTTATGTGGGATCTGTCGTTATCTTTCAGTAACCATGAAGATCACTCAATTCCGAGGTCTGAGTCAAAAGTTATGGTCGATTTAGTATCTGCTGCCAGAAATCTGACGAGAATAATCTGTCTGGGTATTTCCTAAAATATGAAAGAGAAATTGGTAGAATCTGAAAGTTCACACAACTAGGTTATTGTAGATAATTCGATAACCTTTTCAGATTGATAAAGAACGATCAATTCGGAGTTACCTATTAAAAGTTATGGTCATCTTAGTATTGATGTTCGAACGTGTAGGCAGTTTTCTGTACTGAAAGTTCAAACAATGGTTAGCCTATTTTATTGGCCGAATTGGATTATCGTGTCAACTAGAGTATTGTAGATTAGTCAGTTAAGAATCTACAGAAATTGGGTTTACCTCTTTTCGACTTCCAGTTCATGAGTTATGTCAATTACCGTGCTGCTGTCTAGAAACGGTATATGGCAGGAAACGTTGTTTTTCAGTTTCAGCTTTGTAATCTCGACTTGAGTCATCTGGGAAGCGGTGTAGAACGCCGATTAGTAGCGCTGGGTATATTATGTCCTTATTGAAATTATTTTAGTTGTTTAGGAGGTGAAGCCTCGGGTTTAGAGTATCACCTTGCCGCTAACAGCGCCGCATCGTGGAAGGCAAGTAATTGTATGATGTTACTACCCGTCTAATTGGTTGTTCTTACTACTTGCAATCTATATGATTCTCGTATTTTGAAGTATTATGCCATGGTTGGTTGACTTACAAATGAGGTGATAACAGCAATTAATAATTGAATGTTTTACTTTGGATATCTTGCGTGAAGTCATGAGGTGGTTGCTCTATGTGCCGAATGTGGATCATGGATATATTTTCCATAGTGGCTATGTGGTAATAATAAAAGTTAATCTTGTTGGTGCCCTTATGAGGATGACACTTATGTGGTTTATGAGTATCATATCATTCATAACATATCATGACATTGCATTGTGGATGTCGCCGCTTATGGCCGCGACCGTACCGGAACAACATCGTACATTGCCGTAGTACGATGCACACTCTTACCTTGATGGGTAGGAGTGCAGTGGAGCATGGCATGCATTTGCATTAAAAGTGTGGATGGAGGAATTGCATACTTATGCCAATGTTTGAAATCTTATGAGGCCGGACTCATGTTAGTCCATGTGGTTTATTGAATGAGAAAGTGGAATGTGGTTGCGGTCATTGTGAGGACCCCAGTTTATTTGACTTGTAATGCTTAACCAACCACCTGGTCCTAGCATCACAAATCAAATAAACGGATCCTCGAGATATGTATACTTCCCAGAAAGCAGTATACACACCTCGGTACAAAATTAGACATCAACTCCATTCCACACATAGAGTCCAAACATCACACCACAAACGGAAGATAAACAAATAGTTATTACAGACAATGGCCGACTGGCCACAAGATACACAAATAACAAAAGAGAGTCAGCGGAAGCAAAAGTGCCATAAGATGGCTATAAACAAAGCCAATCGTGTGCCTTCACCCACAAGGCATCCGACCGACCGCCAAGACTAGTCGTCACCCACGGCGACAAAGACACCACGTATGAGGCCCCGAGGCTCACCTTCTTCCTCTGCAACAAAAACATTAAGCAAAGCACCTGAGTACAAAGATTGTCTTTGTACCCGCAAGACTGACGTGTGAACTAGCAGACCTGTTCATATGCTACATGCAGGCTTATTTGGTGGAAGTCATATGTTTCATTTGCATAAAGCCAACTTTCTTTGCAATATTGTAATACATTTTAAAGGCAAGTTTGCAATTTATTTTTACTGATGAAATAACTGCGAAATAAAGACAGGTACAAGTAACCACCTAGAAGTGACTATCCCAAAAGTCACCACAACATAGCACGAATCCCCAGATTCGTACCACCCTGCAAGTTTTAATTTAAAAGGTTGTAGTCTAACTCTCGATAAGCTTACCCAAGCGTGTCCATCACCTAGGACGAGGCTATTCGAATAGTTTTTAACCCTGCAGGGGTGTACCACTGTACCCACACTTCAGACCGCCTTTAAGCCAAAGCACACTACCGAAGGTATGCCGGCACAGCTAAGTCCTACGAGACTTTTTCCAATATTGTGTATTAACTACGAGCCGCTCGTATGGATAGAAATCCATACGCTTACATGGTAAAGCCGAAAAGACAACTACCCACTCAGATAAAGCTTTTGGACAACTACCATGCTCCCACCTCCATCCCTCCCGCGACCTCCCGCGACCGGAATCAATACACGCCAAAGTACTAGGTCAAGAGAGGTCCCATACCCTCTAGTGTGGTTAGCACGCGAAATGCCCGATAATGTAAACTCACAAGATGTTCGGTCCTTAATTGACCCGGCACCATTCCACCACACCCACAGATCACACCAATCTTACCATTGTGCCCTGTCTAAATCATTTTTATTTTTGGTTTTAGTTTGCAAATAAGCATAGCAAAAATGCTGAAACATAAAGTTATAGAAAATGTTGTGTGATCAAGGTTACCGACTAGAGTCGATAACCGCCCAGTTCTACCGATAGCTAAGCATGTCTAAGCAAGTCGACCCGGATCTACTAAGTGACAAGAGATCATCCAGCGACCTCTAATCACAGCAAATAACCTAGGCTCAGGTAGTAGAGATCAATATTTTGTCTACAGGATATGCAGCTACGGATTTAACTAATCAATTTAACACAAATTGAGCAATGCATACATACAGTTGAAACAAAATATTAGACTTTAAAATACTGGGATTAACATGATCAAACTGCTTGCCTGGATGCGATTGCTCAATATGCTGCGGAGGATCGTCCTCAGGGTTGCCGCAAATATCGAATCCTAACGATTTGAACAAAACAACGAATAAGAACGAATAACACCGGCAAAACTCAAACATCAAATACAAACACCCATATATACACCAAGGCTAGACTATCACAAAGAATGACAAACAATTGCTACAGAGACCCACCCACTCATTTGCTAGGTTAACCACAAAATCAAACCTCTAGCATGATTTAAACTTTGGACAGACTTTGATGGTGATTGTGTGCACATCTATTATTTAATCATCAAGTTAATATATCAAAAGCAGCTAGTTTCTCTAACTCAACCATTATTAGTCGATATTACGTAACCTACAAAAAGCTATTGACAACACTAACTAGTCAAGTATCCAACTATGAGATGCTAAACAAAATTCTAATTAAGTTTGGGCTTTAATAAAATTCAGCTACTAACTCACCTAAGCAACATGCCAACATTTTGCAAGGTTATCACAATTCAAAGATGCTATTACACCAAATCTAATCTGACCGATAAATCCAAAGTACAGAGACAACAACATGATCAGCTAACTATCCCTATGATCAAGCATGGCAACAGAAGTTTTGAAATCTAGAATTACTAACTAACATAATTCCTTGCCAAACGCTACTTCCTAAGGAAATCTTCAAGTCTAACAAGACCTAATTTAGCAAGTATGAAACCAATTTTCGCCATCGACAATGACTAAAATCGACAACAGAGAAAAGATACAGAGAAACTTGCACTAAAATACTTTCAAACCTCAATTACTAACTTTGATCATGCATGAGAGTAAACCAAGGAACATTTCTAATCAAGATTAGCAGCTAAATAATTGGTTTCGAAGGAGTGGGCCCCACCGTCGATGCATGCAGAGGAGCATAACGTAAGAACAGAGGCTCGGGCCGCTGGACTGAACTTGCCGCCGGCGAGGAAGTGGCGGCGCGGCCGGCGACGCCAAAATGGGTCGCCAGAGGTTACCGGCTAAGGGTGGTCGCGCGGCACGGAGATGCATCGAGGTGGCGCGGCGACGAGCACACGGCGGCAGTTGGGGTGACAAAGTGCGCCGCACGCAGAGGTAAACAATGAAAGTTAGCGCGCGATGAGCATCGATGAGTTACCAGAACTCACCGAATGACGCGAGCTCAAGAGGTCGCCGAGATGGCCCGCGACGAGAACCGGCCGCGCGATCAAGGGGTCACCGAGGAGGAGCAACTGAGCAAAAATAGGGAAAAGAGAGACGGAGATAGCTTGAGTGAGTGCACTAGATGGTGCTAGCGCGAGCAATTGCCCAAGGAACCAACTCACCGGAGATGAGGACGATGATCCAACTTCCGGCCGAAGAAGAGGGATACCAAAATTCAATGGCCCCCTGCGAGTGAAACACAAAATTAGCTGAGGGGAAATCATGATAGGGATCTGGAACACGATGTGACGCGCAAAAGAAGGGATGATCTACACTGGTTGTGGTGCTGACACGGCGGAGCGGCACGGCCGTGAACCAGAGATTGCGCACTACTACTATTTGAGCTCAGGGAAGGTAATGGAGGGCAGGAAGTGGTCTTAGGGTGTCCAAAGGAGGATAAGAGAGCTTTGCGAGAGCTTAAGTAGGGAAGAGGGTGGAGGAAATCGAGAGGCGGAGCTTCTCGGCACCGAGACGCACAGGAGAAAAGGCGGCGAGTCAGAGGGTAGATGACGGCGATAAATGCCACACCAGGGTATGGGCTTAGCAGCGGGAGATGCGGCCGAGGTGAAGCGCGCGCGGAAACCAAGAATGGACGGCGAGACGAGGTGGCGCGCATGCATGCTGCCGCCGGCGCACAGCACACGAACGAGAGGTAGGTGACGACCTGATGAGTGGGGCCCGCCCGGCGAGGACAAAGAATGGCGGCGCGAACCGCAGACCGCACGGCAATTAGGTGGTCTGACTCGATCAGGAATGCGTCGACCGCTGGATCTGAATTGGACGCCTGAGATTTGTGTATGCATTCGGACAGGTCGGTTGCGCCCGCGAACGTGGATCGTGCGATGCACAACGGACGGTCACGATTGATTAGATTCGCGCGGTGCGATTAGTTGGCGCGACCGAGCCATTTAGGTGCGGTTGGGTTTGAGTCGGGCTCGGGCTCGAGCCCGACAAACAGTGAATACTGATTTGAAATTTTAAAAGGCTGAGAGGGTTTGGAGAATTTTTAGAGGTAGCTCCTGAGCTCCAAAAATTTCGAAATTTTTATGGTAGCTACTAGGGACAGAGGACAATCCTTGTGAAATTTTTCCAGGGGTTTTCATGCAATAGATTTTTCCCACTAAAATTCACAAGCTGCTGAACAGAAGTTTGACCAGATTTCTAACTGGTTTGACTTGGGCATTTGAAATAGCAATTAAAATCTAAAAATTGTGAAATAATTCAGAGAGGTAGATAGGATGATCAAGATGATAGGAAAAATAATTTCAGAGGATGATCACAAATTTGAAAGCTAAGAATTTGCTGACAACAATTTCCATTCACAAGAATTTAATTCAAGAAAATGGAAATTGCTAGGGAAAATTTGGAAAACTTCCAAATAATTTGATGAGACAACAAAAGTTTTTATTTCTCCTCAAAATTTTACATTTGAAATACAAACCCTAAGTTAGGGCTGTTACAAATCTCCCCCCCCCCCTTACAGGAATCTCGCCCCGAGATTCTGATCACTGGGAGAAGAAGGATGGGTAATCTGCTCGAAGACGGTATTCCCGCTCCCAAGTGGCTTCATCCTCGGAGTGGTTTGACCAACGAACTTTAAGGAACTTGATCCCCCGGGTTCCTTGTTCTGCGTTCAGCTTCTTCGAGGATACGAACGGGCGCCACGATAAGACAGATCTTCCGCACATCGATATTTTCCAATGGCGCTTCCTCCACAGAACACGAAGGCACTTCTTTAATTGTGACACATGGAAAACATCATGCACCCTTCAAGTGTAGCTGGTAACTCAACTCGTATGCAACGGCTCCCACTTTCTTGATGACGCGATAAGGCCCGGACATACCGAGGAGCCGCTTGCCTTGACATCAAACGACGGTGTCCTTCAAAGGTGAAACTTTGAGATACACAAAGTCATTGGGCCGAAACTCACCACGACGACACCGACCGCATAGCTCTTCGCTCGATCGAGCTACGCGCAAGTGCTCACGAATCAATCGCACTTGACTTTCGGCCTCATTGATGGAATTGGACCAAAGAACCGCTTTCACCGCCACTGGGTTCAACGGTGTCGCGCGCCGCCCATACAAAGCCTCGAATGGTGCCATACCAAGGCTAGCTCGAAGTCGTTGTTGTAGGAGAACTCGCAAGCGGTAGGCACTTCTCCCAATTCTTTCCATAGGAAAGGACACAAGCACGAGCATATCTTCAAGCACTGTTGACGCGCCCCGTCGACCATCGATCCGAGGATGGTAGGCGTTGAAAGTAAGACGGTACCCATGGCCTCCTGTAGAGATCGTGCAAAGTCGGGAAGTGAAAAGAGAACCACGATCCGACACCATCGCTCCTGCACACCATGCAAACTCACAATGCGGATATGTAGAGGTCCGCCAATTTATCGACGCCGAGGGCGGTACACACCGGCGTAAAATGTGCTACTTTCGCCAATCACAATAACCACCCAGATAGCATCCTTCCCGAAGAAGTACGGGCAAACCGATGATGAAGTCCATACCCACTAATCCCACTTCCACTCGTATAGGCAAGGGTGGAGGAGACTGCCGGACGCCGATGCTCGGCCTTCACGCGACAACATACGCCGATCCGCAACGAACCCGCAATCTCGCGCTTCATGCGAGTCCACCAGAATCTCTGTCGCAGATCTTGGTACATCTTGGTAGCCCCGGGATGGATGGACAAAGGCGAATCATGGGCTTCCTGAAGAATCAAATCCCGCAACTCGGGGATCTTTGGGACTACGAGACACCCCCCCAAACCATACCACACCGTGCTCATCTTCGGAAAAACACCGGGCTATCCCACCCTTGATATTCTGCTTGATCTGGTTCACACCGTCATCTGACTGCTGTGCTGCCCTGACTTGATCCACCAAGGTTGGTTGCACAACCAAGGCAGCAAGGGAACCATGCTCAACCAAACCCAAGTTGAGACGCTGAAACTCTGCAAGAAGTGTAGGTTGCTGCTCTTGGATCATCAGAGTATTGCAATACACCTTTCGGCTAAGTGCATCAGCAACCACATTGGCCTTGCTAGGATGATACTGAATACCCATGTCATAATCTTTGATCAATTCCAACCATCTCCTCTCGCCGAGGTTCAGTCCGTCGGGTGAACAAGTATTTCAAACTCTTGTGGTCGGAATACACCTCACAAATGTTACCGATCGATAATGCCGCCAAATCTTGAGCGCATGAACCACCGCAAAGAAGCTCTAAATCATGGGTGGGATAGTTGAGCTCATGAGGTCTCAACTGCCTAGATGCATAGGCAACCGCCTTGCCTCCCGCATAAGAACACATCCAAGTCCTCGACGAGAGGCATCGCAACAAATATCAAGCTCGTGGATATCAGAAGAGTAAGGACCGGGTCAAGTCAATCGCCGCTTGAGCTCTGGAAGCTCTCATCACAAGCAGAGGACCACACAAACTTCTTGTCCTTCTTGAGCAATTCACCATCGGCTGCGATCTTGGAGAAGTTTTGATAAAGCGTGTAGTAGCCCGCTAAACCAAGAAAACTTCGCACATCGCTGGATCGACTTGGTGGCCCCAAGATAGAACATCGCCGACCTTGCCGATCCACAACTATGCCTCCGGTGAAAGAACATGACCCAAGAATGCCACTTCCTTCAACCGTAACTCACATTTGTTTAACTTTGCATACAATGATGCTCCCGCAATTTGCCCAAAACAATCTTCAGATGCTCAGCATGCTCTGCTTCAGTCTTGGAATAGATAAGAATATCATCAATAAAGACCACCACAAATTTATCCAAATACTCCATGAACACTGAATTCATTAAGTTCATGAACAAGGTCGAGCATTGGTTAAACCGGGACATGACGTGTACTCGCATGCACCATAACGAGTAGTGAAAGTCGCTTCTGAATATCTTCGCACTGATCCCGACTGATGATACCCCATTCTCAAATCAATCTTTGAGAACACCTGGGCTCCAGTCAATTGATCGAACAGATCATCAATACGGGGAAGAGGATATTTGTTCTTCACCGTCACCTCATTGAGAGGACGGTAATCAACACACATGCGCAAAGTCTTGTCCTTCTTCTTCACAAAGATCACCGGACAACCCCAAGGAGATGAACTGGGACGGATGAAACCCTTTGCTTGGAGCTCACCAAGCCGCTTCTTCAATTCTTCTAGCTCATTGGGAGGCATCCGATACGCGCCTTCAAATCGGAGCTGCACGGGCAGCAACTCGATGACAAACTCCAGATCTCGAACCGGAGGCATCCCAGGCAAATCTTCAGGAAAGACATCCACAAAGTCAGATACTATGGGAACATCTTGAATTTGCAAGGCTAGCTTCGCTTCTAATGCACATAGATGCGGACCCTGAAGCTGCGGCGAAAATCCGACCTGCTCGCCTGAAGGGCTGGTAAGATAGACAATCTTCCTGGCACAATCGATTTGCCCCAAGTGTTGGGACAACCAATCCATGCCAAGAATCACATCCGCACTCGCCGAATCGAAAGGTAATAAGGTTTGCCAAAAATCCCACTCCTTTAACTATGATAGGAACACCCCGACATTGTAGATCAGCTCTCATTTCCGACCCCGGAGAGCGGATGAGCAAAGGAACTCCCAAAGGAACACAATGAAGACCACTAGCAGCAGCAAATGATCTTGAAATAAAGAATGCGATGCTCGTAATCAAATAATACCGCAGCAGGACGAGAATTAACAAGAAGTGTACCAATCACGACATCCGCGCCCCGAGCCTCCTCACCAAAGGTGGTTGACTCGACCACGCCGCACTCGGGTCTTCTCGATAATCTTCTCGTCGTGGGTGACCACTCCCTTCCGCGCCCTCCATTAGGACGAGGCTGCCGCAACACTCGAGGGCAAGCGTTGGCGTAGTGGCCCTTATTGTGGCGCGAAACAAGTAACCTCGCGCCGGATTGCGGAGGCCGGTCGTTACCGATCGCAGCGCACGTGGTCGAAACACGCCCGCGGTGGGCGAAGAGCCGTGCAGATGGCCTCGGCGCCGGTGGAGCAAAAGAACGGCCATCGGTGCCGCCCACCCGAGGACGAACGAGGCCGGTGTGAGTAGACCGATGCGCCCCCATTTGCGCTATGACTCGCCAGCTTTTCGCGCTTATGCTCGCAATGATGGCCTTATCTACCAAGGCTCGAAAGTCCGAGAAGTCACAATGGATAGCTTGTCCCGCAGCTCCTGACAAGCCATCCATAAACTTCTCCCGCTAGCCTCATCCGAGGCCACCTCTCCCGAGCATAACGAGCCGATGATTGAACTCGCATGTGTACTCGTCACGCATTTGCGCCCTTGCTTGAGCGCGCGAAACTCCTTCTTCTTCAGCCTTCATCGGGCCATCGTGATGTGGGCCCGACGAAAAGTCGACTGAACTCTTCCCACGCGACCACATGGCCGCGGCCGCATGGCGAGATAGTTCTCCCACCATGAGAGTGCCGCGCCTCAAGCCGTGGGACGCGAAGAGTGCCTTATCCGCGTGCCTAGCATCGAGCTATGTTGAGCTTCGCCAACCATGCGCGCAGCCAATCGTCCGCATCGAGAGGTCCCTGAGCGGAGAAAGTCGGCGGCGTGGTACGGAGGAACTCTGCAAGTCCCCCGCGAGTCTGGTGGCCGCCACCACCGGCAGGAGTGGAGGTATTCCTAGCAATAACCTCCAAGATGCGCGTCTGGTCCATGCGGTTTCGCTCAATCTAAGCGAGAACCTCAGCCATGGTCGGAGGAGGGGGAAGCTCCTCATCATGGCCAGCCCGCTGACTACCGCGCGTTCTCCCAGCCATCCTGTTTCACTAAGACAAGTTAGCAACAAATTTAGGAGCAAGAAAACCCAAAATTCATGAAAGCAGTCCAGAAACAAACACAAGGCAGGATAAAGTTCGATCAGCAAAAATCAGACACATAACTACTCACTTTACATCTTACCCTATTATCCCCACAAGTTTTAGTTGGATTAAACTTCATGGTTCTCCCCAGACTAATTCCACCGGTAGTAACTATCTTTTGAAAGGTAAAGAGAGAAACCAAGTTTCAAATCTTAAATGAGAGTAAGATGAGAGTAGAAAGCTAAGATAGGTAAGGAATAAAATCTGAGAATCTGCCTAGGTTTTCATAAACCTTTTTATAATTTGAAAATAAGACTTTCAAAATATCCTAAGGACGACTATGCTTGGGTTACTACGGTCGAATGGCTCGATACCAACTTTGTGAGGATTCAGTTTATTTGACTTGTAATGCTTAACCAACCACCTGGTCCTAGCATCACAAATCAAATAAACGGATCCTCGAGATATGTATACTTCCCAGAAAGCAGTATACACACCTCGGTACAAAATTAGACATCAACTCCATTCCACACATAGAGTCCAAACATCACACCACAAACGGAAGATAAACAAATAGTTATTACAGACAATGGCCGACTGGCCACAAGATACACAAATAACAAAAGAGAGTCAGCGGAAGCAAAAGTGCCATAAGATGGCTATAAACAAAGCCAATCAGTGTGCCTTCACCCACAAGGCATCTGACCGGACCGCCAAGACTAGTCGTCACCCACGGCGACAACCTGACTCACGAAGTGAGGCCCCTGAGGCTCACCTTCTTCCTCTGCAACAAAAACATTAAGCAAAGCACCTGAGTACAAAGATTGTCTTTGTACCCACAAGACTGACGTGTGAACTAGCAGACCTGTTCATATGCTACATGCAGGCTTATTTGGTGGAAGTCATATGTTTCATTTGCATAAAGCCAACTTTCTTTGCAATATTGTAATACATTTTAAAGGCAAGTTTGCAATTTATTTTTACTGATGAAATAATCACAAATAAAGACAGTACAAGTAACCACCTAGAAGTGACTATCCCAAAAGTCACCACAACATAGCACGAATCCCAGCATTCGCACTCACCCGCAAGTTTTAATTTAAAAGGTTGTAGTCTAACTCTCGATAAGCTTACCCAAGCGTGTCCATCACCTAGGACGAGGCTATTCGAATAGTTTTTAACCCGCAGGGTGTACCATGTACTCCACACTTCGCATCGCCTTTAAGCCAAAGCACACTCACAGAAGGTATGCCGCCTGACTAAGTCCTACAAGACTTTTTCCAATATTGTGTATTAACTACGAGCCGCTCGTATGGATAGAAATCCATACGCTTACATGGTAAAGCCGAAAAGACAACTACCCACTCAGGATAAAGCTTTTCGGACAACTACCATGCTCCCACCTCCATCCCTCCTGCGACCTCCTGCGACCCGGAATCAATACACGCCAAAGTACTAGGTCAAGAGAGGTCCCATACCCTCTAGTGTGGTTAGCACGCCGAAATGCCTGGATAACAGAAACTCACAAGATGTTCGGTCCTTAATTGACCCGGGCACCATTCCAGTCACACCCAGCAGATCACACCAATCTTACCATTGTGCCCGCGTCTAAATCATTTTTATTTTTGGTTTTAGTTTGCAAATAAGCATAGCAAAAATGCTGAAACATAAAGTTATAGAAAATGTTGTGTGATCAAGGTTACCGACTAGAGTCGATAACCGCCCAGTTCTACCGATAGCTAAGCATGTCTAAGCAAGTCGACCCGGATCTACTAAGTGACAAGAGATCATCCAGCGACCTCTAATCACAGCAAATAACCTAGGCTCAGGTAGTAGAGATCAATATTTTGTCTACAGGATATGCAGCTACGGATTTAACTAATCAATTTAACACAAATTGAGCAATGCATACATACAGTTGAAACAAAATATTAGACTTTAAAATACTGGGATTAACATGATCAAACTGCTTGCCTGGATGCGGTTGCTCAATATGCTGCGGAGGATCGTCCTCAGGGTTGCCGCAAATATCGAATCCTAACGATTTGAACAAAACAACGAATAAGAACGAATAACACCGGCAAAACTCAAACATCAAATACAAACACCCATATATACACCAAGGCTAGACTATCACAAAGAATGACAAACAATTGCTACAGAGACCCACCCACTCATTTGCTAGGTTAACCACAAAATCAAACCTCTAGCATGATTTAAACTTTGGACAGACTTTGATGGTGATTGTGTGCACATCTATTATTTAATCATCAAGTTAATATATCAAAAGCAGCTAGTTTCTCTAACTCAACCATTATTAGCTGATATTACAGAACCTACAAAAAGCTATTGACAACACTAACTAGTCAAGTATCCAACTATGAGATGCTAAACAAAATTCTAATTAAGTTTGGGCTTTAATAAAATTCAGCTACTAACTCACCTAAGCAACATGCCAACATTTTGCAAGGTTATCACAATTCAGCATGCTATTACACCAAATCTAACTGCACTGATAAATCCAAAGTACAGAGACAACAACATGATCAGCTAACTATCCCTATGATCAAGCATGGCAACAGAAGTTTTGAAATCTAGAATTACTAACTAACATAATTCCTTGCCAAACGCTACTTCCTAAGGAAATCTTCAAGTCTAACAAGACCTAATTTAGCAAGTATGAAACCAATTTTCGTTTCATCGACAACAGCTAAAGCGACAACGAGAGAAAAGATACAGAGAAACTTGCACTAAAATACTTTCAAACCTCAATTACTAACTTTGATCATGCATGAGAGTAAACCAAGGAACATTTCTAATCAAGATTAGCAGCTAAATAATTGGTTTCGAAGGAGTGGGCCCCACCGTCGATGCATGCAGAGGAGCATAACGAAGACGAGAGAGGCTCGGCCGCTTTGGACTGAACTTGCGCCGCGAGAAGTGGCGGCGCGGCCGTGCGACGGCCAAAATGGGTCGCCCAGAGGTTACTGAAGCTAAGGGTGGTCGCGCGGCAGCCGGAGATGCACTGAGGTGGCGCGGCGACGGAGCACGGTGGCCGGCAGTGGGGGTGACAAGGTGCGGTTGCACGCAGAGGTAAACAATGAAAGTTAGCGCGCAGATGAGCATCGTGAGTTACCAGAACTCACCGGAATGACGCGAGCTCAAGAGGTCGCGGAGATGGCCCGCGACGAGAACTGGTGGCGGCGATCAAGGGGTCACCGAGGAGGAGCAACCTGAGCAAAAATAGGGAAAAGAGAGACGGAGATAGCTTGAGTGAGTGCACTAGATGGTGCTAGCGAGCAATTGCCCAAGGAACCAACTCACCGGAGATGAGGACGATGATCCAACTTCCTACCAAGAAGAGGGATACCAAAATTCAATGGCCCCCTGCGAGTGAAACACAAAATTAGCTGAGGGGAAATCATGATAGGGATCTGGAACACGATGTGACGCGCAAAAGAAGGGATGATCTACACTGGTTGTGGTGCTGACACGGCGGAGCGGCACGGCCGTGAACCAGAGATTGCGCACTACTACTATTTGAGCTCAGGGAAGGTAATGGAGGGCAGGAAGTGGTCTTAGGGTGTCCAAAGGAGGATAAGAGAGCTTTGCGAGAGCTTAAGTAGGGAAGAGGGTGGAGGAAATCGAGAGGCGGAGCTTCTCGGCACCGAGACGCACAGGAGAAAAGGCGGCGAGTCAGAGGGTAGATGACGGCGATAAATGCCACACCAGGGTATGGGCTTAGCAGCGGGAGATGCGGCCGAGGTGAAGCGCGCGCGGAAACCAAGAATGGACGGCGAGACGAGGTGGCGCGCATGCATGCTGCCGCCGGCGCACAGCACACGAACGAGAGGTAGGTGACGACCTGATGAGTGGGGCCCGCCGCGCGATGGCAGAATGGCGCGCGAACCGCAGACCGCACGGTGCAATTAGGTGGTCTGACTCGATCAGGAATGCGTCGACCGCTGGATCTGGATTGGACGCCTGAGATTTGTGTATGCATTCGACAGTCGGTTGCGCCCGCGAACGTGGATCGTGCGATGCACAACGGACGGTCACGATTGATTAGATTCGCGCGGTGCGATTAGTTGGCGCGACCGAGCCATTTAGGTGCGGTTGGGTTTGAGTCGGGCTCGGGCTCGAGCCCGACAAACGATGAATACCGATTTGAAATTTTAAAAGGTGAGAGGGTTTGGAGAATTTTAGAGGTAGCTCTGAGCTCCAAAAATTTCAGAAATTTTTATGGTAGCTACTAGGACAGAGGACAATCCTTGTGAAATTTTTCCAGGGGTTTTCATGCAATAGATTTTTCCCACTAAAATTCACAAGCTCTGAATGAAGTTTGACCAGATTTCTAACTGGTTTGACTTGGGCATTTGAAATAGCAATTAAAATCTAAAATTGTGAAATAATTCAGAGAGGTAGATAGGATGATCAAGATGATAGGAAAAATAATTTCAGAGGATGATCACAAATTTGAAAGCTAAGAATTTGCTGACAACAATTTCCATTCACAAGAATTTAATTCAAGAAAATGGAAATTGCTAGGGAAAATTTGGAAAACTTCCAAATAATTTGATGAGACAACAAAAGTTTTTATTTCTCCTCAAAATTTTACATTTGAAATACAAACCCTAAGTTAGGGCTGTTACATCATGCAATAATATAAAATTGTGATGTAGCTTGCTTGTTATTTGAATAACCTGTTAATCAATATACTTGCTGAGATTTTATCTCACCCTTGTTGTTTCTTTCCCCCTTTCAGTGATTCTTAAGCATTCTCAGGATGGGTAGAGCGGCACTACAATTATGCACTCAATTCATCGATTTATGCTGTAATAAAGTTGAGAGGAAACTAGCCTAATGACTAGCTATTCGCGAGTGTTCTTTTGAATTATTAATGATGAATTTGTGGACTACTCTTGGATTAAATTGCTAGTAGTTGTTTTAATTTATTGAACTCTATCCGTTAGTATTGTGTCCATTAGTTGTTTTTGCTTCCGCTTATGTTCCGCTGTAGAGTGGTTTAGTGGCATTCCAGGGTAATGTGGGTCCTGGGGTGTTACAGTTGGTATCAGAGCGGGCTTCAGGTCCGTGGTAATTAAGTTATTAAATGACACATCGTGCATGAGGTGTGGTTGGGTAATTCATTGTTTCCGTATTTCTATTGTTATGTTTCATCAGTTGAGCAATTGTTAAATTGCTTCTGTACTATCCTTCTTGCTGTTAATCTATGATATGATGTGATGTATTATATTTATGAATTTATTCTATGTTTGTCATGAGATGATCATGTATATTCAGAATTGATTATATCGTTTCTGCGTGTCGATAATGGATGTTAAGAAGAGGAGATCGTGGTTGTTACTCTGGGATTCACCAGGTTACACCACTGCTCACGGTACATGGGTAGGGGAGTAGTTAGCCCGAGTATCATAGGGTCAGGTGTTAAGCGTGAAGTGCTTTAGAGAGTTGTTCTCTTCCTTGATTTTTGAATTTGGCGATTCTTTCCCTCTGATGGTTGATGAATTTCTCCTGGGTTCGTGGAACATGAAAGTTTATGCTTTTCAATAGATCCCTATTGGTTCTCTGAAACAATTATTGCTTTTCGACTGTTTAGTTGTTCTTACTACTTGTGATAGTTGTCAATTGGCAAGATTGATGTTTTCCTGGTTGCTCCTTCTTTTTCATTGGAAGAGAATGACTCATTTATTTGTTCAACAGTTTGGTTAATGAAGGTTTTCTATTGCCAGATTGTTATCATGTGAAAGCTTTAGCTTTGTACGTATCTTTTGGATTACTTCGAGTCTCCTGTTTAAAGTCTCTCTTATTGAATGAAGGTGTCAGAATCTTTTTTTGTGATGTCTTATCATGCTTAAAAAATGCGAAGTTATAACTAAACGAATAGATTGTTATGAGATGAGTTACCAAGTTAGGTCATTAGCATGGTGCAAATTAATGGTTCTTAACTACCATCCATGAAAGTGAAATTGATGAATTTGGGATGTCCTTGTATTTGATACATGGTGTATGTTAAATAAGAGATTGTCTATATCTGTTCAGAACCTATGGATCTTACATAGGTGCTAGATTTACCTTTTTCCTGATATGCTAAAATTATTGAAACCTGTACAAAGGACCAGATGGGTGCCGGTGTATCGATTCGTGAAATCCTGTTTATAGAAAATTAGGTTAGGGAATCGTTAATCATGTTTTGAAATGATTTCTGAACAAAGGTAAATGTTGAATCTATGTTTATAAACGGTTATGTGATTGCAATTGGAATCAGTACCGTATGTACCCCTATGATTAGTGCAATCATCAATTGTTAATGAGCGCTGATGGTAGTGTTGAGCAACACCAATAGTCGAATAGACGAATCTTCGTAAGTAGTCTTGATAGCGTGCCTTGTGATATTGATATTGCTTAGCATAATCTTGATATAATAAATTTGTTTTAACCATGTGGTTTGTGTTTCCTTTAGGAAGTTTCAGGATGGAGTAATAAAGTTTGATGATTCTTGGTACTAGTGTACATTGTCGTTGTTATTAAGTCGTCAGAATGTGAGATTGATGTTAGTTCTCATAGTAATTTGTTTACCTATGGTGATATTACTTAAACGAGAGTATTTTAAGTTTTGCTTTCATGATCTTTTTGTAACACCCCAGCCCGACATGAGCCTGGAATGTTACTAAACAAACTCTAATAATCCCAAACTAGACAATCTTAATAAATTTCGGCAGAACCTCCCTTGTAAAGTTATTTACACGAAGGTTCCAACACACAGACAATTCAAATATTAACTAAACCCTTCTTCCAAAGACATCAAAAGATAATCAAAGACATGCTAAGTATCTAACATAACTAGAGAGATATGAATTTCTACTACTCATCATTATTACAGTTAATCCATTGCATGAGACGAAACATAATAAATCTTTGGGCATCTCGCACAATTACTAAAACAATTATGTTCTGAAGATCATTCATCTTTATTTAGTTCATGTGGCAAGTGTGTGACTAGCAGACTACTTCCCCCCATGCATGTCGTTCTTGGCTCGGGTACCTAAAACAACAATAAAAGCAAGAGTGAGTCCACAGACTCAGCAAGTACATAAAGAAACTATAACATCAGCATCAATATATAGAAGATCAACCACAAAACATTTCACATGCAGATGCAATGCTCAAGGATCCATTCTCTTTATCTTTCGTGTGCATTACACGTGTCACGAGTATGCAACCGCCGCCGCATACCCATGCTCGTGCAGGCGCCACGCAGTGGGACCAATTGCCCAATACTCCGCAAGTATTGGGGACCTCATGCCCACACTCCACGATTGTGGGGATCTCGGCCCGTCACATTCATGACGGGGATCTCAAAGGGAAACATACTTGGTCACCACGTGACCAAGCCTCAACATGATCTCAATATGCACATGCTCATCATTTAATCATCATCAATTTACCACAAACGATAACATCATACCACAACAGAGCATAAACATATTTGGATCATCCACCAATCTTAAACCAACATCATACCATCAATCTCACTATACTATCACATATCGAAAAAGCACACAAACACCAATCAATCGCAACCACGAATCAAACAATGCACTTGCCTTAACCACGTGAGAACTGGGAACGTGAAGTCGGTGCCGCCTCCGGTACTCTTCCCCCACCTAAATTCAATCAAGAACATAGACTAAGACCACAGTAACGAACCACATGAATTCTAAAAACAAACACAACTAGCAATAGCTCGCAACCCAAACCCGACTCCAAATTTCTAATTGCTGTTCTGTACCTTCTGTGAACAGTCAAGTTCTAAAATTCATATCTTTCCGTACAGTGGTCCAAATTAGGTGTTCTTGGACTTCATTGAAAGGTAATCAAATTTCCCAACTAAACCTAGTTGGTGAGCCTCCCTGATTCGGCCATCTAAAATCACTTTTAAACTGATTAACAAAACATCGATTTCACGTCACCCTTTCTGGACAGAGCACTAAAACTAACATAACTTTCAGCTCGTTTACCCAAATTTTGCGTTCTTGTGCTTCCCTGAAATCTACGACAATTATCTACAACTTTTGTTATACTGAGATCCTCTAATTCTCCCTTTAACTGATCGAAAAGATCAGATTACTAAAACCTGTCAAAATACTAACAGATTCGCAGGACAGTCATAGTAAATAATTCATAACTTCTGCTGTAGAGGTCCAAATAATATGATCTAGCACTTCATTGAAAGCTATTGACGTCCTCTACAACTTTCTAGGAGATGCCCGAAACTGAATCCGCACTTAACTATAACAAATCGTCCCTCTAATGCGATCTGCCCTGAGGCGACAGAATTGCCGGCAAAGAATAGTTAAGTGCTAAAACATCTAAACGAGGGGAAAACGATGTTACCCTTGACGAACCGATTGCCGGGCACTGAGGGCACCCACCAGCGAGCTCTCCCCCAAAAGATGATGATACGGGGGATGCCCGATCTTCACGACGTAGGATCGATGATAACTTTGGATCCGTGTAACCTGACGAACCGATGGCGCCAACCACTGTCAAAACAGCAACCTGCGACAAAAGAATTCGCCCAACCACACGCTCATGATCCTGTCTACCTGACCACACAAAGTAGACGTGTCGCCACTCCTGCAAAACACAAGGAATCACAAGAACAACGGGGTTGAGAACGCCCAATTCCCCTCTAGGTTGTACTGTGTATCAAACCCTAGGAAGAACAAGCGTATAACTCTCTTTCTGAAATAATAGATTCATATTCGTGGTCCCCTGATTACAATGGAGGTGCTTAACTATTTAAGGGACCCACCTCAACTCTCACGCACGCAAAGGCTAGGGCATTTGCATGTTGTGTTGTTCGGCCAAATAACCCGAAGAAAAATGCATCCCCTAAAATCAAGGCAGAGCATTTTACTTGGACTCAATTATTTAAATAAAGATACATAATTATTTAAATAAAGATACATGACTGAATTTAATGGCTGGATTAGGTGCAGCCTTGGACTTCCCACGCAAGGACCATGTGCATGTGGATGGCCTTCTGTTGGGTCTTGGACTTGGGCTTCCATTAATACACGAGGAGGCATGTTGGCAATCTACCAAAATAATCATGCTTGTTGTCCACCATAATTGCACCGTGTGGTTTCATGCATGCTGGTTCCAAACCAACCGAGGCTTGCATTGTAGCACTTGGACTTGCATATGTGAGATGGATTGCAGCTCATGGCTTCATGGGTAACATTTGTGCATGCAATCAAACATAGGTTTACATTAGCAATGGTATCTTCTTTCCTTCGGCCTGATACGGTCTCTCATGCTTCTATATGTATAAAACTGCACATACATAATATGAGACTATTAGGCAGTAACATATATTCATTAAAATCAAGACTAAAATTAATTAGGAGCGAGTTCACCTGTTGGTTAATTAATTTAGCCCTTGCTCGTATAATCGGTCCAATCCGGATATCCTCATCATCCTTCCCCTCTTGAAAAGGAGTCGTCCTCGACTTTGATTGTTCGGGTGCACAAGATGAATCCGATTGCTCCTTTCGCGGCTGAACTCCGAGTATAAGAAATGATATATGTATTCCTTTAGGGTCTTCGAAGCGCATCTTCACTTTAGGCTTGTAAAGATCATATATACGACTGCATATAATTAAATAAAATAGTAGTAGCTCTGTGTCTCTAAGTATGATAATTAAAGACCGAATTAAAATAGAGTTCACCTGGTAATATTTAATGCGGCTCAATAATTCTTTCCAGTCAAATAATATATTTAACTGAAAAGTACTAAGTGTGTCTATATCTGTATCATCCTTCCCTTCTTCAAGAAAAGCCGTCCTCGGCTTTTGATAACCTGAAAATGTGCTTAACAAAGAAAACAACGTGTATGCATGGTATATGTATTCATCGTCAGTTGTTATAGTGTTACCCTTCTTTTGCACAATGTATTCAGCACAATAACCATAAGATGTATACAATGTATTTATTGAACTATTCACATCAAATTGTTCTAGTATGGGTGAATTTTTTTTTAGTATCTTCCATGCTTTAGCTGCGCTACTTTGATTTTTTATATATGAAAGAGGCGAACATGTATGCAGCATATTTTGTTCTAAACAGTAAGCATTATTCTTTAAACTCATCTCAGAAAGATCACGCCATTGTACAAAAGATGGTATGTCCAAAACAAGCAATTTTAATTCAGCACGCCTATCACGGGTAATGCATATTCGATAAACATGAAACTTGTTGTTTACACCATAATCACCAATCAAATTAAATTTATAAGTGGAGGTGTTGGTACTAGCTAGTGATTTTGAACATGCAATTTCAGAAACTCTCTCAATCACACTAGATAGCTCTTTGGGTTCATTGAACATGATATACCATAAAGAATCATCAGGGTATATTCTAGTAAGAACTTCATCATGAGTAATCAATTCTATATTATGTAAATTAAGCATATCAAATTCAGACCGTGGAATTTTCATTTGATTCAAAGAGTTCTCACAATTACTAACCTTTTCTTGATGAACTAACAAATCAGCACCAATGTTGTTACCTTTAACGTCCTCCTCAGATGATGTAGGTGATATAGGTATCAATTCATCATAATCTGACCATGGGGCAGCAAGCACTCCTCCACTCTTGGTGATCCCCTCATTTTTTGCTTCCAATGGTGCCGGTTGTTGAATGTTCAACTCCTCTTCTTTAATGTCAACCTGCACACTATGAGAAACAACACTAGAAGTAGAGAGTAAATCGTTAATTTCAGCAATAACCTCACTTTTACTATCTTCTACTTCACTCATTTCTTTTGGTGTATCCCTCACACTATCAAATTGGATGCTCTCAACCTCACATATGGTGGAATCACACAGCTCACAATTTTCAATACTCTCACTCAATTTGGCTATGTGGCCCTCATCCTCATATGGGTTTTGAAACATCTTATCTTCCATTAATCGTGGGCCAGCAATGGCGCAATTACCATCAACCACGATCTCCTCATGTACTGCAGGTTGTGACGGGGCAGCACTACTCGTCTCCTTGGCCGAAGAAGAATTCCCACGCTTGACCATCTTCTCAAGTGACACACCAGTGGATGAATGAGAACTAAAGAGTCGGCGCAGATTCAACTGATGTGCGTGCCAGTTTTTAAGTCCCTTTTCCACCTTCATAGCATATTTCACAAGATCTTGCAGACTACAAAAATATTCATCTTGAAGTGCAGCAACAATTTGAAAATTCAAGCTTGCTTTGAAGTATTTCTTTTCTTGATATGCACTAGTGATATTGGCACGGCGCATTGCATGATTCAGCTCAACATAGTAATCTTGGACAACTCTGCATCCTTGTGTAATGCTCTTCACATGGCGCAGTAGTTCTCGCTCATAGTAGGATGGAACAAATTCTCTTCTCATGACCCATTTTAAATTGGCCCAAGATGTAATGAGTCGTTTCCCACTTAGTTGTTGCCACCAACTAGCGGCATAGTCCTCAAAAAATAAAGTGGCCACTCTCACTTCCTTAGCTTCTGATTCGAACTTCTGGGATTCAAACTCGAACTCCATGTCTTGTACCCATTCAAGATACTCCTCTGGATCATTACTATCATAGAAGGGAATATACGTATACTCGCGATCTGCCATGGTTAGTAGCAAACCAAAGAAAAACTATATATGTGGATGTGGAAGTTTTTATTTGTGGAAATAACTCAACCTCACCTTCTCTTACCGACCGAAGTTCTTATGCGTCCTTGTTGGAATTGAAGAGCTGCACGCACTTTGGTGACGGTAGACAACACAAGGTGATAGATTAAGCGAATTCAATTGCACAAGTACTGTTAGACAATGGCTTATTTGTGGAGTTTGGAGGGAAAAGTGTTTACCTATGCAATCTGAAATTTCTAGATATTGTAAAGCTAGGTAACAATCCAAACTAGAATTCAATGCCTAGTTGCTGATCTTATGATATAAGCGAAGAACGAAGCAACTCACACGCAAAGATGATGAAACTTAGTGCAATCAAAGGAATGAGCTAATATATAAAATATAAGTAATGAAGAACTAGCTCGTATTGCACAAGTTATGGAGAGACGCTAGCCAATTACTTAATTGATGAAAAGGCACAAGATTGCTCTAAAAGATTAGTTACACGATCTGAAATTTGTTGACTAGGGAATTTCACAAACTTCTCAAGTGGCCTAAACTTGTTTCTCTTTTCTTTTTTAACTTTTTTTTTGTCGTGGCTTTTGTTTCATACGACAGGCTCTTTTTTTTTCTTTGCTGCGTTAGGCCAAAATAGAGTTTATCCTTCTTCCTTGTTTCCGCAAGTCACAAATAAATTCAGAAATGTGTAAATAACTTAAGAACAGCCCCAGAGTAATATCAATAGCTAGTCTCAATAGGTTGCAAGTATTCGCAAAGAATCGAATTGACTCACAAAAGATAGGTTGTTTTTTTTGGCACAGTGTACTGTAGTGAAGCACTGTAGCTTCGTGGCACTGTAGCTGCACGTGTTCCCTGTCTTCTTTCGTGGGGTCTGCAGCAGCGCTACAGCAGTTTTTTTTTCGAGCACTGTCGCGCGATTGGAGAATCACTGCGCATCGCAAAGACGCGATCGCCCTTTCTCGCCGTATCAGAAGCGCCGCGATCGCACGGCTCGGTGGGAACTCACGCACGGCAGAAATTCGGAACAGTAGGCGCGCACTGTAGCAAACTTTTTTTTTGTTCATGCGGCTGGCAGCTGCTGTCTACTGCAGCGGTGCCGTAGAAATTAGAGGCCGCGCACTGGAGCGCATGGATTGATTTTTTTGATTGAACACAAGATCAAGCAACCCAAAAGAAAACTATGATCAGCGACTAAACACAGTTTCTAATGGATCAAAACCTAACAAAATTCACAAGAATTAACAGATTGAAACTATGGTTTGGAAAAAAAATTGTGCCTTTTTTGTGTATAGGGTAGAAAATAAATCTAACTACGGGTAAATTGATCCTACCGTGGCAACCGATGCTCTGATACCAATCTGATACGGGGGATGCCCGATCTTCACGACGTAGGATCGATGATAACTTTGGATCCGTGTAACCTGACGAACCGATGGCGCCAACCATCGCAAAACAAAGAACTGCGATAAAAGAATTCGCCCAACCACACGCTCATGATCCTGTCTACCTGACCACACAAAGTAGACGTGTCGCCACTCCTGCAAAACACAAGGAATCACAAGAACAACGGGGTTGAGAACGCCCAATTCCCCTCTAGGTTGTACTGTGTATCAAACCCTAGGAAGAACAAGCGTATAACTCTCTTTCTGAAATAATAGATTCATATTCGTGGTCCCCTGATTACAATGGAGGTGCTTAACTATTTAAGGGACCCACCTCAACTCTCACGCACGCAAAGGCTAGGGCCTAGTGCATGTATTGTGTTGTTCGGCCAAATAACCCGAAGAAAAATGCATCCCCTAAAATCAAGGCAGAGCATTTTACTTGGACTCAATTATTTAAATAAAGATACATGACTGAATTTAATGGCTGGATTAGGTGCAGCCTTGGACTTCCCACGCAAGGACCATGTGCATGTGGATGGCCTTCTGTTGGGTCTTGGACTTGGGCTTCCATTAATACACGAGGAGGCATGTTGGCAATCTACCAAAATAATCATGCTTGTTGTCCACCATAATTGCACCGTGTGGTTTCATGCATGCTGGTTCCAAACCAACCGAGGCTTGCATTGTAGCACTTGGACTTGCATATGTGAGATGGATTGCAGCTCATGGCTTCATGGGTAACATTTGTGCATGCAATCAAACATAGGTTTACATTAGCAATGGTATCTTCTTTCCTTCGGCCTGATACGGTCTCTCATGCTTCTATATGTATAAAACTGCACATACATAATATGAGACTATTAGGCAGTAACATATATTCATTAAAATCAAGACTAAAATTAATTAGGAGCGAGTTCACCTGTTGGTTAATTAATTTAGCCCTTGCTCGTATAATCGGTCCAATCCGGATATCCTCATCATCCTTCCCCTCTTGAAAAGGAGTCGTCCTCGACTTTGATTGTTCGAGTGCACAAGATGAATCCGATTGCTCCTTTCGCGGCTGAACTCCGAGTATAAGAAATGATATATGTATTCCTTTAGGGTCTTCGAAGCGCATCTTCACTTTAGGCTTGTAAAGATCATATATACGACTGCATATAATTAAATAAAATAGTAGTAGCTCTGTGTCTCTAAGTATGATAATTAAAGACCGAATTAAAATAGAGTTCACCTGGTAATATTTAATGCGGCTCAATAATTCTTTCCAGTCAAATAATATATTTAACTGAAAAGTACTAAGTGTGTCTATATCTGTATCAGATGATCTCGTTCCCTTCCTCTTCTCCTTCCTCGAACAGCCAAACTCCTCCAGCGATCACCTTCTCTCCCGAGTCGGCAAGCGAGGAAGACGGACGGGCTTTGCCGCAGCGAGGGAGACGCAAGGGGAGGAGTACAGCAGCCGGGAGACCACAGGCGGGGTGGTGCGCGGGGAGAGAGGAGGCGGCTGCCTAAGGGGAGAGAGAGAGGCGCACGGGTGGAGGGGCAAGGGAGGCGGCTAGGGTTAGGGAGGGGAGGAAAGGGTGCCTCCCCTTTGGCCGGCCACTAGAGGGCCTCATGGGCGTAGCCTGAGCCCAGTTGTTGCGTTTATATAGAAAAACCCATCTCCTCCCACTTATTCAATTATTTTCCGAAGGTCCTTCCCGAATCGACTTCCGATCACTCGTTTCTTTTAAAACTTTAGATTTCCTCCGAATCCTATTATAGGTATTATACTCTACCCCTTAAACTGAATTCGTCCCGAATTCTAACCAAGCTACACCAAGGAACAGTCACGAATAAACTTAAAACACATCACGCTTTGTGGAGGATAACTCGGATCACGCTCGCGCAAGCGAGACTCCACTCCCAAGTGGTCTCTCTCCCAAGCAGATGAGACCACAACACGAGGACGTAAAGCGGCGTGCGTACTAACGCTCAACTCGACATTTCTAAGAACATTCAACAAAAGAGACTCAAAGGTAAGATCTCGCTCGAAAGTCAACAATATTAACGAAAACTCAAACTCCATATCTCTCGGTACTCACTTGGCACCAACATGCCCGATTGTGTACACCGCGCATGGACCGAGACGGTCCTAACGATACGCCGACCATCGAATTCACGAGTCGACTAAAACAAACCAAAGTACCTTGGGCTAACCATCCCTCAATCTTGAATCGCACAACATGCACACAGAACACAAAACTCTTGTTCCACCTCTCAATTGAACTCTTCAACGAAACAAGGATCACATCCTTTAACTAGAAACACACCACGAATTTGTGCACAAGCATATGGAATTCGTTCTATCTTCAGTCGATCTCTTTATCCTAACCAGGAGGGTCTTCGTTAAGCAGGGACGCACAACACAACTTATTTTAACCAACTCTAATAACCAGATTCAACTGAAAACAAAGGATTCACAATGCAATTTCAACTTCCCTCAAAAACACTGAAATCCAAAATCGAAGATCCCCAAGAAGACCCTTTTCACATCCCAACTAGGCAGTTTAGAAATAAATGCCACATAAGCCAAAAGCGAAAACACTCGAATAATCAGATTAACCTTTTTTTTCTCCTCAACTGTAAAGAACCACATATTCCGGCAAGAACCAACTCAATTTGTAATTGACATCCGTCATAAACACATAGTTCAAATAAGAACTAAGAGAATATTTCACTATTCTAGATCACACTCTTTCCCATAATTTTTCTTTTAGGATTTTAACTTTCTCTTAAATCATAAGATCTCAAATCATCGCATAACGCATTAACTCATTTCTCTTAAATTGGCAATCCCAAACCTATGCTCTACCGAACACAAAATTCACAATTATGCAGGTAGACTCTTCCAATCCACAATATCCTACTCTAGCCAACTTCCCCACCGAATGAATTACTTGTCAAAATAATTTCCAACACAACTCAATAGATTTCACCCACCATCTCATCCCTTAATCCGTTAAGGATGAGCAATTTGAAATTCACATCACACACTCTCATATACTAGCCTCAAAGGATACTATCAATGATCAACCCACTACTCGGAATCCACTCTTATTCTACCATCTCTACACATAATCATTGGCATCCAAGGTTCTAACATGAGAATGCAAAGCCTAAAATCAACCTCGAAGTCTCCTACAATGAATTTCTGGTATGATTGATAGGAAATCTTCCAATTCATTTACTAAAATTTTACATAGCTCAATAATAACATCAATCATTAACATCCACGTTCCTCACTAATCAAGTAACCGCTCAAGGCGTTTCATGTCACCAATCTTAGACCTTCACTAAACCACACTAATCAAAATTCAACTACACGACCACAATATACCCATTCGCAAAACCCTAACTGATTGACCAAGATTCAAACATACTCAATCACCAACGTCAATTTATAAATAAATTCTTGACCAAGTTATACTTAGAGATAATCTAACTCCCATAGGGTTACTCATCGAGGCGAATCATAATTGATCATAACTCAACAATTCTGCTATCCCATTAATTAGCTCAACGCTTAGGTTTCTCCACACCGCTACTCTCATTAACCTTCACCATCAAAACTCTTCTACACAATCTTACTAAGTATCCAAATACACAATCTTACTAAGTATCCAATTGCGATACTCTAATAAATTTATCAAGTGTCCATACCTTTGATAGTCCCAACATCCCAACATGGACAAAGGTTACTGGATCATAATTCGCCATAGGTTCCACTAGTTGTAACACTAATCACTTTTATCTTATCGACAACCTTTCCATTTAAGTAGAATTCTCTCCAGGTGTTGTAAGTCGAAACCAATTCACATTATACTGCTCTTCAAATAGATTTGTTCCCAAAAATATCAACAATTCCAAATACTTGACCACCTCCAACCAATCACCATGCTACTCTTTATAACACTTGGCAACACAATTTGGTTACTTCCTTATTCACAAGGAAGAAATAAACAGATACCAAGTTCGACGCATAAGAAATCATGGCTCCTCGAAGTGAGCACGAGACCAAGAGAAATAGTCAAATAGAAATGATCTCAGAAAACAGAATGTGAATCCACAGTCGAGGGCAAAAGTCCCACAAGAAGAAATTTTCCATCTCCATAACTCATAATAAAACATTGCTATGTAAACCCAAGAAACTCTTAAGCTGAGACAACAAGTAAGTTGCGGATTACAATTTTTTTTTAGCTCCAACCTCAAATACTTATGGTAAACATTTTCCGTTAACACAACGAAAGCAATCTCTTTGATTACAACATTACTTGCCAAACCAAACAAGAGATGCTTTTAATACCAAATCACATTCATCACTTCAGAACCAAACGGAACATTTCCATATGTCACATTGCTCAACTAATTTTATCTACTACATAAATCATGAGCCCCCAAAAGATCACGAATACGAAACTCCAAACATTTCATTTAATCGTTATTAAAATAATCAACTTACTTTCTCTCTAGAAGAATCATCATCACTCCAACGCGTCACAATCTCTTGTAGACCTTATTACTAACATCAAGAATAATTCACTCTTAACAAGGTTCGTTATCATCAACTCTTCCTTTATAAAGTCCCCAAAAGCTGACCAAACTGTTACATACTAGATTATCATCTCATCCTCAATTGAGGGTATACCAAATTCTTACAACCTCACTACAACAACCATTTTATTATAGAGGGAACCGACTACACAATTTAAAAGGTTGTTCCAAAACCCTCCCATCAAAGACATACTATTATCCGATAGTTCTACCATCACGTAAACATCGTTCATCCATTAAATCCCATCAGTTTATCTGTTATTGATGCTCAACGCCAAACTTTAATAGACAATAATTGCACCTAACAATTACATACAATCACTCAACATCCACCAAGGGTTACTCCAAGATTAATATCCACTAACACAATAATCTAACTCCTTTTGTACTTAACCATCCCAAACGGTTAGGTTAATCCATTGCGATCCGTTAATCCAATTTACCAAAGAAGTTTACCAAATGTATTACTCTTAATGATCAACTCAATTCATCAATGTTCCACACTTCTTGTTAACTCTACTGTTTACAATTAGGTATAGTTGTACTCTTAACCACGGCTCATCAAGAACTACTACAAGACACTTTCAAATTTATGAGCTTTCCTTTCAAGGATCTTAGTTATGATCGATCATGCACACTCTGCAGACCTAACACGATAACACATATCATATCCATTAATTGCTTTAATTATAACCTCTCATTAACAAGACAAAACATCGCTCTGAGCTTTAACATCTTCTTTCATAAAGAGAACCATTATTCGCCAACACTCAAAATACCAAAGAGAGATACATTGAGTCAAAGTCTCCATGTACTAAGGACTTGCAAAAGGAAACTTTCATTATCCAATTCATCAAGTGAAATAAATGGGTCACAATTTCCAGTAAGAAAGGCAAGACTCCAATACAAGGGTCAATATTGACAGCTAACCAAGTCCACCAGCCGCAAGATTAACTCAACAATTGGAAAAACAACGATTGCTTAACGGGACAAATTAAGCCAATGAAAACACATCAATCCTTCTCAAAGAAACCCACCAACTGCAATGAACTACTGACCCAAAGAAATTCATCGACCACAACTGAACAAGAGTTGACCAATTCAAACTCAAAGAAGGGAACAACTTCTCTAAAGTACTCACTATCACGTCGGTACTAAGATAACTGAGGTAACCTCTTCCCTTCTCTCTTACCACGAACAATGGTGTAACCTGGTAAAGCCCAGGGCCACAACCATGACCTCAATCCTCTCAACACGCGCTACCATCACTCATTCTAATTATAGAATCATATTATAGGTATATAAGATCATCTCATAATAGGAATCATCAATAGAACATAACAGAAGCGTAAATGCAATGCTTGACCCACCCCATCCTACTGTGCACCAGTGTGTCAGGTTTTCAGTTAATTAACCATTAACAAAAAATTTTAACAAGCTAAGTTACCTAAGTCGTTAATCTGTTCACCACGGATCTACAGCCCGCTCTGATACCAACTGTAACACCCCAGCCCGACATGAGCCTGGAATGTTACTAAACAAACTCTAATAATCCCAAACTAGACAATCTTAATAAATTTCGGCAGAACCTCCCTTGTAAAGTTATTTACACGAAGGTTCCAACACACAGACAATTCAAATATTAACTAAACCCTTCTTCCAAAGACATAAAAAGATAATCAAAGACATGCTAAGTATCTAACATAACTAGAGAGATATGAATTTCTACTACTCATCATTATTACATTTAATCCATTGCATGAGACGAAACATAATAAATCTTTGGGCATCTCGCACAATTACTAAAACAATTATGTTCTGAAGATCATTCATCTTTATTTAGTTCATGTGGCAAGTGTGTGACTAGCAGACTACTTCCCCCCATGCATGTCGTTCTTGGCTCGAGTACCTAAAACAACAATAAAAGCAAGAGTGAGTCCACAGACTCAGCAAGTACATAAAGAAACTATAACATCAGCATCAATATATAGAAGATCAACCACAAAACATTTCACATGCAGATGCAATGCTCAAGGATCCATTCTCTTTATCTTTCTGTGTGCATTACACCGGTAATGCAGAGTATGCAACCGTCGCCGCATACCCATGCCTGTGCGCGCACGCACAGGGACCAATTGCCCAATACTCCGCAAGTATTGGGGACCTCATGCCCACACTCCACGAGTGTGGGGATCTCGGGCCCGTCACATTCATGACGGGGATCTCAAAGGGAAACATACTTGGTCACCACGTGACCAAGCCTCAACATGATCTCAATATGCACATGCTCATCATTTAATCATCATCAATTTACCACAAACGATAACATCATACCACAACAGAGCATAAACATATTTGGAGCATCCACCAATCTTAAACCAACATCATACCATCAATCTCACTATACTATCACATATCGAAAAAGCACACAAACACCAATCAATCGCAACCACGAATCAAACAATGCACTTGCCTTAACCACGTGAGAACTGGGAACGTGAAGTCGGTGCCGCCTCCGGTACTCTTCCCCCACCTAAATTCAATCAAGAACATAGACTAAGACCACAGTAACGAACCACATGAATTCTAAAAACAAACACAACTAGCAATAGCTCGCATAGCATAAACCCGACTCAAATTTCTAATTGCTGTTCTGTACCTTCTGTGAACAGTCAAGTTCTAAAATTCATATCTTTCCGTACAGTGGTCCAAATTAGGTGTTCTTGGACTTCATTGAAAGGTAATCAAATTTCCCAACTAAACCTAGTTGGTGAGCCTCCCTGATTCGGCCATCTAAAATCACTTTTAAACTGATTAACAAAACATCGATTTCACGTCACCCTTTCTGGACAGAGCACTCAAACTAACATAACTTTCAGCTCGTTTACCCAAATTTTGCGTTCTTGTGCTTCCCTGAAAGCTACGACAATTATCTACAACTTTCGTTATACTGAGATCCTCTAATTCTCCCTTTAACTGATCGAAAAGATCATATTACTAAACCTGTCAAAATACTGACAGATTCGCAGGACAGTCATAGTAAATAATTCATAACTTCTGCTGTAGAGGTCCAAATAATATGATCTAGCACTTCATTGAAAGCTATTTACGTCCTCTACAACTTTCTAGGAGATGCCCGAAACTGAATCCGCACTTAACTATAACAAATCGTCCCTCTAATGCGATCTGCCCTGAGGCGACAGAATTGCCGGCAAAGAATAGTTAAGTGCTAAAACATCTAAACGAGGGGAAAACGATGTTACCCTTGACGAACCGATTGCCGGGCACTGAGGGCACCCACCAGCGAGCTCTCCCCCAAAAGATGATCTCGTTCCCTTCCTCTTCTCCTTCCTCGAACAGCCAAACTCCTCCAGCGATCACCTTCTCTCCCGAGTCGGCAAGCGAGGAAGACAGACGGGGCTTTGCCGGCAGCGAGGGAGACGCAAGGGGGAGGGAGTACAGAAGCCGGGGAGACCCTGGGCAGGGGTGGTGCGCAGGGGAGAGGGAGGGGCGGCTGCCTAAGGGAGAGAGAGAGAGGGGCGCACGGGTGGAGGGGCAAGGGAGGGGGCGGCTAGGGTTAGGGAGGGGGAGGAAAAGGGTGCCTCCCCCCCTTTGGCCGGCCACTAGAGGGCCTCATGGGCCGTAGCCCAGGCCCAGGTTGTTGCATTTATATAGAAAAACCCATCTCCTCCCACTTATTCAATTATTTTCCAGAAGGTCCTTCCCCTGAATCGACTTCCGATCACTCGTTTCTTTTAAAACTTTAGATTTCCTCCCGAATCCTATTATAGGGTATTATACTTTTGGTGTTCAAGATTGATGTGGTAATTGGGAGTCGTCGAATAAAACGACGGGTCGCAAAGTTCTATTGGTTCTTAGGTGATTCACACGATTTGATCTTGATTGTCCGTTTGTTCTTATCTGTTAAGGTTTGACAATCTCTTCCTTTGAGGCCTATGTCCTGAAGTGTGGTATCGTCTTATGTTTTCTGAGTTTTTGTCTAATTGATTATTTCTCTTGGTTCTATGTTCATTGCGAGTGGCAAATGATATTCTGGTTAGTGAAAAATCGTTTCCATTTGCCTCTCCTTTTGAGAAAGAATCAACTCTTCATTTCGCACGGGTCTTTCGAAGGGTTTAAAATGGGTTTTCTAATGGTTGTGGCGAGATTGATGTTAGTACTTGCAGTAAATTGGTCGCCTGGTGATATCGCTTATATGGAGTATTTCAAGTCTAGCTCTTGTGATCTTTTGGAGCTTGCAAATGCTCTGGTAGCTAAAAGTGAAAGTATTTTAAATAAAATGAGATATTGGAATGTCCTATTGTTTCTTAAGAGATTCGTGTGATTTAGTCTTAAGGGCTCTTTGGTTTGAGTTGGCAACGTGAGGTTGCACTCATTGAAAAATATGTTGGTTTGTTTAAGAGGAGATTAATCTGCTTGTTTTACTTGAAATCTCGTAAAAAAAATGTTTTGAGTTTTTTGTGGTTGTGATCATTTGGATATCATGTTTTTTTGAATAGTTGAACTGTTCCGAGCAATTATGATGTGTTGAAGAAGTGTATTTGATCTTAATTAGTTCTTGTGGTTATTTGAATCATTCCTAGACGTTGTGCGTTTTATGCACAAGAGATGTCGAATTACAATCGCAATATCTTTCTTATTGGTTGATATTTGCTATTTCTTTTTGTGAGTGGTCTGTGCCCTCAACTGTGAACTTAACTTTCATTTTCTAAGATCTTTGTTATCAGATTATTTCTTTTGAGTTTCATGCTCGCCGTGAGTACCAGCATTTTCTTGTGTGACGAAACTTATCCTGGTTCGTCTCTTTCTTTTGAGAAATGTTCCGCCGTTTTGTGTTGCAAAGTTTTACAAAGCGTATTTTTGGCAACTGTATGGTGGTGGTTATTTAATGGTAGTGGTGAGATTTTGCTACCAAGCTATGGGGGGAGTAGCAGAAGATGAATTGGTTTTGATCTGTACCTCTTGGAGGAAATTTGAATCACATGGAATGTTTAGCTTTGAAGTAAATCTGAGTAGTGTTATGATTAAGTAGAACCTATGATATAGTGAAATTCCAGAACTTCTGTTCATGTTGAAAGGTTGGGGATTATCGAAGGTATGAAAACCTTGATTAATTGTATAGAGTAACACAATTAGATAGAGTTGCAAGATTTTGTGGGTGATTTCTGACAATGTCAATGAGTAAGTATGTTAGAATTGTGGAAAGGCTAGAGATTTAATCCGATGACTTCATTATCTGTTATAAAAGAAATTGTTGTAGGGGTCTTGGAGGTTAAATCTGGTATTTGCTTTTTTTTAGTCACACAATGATTTCGTGTACCGAAATTTGATAATGACGATTCCTAAGAAGTGGAATGATCATTGATAGAACCCTTCGGGTGTAGTATATGAGCATGTGTACTGGAGATTCTGAGTTGTTATTCTGGAAAAAATTGGAGGTAATGTGATTGCGTGGGACCTATATTTGTGAAGCTTTGAATGCCTTCTATCAAATTAATTTCGTCAGTAGGACGAGTTGCCTAGAGTACTCGATGGATTCAATAGAGTCTCTCCACCATGGTGTGGATGATGTATTTCAGTTTGAGCATAACTTGAGGATGTTTAATTAAGAGGTTTGAGCTTGTGCAGTATGTGATGAACTCGAAATACAAGATTTGACAGAAGTTTTTTTATCCTAAGGGGGAAACTAAGAAAAATGATGTTTCCTCGGGTACTGAATCATTTTCTTCATTCTCGTTTGAGTTTTGGGCTGTTGACTGGTGTTTTCTGCAATGTGAGTTGGCGTTGTGCTGACATGTTTGACTCCTTGCAATTCAGACAAGATAAAAGGAGTATTTAATTTGGGCATTCAAGTGGTTCCTCCTTTGGCTTTCGTGGTATTCAATTGTAAACTGCCCTTTTGGTGGAGAGTTAGTGTTGCGTGGTTGTGATGAGAACTCTCTATTTCCAGTTGGATTCTCCTTGTGGATCAGTGGTTTAAGAACCATTTCTGTTGTGTATTATTGTTTAAAGGAGGCGACCCTCATTAGATGAAGAGTTAGTTGTTGAGCATCCACCTTGTTTGCAGCGAGCGCGCGGGACCGGGCGTGGGCATATGGCGCATGGCGCGTGTGGTCTGAAGTGGACATACGGCATGGCATGTGTGCGCGACCTGGACGCACGAACGTGTACCGAGGGGTGGTTCGGTTATTTGTGGTGTGTTTTAGTGCGAAGTGGAGCTTGGTTAAGATATTTTGGTTCGTTTTCGACAATTGTGGTAATTAGTAAGTTGGCGTATCGCGTTGACCGTTTCAGGTCCATACGCGACGTACGCAATGCCGGTTATGTTCTGGTGCTAAGTGAGTAGCTGAGCAACTCAAAGTTTGATCTTTTGTTAAAGACGTGGACCTTCGGGTAAGGTCTTACCTTCGATCCTCTTCTTTTGAGTGTACCTGGAAAGTTCAGGTTGAGTGTTAGGTCAGATGTTGTTTTACGTCTTTGTGTTGTGGTCTTGCTAGTCTGAGAAAGAGACCACTTGGGAGCTAGAATCTTGCATACGCGAGCCTTACCCATACCTGTTTACTCTGGGTACGTGTTAAATTCGTTGTTTCCAAGTCTGTGCTTTTTGTTCTGGTGTTCTTTTCGATGGTTAGAATTCGGGGTCGAATTCTTTTAAGGGGGGTAGAATGTAATACCCCAAATTTGCTTAAGTTGGAAGAACAGAATTCGGGGAGGAGATGTAATACTCCTGAGTAATATTAGAGAGAGAATAATTATATTTAGAGAGAGGGACCAATTAGAATAGTGATTCATCAGAAGTTTGGAGGTTTTCGCAAGCAGCAGACAACTGGGCTCAGGCTAGTGGCCCATGGGGCCTTTGGTGGCCGGCCATAGGGGGGCGCCACTCTCCCCCTTCCTAACCCTAGCCGCCCCCTCCTCTCCCCTCCAAGCCTCCACCCCCTTGCGCCTCCACCCCATCCACCTCCTGTCTAGCACCTCCCCTTGTTGTCCATCCCCCTCCACGGATGATTTCCCCTCCATTGATGCCGGTCGAAGGAAGGAGGAAGAAGCCACAGTCTTCTTGGCCATGGTGGAAGAGGAGAAGAAGAAGAAGAGGAAGGGTCCTCGTGGATTTGATCTGCGTCTTCCTGGGCTCTACAAGGGTAACGAGATGTCTTCCCCGCTGTTTGATCCGTAGTAGATGCGAAACCGATTAGATTTGTTGGATAAAAGTTTGGCTGCAGAAGATTCGATTCTGTCCAATATCTTGCGTGGGTATTTTCGTGTATTTAGAAGCTGAATTTTAAGATTCCATCTCCTAGAGTTATGTGGTATCTGTCGTTATCTTTCAGTAGCCATGAAGATCACTCAATTCCGAGGTCTGAGTCAAAAGTTATGGTCGATTTAGTATCTGCTGCCAGAAATCTAACGAGAATAATCTGTCTGGGTATTTCCTAAAATATGAAAGAGAAATTGGTAGAATCTGAAAGTTCACACAACTAGGTTATTGTAGATAATTCGATAACCTTTTCATATTAATAAAGAACGATCAATTCGGAGTTACCTATTAAAAGTTATGGTCATCTTAGTATTGCTGTTCGAACGTGTAGGCAGTTTTCTGTACTGAAAGTTCAAACAATGGTTAGCCTATTTTATTGGCCGAATTGGATTATCGTGTCAACTAGAGTACTGTAGATTAGTCAGTTAAGAATCTACAAAAATTGGGTTTACCTCTTTTCGACTTCCAGTTCATGAGTTATGTCAATTACCGTGCTGCTGTCCAGAAACGGTATATGGCAGGAAACGTTGTTTTTCAGTTTCAGCTTTGTAATCTCGACTTGAGTCATCTGGGAAGCGGTGTAGAACGCCGATTAGTAGCGCTGGGTATATTATGTCCTTATTGAAATTATTTTACTTGTTTAGGAGGTGAAGCCTCAGGTTTAGGAGTATCACCTTTGCCGGCTAACGCGTCGCATCGTGGAAGGCAAGTAATTGTAGCAGTGTTACTACCGTCTAATTGGTTGTTCTTACTACTTGCAATCTATATGATTCTCGTATTTTGAAGTATTATGCCATGGTTGGTTGACTTACAAATGAGGTGATAACAGCAATTAATAATTGAATGTTTTACTTTGGATATCTTGCGTGAAGTCATGAGGTGGTTGCTCTATGTGCCGAATGTGGATCATGGATATATTTTCCATAGTGGCTATGTGGTAATAATAAAAGTTAATCTTGTTGGTGCCCTTATGAGGATGACACTTATGTGGTTTATGAGTATCATATCATTCATAACATATCATGACATTGCATTGTGGATGTCGCGCTTATGGCGCGGCCGTGCAGATCTGACATCGTACATTGTCGTAGTACGATGCACACTCTTACCTTGATGGGTAGGAGTGCAGTGGAGCATGGCATGCATTTGCATTAAAAGTGTGGATGGAGGAATTGCATACTTATGCCAATGTTTGAAATCTTATGAGGCCGGACTCATGTTAGTCCATGTGGTTTATTGAATGAGAAAGTGGAATGTGGTTGCGGTCATGCAATAATATAAATTGTGATGTAGCTTGCTTGTTATTTGAATAACCTGTTAATCAATATACTTGCTGAGATTTTATCTCACCCTTGTTGTTTCTTTCACCCTTTCAGGTGATTCTTAAGCATTCCTGGGATGGGTAGAGCGGCACTACAATTATGCACTCAATTCATCGATTTATGCTGTAATAAAGTTGAGAGGAAACTAGCCTAATGACTAGCTATTCGCGAGTGTTCTTTTGAATTATTAATGATGAATTTGTGGACTACTCTTGGATTAAATTGCTAGTAGTTGTTTTAATTTATTGAACTCTATCCGTTAGTATTGTGTCCATTAGTTGTTTTTGCTTCCGCTTATGTTCCGCTGTAGAGTGGTTTAGTGGCATTTCAGGGTAATGTGGGTCCTGGGGTGTTACAGTTGTGATATTATTGAGGACGAAGAGGCTACTATAGCACGTTTTTATGGAGGACTAACACGTGAAATTCAGGACATAGTTGATTACAAAGAATATGATAGTGTTCCTAGATTGTTCCACCTTGCATGTTTGGCAGAAAAGGAATTGCAGGGACGACAACAGAGGCCAAGGAACAATTTTGGAAGCATGTCTACACCAAGATCAACATCAGGGCAAGCTAAAATAGTCCAACCTTCAGCTACACGATCTGCTGCCCCCTCCTCGAGTAGGGCGCGTTCAGCAGCACCTCCGACACCAACACATGCACCCGAGGTAAACAAATCTACTAGTGTGCAGGCCCCATCCAAGAGTTCTTCTTCGGTTGCTTCCACAGGTCGTACGACTGGGATTATTTGCCATCGTTGCAAGGGAATGGGCCATGTCATGAGGGACTGCCCAAGTCAGCGAGCATACCTCGCCATCGAAGACGGAGGTTATGTAAGTGCTAGTGATATTGAGGATGAGTATGTGCTTGCGGCTAACATTGCGGTGGAGGAGGCGAGGCAGGATAATGATCTTGATGATGTAGAAGAACAAGTAGCTGCTGTTGACACGGGGACTCATGTGAGCCTTCTTTGCAAGCGAGTGCTAAGCGCACAAGTGGAGAGAGCGGAGCAAAATCAGCGGCACAACTTGTTCCAATCCGATTTCGTCAAGGAGAGAGCTGCGAGTCATCATTGATGGAGGAGTTGCAACAACCTTGCAAGCTCCGAGATGGTCGAGAAGCTTGGCTTGACCACACAACCACACCCACGTCCCTACTACATCCAATGGTTCAATCCGTGTGGTAAGTTAAAGGTAAACAAAGTTGTGAGAGTGCAATTTTCAGCTGGTAATTACAAAGATAGTACCGACTTTGATGTAGTGCCTATGCAAGCATGCTCGTTGTTGCTCGGTAGGCCTTGGATATATGATAATGATGTTTTGCACCATGGTAGAGCTAATACCTACTCGTTCTCACATAGGGGTAAGAAGATTAGGTTGTTGCCTTTGACTCCCGCTGAAATTATGAAAGATGAAGTAGAGCGTGCTAGAAATGAAAGAAACACCACCGAACATGATTCTGAAAATCAGCAAGTCGCGAAACGTATTTTCCCACCTAAAGGGGAGAAAGTGGCGCCTAGTTCCAAGGCCGAGGGAATTAAATTGAAAGGGTGTGTCATGCTTGCCACTAAATCTGAGCTTGCTGAAATTTGTGATAATAAGCTGCCATGCTATGCTTTGATATGCAAAGATTCTTTATTTTCACTTAAGGATATATCTAGCTCTTTGCCTCCTGCTGTTGCTAACCTTTTGCAGGAGTATGTGGATGTATTTCCAGCTGAGATACCCCCGGGGTTGCCACCTATTCGAGGGATAGAGTATCAAATTGATTTGATCCCGGGAGCGACTTTGCCAAACCGTGCGGCATATAGGACCAACCCAGAGGAGACTAAGGAAATTCAGCGACAAGTCCAAGATCTTTTGGACCGTGGAGTGCGTCTGAGAAAGCCTTAGTCCTTGTGTTGTTCCTGTTCTTTTGGTTCCTAAGAAAGATGGAACTTGGCGTATGTGTGTTGATTGTAGAGCCATTAACAATATTACCATAAGGTATCGTCATCCTATTCCTAGGCTAGACGACATGCTTGATGAGTTGAGTGGCTCTATTATTTTCACAAAGATTGACTTGCGAAGTGGTTACCACCAGATTAGAATGAAACTGGGAGATGAATGGAAAAACTACTTTTAAAACTAAGTTCGGACTATATGAGTGGTTAGTGATGCCTTTTGGTCTAACTAATGCACCTAGTACTATTATGCGATTAATGAATGAGGTTTTACGTTTTTTCATTGGAAAATTTGTGGTGGTTTATTTTGATGATATCTTGATTTATAGCAAGTCACAAGAGCTACACTTGAATCATATACGTGCTGTTTTTAATGCCTTGAGAGATGCACGTTTGTTTGGTAACCTTGAGAAGTGCACCTTTTGCACCGATCGAGTTGTGTTTCTTGGTTATGTTGTGACACCACAGGGCATTGAGGTGGATGAGGCAAAGACTGCAGCCATCCAAAGCTGGCCGACGCCTACCACTGTGTCACAGGTGCGGAGCTTCCATGGACTTGCTGGATTCTATCGACGTTTTGTGCGGGACTTCAGCACCATTGCTGCACCATTGAATGAATTGACAAAAAAAAAGAGTGCCTTTCCAATGGGGACCTGCGCAAGAGAGGGCATTCCACTTATTGAAAGAGAAGCTCACCCAAGCACCCCTACTCCAACTCCCTGATTTTGGTAAGACTTTTGAGATTGAATGTGATGCTAGCGGGATTGGGATAGGTGGTGTATTGATTCAAGAAGGTAAACCATTGCATATTTGGTGAGAAACTAAATGGGCCTAGTCTGAATTATTCTACCTATGACAAAGAACTGTATGCTTTAGTTCGTGTGCTTCAAACTTGGCAACATTATCTATGGCCCAAAGAATTTGTTATACATTCAGATCATGAATCGCTAAAACATATTAGAAGCCAAGCTAACCTAAATAAACGACATGCTAAATGAGTAGAATTTATTGAGTCGTTTCCATATGTCAAAAAGCATAAGAAAGGTAAGGACAATGTGATTGCAGATGCGCTTTCTAGACGTTATACCATGTTATCTCAACTTGACCATAAGATTTTTGGTTTAGAGGCCATTAAGGAGTTATATGCTACTGATTTGGACTTTAAACAAGTGCTTGAACTTTGTAAAGGAGGGAGAACATGGAATAAATATGTGATAATTGATGATTTGATCTATCGTGCTAACAAGCTATGCATTCCAGCTAGCTCCGTTCGTCTTTTGTTGTTGCAGGAGGCGCATGGAGGAGGTTTGATGGCGCATTTTGGAGCAAAGAAGACAGAAGATGTGCTGACCGCCCACTTCTTTTGGCCAAAGATGAGGTGCGATGTTGAGCGCTACGTGGCTCGCTGCACTACATGCAACAAAGCTAAGTCCCGTCTCAATCCACATGGACTTTATATGCCTCTCCCTATTCCTAGCGCCCCTTGGGAGGATATTTCTATGGATTTTGTTTTAGAATTTCCTAGGACAAAGAGGGGGAGAGACGGTATATTTGTAGTAGTGGATCGATTTTCTAAAATAGCACATTTTATACCTTGTCACAAGAGCGATGATGCTACAAACATAGCTGATTTATTTTTTTGAGAAATCATTCGCTTACATGGAGTGCCCAATACTATTATCTCGGATCGCGGCACGAAGTTTTTGAGCTACTTTTGGAGATCACTTTGGAACAAATTGGGGACAAAGCTGCTGTTTTCTACTACGTGCCATCCCCAAACTGATGGACAAACGGAGGTTGTCAACCGCACGTTATCCACCATGTTGTGGGCTGTTTTAAAGAAGAATTTGAAGATGTGGGAAGAGTGTTTACCGCACATTGAGTTTGCTTACAATAGGTCGGTACACTCCACCACCAAGGTAAGTCCGTTTCAGGTAGTGTATGGTTTTAACCCCCGTGCTCCTATTGACTTACTACCTTTGCCTACCTCTGAACACATTAATTTAGATGCTAAGAAGCGTGCTGAATTTGTTCTTAAGTTGCATGAAACAACTAAAGAAAATATAGAGCCTATGGTTGAAAAGTATAGGGTTCTTTGGAAGTAAAGGTAGGAAAGAAATAAAATTTGCTTTGGGTGATTTAGTTTGGGTGCATTTGAGGAAAGACAGTTTCGGAGTTAAGAAAATCAAAATTGATGCCTAGAGCTGATGGACCATTTAAGATAATTAAGAAGATAAATGAAAATGCCTATCAATTGGAGTTACCTGCAGATTTTGGGGTTAGCCCCACATTTAATATTTCAAATTTGAAGCCATACGTGGGAGAAGCAGATGAGCTTGAGTCGAGGACGATTCCAATTCAAGAGGGGGAGGATGATGAGGACATCACTCCTTCGGATACACGCACTACACAAAATCCTCCAGATCCAGTTGCTAAACTACAAGGTCCTATGACAAGAGCTCGTGCACGTCACTTAAATTATGAGGTGAGCTCATTTCTAGGTGCTAATAATTTATCTATGCAGAATGGTATACTACCTAATAATTGTGATCTTTTATTACTTAGGAATAATGGATCCCCAAGGTCTACGACCAGATCTACAAGCCCTACGACCAGTCCTGCCAGCGCTACGACCAAGTCTCAAGATCCTCAACTAGGTTCGCTAGCGCTACGACCAGACCAGCCAGCGCTACGACCAGGTCTCAAGCCCCTCGACATGGTTCGCCAGCGCTACGACCAGACCAGCCAGCGCTACGACTAGGTCTCAAGCTCTACGACCAGTCTTTAGGTGCTGCGACACCGTTTTGGGCCTAATAGGGCCTTGTAAGCATGTCGGGATCAAAGCCTAGGTTGTGTACGCCTCTCCCCATGGTCGCACAACCCTAGGTCATCCCCCTCACGTCCCCCCCCCCTATATATATACAACAGCCGCCACAGTTTAGGGTTGGGTTTTTCTTAGAATTATTCTGCCACTTGCAGTTTCGCCGTTGTACAGTTTGAGGAACCCCACTTGTGAACTTTATTCATATTCGCAATACAATTCAGATTGCATCTTCCATGTTCTTGTGAGTTGCTTCGATTGCTTGCAGGAACAATAACCCTTGTGGTAAGGTCGATCGCGTGCTAGCGTGGTCGATAACGACAGTCATGCGGGTGTAGCGAATTGCGAGGTGACGATCTGCTGGTCGAAAGCCTCAAAGCGTCAACGTCCTCACGACGAAATCAATCGAACCTATCGGAAGATCGGGACACCGTAGCCATCATCGATGGAGTGGCAACCAGACGACTAAGGTTCAAGGCAACCTCAAACTACCTGTGAATATTGTTGAATTGTGATCCGAATTTCTAATATAGAAGTATTCATATTAGATGCCATATTAGCGGATTAGTTTCTTACTTGAACTCCAAGTCCGTTTACCCCTTTATATACCTCTTGTAAGCCGCACGAGAAGAGTTGACGCCAAACGGCTCATTGTAATCCCGGCATTTTGTAAACACTCTTTATATAGTGATCATCGCCGATTGGCACCCGTGGTTTTTTCCCGTAAGGGTTTTCCACGTAAAAATTTGTGTCTCTCATCTATTTTGATCCGTGCATTATTTCTAACAAGTGGTATCAGAGCACAGGAGATTAGGGTTTGAGAGATACAAGAAAAGAATAGCAGATCCAATCCGCCGCGCCGCCGTTGTCTCATGCATCGCATCGCGTCGGCTAGCAATCGTTCACTCGCGAAGCCTCATTGCCTTGGTCAAGCAGTGCCAACGCTCGTTGGTTCATGCTCACTCTGCGTCGCGCAAGTCGTAGCATCGATCGACGTCGCCAGCAATCGAGCGTGCACGCAGAAAGTCAAGGTCAGCTCCATGATCCTCCGTGTCGCCGTCACATCGCTCAAGCGTTTGAAGACAGCAGACCAAGCTTGCCTCCAGCAGCACAGGTGAATTGACTCAAGCTTCCATGTTGCTTCATGGAGGTAATCAAGGACCGGCCCTCTTGATCAATACAAAGCCATTAAAGCATTTTTTTTTGTTTTGTTCTCCCAAGGCAAGCAAAAAAAATCTATCCAACTTTTGTTTTGTGCACACGAGAATTGTACCAGGAGACTCGAAGATTTTTATTCGTGTACACAGAACGTGTACCAAAGAGGTCATAATTTTTGCTAGGTTTACACAGATCAGTACTAGCAATTTTCAGGTTTTATTCCTCATGGCGACCTTGAAGTATGATTTTCCACTCCTGAATCGAGACACAAGATTTTCACTGTGGCAAATCAAGATGAGGGCTGTGGCACAGATGGATTTGGATGATGCATTGGAAGGATTTGCGAAACAACCTACCAAATGGACCGCAGATGAGAAGCGTAAAGACTATAAGGCTTTATCCCAGATTTACCTTCATCTATCAAATAATATTTTGTAAGAGATTTTGAAGGAGAAGACATCTGTTGCATTATGGCTAAAGTTGGAACAAATCTGTATGACAAAGGATCTCACCAGCAAGATGCATTTCAAGCAGAAGTTGTACTCTCACAAATTGTCAGAAGGAGAATCCATGCTTTTGTGTTTAAAGAGATAGTTGTCGACCTAGAGTCGATGGAGGTGAAATATGAGGATGAGAATTTGAGTCTTATTCTTTTGTGTTCCCTGCCTAGTTCTTTCTCAAATTTCAGAGATACCATATTATATATTAGAGATACTCTCACTCTTAATGAAGTTTATGAAGCTTTGCATGCTAAGGACAAGATGAAACAGATGGTACCTTCTGAAAATTCAAGTTCAAAAGGAGAAGACTTGTTTGCTCATGGCAGACAAAAGGAGAAGAACTCAAACAATGGATTTTGAGGCAAAAGTTCGAACGCCTACAAGAACCGGTCGAAATCTAGAGACAAGTACAAGTCATGCAAATATTGCAAGAAAAGTGGGCACGACATCTCTGAATGCTGGAAGCTCCAAAATAAAGAAAAGAGAACTGACTATTATAAGCCTAAAGGTAAACCAGATGATGAAAGTAAAGCCTCTGTTGCTACTAATGATAGTTCTGATGGAGATATTCTTGTTACCTTTGCAGGATGTGTAAAGACCAATGATGAATGGATTCTTGATTCCACATGTATCTTTCATATGTGTCCTAAGAAGGATTGGTTTGCCACCTATGAACCTATTGAAGGTGCTATTGTGTTGATGGGTGATAACTCATCTTGTAAGGTTGCAGGATTTGGTTCAGTTCAGATCAAGATGTTTGATGATATTTTCAGAACTTTAACAGATGTGAGGCACATTCCAAATTTGAAAAGGAATCTCATCTCTTTGAGTACTCTTGATGGTAAAGGGTACAAGTATTCTGGTGAAGGTGGAGTTTTAAATGTATCAAAAGGCTATCTTGTTGTGATGAAAGCTGATATTAAATCTATCAATATGTACCATCTGCGAGGTACTACAATATCAGGTAATGTTGCTGTAATTTCACGTTCATTATTTGATTCTGATGCTACTAAACTTTGGCATATGCGTCTTGGGCATATGGGTGAACTTGGTTTGGCTCAATTGAGTAAGAGAGGACTTCTTGAAGGACATAGCATCAGCAAGCTAAACTTTTGTGAGCATTATGTGTTTGGCAAACACAAGAGGGTGAAGTTCAATACTTTAGTTCATACTACAAAAGGTATTTTGGATTATATGCATTTTGATTTATGGGGGCATCTCACAAAATATCTCTAGGAGGTGATCGTTATATGTTAATAATTATTGATGATTACTCTAGAAGAGTGTGGCCTTATTTCTTTAAGCATAAGTCAGAAACATTTTCGGCATTTAAAGAGTAGAAGACTATGATTGAAAGGCAAACTGAAAAGAAGGTAAAGAAACTTCGCACTGATAATGGGATGGCATTCTGTTCTGATGAATTTGAATCATATTACAAGACTGAATGCATTGTTAGGCATTACACCGTTCCTGGTACTCCTCAATAAAATGGTGTAGCTGAGCATATGAACAGGACCATCATTTCCAAGGCCCGCTGCATGTTGTTAAATGCAAGTTTGATAGGCGTTTTTGGGCTGAATCCGCTTCCACTGCTTACTATCTTATTAATCGGCCACCCTCTATTGCAATTGAAAAGAAGACTCCAATTGAGGTATGGTCTGGTTCCCCAGCAAATTACTCAGAGTTGAGAGTTTTTTGTTGCACTGCTTATGCTCATGTTGATAATGAAAAATTAGAGCCTAGAGCTATTAAGTGTATCTTTTTTTGTTATAAATCTGGTGTTAAAGGATATAAGCTGTGGAATCCTGAAACAAAGAAGGTTGTGATTAGTAAAAATATTGTCTTTAATGAATTTGCTATGCTTCATGATAAACTACCCACTAATGTTCCTGTTGAGAGTGAGCAGTGTTCATGTGGAGTACTCTATTGGTTCAGGTGACACATCAAATAAGAAAAATACTGTTGTTCATGACGCACCTATTGTTGAGGACTCTCTTATTGTTGAGCAGCCACCACAACGGTCCATTACAGTTGACAGACCTAGGAGGGAGATTAATCCACCCAAAAGGTTGATCGAAGAAGCTAATATTGCTGCTTATGCTTTGAGTGTGGCAAAAGAAATTGAAGGTAATACAGAACCTTCATCATACTCTGAGGCTATTAGCTCCACTGATTGTAATAAGTGGATAACTACTATGCATAATGAGATGGAGTCACTTGAAAAGAATGGAACTTGGGAATTAGTGAAATTGCCAAAGGAGAAGAAGCTTGTTCAATGCAAGTGGATTTTCAAAAGAAAGGAAAGTATTTCTCCTACTGAACCAGCAAGGTATAAAGCAAGATTAGTTGCTAAAGGTTATAGTCAGATTCCAAGTATTGATTTTAATGATGTATTTTCCCCAATTATGAAGCATAGTTCTATTCACACTTTACTCAGTGTTGTTGCTATGCATGATTATGAACTTGAGCAATTAGATGTTAAAACTGCATTCTTACATGGGGAGTTGGAAGAAGATATTTACATGGATCAACCTGAGGGTTTTTTTATTCCTAGAAAAAAGCATCTTGTTTGTATATTAAAGAAATCTCTTTAGGGTTTGAAGCAATCTCTTAGGCAATGGTACAAGAGATTTGACTCATTTATGCTCTCTCATGATTTTAAACGGTCTGATTATGATAGTTGTATTTATTTAAAGACTGTTAATGGTTCAGGTATTTATTTGCTTCTCTATGTTGATGATATGTTGATTGCTACAAAAGATAAGTCAGAAATAGCAAAACTGAAACCACGATTGAGTAATGAATTTGAGATGAAGGATCAAGGTGCAGCAAAAAAAATCTTGGTATGGAGATTATCATAAAGAGGTAATCTGGCAAGTTATACCATAGTCAAAAAGGTTATATTGAGAAGGTCCTTCGTCGTTTTAATATGCATGATGTTAAACCAGTGAGTACCCCATTAGCTTCACATTTCATATTATCTTCAACATTATGTCCTGAGTCAGATTATGATATTGAGTATATGTCTAGAGTTCCATATTCCAGTGCAGTTGGTTCTCTTATGTATGCTAATGTAGCTGTGGCCCGATCTGCCGAAAGGTAGCGATATGTCGATTGTGGAGAACACGACGTTGATGATCCAAAGGCTTCGACCAAAACAAATCGAACCCCTCGCAATCACTACACCACTACTCTGATGGTTATCAACCGTGCCGAACGCAGTTGACCTCGCCAAAAAGGCTATCTCTTGCAAGCGAATCGAGAACACAAGCAAGAGAGTAGAAAATGCAATCTGAAATTATATAGCGAATAATAACGAAGCTCACAAAGTTGAGGTTCCTCAAACCGAACGAGCGGCGAAATTGCTATGCAGAATATTCTAAATGAAAAAAACCCAAATTGAACTAAAAGGCGACGGCTCCTATATGAGTAGGGCGGCCATGAGGTGGAAACCCTAGGGTGAGGTACTGTTCACGCGACTGTGTTACTGTTCATATGAACAGTACGGGCTCCCTAGGGTGGCTGTCCCACATATGGGCCAAGTCAGCCCATGGGACTCGGATACAAGCCTTGTAGGCTAAAGAAAAGGTGACGCAGCACAGGGTAGAGGGTGGCCGAAACTCTTTGAGTTGGAGGCCACAAATTCTTCATCTCCTGTGGCCATTGTTATTATCTTCTCCTTCCTTGATGCACATCAACTCCTTGTTGTCCAGTCCTAGATTCCTAAGCACAAGCAAATCATCTCCATTAGACAGCATCATAGAGTTTTTAAATAATACACTCAGCCCTAGAAACGAATTTATCTGATAATTTAGTTGACGAGCACGTGTCCGAGTAATTGGACCTTGCACATCATTCATGGCAATAGCAAGAGGAGTGTTCATATCAATAGAAGTGATGTCCTCATCATCCTCCCCTTCTTGAATTGGAGTCGTCCTCGACTCAAGCTCATCCTCCGAGCTGAAGAATGGTCGCAGATCTGCAATGTTAAAGGTGGGGCTAACCCTGAATTTGCAGACAAGTCTAACTTATATGCATTATCATTAATACGTTCGAGCACTTTAAAAGGACCATCTGCACGAGGTATGAGTTTAGACTTTCTCAATTTAGGGAATTGCTCTTTACGCAAGTGTAACCACACAAGATCACCAGGTTTAAAAGTAACATGCTTGCGTCCCTAACTACCTGTAACTTTATATTTAGCATTCATGAGCTCAATGTTCTCCTTAGTTGTCTCATGCATCTTAAGTATCAAATCAGTACGTTGTTGAACATCAAGATTTACCTTCTCCGAAGCTGGAAGAGGCAACAAGTCGATAGGTGCACGAGGGATGAAACCATAAACAATCTCAAAAGGGCACTTCTTTGTGGTAGAATGCAGCGAGCAATTATAAGCAAATTCCACATAAGGCAAACATTCCTCCCACATTTTTAAGTTCTTTGTAAGCATAGCCCTAAGCATAATAGATAATGTTCTATTGACTACCTAAGTTTATCCATCGATTTGGGGATGACAAGTAGTTTAAAATAACAGCTTAGTCCTCAACTTAGCCCACAAAGTTCTCCAAAAATGACTAAGAAATTTACCATCACGATCGAAAACTATCGTATTCGGAATACCATGCAAGCGAACAATTTCCTTAAAGAAAAAATCAGCAACATTTGTAGCATCATCATTTTTATGACATGGTATGAAATAAGCCATCTTAGAGAATATATCCACGACAACAAAAATACTATCTCTCCCCTTCTTTGTTCTAGGCAGATCTAAAATAAAGTCCATAGAAATATCTTCCCAAGGTGTGCTTGGAACAGGAAGAGTCATGTATAAACTATGAGGATTAAGTCATGACTTAGCTTTTTGGCACATGGTGTAGCGAAAAATGAAGCGTTCGATGTCTCGCCTCATCTTTGGCCAATAAAAGTGGTGGGTTAGAATGTCCTCGGTCTTCTTCACGCCGAAGTGACCCATTAATCCTCCTCTATATGCCTCCTGTAACAACAAAAGACAAACGAAGCTAGCTGGAATGCATAGCTTGTTAGCATAGTACACGAACCCATCATGCACCATAAATTTATTACAATCCTTTCCCTCTTGACAATTTAGCAACACATCTTTAAAATCAGCATCATGCACATATTGCTCCTTTATTGCCTCTAATCCAAAGATTTTGAAGTCAAGTTGTGAAAGCATGGTATATCTCCTAGACAATGCATCAGCTATTACATTTTCTTTGCCCTTTTTATGTTTAATGACATAAGGGAGAGACTCAATAAACTCAACCCACTTAACATGTCTATGGTTCAGATTGGTTTGACTTCGAATATGCTTCAAAGATTTATGATTAGAATGTATTACAAACTCTTTGGGCCATAAATAATGCTACCATGTTTTCAAAGTTCGAACTAGAGCATATAATTATTTATCATAGGTAGAATAGTTCAAACTAGGCCCACTTAATTTTTCACTAAAGTAAGCAACATGTTTTCCTTCTTGAATTAACACCCCACCAAGACCTATGCCACTAGCATCACATTCTAATTCAAAAGTCTTGCAAAAATCAGGAAGTTGAAGCAAAGGGGCGTGTGTCAACTTATCTTTGAGAGCGTCAAAAACTTATTGTTGTATAGTACCCCAAGTAAAAGGAACACCCTTCTTTTTAAGCTCATTTAGCGGTGCAGCGATGGTGCTGAAATTCCAAACAAAACGCCGATAGAAGCCAACGAGCCCGAGAAAACTCCGCACTTGTGTGACCGTTTTAGGAGGTGGCTAACTTTGGATAGCGACAATCTTGGCCTGATCAACTTCAATGCCCTGTGGAGTAACAACATAGCCAAGAAACGATACTCGATCGGTGCAAAAGGTGCACTTCTCAAGGTTACCAAACTAACGTGCATCTCTCAAAGCATCAAAAACAACACGTAAATGATCCAGGTGTTCTTCATATGACTTGCTATAGATCAGAATATCATCAAAATAAACCACCACAAATTTTCCAATGAAAGCACACAAAATTTCGTTCATCAAACGCATGAAAGTGCTAGGTGCATTAGTTAAACCAAAAGGCATCACTAACCACATATATAGCCCGTACTTAGTTTTAAATGCCATTTTCTATTCATCTCCCAATTTCATTCTAATCTGATGGTACCCACTACGCAAGTCAATCTTTGTGAAAATAATAGAACCACTCAACTCATCTAGCATGTTGTCTAACTTAGGAATAGGATGATGATACCATATTGTGATATTATTAATGACTCTACAATCAACACACATATGCCAACTACTGTATTTCTTAGGAACCAAAAGAATAGGAACAACATAAGGACTAAGGCTTTCCCATACATACCCTCGGTCCAAAAGATCATGGACTTGTTGTTGAATTTCCTTAGTCTCCTCCAGATTGGTTCTATACATCGCACGGTTTGGCAAAGTCGCTCCTGGAATTAAGTCAATTTGGTATTCAATCCATCTAATAGGTGGCAGTCCCGGGGGTAGCTTAGTTGGAAACACATCCTCATACTCCCACAAAAGGTTAGTGACAGCAGACGGCAAAGAGCTAGGTATATCATCAAGTAAAAATAAAGCGTCTTTGCATATCAAAGCATAGCATGGCATATCATTATCAAAAATTTCAGCAAGATCAGATTTGGTTGCAAGCATGACACAACCCTTTAATTTAATTCCCTCGGTCCTAGAACTAAGTGCCAACTTCTCTTTCTTAGGTGAGAAAATTTTCTTCACTACTTGTTGATTTTCAGATTCTTGTTCACATTCTTTCCTCTCATTTGCAGTTATCTCTTTATCACATTGCATAATTTCAGCAGGTGTCAAAGGTAGCAAAATTATTTTATTTCCTTTGTGTATAAGAGAGTACTTATTACTTCTACCATGATGAGTTGCATCGGTATCAAATTCCCATGGACGACCTAATAAAAGTGAGCAAACTTGCATAGGCACTACATCGAAATCAGCAACATCATAATAGGAACCAATAGAAAAATACACTCTCGCAGATTATGTTACCTTCACCTTACCGCTGTTGTCGAACCACTGAATATGGTATAGATGAGGATGTGCATGTGTGGTCAAGCCAAACTTCTTGACCAAATCTAAACTCACCAAGTTATTACAACTCCCGCCATCAATTATGACACGAACACGGCAATCCTTGATGATGAGGAACATCTAAAACAAATTATGGTGTTGTAGCTTCTCCGCTTGCTCCCTCTGAGTGCTCAACACTCGCTGCACAATTATAATCCTATAATTCTTCGTAGCTGCGGCACCTAAAATTTCCTCACCATCGCTATCTTCCTCTTGATCATCATCATTACCTGCAAGGTTAGCTGCAAGAGCATATTCATCCTCAACATCACTAGCACTTACATAACCACCGTCTTCTGTTGCAATGTACGCTCGCTGACTTGGGCAATCTTTCATGGCGTGGCCCATCCCTTTGCAACGGTGCATACAATCCCCGTCGTACGACCCGTGGAAGCAACCGATGAAGAGCTCTATGCTGGTGCCTACACACTAGTATATTTGCTCGTCTCGGGTGCGCGTGACAGTGGTGGTGGTGCTGCTGAACGCGCCCTACTCACAGAGGGGGCAGCAGACCGAAAAACAGGAGGTGGGGCTGTCTTGGCTTGCCCCAGTGTCGATCTCGATGTAGACGTGCTTCCAAAGTTGCTCCTAGTCCTTTATTGTCTTTTCTGCAATTCCTTTTCTGCCAAACAAGCAGGCTGGAACAACCTATTAATATCATTATACTCTTTGTAATCAACTATGTCCTAAATTTCACACCTTAAGCCCCCATAAAAGCGAGCCATCTTATCCTCCTCATCCTCAACAACATTACAACGCAGCATGCCTATTTGTAATTCTTGGTAATATTCCTCGACAAATCTATTACCTTGGTCTAAGCACTGTAATTTCTTATGCATATCACGTTTAAAAGCAGGAGGAACAAATCTAGCACGCATAGCTACCTTCAATCTATCCCATGTATCAAGTGTTAAACCAGAATTAACTACTTGATTCCACCATATGATAGCAAAATCTTTAAATTCACTAGTAGCTTGTCTGACTCTAAGCACTTCAGTAACTAGATGGGCATTAAATTTTTATTCAACTATCATCTCCCAATCTAGATAAGTTTCAGCATCATAAACACCCACAAAAGATGGTATGGTAAATTTAACTTTAGCAAACGTGTCATCATTAACACGAGCATTGTGGAGCTAAAAATTATTACCTCCTATACCGTGACGGATGTGATGTAGGCTGTGTCGTATATGTGCATCTTGAGCGGCAAGAGCAGCATCGGCATCATGGTTTCGCCTCTCATTATCATCTCCCACCTCAAGATCTTGGGCTGCATTGTTATCATACTCGCGTCCATTGTTTGGTGGCTGATTCACCATTCTTTCAAGGCATGTAGTTGAGCGCTGCAATACTATCATTGATTGAGCGCTGCAATGTAGACGTAGTAGCTTGAAGCTTCATGTCGATGTCCCCATTAATGGTAGTGCGTTGTTCATCCAAGAGCGTCATGAGCTCTCCCTTTAACACACAATCTTTCTCATTAGACGAGTCACTTGTCATGGTTAGTAGAAAACAAAAGACAACACAAAGGTATTATCCCTATCAGCTACTACTAGGTGATGGAAGGTGGGGTCACACACTCTCAAGCATCTTACCACACTCTTACAAGTGTTCTTACCAAAGCATGCAGCAGGTGGCACAGCTGGTGGCTGGTTTGTGATATCGTGTCGAGCGTGGGTACGATTGCAAGAGGGGACCTATTCTGATCAAGAGTGGGTGGAGCTCGAAAGGCACAATATGTAGCAAGGATTAGCAATAATCAAATAAGTTAATGCAAGTTGAAAGATTGTTCAAAGTACTCATCAAAGTTGCTAATCCTAGCCTAATTACAGCCAACTAATCACAGCCCTACTAAGAGGAGTATATGTACGCACACGCAACGATCAATGTTACTTGATGTAAGCAAAAAAGAACCTCACAACAAGTGCTAAAAAAGACGCTAGCCAACTATTCAAACTTCTTTCTAAAGGCACAAGATTATTCGCGCGATGTAGAGCACAAAACAGCAATATCGGTACAACGCAAACAACCCTCTAGATTGAGCAGAAACAACAGCTAGTCACAAATGATGAAAAAGAAAAGTTTTATATGGCTTATATATGCTCATTTGAAAATTTTTGATGAGATCTACAACTTTCTCAACTGGACGAATCCCAAATTTCAAAGGAAAGACCGAAAGAATCGCCAAAAACAGAAAACTAAAAACTTGCAACGCGATTTCAGGGCTGAAGATGGCCGATTTTGGGGGTCTTGGAGGGTAACAAGTGCAAGAGGTCATTTTTTCGGATGCGTGTCATCGTTAGCTTTCAAACGAGTTTGAGAACGCTGAATTCTGACTCCGTCTGCAAAAGTTATGCCCGTTTTACTGAAGGTGTGTCGGAAACAGACTCGAATTCGTTTTGATCTCAAATTAAAACTGCTATAACTTTTGATCCATGGGCCAAATGTTCTCAAATTTTTTGTGGTAGCGTGTGGATGTATCAAGAAGAGCTCCACCAATTTTCACTAGATTTGGCAAAGGTTTGATGGGCTTTTCAAATTTCGGACAAAGAGACTCTTTTCTGTTTTTCTTCTCTTTTTTCTTCCTTTCTTTTTCTTCTGTTTTTTTCTCTTTTTTTGTCCTTCTGTTGAAATCTCAAAACCAATCTAGGTTTTGCTACGGCGGCATGGGACAAAGTGGTGGGGCTACCACAGTGGGGATTGGTGGTCGCGGCAGGGGAGGGTGGCTGCCACGGTAGGGATTGGTGGTTGCGGCAAGGGAGGGTGGCTGCCGTGGTAGGGATTGGTGGCGCGGAAGGGGGTTGTGGTGGCACAGCAGGAAAGGTGGTGGCGCAGCAGGGGGCCGTGGTAGCGCAGCAGGTGGTCAGAGTTGGTGCAGAAGAAGAACAGATTGGAACAAGATCAAGCTACGCGAAGGAAACACGAGATACAACTAGACAATGATGAACTAGACTCCAACTAAACTAGAGATCAGCAGCTGACACGACGATGCAACAAAAATTTCAACAAGCAAAATACCGAAATAAAAATTGCAATGGCTCAAAGGGATGACGGGACAGCAGAAGAACATGACGAACAAATTATTTTTGTGGGACTAATTTTCTGGATTTTAGGACGATGTAAAGCAACTAAATTAAAAGGGGAAAATTATGATTACCTAACGAGCCACCTTTGCTCTGATACCACCTAATGTAGCTATGGCCCAATCTTCTGAAAGGTAGCGATATGTCGATTGTAGAGAACACGACGTTGATGATCCAAAGGCTCCGACCAAAACAGATCGAACCCCTCGCAATCACTACACCACTGCCCCGATGGTTATCAACCGTGCCGAACGCGGTTGACCTCACCAAGAAGGCTATCTCCTGCAAGCGAATCGAGAACACAAGCAAGAGAGTAGAAAATGCAATATGAAATTATATTGTGAATAATAATGAAGCTCACAAAGTTGGGGTTCCTAAACTGAATGAGTAGCGAAACTGCTATACAGAATATTCTAAAAGAAAAACCCAAATTGAACTAAAGGGCGACGGCTCCTATATGAGGAGGGCGGCCATGAGCTGGAAACCCTAGGGTGAGGTACTGTTCATGCGGCTATGTTACTGTTCACATGAACAGTATGGGCTCCCTAGGGTGGCTATCCCACATATAGCCCATATAGGCCAAGTCAGCCCATGGGACTCGGATACAAGCCTTGTAGGCTAAAGAAAAGGTGATGCGGCACCAAGTAGAGGGTGACCGAAACTCTTTAAGTTGGAGGCCACAAATTCTTCGTCTCCTACAGCCATTGTTATTGCCTTCTCCTTCCTTGATGCACATCAACTCTTTGTTGTCCAGTCCTAGATTCCTAAGCACAAGCAAATTATCTCCATTAAGCAGCGTCATAGAGTTCTTAAATAATACACTCAGACCTAGAAACGAATTTACCTAATAATTTAGTTGACGAGCACGTGCCCGAGTAATTGGACCTTGCACATCATTCATAGCAGTGGCAAGAGGAGTGTTCATATCAATAGAAGTGATGTCCTTATCATATGCCATGGTTTGTTCCCGTCCTGATTTATCTCAGGCACTGAGTGTTGTTAGTAGATACATGGTTAATCCTGAAAAAAAGCATTAGAAAGTAGTTCAGTGAATTTTCAGAAATTTGCGTGGTACTTCAAATGCTTGTATGCAGTTTGGGAATTCTACAGATGAACTTGTTGGTTATGTTGAATCTGATTATGCTGGTGATTTGGACAAGAGGAGGTCTCTCACAGGTTATGTTTTCACCATTGGTGGTTGTATTGTTAGTTAGAAGGTAAGTTTGCAAGCTACTGTTGCTTTATCTACTACTGAAGCAGAATACATGGCTATTTCTGAAGTATGTAAAGAAACTATTTGGTTGAAAGGTTTGTACACTGAGCTTTGTGAAGATAGTTCTTGCACTACTATATTTTGTGATAGTCAGAGTGCTATATGCCTTACAAAGGATCAGATGTTCCATGGGAGAACAAAGCACATTGATGTGAGATATCACTTTATTCGAAGTGTTATTGCTCAAGGTGATATCAAGGTGTGCAAGATAAGTACTCATGGCAATCCAGCTGACATGATGACAAAGCCAGTTCCTATTACTAAGTTTGAGTTTTGCTTAAGCTTAGTTGGTATTACAGTTTAGTCCTAGAGACTAGTTGGCGCATGGTGATTTTTATCTTATTGTGGAGATATTTAGTGTTTGATGATTCTTTATTATGCTACAAGAGAAAATTCGTCTCAATGTGGAGATTGTTGAATTGTGATCCAAATTTCTAATATGGAAGTATCCGGATTAGTTGCTATATTAGCGGATTAGTTTCTTAGTTGGGCTCCAAGTCTGTTTACCCCTTTATATACCTCTTGTAAGCCGCACGGGGAGAGTTAATGCCAGACGGCTCATTGTAATCTCTAGCGTTTTGTAAACACTCCTCATATAGTGATCATCGTCGATTGGCGTCCGTGGTTTTTTTTCGCAAGGTTTTTCATGTAAAGATTCGTGTCTCTCATCTCTTTTGATCCGTGCATTATTTCTAAAAAAATATGTCAGTGAGTTTTCCTCTTCCGGATCAAGTCGACGGTGCTAGCTTTTGCATTTGTTCTTGTCCTCTTTGGTTGGCAAGTTCATAATTCTCATGGCATCTCCTTCCTTGACAATCCCATCACTTGTCTTTGGCAAGGCACTCTGGTGTCCCTCTTCTATCTAGGAACAGCCACTGGCCCTCCCCTTCTCTTCTCCAGTGGATGTCCCTCCCTCGATTGGACAATGTGACGATGTGGCATGGTGGTGATTGCGGCTGGCAATAGGGTGATGGATGTCAGCGAAGGCTATGTCAGTTCATCATGAGTCCGCGTGAAAGAGGTACTTCCAAGGCTCAACAAGTTGTTCCTGGTTGTGACCATGGTCATGGCGAAGTGCAGGCCGGCGAACTCTCAGCTTGAAGCTAGTGCTCTTGCTTTAGAAGTGGCACTATTGGAGTATCCACAGCACCTTTTTCCTTTGCCGTGTTGTACTCACATGTCTCTTTTTTTCCTTCACTCGTAAGGCAGTGTTTCATTGCATTGTAATCTCTCAGTAATCTCCTTCTCATTCTCCTTGTGTAAGCCCTGTGTGCCTGGGCATGCTTTTGTATCCGTGGACTTTGCCACTTAAGTTCAATGAAAATGATTCAGGTGAGGATCCTCTCCCTCGGGTGACTCTTCAAAAAAAATTCCCTCTCTTTTTAAGGTTATAAATGGAGAGCCCAGACACTCTGATCACCGGCCAATAATCCTGGAATGTGGCGAAAACCAGCGAGAACATGAAAAGCACGGTTCATAGTTCTCTTTTAGGTTTGATGCACGTTGGCTACAGTAAGATGATTGTGAGAAGGTGGTTCAGGAGGCCTGGAACTCAGCTTTTGTGGTGGGCTCGGTTGGTGTCAATGCAGGTGTGAGGTCTGTGGCTTCTAGTGGAACAAAAACGTTCTAGGGGATTTGGAAAAGAGGATTACAAAGTTAAAAATGGAGCTGTATATATGCTGGAAGGGTGCTTTAACAAAGGATGGTGTCCAAAAGGAACATGTGCTTCGGTACAAACTGGGTCGTTTGGAGGAGCAAAGGGATATTTATTGGAAACAACGAGCCCATGTTAACTGGCTCCGAAAGGGAGGTCGTAACACGAGCTACGGAAAAAAAAATCCTATAGAAACTGGTTCACAACTTCATTCATGTGGACTAACTCTACTGTATGATACGTGTTCTTTCACGAATCTCAAAATGTGACGTGCTAGCCTTCAGTATTCAATTCGTGAAAATTCACGTCAGTGATTTATGAGGCTGTGCGCTTTGAGATTCGTGAAATGACACGTGTTATGCAGTGGAGTTGGTCCACATCAATGAAGTTGTAGACTATGTTCTATAGGATTTTTTTCCACAAGCTACGATCGTGCTTGTGCATCGAGAGGAAGAAACATAATCGTATTAAAAAGCTCAGAAAAGAGGACGGCATTTGGGTGGAAAAAGAGGAGCAACTACAAGCATATATCGCTCGGTACTGTAAGGAATTATTCACATCCCATAATCTCGGAAATACGGAAGAAGTCTTACGCACAAGGTTAATGCTGACATGAATGCCTCTCTTATGTGCGAGTACACATCTGAAGAAGTGAAGGATGCTTTGGATAGTGACCTCAAAGCACTGGGCCCAGATGGAATGCCATCTATTTTCAAACTTTTTTATTATTTAATCCTTTCTTTAATTTTATTTTAAAGTTGACCCCTCGCAAACTTTATTTTTAATTCTGACCTCTTTGATCACGCTACCACCCATAACATGACAAAACAACACTGTCACGCTACGAGATAAGTCCCCAAAATCGCACTTTTTGTCACGCCACTGGTGGTGGCGTGACCAAACAACACTGTCACGCCACCACCAGTGGCGTGACAAGACTTTGACCAGAAATGGTCTGGTGTGACAGTGTTGTTTTGTCACGCCACAGGTGGTGGCGTGACCAAAAGGATCAGAATTGGAAATAAAGTTTGCAAGGGGTTAACTTTAAAATAAAATTAAATAAAGGATTAAATAAAAAAATCTCTATTTTCTTCCAAAGATTGTGGGAGACAGTTGGACCTAAGGTGCAGCGTGAAGTTCTTGATGCTCTGCATGGAGGCGATATCCCGGATGGCTGGAACAATACTACAGTAGTGCTTATCCCCAAAATTAAGAATCCCGAACGAATTAAGGACCTACGACCAATCAGCTTTTGCAATGTTCTTTATAAAGTGATCTCCAAGGTTTTAGCAAATTGGCTAAAGGTGTTGCTGACCGAGATTATTTCACCCAACCAAAGTACTTTTGTCCCCGGACATTTGATTACGGACAATGTTTTATTGGCATATAAGATGTCACATTTTCTGCAAAACAAGCGTACAGGCAACGAGGGATACATGGCTCTTAAACTTGGTACGAGGAAAAGGAAAGCGTATGATCATGTTGAATGGGACTTTCTAGAAGCCATGATGTTGAAGTTGGGGTTTATTCAGCAATGGGTCCAAATTGTGATGAAATGTGTGCGCACTGTTAAGTATCGTATCAAAGTCAATGGAGTACTCACAGAGGAGATCATTCCATCGGGGGGACTACGACAAGGGGATCCATTATCACCGTTTTTTTTTTTTTGTGCAGAGGGTTTCTCTTCTCTCTTAAACCGAGCTGAAGTTGATGGTCTCATTCAAGACATCCAGTTGTGTCCGGACACGCCCAGTCTGACACATCTTCTGTTTGAAGATCACTCGCTAATACTCATGAGAGCAGATGAGTCTAATGCACAGCGGCTACAAAGTGTTTTGAATCGATATGAAGAGGTGTCGGGACAGATGATTAATAAAGAGAGATCATCAGTGATGTTCAGCAAAAATACGTCGACTCAAGCAAAAGCAATACCCTCCAACTTTCATCAGAAGCAGCAAATGAGAAATATTTGGGCCTCCCAGTTTACATTGGTTGTTCAAAATCTAGAAGTTTTCAGTGTCTAAAAGAAAAAATCTGGAAGCGGATTCAAGGGTGAAAGGAGAAGATGCTATCGAAAGCCAGCAAAGAAATCCTGGTGAAAGCGGTGGCACAAGCTATCCCTACCTATGCAATGTCGTGTTTCGATCTTAAAAAGAGCTTTTGTGATCAAGTGAGTACTATGATTTGCCGGTTTTGGTGGAGTCAACAAGAAAATGAAAACGAGATGCACTGGATTGCATGGGAAAAATCAATGCGACCAAAATCCGAGGGAGGTCTTGGTTATAGGGACTTACATGCTTTCAATCTGGCCATGTTAGCAAAATAGGGCTGGCGTCTTAGACAAACTCCTGAATCTCTGTGTGCTAGGGTGCTTCGAGCACAATACTTCCCAGATGGGCAAGTTCTTGAGGCTAAGGTTGTTGATGGGATGTCATATGCATGGCGCAGCATTTTGAAGGGGATTGATCTTCTAAAGAAGGGAGTTATTTGGCGTGTGGGGAACGGGCAACAAATCAGGATTTGGGAGGATGCTTGGATACCACGAGGTAGTACCAGGAAGCTAACTTCTTGTCATGGTCAAAATCTGCTCCAACTTGTTAGTGAGCTAATTGATCCGATTACTAACAGGTTACAGATGGGATGAACAGCTTGTGAGGCAAACGTTCAATACAAAGTTTCATTGGTCATTCTCTCCATTTCTTTGAAGGACCAGATGGAAGATTTATTGGCCTGGCACTTTGATTCTAAAGGAATTTTCTCGGTTAAATCGGCGTACAGGCGCTGTGTGGATAATATGTACGAAATGGCACAATGCAGTATTGTCCATAGTCTGACAACGGGATGTACTTTCAATTGGAAGAAGATTTGGTCTTTGCCATGCCCAAATAAAGTGAACATGTTTGTGTGGAGAATGGGACATAACAAGAGCTGGACAAGCTTTGCCCTACGTGTCGTCGACTCGACGAATACAGAGGTCACCTCTTCTTCAGATGCAAAATTGCTAAAGCGTGCTGGAGATATCTTACTATGGAGGAAGTGATTGTTCTTGAAGCCTGTAGAACCGCAAAGGATGTGTTGATTAGCATATGGCAAAATTCGGAGGATCTCCGTATCAAGATTATTACTTTTCTGTGGGTCTTGTGGACAACGAGGAATGGAGTCAATGCAGGTGACCCTCCAGTTCCTGTCTCTGAAGTTGGGCACCGTACTGAATGCCATGTCAAAGATAACACTGAGGTGCTGGGAAAATCATAAGTAGTCATGGTAAAGCAAAACCCTCCTTGGAAGGCTTCTGGAAATTATTTCCTCAAGATAAATGTGGATGGTTCTTTCTCTGAAGGCAAATCAGGAGGGTAGGGTTTTGTCATACGGGAGGTGGATGGCAAGGTGCATGGAGCAGGTGCAGGTAATTTGGCAAATGTTCAAGATGCTCTTCATTGTGAGGTGAAGGCCAGTCTTCAAGCTTTGCATTTTACTGCAATGGCAGGTATGGGGAGAATTGAAGTAGAAACTGATGTCATATTAAGGGTTATTAAGTGTATATATTAAGGTTGATTAAGGATCTATAATGTGAAACAAGGGCTATTGGATCCTAATGCATCCTTCATCCCCATCTGACGATTCCTTATGTCCACAAGGGTGGTGCGGTACAACGGTCGGAGGCATGGGGCATCATGGAGGAATCGAAAGTTTCCTGGGAAAACACATTTTGTTTTTTCGGGAATCAAGCGTCCACCATTGAGATATCAGGGGAACATACTATTTCACCCTTGCCCAAAAATAAATAAAGCTATTGACAAGTTCAGTAAAAAAAATACTATTTCCTCCGTCATCAAATATAGGTTTCCATAGGGAACCTTGCAGTCAAAGTTCTCAAATTTTAACTAAAGTATATGGTTACTACACAAAAATAATTCCATTAGGTTTGTCGTGCAAGATTAAACCAGGAAGTTTTTGTTGCACCAATCGTCATGATTCTCCAGTCTAAACATGCTTGTTTGGTATTCACAGTACCTATATTTACACATGCATTGCAGTCATTAAAGCTAAAAGCAATGAAAAAAAATTAAAAGTTCCAATGAGGCCAGAAGGTCTACATGAATAAGGCTTTATGAGCAACCAGTGATGAATTTTTTTTTTACATCAGCACATGCCGTAGCTACAGCTTGAAGCTTCTGAAGATGGTCATATAATAACCGGTACAATAATAGAACACACTGCAACCTGACCGCAAAGTGTCGTTGAACTATTGGGACTGTATATTGTATAGCCATGTTATTCCTGAAGCCTAACTTGAGCTTACCACTGCGATATCATAGGACTCTTAGATGGAGGCTAGGATATCCAGTTTTCGTCTTGTATTTCTCAAACAGCTCTTGCAAGGCACCGACAAATTGTTCATGGACTTCATTTATCTGTCAACAGCGGTAAACATGCTTTTAGATATTTAAAACCAATAAAACAGTTTCAAAGCATGCCTTTTTTAGTAATGAAATAGAAACCAAATTAATAATATTGTCCCAGCGCAAGAGCGTCATTTCCTTTGAGCGCTTCCATTTCATGGAGGGCTTAATTTCAGTAGAAGTATGGATTTCTGTGTTAGACGAGGTAGCATGAGCAGACATGGATTTTTGGATAGCCCTATAACCAAGGTTTTTTTTTCTACTAGCTTTTCAATAGATTTACAAAGTTGTTTCTGACCCGCAGTTAGTTCAGAAGGTTTTTCACCTCATCGATAGTAGGCTGAGGATTTTTCTTGAGCTCAATGGGTCTACCAACAACCACATGCATGGGTGTTGGGAAAGGGATCGGTGTCCTGCATTCAGATGTGCCAATAGGCCATGTAAAATTGTTTAATATCAAGATAAAAAAACTAAAAACAAACACATGTATCCATATTAAATTAAACAAAACTGGCTATAGGACACCCAATTTGTGGCATTTACTCCAAAGCACTAGCTTTTATGTCTTTGTTGAAATGCACTAAACTTTGGTGTCTCTTTGCCGTAGGACACTTCGCTCATTAAAATATAATATCCGGCTGAGAAAGTAGAGAGAAGATGGGTGAAAAGTCTATTTTGCCCTAGACCCCTTTTTCTTCCTCCTATTCTCTCCCTCATCTTCTCCTCTTCTCCCGGCGGGCCTCGAGCTTCTCTCGCACCACTCCCATTGATGGTGAGCTCCCGTGCTAGCCCAAAAAATTCCAAGAGGCAGGGGCAAAATAGACTTTTCACCTACCTTCTCTCTACTCTCTCAGCCAGATATTATATTTTAATGGGCAAAATGTTCTACAACTGTAGAACATTTTGCCCATTAAAAGTTTGGTATCTTTCAACAAAGACATAAAAAGTCAATGTCCTAGAGTAAATGTCACAAAAGTTTCAGTGTCATATAGCCAATTTTTCCTTAAATTAACAAGTCTGAAGAAAACAGGATAGTGTAATGCAGGGAGTTACCCGTATCTTCCCCAGAAGACAATAGGAGTAAATTTAATTGCTCTAGCAATGTTCACAAACAATTTGCCACTTGGCCTCCACCACTTGAAAGCATAGCTCTAGCCAGATGGTACTAACAGATAATCAGCAACAGAATATTTTCATGAACGTATTTAGTGATAAGAAGCCAAGAATACAGTTGATCTTGTGATACATGGCCAAAAAACTATTTCATTGCATCCAAAGCTTTCAGTTATGCATAACTCAATTTCCCTCTAGTTTGCTTTTGGCATCTACAGTTAAGGAAGAAAAATCTCACTTATCACAAATAAAAACAATCTTGCTACCTGTCCGAAACAGAAAACAGGGACTAAAGGGCAGCCAGACTGCATAGCTATCTTGACAAACCCTTTTCTTGATTTAAGGAAAGCACACTGCAAAACACAAAAGGATTGGATCTCCTGTAATTCTGTACAATGCATAACTGACAAACTTAATTTGAGTAACAGATAAGATATTTTCACTGGAAAACCAATGATCTTCGTATATAAATTATGCAAGAAAAAGTCATTGACAGGTCGGAAAGGCAAACCTCCGAATCATGATCCATATGAAGAATCTCCTGTACACCTCCAGGGACTATGACACAACTATAACCAGCTCCAAGGTACGAGTAGAAATTCTTCCTCGTTGCAGGAATCAGTCCTAACCACGTCCATATTTGCCTCAGGAACGGGGTGTAGAACACCTAAAACACCAATGAATCATGAACCCATAAAGAACACAGCCTACTAAGTGATTGAATACAATTAACCAGTGACATTGTGCTTCAAGACAATTCAGAGGCCTTACCGCACTGCTCGCAAGGACCTTGATTTTAGGCAGAGGCATAAACCCAACAAGATCAGCAAGGGCTGCCACACCAATGGGCAGCACAGAATGCGGCTCATAGCCAAACACTGCAAATACAGTACACTAACATCACCACACCAGAGACTCTACATAACAGATTTCCTCCCTATCTATTACTTTTCCCATTTCCCTCTTTGTTATCGTCAGCAACAAAAAGGTAGTGAAATCGACAGCTAGACCCAGAATCAGCCCGAAGAAATCCACTCCAAAGCTAGATATGATGATTGTAGCATCCATAAATGGAAACAGATTCGGAGGAACTCACCGTAAGCCCTGTTGGGATCGAAGGCCTTGTAGTCCTCGACATGCAGACTAATCGGGAAGTACCCCATTGCATACCTGCATATGAACCTGCACGGCAAACACCCTATCAATCCAAAATCCAAGAAAAGGGAAGCAAATTGTAACAACTAGGACTAAAAGAAGGAATGTAAGAAAGAAGGAAACGAACCTTGCGATATTGCGTCCCCATTTGTCCTTGTCGTTGAGCGGGATGAACATGAAGAAGAGCTGGAACGCCACCACCCTGCATCAAGAAACGCGTAGGACGATGAGGACGACGCGAATCAACAAACATCGGCACGAGTAGGAGAAAAAGCGCCAAAAGAAAAGAAAAGAGCCCTTTCCCCAAAAGAAAAGAAAAGAGCCCTTTCCCCCAAAGAAAAGAAAAAGCGGCTCTCTTTCACAGTCGAAAAAGAAAGGGAAGTGCATGGGATGAGGAGGTGCGGGACGGACAGGGCGGCGACGCGGCGGGGGAAGAAGAAGAGCGAGGCGAGGACGAGCAGGACGTTGAAGTGGATGCCCCCCAGCCACAGCGCCAGCGCCACCATCGTCCGCGGCAGCGAGTAGTGCGTGCCCCGGAACACCGTCGCCCCGCCGCCCCCCTCGGGCTTCTCCGCCGCCGCGTCGCTCGGCCTGCCGTTCGCGCCCATATCGGGGAGCCGGGAGGAGGGATCAGGATGCTCGGTCTCCGCGTCTCCACTGCCACCTGCGCGGCGGGCGTTCGTCTCGTTTCGTTCCGCGGAGGCGGGTGGATCCGTCCGGCAAGGTGTTTCCTACGGGCCGCTACTGCTTGCGTTTGGTGGTGGTTTGCTCGCTTCGCCTCTCGGCCGTCGGATGTGCGGTGCGCTTCTCCGGATTTGAAGACGATTTCTGTCGTATTGCCGTGTCATGCGCGCGTAGGCAGCGTCGTGGCGCCTAATCAACTGACCTTTGACCTTGGGTGGGATGCTCCTCCTCCCGTTTAACACACCGACACTCTTTGCATTAGTCAACACGTGTTGTAGGTACTCTGCATCTCAGTTTATCTCATTCTTTTTCGATTTGGATCCGCTAAGAAAGAGATTGCGAGCTACAACGGTTATTCCACGGGAAAAATTGACAGGAAGAATCGCGTGTGTATGAAAAAAGTAGCAACGAGGATTGATTCCGTACGAAGAAATGCGTAAGAAACCCTACAACTGAGGCTACAAATGAGCTCATAATGGACTTGTCCAATGGTGAAATTACAAGAATACATGATCTAGTAACTCACATAAGGGTTGGCACGTTTTATGTGTATTGTGTCTTCGCCCACAAACGTGGTCTGGAGCTCAAGATAATGACGAACTTATTCGTTCATCCATGAAATCAGTCAACATATGCAGAATGCTCTCCTTCACCAAGTTTTGTTCCAACATCCAACAAGGCAACAACGACCGTGAAGTAGACAGTCAACAAAATGGCTTTGTATTCGTTAAGATTACATCTCAAGAATGTTAAATGCATGGCAGGTAATAGGTAAACAATTAGCTGCAAAATACTTTCTCGGGCAAAATAAATAAATGAAAAGACGCTTCAAGTACTTCGTACCGAATTTTTTTCAATTTAACCTTTTTTTTCGTAAAAAACGCATATTTATACCCCTGCTAGTCTTATTTTCAGTTTTGGACCCACGGGGTCGGCGCCGTGAGTCACGGCGCCGAGGTAACACAGCTCGGCGCCGTGACTCACGGCGCCGAGGTCCCGAACCCTAGCCACCGGGGCAGCCAGCGTGGCCAGTACCTCGGCACCATGACTCACGGCGCCGAGCTGTGTTGCCTCGGCGCCGTGACTCATGGCGCCGACCTCGGCGCCACAGATCTCGGCGCCGAGCTCTGAATTATATACCTACCCGAGCCTTCATCTATTTCTTCCTCTCCTCTCTCGGGTTTTCACTCAACCCAACCCGCCGAACTTTTCGAATCACCAATTTTCACCGTGGAAACTTCGAATTGATCCATACAACTTTGAGAGCAAGGTATCCTCTTTGTCCTCCTCACTTTTTACGCATTGATTTGGTCTATATCATGTGTATTATGCAAAATTAGGTTAGTCATGACCTAGGGTTTGAAGCAATTAGTCTCACTTGTTTTATTGATTCGTATTGTGTATTATGGAACCTTAGTTACGTCGGTCCCCTCTGTTTCTCCCACTGTTAGGATGCCGAGGCGTGGTAAAGCTAGTAAACCAAGGTAATCTTTGTCCATCGTATTCTAATTTGTCGGTAATATGTAGTTCATATTATGTAAGGTTCATACAATTTGTTGTATTTCTGGATTAGGCAACAGCTGGTGGGCAATGCGTTCGCCCGTTTGCCACTGCCTAGTGGCGTTCCAGTGCCCATGTGCTACTGCGGTGATGCTTGTAGGGTGGCGAGATCTGATGAGGAGGACACACGTGAGAGGTATTGGATGTGTCACAATTATGCCTTTGACCCTACACCTCAACAGATCCGCATTGGATTGTTGGTGAGAAATTAGTGGCTTTTTCTTTGTTCTTGCGATGAATCAATAACATTTCATTACGTTCTTATGAGACCCATGTTTTGCAGAACCTCCCCGCTATGTGACTTTGTGAGGACCGGAATATTTAACTAGGAACACTTAACCTCCAAATGGTTCTAGTGTTACTAATTAAACATTCTAAGCCTCGATGGACATATGCTTCCTGAATTGCAACATCGTACATCATCACAAAATTACACATCAATTCCATACACATACATCACTAAGTTCAACAACGACATACATAAAGTAAAGTTATTACAAAAGAGAGCCGACCGCCAAATAGATCAATATACAAGAATGACAATGGAAGCAAAAGCGCCATAAGATGGCTAGAACAAAAGTCGACCGGTTAGCCACACACCCACTGGGCAACCGATCGGGCCGCCAAGCTAGTCGCCCATAGCTACCACAACAGACTCACAAAAGTGAGGCCCCACGGCTCACCTTCCTCCTCCGCAACAAAACAATTAAGCATAGCAACCGAGTACAAAGATTGTCTTTGTACCGCAAGATTGACGTGTGGAATAGCAGACCTATTCATAACTACATGCAAGCTTACTTAGGTGGAGGCCATATGTTTCATTTGCACAAAGCCAAATTTATTTGCAATAATATAATACATTCCAAAAGCAAGTTTGCAAATATGTTTCATTATCAAAGTAATGATAAGTAAAGGTACATACAAGAACCACACAGGCGACTACCCCAATAGTCACCACAACATAGCACGAATCCCAGATTCGTACCACCCATCAAGTTTTAGTTTAAAAGGTTGTAGTCTAGTTCTCACGGGGCGTAGCCGAGCGTGTCCATAACCTAGGACGAGGCTATTCGAATAGTTTTAACCTGCAGGGTGTACCAATGTACCCACACTTGCATCGCCTTCAAGCCGCAAGCACACTACCGAAGGTATGCCGGCCCGGCTAAGTCCTACGAGACATTTCCAATCTTGTGTATTAACCACGAGCCGCTCGTATGGATAGAAACCCATACGCTTACATTGCAAGCCGAAAGACAACCACCCGTTACGGGGGGGAAACCTTTCGGACACTACAATGCTCCCACCTCCATCCCTCTGCGACTCCTGCGACCGAGCCAATACACGCCAAAGTACTAAGTCAAGAGAGGTCCCATACCCTCTAGTGTGGTTAGCACGCAAATTGCTCAGTACGGTGGCGCAAGTAACTCGGTCCTTAATGACCCGGGCACCATTCCAGTCACACCCGAAAATCACACCAATCATACCGTTGTGCCCAAGTCTAAATCATTTTGCTTCAGCTTTAGTTTTCATAAGTAGACATGGCACAAGGTTGAAATCATAATCATAATAAGTTTTATAGATCAAGGTTATCGACAAGTCGATAACCGCCCATTTCTACCGGAGACTAAGCATGGCTAAGCAATTAATTCGCAACTACTAAGTGACAAGAGCCCATCCACGAACTCTAAATCACACAAGTAACCTAGGCTCATGGTAGTAGAGGATAATCATTTGCTAAGGAAATGCATCTACTAGGCCCACTATTAAAACAAAATAGCAATGCATACATAGAATTTGCAATCAACATAAATACTTAAAATACTGGGATTAACATGATCAAACGCTTGCACGCTTGCGTTGCTCAATTTGTTGCGAGGGTCGCTCTCTGGTTACCGCAAATGTCGAATCCTAAGCTAAAAGGTAAAAAGAACCAAGAACAACCAATAAGACGAGCAAAACTTAAACAAAAGAGCAAGCAAAATTATCCAAAACGAGAAATTTATACACAGGGTAGAATACAAACATACCTAAACATAGAAACTGGAAAAACCTAATTTGGATTTGTGGTGCAAAAGATATTACTTAAAAACTCATTTTCCATAATTAGCACTGTAGCAAAAATATTTTCTAGAAAGGTTTGAACCTGAAATTTTATGGTAGCTACCTACTGGTGTAGAGGTAACCCATATAAAATTTCAGGTCATTTGGAGTTAAGATGATTAAGTTATGATTTTCTAAGTTCTATAACTAGCATATATCATTTCTCAGAACATGAATAAAGACAAAACCTAGATCAAATTAAAGCATGTCTCTGTGCCAAATTTACAGTTGAGTTTGCTCGGTTGCAACTACAGAGAGGAAGTTATGTGTTTTACAAATTTTCCATGAATTCCTAGACATCATTTTTCATTAAACAAGATCATGTTGTTTAAATCATTTTCGCTACAAAGCAGGGCCTAATTTCATTCTCGATTAAAGTTCACACTATAACAAAGCTACAAGAATGGAATCATTCAAAAAGGAGTTAAAATGACAAAATTATGCACTTTTGAAATTTGAAACAGCAAAAGACTTAGGAAACTTTGAGCTCTCGGGAGGTCCAAACGAACTGGAAGACAAGGGAGAGGTCGTGGGCCGTTAGATCAAGGTCTGACGGCTACGAGCCTCGAAGCACAGTGCGCACAAGACCTCCTCCCGCAACCGGGAGGTCTGGATCGTTGAGATCTGATCCAACGATCACGACCAGTGCATGCACAGCGCACGCAGAGGAGGTCCTCGCGCCTAACGGAGGTCGTGACCGTCAGATCAAGATCTGGCGGTCCCGAGCACTAGGGAAGGTCCTAAGACTAAGCCTACAGAGGAGGTCTAGCCCGTTAGATCTAGATCTAACGGTCCAGAGCTGAAGGGGAGGTCCTAAAGCTACGGATCTAAACGGAGGAGGTCCTCAACGGTCTAGATCTCCAGAGGGAGGTCTTGATCGGTTGGGATTTAACCGAGGAGGTCTTGGATGGCCAAGATCTACTCGGGGAGGTCCTAAACGGTAGTGATCTAACGGGAGAAGATCTGGACGGCTCGGATTAGACCTAGGGAGGTCCTGAACGGTCCAGATCGACGCGAAGGGAGGTCTGAGCGCTAAAGACTGTACAAAATGAGATCTAACGCTCAGATCTAAACCGGGGAGGTCGTGAACGGCTAGGATCGAGCCTAAGAGGTCTGGCGGTGGTTTCTTTGTAAAGGCCACGGGTGGCTTTTACAACGACGACCCGAGGGTGGTCCTGAGGTGGTCTTTGCATAATGACCAAGGGGAGGTCTTTTGCAAAGAGGACCTCGGTGGAGGTCCCGAAGGTGGTTTTTACAAAAATGACCTCGAGGAGGTCTTTTTGCGCAAGAGTGGTCCTAGCGGCTAGATTTAACCAAGGTGGTCCTAGACGGCTAGGATCAACTCGAGGGGAGGTCCTAGACACTGAGGTTTTTGCGGAAAAGAACCTAAGGCCCATATCTAATCTTGGAGAGGTCGTGAACGGCCAAGATTAGTCACAGGAGGTCCGGGGTTTTCTTTTAATGGCGCGGGACCACCGGACAGCGACAAAAAGGGGCGGCTAAGACAAATTTATTGCTCCGAAGATTGGCAATGAATGAACCTAAAAGGGCGCCAAAAGAATTCGGATTTAACTTCTAAGCCCATGGCCCCCTGTGTCGACACAATGGCACACTTAAGATGAGATTAATGCACCCAATGATTAGCAATAAATGGGGCATTGATGATGTCCTAAGGAAGTGACGAAGCGGAGGTTTTGAACCGGCAAAATCGAGCGAGCTCAACGGTTTGTCCGCGGCGATGGGGACCTCGCGGCGCCGACCAAGGGCACCGATATACTCGCAATATTGTCGCGGACCTAGCGGAGGCACTCTCGACGGCGGCGGCGTTTTAAACGCCGCGAGCCGAGAATGACGGAGGACGGTGTTTGGCAAAACCGAAAATGACAAAGCCGAGCGCCACGAGCTAAGCTAGCTAGACCCTAAGCCCTAAGGACTAAAATGGACTCACCCGAGTGTAGGAAGGTCCAGAGGAAGACGGAGGACTTGGAGGAGGTCGATGAAGTCCCGCGGTGAAGAGCTTGCCGGAGATGGAGAAGAAGGCGACCTCGACCCCGACAAGCGCCTCCCCAACTTGACCACCTGCGATGGATAACCCCAGCAAGTTAGAGAATGCTCGAGGTGCTCGAGATGACAAGAAAAACAGCAAAAACGTTGTTGGAACCATTTGGAGCTCGAGCTTCGGCAGGAGCTCCAAAGGTGGCAATGGAGGTTTCGAGGTGGCGGTGTTTTTGGGGTTTGAGTTTGAGGACCACTCAACCGAGGGAGCTCAAACACCAAGAACGAAGAAGGAAAAAGGAGAGGAAGTTTTGGGCTATGTATAGCACGGGAGTTTGGCAAGGGCTAGGCAACCCATCGTGAGCAAGAACCATGCCCCGCCAACCGCACGCACAGTGACAAGTGGCGAGCGGTGAAGACTTTGAGGTTAAAGCCGACTAGCAATAAATGCATGTCGTGAAAGAGTCATTGACAAGAGGCAAAGGTGACATCTCATCGCCTCAACCGCTCGACCACACACGCATGCAGGTGCGAAATTTCATGGCGCGCACTCGGGAGGTCGTGAGAAGCAACACAACAGCTAAGGAGGTCCTGGACGTCCCGATTTGCTTGGGAGGTCCCGGACGCCCCGTAATCGCCGAGGTGGGGAGGTCCGAGCGCGGGCGAGGAGGTCCTGGGAGGTCGTGAGCCCCACGATGGACATCCCACGGCTTGGACCACCCCAAAGCGCTGAGGGCGCTTAAGAGCTCCGGATCAGTGGGAGGTCGTGAGCGGCTGGATGGAGATCCAACGACTCGACTGCGCGCACGAGATCGAGCTCGGTGCGTGCGACAGCTGCACATGGCTCGACCGAGTCGATCGTCTGGGTCAGACTCGGGTCTGACTCGAGCCCGAGTTTGACTCAGACCTAAATTGAGTTTCAAACAGATTTGGAGTTTGAGGGTTTGTTTGAGATAGCAAACTCACTCCAAAAATTATGGAATTTTTACAGAGCTTGCTAGGTGAGTTAATGACCTCGTATAGAATTTTCAGAGGTTTTGTGCTATGCTTTTCCTCCAAAAATTTAACAAAGCACTGCTCAAGGTTTGACCAGATTTTGAATCGGTTTGACTGTCCTCCAAAAATATTCAAACAATGTCTAAAATTTGTGAAACTTTTGGAGGGTCACATATCATCCCAAGAACTTAGGAAAAATATTTCCGTGAGATGATCCAGAGGTTTGACAAGATTGTTTTGAAAGTTCAAGATTTGGATCAAAAGACTTGTGACTTCAGTATTTCCATAACTTCTTGTACAATACTTGCTTGGTACAATAGAAATACAGGATGTAAGAAAAAGTTTTAATTCTACTCATTTTCTTACATTTGAAACACAAGCCTAAAATTGGGATGTTACTGGTGACTTTGAGCGGTGGATCGACACCGAGATCAAGGAGGAGGACAAGCGACATATGGAGGGACCGAAGAAGTGGGATGCGGAGCGCGAGGAGTGTTGGAGAAAACACGCAAAGAGGAGGCGCGAGAAAAGGAGCGCGAGGAAGAGGTGAAAATGAGGCGAGCGACTAAGCGTAGGGGAGAGGAGAGGAGGCTTGAGCGTGTTCGCGTGCTAAGGCTGCAATGGAGGAGAATCCGGATGCTTTGAGGAAGGGAAAGTGGCCTCGTTGCACTCGGTAGTGTGCTAGACTTAGTAGTTATGGTTTAATAATGAACAATGTTATCATTTCTGGACTTGTTATTTTGTTGTACTCTTGTCATGTCTTGCACTTTTTGGTATGTGCATGTGAGTATATTGTTAAACTTGAACATGTGAGTAGCATGATTTGTTTTTTTGTCACTATGCCTATATATTTTGGTAACTTTTGGTCTTGACCAACAATAAGCACACGTTCCTTTGGTCCGACATATAATCACTACTCGCATATAATCACGGGAAAAATTCGCCAGAGTTTCCCCTGTTTTCTGACCATCCACATTTAATAATATGACACAAATATATCATACGAGCATATATTCATCAAAATACCACACGAATAGTGGAAACAACAATCCAAAAGTCCAAATAGTCCATAAAAGTCCATACAAGGTACATAAACACAGTCCCTCACTGCCTCCTAGCCTTGCCCTTTCCACCAAGAGCGTCGGTGCACAGGTGTAAGGGTCACGCGGACGTCGGTGCCTACGCGGTGGAGGCTGCGAAGGCTGTGTCGAAGGAGCACCCTGGAGCTGAGACGGTCCAATCTCCTCGGCCTCGTCCTCCTCCTCGCCACCAATCTCCTCGACCTCGTCCTCCTCCTCGCCACCAAGTCCCTCAAAAGTATCCCTGGTCGTCTGGGACGAGCTCTGGCCTCCGGAAGCTGTACCTCCGTGTGAAGAAGTGCCCAGGCCTACAGTTTCGGTGCCTGCGTCCGGAAGATGTCTCTGTGGCACGTGGACGTCCATCGGTGCCTGCGTCCTGCAACCACAACGAGCAGCAGCGCTGCGTAGCCGTCTCGCAAGTCTCTGCGGTTCATCATCATTTTGTTAGTTCACAAATGTCATATTTGGTTACAAGTTTATATTTTGATTGCCGTGTATTGAAAGACTTACTCCAAGAAAGTTGTTGAGTGTCGTCTCATCGACTCCTGTCCTCGGGAAACGCTCTAGGTCAAGCACGGATCGCCTCAAAGTGTTGCCCTGCACACATTGTAGCCACCCGCCATGTCCCAGTCAGTCAAGCAAGGGAGGTACATCCATGACGCGTTGTCTCCCGTCGCGTCTGGAAAGAGAACACACCCAAACAAGTGTAGGATCCAAGCTCTGTAGTAGTAGGTGACTGTCTCCTCAATTGCATTGTCCGGGCACTGAGCAAACTGTTGTCTGAGCCAACTGATAAGAACCCCTGAGGTGCGGGAAGCAGGTGTCTCTGGAGGAAGCTCTCTCCCAAGGAAGGCCTCCACTCTGGCTCTCCAACCGTCGGACTGACTGTCCCGTGGCTGGACGGCCCGAACACCGAGACCAAGAAACCTGCGGCGTCTGAGCGTAATGATCATCTCACCACAAGGTAGGTGGAAGCGTGAGTTCGGCCTCCACTGCACAAACATAAGCGAGTACTAAGGTCGGCTACATAAATGAACACGAAAGCGAAGTGGTAGTGCATGGGTTTGTTAGTCAATGTACCATCAACCAAAGCTGTGATCGCCGCGGGGTTGATGACGGGCAACCCACGACGAACCTGAAACGATACGACATCCAGGCCAGCCCTCTGAAGTAGAGGAGTGTACCTGTCGTCGTACCGCATGTCCTCGAACCCGTCATGGGTTCGAGGACGAAGAGGGGGCAGTTCCTGCAAAGATTACAATTATTTAATATGAATCCATCGAAAAAATGAAATATAGAGACATACAAACATGTGTTGACATTACCACCCCCTCGGCGGTCAGACGTCCTCGGTGGTGCTCCTCGTAGTACGGATCCAGGAGGTGGAAGCTGCGCCATCCTCGCAAACATAAATAGCGGATGTTAGTTCTGAAGAAATGTAAAATTGAGTACAAGAGTGGAATAAATACGAAGTTAGTAATTAATAAACCCTTGATAATTATTTATTTGCACCGACTAAGTGGCGGTGACAAGTCACGAGAATTATGGTCAAGTTCGCGCATTTGCCACATTGGTTATGCTCGAGTGCAAGAAAGGGGTTGCTCTTCCTCGCCTTGTCCTTCCGAAACTTGATCCATAACCATCTTGTGTCTAGTCCTCTTTCTACTCCCACGTTTGTTCCAACGACAACTGGATCGGCTATGTACCGGACCGAGTAAGGAGGCCACCGTCCCTCGTCGAGTAAGGCTCAAAGCGGGAGACCATGTAAGAACAAGGGTATCAACATTTGAACTCCCTAGGTATCCTGCTCAAATGCGCATAGTTGCGATGATTAGTTGCCGCAACATAGTGAGAACATGGAAAGTGGTGCTGTCTTGTTCTCCCACACGCAAGAGAAATCAATGAGCACGACAATATGACTCCTTGACGGCGGACCTCACCATCGGCCATTGTACCACCCTTTCAATGACCTCATACTTGCCCGCATTGTGATCAAAACATGACACCTCATGGGTGCGAGCCCTATCCTTTGCCCTCTCGGATGCTTTTTGGGTTTAGGTGCCCATGTCTCATTACTACTCTGTCGTCCCATTGCATCCAAGTGCCTCTCGTTGAACCACGCAACAAGCTTGTAGAAGGTGAATGATACGATTGCATTGATGGGCATGGCACGTATACCCTTTAGCAAACTATTAAATGATTCACCATGTTGCTAGTCCGAAACTCATACCTCCAACCACCATGGTCATAGGCCCTAGTCCATTTCTCAGGTTCCCTCAGCAAGCCTCTCAACCACTATCTACCCTCTGTGTTTGTTCCATTTTTGAGCTGTTCCAACTTCTCTTCGAACAACGACACCTCAAGCTGGCGTGCAACCTCCTCGAAAGAGGAAAGTTATCCTTTGTACCATCCTTACAGATGTAATTCTCGGCGAGGTGCCGAGTGCACCACCGGTGATGGATTGTGCGTGCCGGAATCTGCTCTGTCTGACACTAAGTATGCCACAGTGTGCATCGGATATGACACCAACCTCCTGCCGGGGCCAACAACATGTATCCGAACAAGCCGCAGGAACCATCCCCAACTATCTTTGTTCTCCTCTCCACCAAAGCAAACGCAAGAGGGACCAATGTGTTGTCTGCGCCAACGAAATGGCTATCAACAATGTGTCCATGTACTTGCCAAGAAGAAAAGTATCATCAATGGAGAAGACGGACGACAATGCCAATGCCTCGATGCATTGTGGAAAACACGAGAATCGCGCGGAAGAATATCGCCTTCCATCCTTCCATTCATTTGGTTTGGGGATGTACTCGTAATGCATGTCCGGATTAAGCGCTTTCATTACCTTTGAACAATGCCGCAATTGCTCGTACCCTCCTCCCAATCCCCATATATCATCTTCGGGCTCATTGCTTTGCCCTCCATGTTTTTCCATACCTTATGTCGTATCAGAACATCTTACGTGTCATCTCCATAATTGTCCTCACCTTCAAATTGGGCTGCCCTTGATTGAGTATAGTGATCTCGCAATGAGGGTAGATGTCAGCTGGCGATGCTACATTTCAAGTTTGATTCGCACAAGTGTGTAGGCCAACGATTTTGTGATCTTGAACTTGCTGTGTCCTTCGTTTCCTAGCACACACCCTCCAATTACAATCGACCTTCTCACACACCACTGTAACGCCATTGCACATAGGAATGCCTAACCTTGAAAGGTCTTTTGCGCTTCACGAATACTCCTGTAACCACCTTCTCAATGTAGGCAAGTCCTTGAAGACCAAACCCTTCTTGATTTCCATGCTATCCCCGGCCAGGAGCCTCTAACAACTCGTCGTCTCGCATCGCATAAGCACCTTGGGAATGACTAAGGTGCTGAATTCTTCAATAATTGGATCACGATTAGGCGAATTGTATGATGAACTCAATATCTTGTTGTGTCAATCTTTGCAACAGCCGGTCTTCATCGGAATCAACGGCTCTAGCCGTCCCATAAGGCTCCTCATCATCATCAATCTGAACATCAACGCCGTTAGAGGCCCTCTGCATTGATCCATGTTGCTGAAGGTGCCACGGAGGGCGACCATCATTTTCGGGAACATCTCACGCATCACAACCACACATAGGATGGCAATTGAGACAAAGGAATAGATTAATGAATGGTAAACTAAAGTGGTACTACGACACTTACTTGGATGGTTCGAGTCAAAGGGATCTCTGAGGGCGCAGGATGAGAAATTCCAATCTCATTCGGGCAGATTGAGCATTGGGTACCACAACCGCTCGTTCACATCCGCATCACAATTGGGTAACGGAGGGTCCAAAGGGAGGACTACCCAAATCGGTGAATGCCCATAAAGGGGTGAATGCCCATGAGGGGTGAGTGCCCATGAGGATTAGGATCAATGGACAACTTCCCACAAACAAATCCAAACATTGATATTGGGTCCTCATCACCGATCGACATAATTTTGCCATCGATCCTCGAGTCAATTGAGACCATCCGCCTAAAAATAGAGTCTTTAGAACCAAGGTGAAGTACACCCTCAAGCGAGATACCATCCTCATTACCATGACAACATAGAACCTCACGAGCTCTAGCGACCAATTCACCATAAGACGGACGATCACTAAGCGGCGAGGACACACTTTCCATCCCAACAAATGACACATTTCCATAACCATCTTTCTCAATACTACCTCCATGGTGCAAGGTTACTAGATTGTCCATCTAATCCATACAAAAGGCAGTGGTTGTTAATGTCTAATAGTAAAGTAGTATACTAACTAATTGCATACGTAACTAATTTAAGTTTATAACTACCCAAGTAATTTGCTACCTAGCAAACTAAATAACTATGTCTAACTAACTATATGTAACTAAACAAACTAAAATTTCTAACTATGTCTAACTATATCTAAACCCTAACTACATTATATGTTACTAAATTAGCTATGTCTAACTATATATCTAAACCCTAACTACATCATATCTAACTAAAATTGCTATGACTAACTATATATCTCAACCCTAACTACATTATATCTAACTAAAATTTCTATGACTAACTATATATCTCAACTCTAACTACATTAACTATATCTAAACCCTAACTAACTACAATTTCTAACTAAATTTACTAACTACATTTTCTAACTCTAAAAAAAATTTCTAACTACAATTTCTAACTAAATTTCTAACTACAATTTCTAACTAAACTTACTAACTACAATTTCTAACCAAATTTACTAACTACCTTTACTTATTTAAAAAAAAAATTACCTTCGGCCGGCGGTGACGCCGGCCTCTTCTTCACTGCCCACAGTGTGTGAAGCAGCATGGTGGAGAGGGGGGCGGCGGAGCGCGGCCAGCAGCGGGCAGCGAGGCGGAGAGCGGCTCGGCGCGGCCATGAGGCGGAAGCGGCTCGAGGCGCGGCCGCGAGGCGGGACCGGCTTCGAAGCGAGGCGGCGGCGGACGCGTGGGCTCCTCCCAAAATGAAGAGAGAGAGAGAGAGGAAGGAGGAAGAAGGACCGCGGTCGGTTTTTTTGAATGCTCGGCGCCGAGATCTGTGACGCCGAGGTCGGCGCCATGAGTCACGGCGCCGAGGTAACACATCTCAGCGCCGTGAGTCATGGCGCCGAGGCATCGCCACGCGGCCGCCCGGTGGCTAGGGTTGGGACCTCGGCGCCGTGAGTCACGCGCGAAGCTATGTTACCTCGGCGCCGTGACTCACGGCGCCGACCCCCTGGGTCCAAAATTGGAAATAAGACTAGCAGGGGTATAAATGTTCGTTTTTACGAAAAAAGGGTTAAATTGAAAAAAATCCGGTACTTCGTATAGGCCTCTCCAAAATGCCACCCAGATCATCGGAACCACCCCCTCCCGGCGCAGTAACACACTACAATACTCCGAAACAAGTAACAAAAATCTTCACGGCAGAAAACACATGAACAAAATGATCTCGCAACTATCAACGGCTCACAGGAATAGACGGCTAGGTAAACAAAGCAGTGCTGGGTAAACAGAAACGATAAGTGCCAACACTTTTCTACAGATAATTGGTAAAGGAAGATATATATAGCCAGTTTGGCTTTCGCCAAGTAAGAGTGTAAGACTGGCCGCGCCAGATGGCTTTTGCATAATTATGATCAATATGTTTTGCCAAAGAGCACCATGCCTGTTCTTTCTACTAAAACAAGCTTAAGGGCAAAGGCATTCAATTCCTGATGAACTCTTTCATGTTCTTCAACCAAACCACATACTCCTTCTCATCCTTTCCCATCGTGTACTCGTACAGCCAGTCATGCAGTGAGTGCTTGATCCCCCTCACTTCAAGATACCTGTGCAAGGCCTTCTGCAAGCTATCATCCAAAACCCTGTAGCAAACAGTGAGGAAGAACTGAAGGTCAGAGGAAAACTACAACAAGCAATATAGTTCAGGAACAGTCATGCAGGTGCTTAAATCAACAGAACATAAAATGTTACAGAGCTAATGAAAAGCCAATTATTTCCACACATGAAATGCACACACAAGGAAGAAATAACAAGGTTATGCCATTTCGGAAGAAAGCACAAAAAAGTTTGTGGCCAAGGGTCCTTGAAGGGAACATTCTTTCTTTGATTATCTCAATGGCTCTTGCTTGGAGTTTATTGTTATGCTTGAAATTGAAAGAACAAACTAGATACATAAAACTGATTGAACTTACGAAAATGGCGGTCCCGCATACACATTCTCAGCATCACGATTATCACGATTCAGCATTCTCATATTTTCAATTGCCAGTTCATCATCATTAAAGTTGCACTCGAATTCCAAGATTGGGCCTTCTGGTTTATCAACAGTAACAACCATCTGAATTGCTGGCTTAAAAGATTCCTCATTGTTCTCATCATTATCATCGTCATCCTCATTCAAGTCTTCCTCGGCATCGAAGTTTGTGTAGACAGTAGCTTTAATAGTCTCTCCTGCAAACTCTCTTTTGAGGATTATGGATTGATCACCAGGGTTATCAATTATCTCGAAAGGGAAGTCTTCTGGCAGATCAATTTGCTGTTAAAAAAATTGAAACAAGCATTATGATTAATTTCAATTAAAAAAGACACAAAGAAAAGTTTACAACAAAAATCATGCTTCCAAGCAAAACCAAAGAGTTTCTGCCAATTAACAGCATAAAACCAATCCAAACGCTAATAAACTTTACCCACCTCCCCCGTTATCTCTAGACTCAAGGTAGTTTGAAAGAAACTTTTGAAGACAAACTTTTTAATGATAATTTTTTAGAAATAACCTTTCGTTAAAATGGGTATTGAAATTGGGACCTATAGAATAACGTTTGAGAATAAGTTTCGCAAATAAATTCTTAAAAATAAATCGCAAAAGTTTATGTAAATAAGTTTTGAAAATAATCCTTTGATTATAGGTTTTGTAGTTTAAACTTTAAAGAAGAGCTTTTGAGGATAAGCTTAAAAAACAATAGGTTTATGATAAGAATTTTTTAAAAAAACAATATTATTTTAAAAGATAATTACAAAAATAAATAGTCGTTCCAAAAAATTACAAAAATATGTCCCTGTTGCCAGTTCAACTGGCGACAGGAACCTATCGCCAATTGAACTGAAGACAGGAACCCTGTTCAGCCCTGTCGCCGGTCCAACTACCTATCGCCATTTGAACTGGCGATAGGTTCCTGTCGCCAGTTCAACTGGCAACAGTTAGTCGGCTATAAAAACGCCGAAAAGTCAGTCCATAATTCATTTTAATTCCAGAAAAAACGAGAAAGAGAAGGAGAAGGAGAGAAGAAAGGTAGCGAAGCTCTGTCAGTTTGTCGCGGAGGAGAGAGATTGTCGTCAGAGCACCGAGTCCGATCGGTCATCTCGCAGGTACATTTTTTTGAAACTTTGTACATTATGTGAAAACCTTGTTGGTTAGTAAACAAAATAGCGACATAGAATTGAGCAGGTTAGATAAAAGTAGTCAAATTGTGTAACATATATTTTAAGTTGTATAGCCGGTAGTGATAGCACAATGGCGGAATAAGAATAATTCCAACTTTATTAAGCTCCCCATTTGTGCGCGGTAATTATATTATTAATGCAGGAATTATCTTTTAAACTAGAAAAATTGCATGACACATTTGAAGATTATAAAGAAAATCCGGAGTAGCTGAGTAGGGTCGGAATTATGTAGCACTGGAACGATTTAGGATCAATCTCCAGAAATAGGAAGACGCCTATTATAAATCTGTTAGAAATATATTGAGTAGCTAAGTAGAGTAAATATTTTGTTAGTGCTAGAAATACCACTTAATCTTGGAGAATAGCCTGACACATGAAAATCGTAAAGAAAATCTGTAATCGCTAAATATCCTACGTAAAGGTGCATGAAAAATTTATGAACTTTGTTTATTGCTGTATTTTCAGGTATGGCGGACGCGGTCGTCTGAGTTGCTTGACCGATGGTTGACGCAGCGTCCAGAGTCGCCACTTTAAATCTGTGCCCCGGGCGAGGCGCCGATTGAGCTTGGCGCATTGCGGCTGTGCACGCCCATTAGGGCACGGAGGCTGCACCCAGACTGGGTTCCGAGGTTCGTAGATTTCTAACCTAATGCACTCCACTGTGGTTTGTTTACTTCACGTGCAGTCATGTTTGTTCTTAATCGTTTTGATGCAGGTTGCGAGCGGTAGGCCTCCTTCCACTCGCGAGAATGGTGGAGGCGACGTGGGAGGACGACCAGGACCGCGGTCCTGATCGTACGTCTAGACGTTTTCTGTACGACCGGACCCTACTGACGGCGCTGGTTGACCGCTGGAGGCCAAAGATACACACGTTCCACCTTCCGTGCGAGGAGATGGCACCAACGCTGCAGGACGTGGGCTTCCTGACCGGGTTGCCCTGCACAGGCTCCCCCCTAGCGGCGTACGACATCCCGGTCACGTGGCGCACCGACCTCCTAGCGAGGTTCCACGATGTGCTCCCACCGGGCAGCAGGTACACCGAGTTCAGCAGCCCGCACGGGCCGACGTTGAGGTGGATCTGCCAGTTCTATGTAAGTCTTCGTAACTATTGTCCTCTCGCATAAATTCGTATGTGAACCTTACTAACATGTAAAGGTCTTCTTACAGCCCGAGCATATGAAGCCTACCTGCTGTGCCTTTTTGGGTGGGTTTTGTTCCTGGGGTCCCACGGCGACAGCGTCGACAAGCACTATGTCCGGTACACGCGTGAGGTGGCGGACTTGCCGGTCGACGAGATCTCGAAGTACGCTTGGGGTCTGACCGTGTTGTGCGCGACGTACCGCGCACTGTGCGACACGTGCCACCGTGCCCAGGACAGCTCCATCCTCTCCGGATGTCCGCTCGCTTCGCGGTGTGGTCCTTGGAGCGCTTCCAGATCGGACGACCACAGCTGGACTTGGGAGCATATGCGATCAGCTTGTACGTCCAGGACGATGTGGACGGGCCGACCATGGGCACGTTGTGGTGCCGCCGACGGGTTAGTTTCATGACCATTTGTTATTTTCGTATTATAATCACGATTTCCTATGCTAACCTTACGGTGTTCTATTGCACAGGTCACCTATACGTCGATCACTTCGCAGGGGTCCTACCCGGAGTACGTTGCGATGTTCGATCAGCTGACAGATGACTACGTCATCTGGACACCGTACACTCCAGAGAGGGTGCACGCGCGTGCGCCCCAGGGACTATGAGCCTATGCACGCGAGACTACGTGTACTGGTACACGCGGAAGGCATTGGTGCATGATGTCTTCGTGGAGTACCAGGTGTAGTGGGTCATGCGTCAGCTCGGTCTGCGACAGGAGATCCCAGCCCCTTGGGGGGGACGCGGGTGCCGGTGCATGTTCACACGTAAGTTCACGTTTTACTACTTTCGTACAATATGCTTTACATGCCGACTAAATAATTGTCTTGTCGTACACAGGTACACTAGGAAGGGAGTACAGGGCACGATGTCCTGGGTGGACAGGATGGCCCCTTGGGTTGAGGCTTGGAGTGGCGCGCGCGACGACCGCATCCAGTGCGGCAATGATCCCTACGACCCGGAGACGTACAGGGAGTACATGGGGTGGTACGCTAGTCGGACGAGGCTTCGCTGCGTCCGTGTCGTGGTCGACCCACCACGACATAAGGCTGCGACACCCGACACGTACCCCACCCAGCCGGACTCCGCTTTCCACCGCTCTGTACGTATTGAACTGTCCTTAATTCATATGTAATTTGCCAGGTTTATGTTTCTAACTTGTTCATTTGTGCAGACGGATCTACACCAGGAGATTATCGACTTGGCTAATGAGAATATTGGAAAGTAAGTTTCAGAAAAAATAGATTTCGAGGACATTTGGTGAAAATAGTTGTTGGAACCATGGTTATTGAGGCGTCCGGAAGGCGTCGCCTAGGCGACAAGGCGGGAGCGCGGGTCAAGGCGTCTGCTCGCCTTGTCGTGCGCTCGTATGGCGTCCGCCTCGGAACCAAGGCGTCTCCAAGGCGAGCTAGGGCGACGGCTACGCTCAAGGCGACGCCATAGCAGGGGGAGGAGCGCGCGAATCAGAGGAGGAGCGCGGGAATAAGAGGCAGCCGAACCCTAAACCGGAGAGAGAAGCGTGCGAAAGAAGTCCAGAAGGGGGAAAGAGGGAAGGCCAGAAGCGCGCGACTCACCTGAAGCTAGAACCCGCGGCGGCGTCGCCTACATCTCGCCGCTCCCGTTTCGGCGTCGCCTCCATCTCGCCGCTGCGGTCTCGGCGTCGCGCCGTCGCCTTCTCGGCCTCTCCCCGTCGCCATCGCCCAGCAAGGCAACAAGGTACGCCCGTTGCCCTCTCCCTGTTTTGCTCTGCTCTCCCCTCCTCTTGGCCTCCCCCTCCCTCTCCGGCGGCCGGGCGGCGACTCCGACTCCTCACACCGACCTTCTCCCCGCATCCCCGGACTCCACCTCCTCCGTGCGGGATGCGAGAGAAAGGTCGAGTCCGCGGGAGGAGGGGAGGCGGGACATGGAGATCTGGCCGGGTCCGCCGGGAGGGAGGGAGAAAGCCGGGTCGCCTCGCGCCGCGCCGCCTCGCGGATGCCCGGATCCGCTCTCTCTTTAGCGGCTTTGCCTGCCACTAAATGGCCTTCGCAGTGCTGTCGAGGGAGGATGTTAAGCGATTTTCTTTACATCTCTCGGTCCGACGGTCCTCCGGCTCTGCCACTCTTGTTCTTCAATTATAATCTATATGCAATCGCAAGTGTGAAGCATTGCTTTACTATGTAATTATGTTCCTATACGCTCATTGTGCTACTTATTTGCTCTTGTGCTACTTGATTGAAGAAATTCTATGTAATGCAAAAAGAATTAAAGAAAATGGCAAGTGCAAGTGCAAGTATTGCATCCTCCGAGGCCGTGTATGATCCAAAGACCGATCCAAAACGGAAGGCAAAGTCAAATGATCCGGGATGGAAGTATGGCTATTGGCCGAAAATTGGCAATCGAGATAAAATGATGTGTATCCTTTGTAACACCCCGAGTTCAGGAGGGATTAAAAGGTTGAAGGAGCATCTTGCAGGTGGCTATGCAGATGTGGTAATGTGTCCCAATACTACCACAGAAATCAGAAAAGAGATGGGAGATTATTTGAAAAAAAACAAGAGGAGTAGACCAATCTTCCTAGATGATGAGGATGAAAGGGGAGATCAAGATGTGGAGATGGAGACCCAAAGCTCTACTGTGAAGCCAAGTTCAGGGACATCCGCCAAAAGAAGGCGTGCTGCCTTTTCATTCAAGGTTCTACCATCAAACAAGGCCAAGGCAAAGGAGACCAAGTCAGTTGCTAGTATGCTTCGAAGAACACCCGAAGAAGTTGTAGATCAAAGATATTCTGGGTCTTTTCAAAGCACCATGGAAGCCAACACAAAGACTAAGGATGACAGGCATTATGTGAATAAGCAATGGGCCTTGTGGTTCTATGAGTGTGGCATACCATTTAATGCCGCAAACTCAAGGCAGTTTGAGATTACTTGTGAGGCCAGTGTGCGATGATTACGGATATAAACCTCCTAGTTTCCATGAGCTAAAGGAGCCATTGCTTGAGTTGCGTCAAGGAGACAAGTACTTTGAGGGAGGAGCACGAGCGGGCGTGGAAGCAATATGGTTGCACACTTATGTTGGATGGATGGTCCGATAGGAGGGGACGACACTTGATCAACTTCCTTGTCAACAGCCCGGAAGGGACTTTCTTCTTGGAGTCCGTTGATGCATCAAGTGAACAACATGATGCAACTATGATAGCTAATTTGCTAGAGCAGAGAATTGAGGCCATTGGAAAAGACAAGGTTGTTCAAGTTGTCACTGATAATGGTGCTAACTACAAGGCAGCGGGCAAGCTTTTAATGGAGAGGATCCCTACACTGTTTTGGAGTCCTTGTGCTGCACATTGTTTGGACCTTATATTGGAAGACATTGCAAAGTTGAAGGAATTTAAGAAGCCTATTGCACGTGCCAGGCGTGTCACCACATTCATTTATAGGCATGGGAGGCTTCTTAGTGCAATGAGGGAGAAGACAGGCGGGATGGATCTTGTGAGACCCGCAGCCACTCGGTTTGCCATAGCCTTCCGTACTTTGAAGAGCATGCACAAGCACAAGGATGCTTTGAAGTGTCTATTTGTGAGTGAATCATGGACTAGGATCAAATTGTCAAAGCGGAGGCCGGCATGCATGTGATGGACATTGTGCTCTCTAAGGAGTTCGAATTCAATTGAAGATTGCCTTAGAGCTTGACCCACTTCTTATCGTGCTTAGGGTGGTTGATGGTGATGAGAAGCCCGCAATGCGGAGGTTGCGGCATTAATGACTCATGCAAAGGAGAAGATCAAGCTTAGCTTCTCTACCCAAAACAAGCAACGTTTGCTCAAGAAGATCATTAACATTATTGAGCAACGTTGAGTGAGACAAATGGATCATCCATCAGATGGGCTGCACTCTATTTGAATCGGGAAATTCTTTGCCATCCAAAGAGTGGAGATGATACCTATGTTGGGGAGCTAAGGAGTTGCTTCAATGATGTACTTGCAAGAATGGTACAAGATGAGAATATTCGGAACAAGATTGATGAACAAGTCATGCATTATGAGGACCAACGAGGAGATGTCTTTTCAAACAAGTTGGCAATCGAAAACTTAGAGTCAAGGAGCCCTAGTAAGTGTTGTTAATTTCAGCATGTTTATTTCATTCCTAACTCCTAATATATGCGTGTATTTGCCATTCTAGTTGATTGGTGGCGTTCATATGGTGGGCGAGCCATTGACCTACAAAGGTTTGCTAAGCGTATTGTTAGTCTTTGTGCTTCATCATCCGGTTGTGAGCGAAATTGGAGTACCTTTGAATTTGTGAGTCAATTTGTAGCTTCTTTGTGTTTATTTTTATCTACTCAATTTGTAGCTTTTATGTGCTTATTAATTTCAGCAAGTTATTTATTCATTTTATTTGCTTTGCTTGCCATTTTGTGCTTTTGTAGATGCATACAAAGAAAAGAAACCGGTTACTACACAAGAGATTGAATGATTTGGTCTTTGTTGCATACAACCAGAAGATGAAAACAAGATTTCAAAAAAGGCGGGAGAAAGCGGGCAAAAACTATGACCCTTTGGTCATTGAGGATTTTGATTGGGACAATGAATGGACCGACTCATTGGTTGTACCACCTCAAGGCGGTCGTGAGTGTGACCTTACATGGGATGATGTTGATGAAGCCATTGGTGCATCACGCCGCCAGTCGCAATCTTCCAAGGCAAACTAATAGGTATACTCCTGGTGAGCCTACGGCCTTCCAAAAGCGTCCAAGATCTACAACAATGGTGGTTGAAGAAGATGGCTTAGATGAGTAAGGGCAAGACTCGGATTCGGTCAATGAGGAAGATGAGGAAGAAGATCCATATGATGATGCGGATGTGAGCGATTGTGACGAAGCTCCCAATGCTACCGAAGATGGTGGAGAAAACTTGGATTCTACTAACAATTCCAATGAGTTCGACGATGGATATTGAGAGATGAGAGAGTTGGACTATGCTACTTTTGTGTTGTGGACTACTATTATGCTATTAGACTACTATAAGCTTGTGGACTTATCACCTATGTTATTTGTGTGAACTTATATTGCTTATGTCGTGCTTGTTAATTTGTTATGTTGCTCATATTTAATTCTCATATTTACTTACCACCTATGTTATTTGTGTGGACTTATCACCTATGTACATTGTTGCTTGGGAGAAGAGGAGAGGAGAGATTGTCAACAAGGTATGCCACTCGATCCGTATTTAATCAATTAATTGGAATACAATTTGTATCTATTACAATTATAACAATCTATATATTGAAACTTGCAAGGAAGATGGATGCTACATGGGAGAAGAGCACGTGAAAAGGGGGATGGGTTCTACATAAGCTCAAGAATTGGCAATAACAAGGTACATATGCTGCTAAAATATTCATTTTATTCGCTGCCTTAGAGCCTTAGGACGAGAGTAAGGCGTCGCTTCGCCGTACACCTTACCGCTTAAAAGGTGTGAGGGGGGTGGGTCGCCTCGCCTCGCCTTACCGCCTTAATAACCTTGGTTGGAACTGAGTTTGGAAAACAGGTTCAAGATAAGTCTATAGAAGGTTGGTTTTCGAAATAAGTTTTAAAAATGGGTCCTGATAATAGGTTTTGAAAGCAAGTTTTCTCAGACGGTTTTTTGGAAATTAGGTTTTGATATTGTGTTTTGAAAATGAGTTTTCGGAATAAGTTTTGAAGATGTGTTTTAAATGTCGGGCTTGAGAATATGCTTTGCGAAATAGGTTAAAACAATTGTTATGGTAGGCATCACCTACCAAAGAAGAGGTGGCGCAAGGAGGGCTGCAGCAGGGGGACTCTAGAGAGGTGCGGCAGCCCAAGCAAGAGTCCAGGAAGGAGACTCCAATTCAAATTAGGAAATTCTATCCTTTAAATAGCAATTAAGTATTTAGTTCCTTTATTAAGAGATATAGTTCGTATTAGAGATAAGATATTCCTTTCTTTTAAATTCCATGTTTAGAGATTGATTTGTTAGGGGCTCTCCTATAAAACATTGTTGTTAAGTCGTGTGACTAGTTGACGATTAGTCGACTGAAGAATCTAGACCCGCCATTATGAGTTAATGGAGTATTATGGTTATTAATGACAAATCTATTTGTGAGACTAACACTTCTATTGTTATACATATTGTTTAGTCTCAATCGGATATAAAGGTGAAAATCAAAGAGGTATGCACTCGACATCATTTTCTTATATCTTGTTGCATTCCTCGGATCCAAAATATAGGTTGAACTCTACCAAAAGGTTGACTTGGATATGTGCATATGTTCTTATTACACATTCGTATATGCACACATTTAGAGGGAGTTCACTCTATGTTTTATGGTTTCATTAGTATTGATCCATATTTCTTTTTCCACATATATTTGGGATCTTTACTTTGAAACATATCCTTGAGTATATAAAACTTGTGTAGTTCATATATACTCATTCTTTATATTCAATTATTTGTAATTGTGATGGTTGTTATCAATTATCAAAGATGGAAAGATTGAATTATCTTATCCCACCATTATGAGTTAATGGTATGTTGTGGTAACTAATGACAATCATATTGTGGAACTAATATTTCTATGAGTTGGATTAATAGATTATATTCCATGAGATTGAAGACTTTGGATGACATCATGAGTTGATCGTCATCAAGTCAAGAGCATGAAGTAAAGGAAATCATCAATTGTTGATGATTATCAAAGTCAAGATAAATGACCCGGACTTGAAGTGAAGATGTGTGTCATCAAGCCTCAAGAAGGTGTGCAAGGCAAAGGTATGACTAGCTAGGGCTAAACATGTGTTCCTAGTCTTTTACCGGTCTTGGTGTTTGGTTGGAGACCGGATTGCTAATATAGGTTGTCGTACTATTAAGAGCGATCTTAGCTGGTAGCTTGAGTTAGTCATGTGTTGATAGCTCGTTGTGCTTGCTCTAGCTCTCGTTAGCATGTTGCTAATATTTGCAAATGTGTTTTGCAAATAGTTGATGCTCATGTTTAAGTTCTTGTAGCATATGACTTTAGTTTGCGAATGTGTTTTGCAAATAGTTTAAGTCCATGTACCTTATTCCTTGTGATGTGATTCTAAAAGTTGGCAAATGTGTTTTGCAACTTGTTAAGAATCTCGCCTTTAACCCTTGTTTGCATCGCGCATCAATTGGCAAATGTGTTTTGCAAATTGAGTTGAAGCGGAATGAAAAATCCTTGTTTTCCAGTCTCTAACGGTACGACCACAGGTTGTTGGCGGTATTACCACAACTGGTCGTAGACCTAGTCGAAGACCGTGTTGTGAACAGTGGTCGTAGACCTATTCGTGGACAGTGGTCATAGACCTGTGTGGTCGTAGACACTGGTCATAGAACAGTGGTCGTAGACCTGTTCGTAGGCAGCGGTCGTAGAACAGTGGCCGTAGACCTGTTCTTGGACAGTGATCGTAGACCTGCGTGGTCGTAGAACAGTGGTCGTAGACCTATTCATGGACAGTGGTCGTAAACCTACGTGATCGTAGACACTGGTCGTAGAACAGTGGTCATAGACTTGTTCGTGGACAGTGGTCGTGAGACACGTTGCGTGAGCGATGGTCGAGACACAGTCGAAGACGATGGTCAAAGACAGCGATCGTAGACTGGTGAAGGCGATGGTCAAAGACAACGATCGTGAGACTGTTCGTAGACAATAGTCATAGACCTGCATGATCGTGAGACACCGGTCGCCAGAACGGTGGCTATAGACTCGTTTCGTGGGCGGTGGTCGAGACACTAGGCGAGAAACGATGGTCATAGACAGCCGTGGTTGTGGACATCGGTCGTGAACTGCGTGGTAAAGAGAACGATGGTCGTGAACCTATTCGTGGGCGATGGTCGAGACCTACGTGGTCATAGAACGATGGTCGAGAACTTTGTTCATGGGCGATGGTCGTGAGCGATGGTCGAGAAACGATGGTCGTGACACGTTAAGTGGACAATGGTTGTAGACACTGGTCGTAGAACAGTGGTCGTAGACCTTCGTGGTTGTGGACACTGGTCTTAGAACACGGTGGTCGTGACTGTTTGTGAGCGATGGTCGTGACTGTGTGGTCGTGAACTGCGTGGTCGATGGAGCGGTGATCATAGACGCGGTCATGAGCGATGGTCGAAGACACCGGTCGTGAAGCGATGGTCGAAGACTTGATCGAAGACCTGGTCGAGCACCAATCGGTATGACCGCATTCCTTGAGCGGAACTACCGCACCACGGTAGCACCGAAGTTTGAGCGGTGCGTATTTTCGACACTCTTTGAGCGTGTTTTTGCTCTCCTGGAAAGCGGTAGTACCGAGGTTCTTTGAGTGGAACTACCAGAGGGCGGAACTACCGCATGTTCTTTGGCGGTAGTACCACACCAAGTCTGTAACGGCTAGTTTTGGGGCTGTTTCGTTCCCAATGGCTAGTTTTTGTTGTGAGGGCTATAAATACCCCTTTGGCCGGTTGAGAGACAACCTTTGGCATCCCATTCTATTCTCTTGAGCTAAGAGTAAGCACTCTACACTCTTTTGTGCATGTGTTGTACTTAGTGAGCTTTGAGAGGTAAATCCTAGTGCATGTGTTGCATTAGGTAGTGGATTGTGTATCCATTGAGTTTAGACCCTTGATTCGTATCTTTGGCTTATTACTCTTGGTGTTTGCCGACACCTAGACGACGTGGAGGCGTCGTAGTCCGGTGATCTTCTCAATGAAGCTTGTGAGAAGGTCCGGCGGTTGTGAGTGGCTTGGTGCTCGCCATCTCCGGAGTGAAGGAAGAGCAACTCCGAGTGGATCGCGGTGTTGGTTCGTTTTGGAACCAGTCCAAGTGGTTGGACTTACCTCGGAGGTGTTGGCTTAATTTGTGGAACCGATCCAATTAGTTTGGGCTTACCTCAACGTGGATTAGGAGAGACCGGCAAGTCTCCGAACACCACGGTAAAACATCATCGTGTCATTGTAGTTTGATCCCTTGTGCTTTACTTTATTGCAATTTACATTCAAAGAATTAAATTGCTTATTCATCTTTGTATGATTGCTATCTTTCAATAGTCTTATATTGTTGGTGCACTTAGTGAAGACTAGTTGATTTAGGTCTTAATTGTGCAAAACCGAATCGTTATTAGCTTCCGCATTAAAACTCGGTTTTAGCCAAAGAAGATTTTGAAACCGCCAATTCAAACCCCCCCCCCCTCTAGTCGGCCTCCTCGATCTTACATCGACAAGTGCACACAGACTCCGACTAGAGTCATCGACTCGACTAGGAGAGCTAGTTGTTCGACTTGCCGACTAGTCGGCGACTAGTCATGACTAGTCGACTAGTGCTAGTTGAGCGACTGGTCTACGAGCAGAGGCGACAGCGGCGCAAGGGAGCTGCGGCAAAGCCAAGGGATGACGACAGCTACAAAATGGGCGGCGGCTGAGCCATCCCCTCCCACACACAACCGCCATAAGTCTCCCCTACCGCCGCCACTCCCCTCCCTTATCGTCGCCGCTGGTTATCTTCCCCTCCCCTGCCGTCGCCGATTCTTCCCCTGCCCTCCCCTGCCTCCGTCGCTTCTTACCCTTCCCACCCCTGTTGTCGCTGCTTTTCCCCGCTCTCCCGCCACCACCGCTTTCCCGCCTCCCTACCGCGCCACTTCTTCCCTACACGCCCATCGCTTCTCCCCCTCACCGTCGACTGCTTCTTCCGCTCCCCTCCCCTCCCCTGCCGCCACCGCCAGTCACCGTCGACCCCAGCCTTGGTGAGCACTCCTCTCCTTCCTCTGCTCCTCTCTTGCACTGTGCTCTACTCTGCTTTCCTTCCCCCTCTCTCTCTCTATTTTGTGTTGTGCTTGCCTTTGCTCACTCATACTCTTTTTTTCTCTGTGGTCTGCAGTAGTAGCAGCAGTAACAGCTGTTGTAGCTAGGGGTGAAAACGGATCGGAAACAGACGGATAATGGCTTTGCCATATTTGTTTTCATATTTTTTTCGGATCCGGATACGAATACGAATACCCCGGATATGAATACGAATACGAATAGTATCGAATACGAATCGAAACAAATACGGTCACAGATATTTTTCGGAACATGAAAACCCCTTAAATTGTATGCCAGAAATTAACGAAAACATATAATTAATTTATTTGATGTAAACATTCATGAATTGTTCATATTATCAACAACCACACATAACATTGGCACTAACAAGTTACATTAACTAGTTCATCACAAATATAACACTTAGTTTACCATATTTAGCTTATAAGTCATAACTCACAAAGTCATCACGCATTCACATTTAGTTTATCATATACATAAAATTTAGTTCACACTAACATCGATTAGACTGGATGGTTAATCTATCATGAAATGGTGTAACATCCCAAAGTATGTTACCAAAAATAAAATTAATAAAGTTATTATTTTATTGAATTTTACGATATTTAAAAGAGTTTTCTGGTTAAAAGGAAAAAATAATAAAATAAAGTCAATTATTTAATTTCCTAGTTTTTAATGTAAAAATAAAATTTATTGAGTTTTAAGGATTTTATTGGATTTAAAGTGAAAAGAAAATTTTAATTAATTTAATTATTTTTGGATTTTAAAAGGTTTTCCTATTTTTAGAATTTAAAATAATTTATATACAAAACCAACTTTAAGTTGGAATTAATTTTATTAAGTTAAAAATAATTCAACGAATTTACGTGATTTTTCTAGGATTTTTAACTCTATTTGCTATTTTCTAAAAGACTATTTGATTTGTTGCATTTTCAAATTCGAAATCAATTAAAATCCCTTTTCTCTTTTGAAATTTGAAATCCTCTTTTGGTAGAAATCGGATATCGGACTCAGTCTTATCCGGATAATCCGTATTCGTTTCAGTATCCACGGATAGCATGCCTACCGTATTCGTTTACATTTTAGACACAAAAATCCGAATTCGTTTCCGATCCGAAAATTATCCGAGAAAAATCCGATCCGAGACATTCCGAATCCGTTTTTGTCCGGATCGGTCAGAAACTATCTGATTCGTTTTCACCCCTAGCTGTAGCATGTAGTAGTAGCACTAGTACTTGTAGTAGTAGCACTAGTACTAGTAGTAGTAGTAGCAGCAGGCCAGCAGCAGTAGTAGCAGTAGTATTTTCCTAGTCCGCCGACTGGTTGTGGCTAGTCGCGACTAGTCGGTCGACTAGTCCACCAATCCATAAGTCGGCCCTCTTGCAACTCGACTCAACTTTACAACTTAATAACCTTGCTATAAAAGGATTGGCCAGCAGTGTGTTTTGATTCAAGCAATAAGAAAATCCCAAAAGAGTTCACTCTCACCTATCCCTCTTGTGCCGCCAGCGCTTTCTTCTCCCTGCTTCGGCTGGCGCCCAACAGCCACCGAGGCCCAGGGGAATGTCCTCCCGTCCATCACTCTTATAATCTTCGCCATCTAGTTTTAGCCCACAACATCTTGGTATCAAAGCCATCTACCGCACCTTCATCTATGAGCAATAGTGGTGACGATCCGGTGACGATGGGGGATGTCTTGGCGTAATTAAGGCAATCAGCATGATGCTGGAATCTCATGGGCGCAATTGACGACCATCAACAACCGATTGGAGAGCCACGACGTTTGACTGGCACGGCTTGAGAAGACAAAGGGCTAGGTTGCCGCACCCACTCCCACGACGTCAATGCTGCCCACACCAAGAGGAAATTTTGGGGGGGATGGGAGCCGAACCGCGTTCCTCGATTCCGCAAACTAGAACACGGTGTTCGATGGCAAGGAGGATCCATTGCCATGGCTCAAATGTTGCGAACAATTTTTTCACGGGCAACGTACCCTGGAAGATGAGAAGGTATGGTTGGTGTCTTATCATTTGATCAGCAGTGCCCAACAATGGTACTTGCACGTCGAAAGTGACGAGGGCACACCATCCTAGCGACGTTTTACGGATATGATCAACCTTCGATTCGGGCCTCCCATCCGCAAGAATCCCCTTGGCGAGCTCACCCAATTGCGGCGCACGGGAACGGTGACCGACTACATCAACCAATTCCTGGTGCTATTGAGTCACGCAAGGCCCCTACTTCCAACGCAAAAGATTCAACTCTTCCCGGTAGGGTTGCAGGAACCCCCAGCATCGACGTCGAACTCTAGGCGCCACTGAGCTTAGAGATGGCCATGAGTCTCGCGCGCTCCTTTGAGCTCCGTGTCTAGGCCATCACCGAGCTGGCCGCGACCATGACCAAGCCGACCAAGCCGGCCAAGCCGGCCAAACCGGCATCACTTCAGCGCTATGGGATGCAACCACTGACCGCATCTACGAGGGTCACCGCGCCGACATCGGGCGTCGCGCCGACATCGGGCACACCGCCGACAGCATCGGACACCGACAGCAAGACCAAGTGGGTCCAGATGGCGGAACGCAAGCGAGCAGGGCTCTGTTTTAATTGCAATGAGAAATATCATCGCAATCATAACTATAGGCAGCTCTACCTCCTCGAGCTTGCCCAGGACGACGACAACACCGAGCACATTGACGCCGACCTAGAGATCTCCCTTCATGTGTTAACCAGCATTAATACTGGTCGGACATATGCTATAGTGCCCATAGGCCTGATCACTGTTCAAATAGGATAATCACCTAATGGACTTCGGTTGACAGTGCACGACTCTCAAATCCATGGAGCCAATCCAACGATGTAGCATGGTGGTGTAGCTCATACTAGGACTAGAAAATCTTCATTCTTCTTTGAAAATGTCGCACATCTTTCCTTGAGATTCGGACCACCAACCACTCCCTAATTCAGATATTTGGATAATTAAGTTAATCAAGAATAGTAACCAAGCTATGTGAACAGTAATGTGCCTAGTTCTTGTAGGCTTTTTTTATACTTTAAAATGCCTTCTTCAAAAGTTTCTTGCCAAACTACCTTTAGTACAGAGATAGCAGGGGGCATGAGGACCAGCTGTTGTCTTGTCTCCACTCTCCAGAGATGAAGAACAGTGCACGGGAACAGTTAGATTCCTTGAATGTTTTTAATCACAATTTGTTAGCAATATAAAAAAAAAGCCTATAAGAACTAGGCATGTTACTGTTCACCTAGCTTGTTTACCATTCTTAGTTAACTTAAGTATCTAAAAAGCTGAATTTGGGAGTGTTTGGCCCTTTGTGGATCCGAATCTCAAGGATAGATGTGTGACTGAATGGTGGAGTAGCTGCACCTAGGTGTAGCTAGCCATTTTAGAAGAAATAACAGCATCACAAGGTATAAACTCTCAGACATTACAATCTATGATATCCACCTGCAAATCATCACATTCATGGGGTTCAATCACACTACTATATATAGCTTAGACTTTATGGAACTCAGTGCACAACTAATACTCCATGACATAAAAATAATCCTTTTGCAAAACCGACAACAAATGCATACATTTCGATCATTTGCAAACTTCGTCAAGAAATTTCCAATGACTTGTGCAGAATTCAGAAGCTGGCTACTTAAATATCTAATGAGCCAGCTTATCTTATTCGCGACCTATCAAAGTCAAGCTTGCGAACATTATAGATCAAGCTGAAGTATCATATATAGACTAGGATTCTCCAAACTGGTTCTAGCAGAAATCACATTACCAGATGGTATTTCAAAAACCATCCTATTTCCTTTCTTCACCAGCCAACCTCGTTACTGTTTTGTTTTTCTTTGTAGCCTGTACCGCTACTGTCTAAAGTTTTTTTGTGTTTCCTCAGTATTGGATAGTCACTATTACTGGCTGGTGGCGTGCTGGCAATGTAGCATCAGGTCCCTCGCTACAACTGGAGGAACAGGGATGGTAAATTCCAGGAATTAGGTAGTTACTGTCCGGATGCCAAACTCTGGTGCCGACATAGTAAGTTCTAATTTACCATATAAAGGCTAATGGCCTTAATCCAGCACTTAACTAAAGCAAAGTACTAACGCTACTACTACGGGCTTCCAACGGTAACCAGGCAACCCAAATGCGCCTCAATCTTTAATTCGGTTCCCAACCCTTTCCAATCGAATTCGCAGGGGATTGAGCCTAATCACCTTCAACCAAATAGGACCTAACAGGAGATTACTTTCGGTACTCATAAAACTAAGACCAACGCTAAACTACCAAGAAATTTAATCCAACTATTACAGCGGAGCAAATGAAGGAAATGAAGAGGTGGTATAAAGGAAGCCAAGAGACCTGCTCGGAGGCGCCCTCCTCCGATTGGACGACGCAGTCAATCTCGGAGTCGATGACCCGCCTCAGGTTCTCGTCCGCGGAGATCTTGGAGGAAGATGCCGGGGAGTTCGACGCCAAGAAGCGGCGGGCGGTGATCCCGGAAGAGGATGGCGCGGCGGCGGTGGCGGCGGCGTGCAAACGGAGAAGCGGAATGGGTGGGCGAGACGACGCGGAGGAGTGGGCGTAGCGGCGGGCCAGGGCGGAGAGCGGCGACGAGGTGGTGGCGCGGCGGAGGAGCCTGGCGGCGAGCGACGCCGACGACATTGTTCCGGACTTCGTTGCTTCTCTCGGGATTCGGTGACGGCTTCTTGCCAAGTCTAGGGTTTTACGGGGTTTCAAGGCTTTGAGGCGAATGCAGACTTGGGGAGAAGGAAAGAATGGACCGAGCCGACCGGAGAGGGCCAACCAGCCCGGCCCAGCCCAGCAGACTAGGTGGTCAAGTCTATCCGCCCATCATGACGGAAGAAGTGTGGTGAAAGATTAGCTGTTTTGTTTTGTTTTGTTTTTGAACGGAGCGTCTAGGTCACACAACCTTAAACCTTGAATTTTTTAAAAAATAATATTATTTTAAAAGATAATTACAAAATTAAATAGCCAAAAAATTTACAAAATTAGGTTTCAAATGACGGCAGGCTCCTGTCACCATTGCAGGCACACCTCGCCATTGCAGGCACAGAGGATTCACATCCATTAGTTGCACTTATGAATGTGGACAACCCAGTAGCAGCCCATATCATCCCTTCTTTGGACATCGCAGCGACCACAGCCGTAGCTGGCCAAAAGGAAAAGATCGCGCATGGAGCCGATTGAGGCAGAAGTTCCTGAATACTTCGTCTATTAGATCTAGTGCACGCATTGTACTCGAATCTTTTATAGTAACCTGCAGTTTGTAATTGAAGCAGAATTTTGAATTATTGAATAATGGTTGCAAGCTCTAGCAGAGCAAAGCATTAAATTCTTATTATGAGTCCTGCAAGGCTTATTTTCCCGTCTTTATAATAGCAAGTTATGTTCTGATATTTGAAGTATTTTATTTATGTGTTGCTTGCTTTCTGCTACATATTAATAAAGTATATTATATTAGAACGCGTGTGGCGCCCTATGGAGGAAGTGTGCTTAGCAGGTAGCGGCACAACGAATACCATCCTGAGAGAAATGGAAATTTTTTCAGTCAATCAGCAAGAATGCTGGTAGTCTTACGACAATCACAGGCAGCGATACTTGTATAATAGGCTCAGGAAGGGCCATAATTATACTCCCAATGGGCACAACTTTGGTCATTGAAGAAGACTTGTTGTACCCAGAATCGACTAGAACTCTCAAGAATATTTACGCTAACAGTTTCCATGTAGAGACTAACGAAGAGTATGGTACAGAATACCTGCTCACTACAAAGCATGAAGAAAATGAAAAATGGCATTAGAATGTCTTTCTTCATATGAAACTGGGCTATACTACACTAATATTAATGCACCTGCAGCCTATACTGCCTTGAAAAACGATTTTAGAAGCTATGAACTTTTCTATCTCTGGCATGATAGATTATGCCGCCTAAGTCTTAGGCTAATGAGAGATATAATTAACAATTCACAGGGACATAATATGAATGTAAAGAATTTTCCGAATCAGAAAGATTTTGTGTGCCTGCATGTGCCCAGGAAACTAATTACTAGACCTTCTCTCTCGAAAGTGAAGGATGAAGTCCTGCATTCTGGGCCGTATCCAGGAGACATTTGCGGTCCTATCTGACCTCTGTATGGGTCATTTAGGTATTTTATAGTGTTAATCAATGCTTCCTCGGAATGGTCGTGACGTATGTTTATTATCTCGAGAAACCATGCTTTTGCAAAGCCAATCTCATGAATAATTAAATTAGAAATATTTTCACGATCATCATATGAAGTCCACTGAATGGACAATATTGGAGAATTTACTTTGAAAGTATTTGATGATTATTGCATGAAAATGGGAATTAAAGTTGAGCATTACATCGCATGTCCGTACAGAATGAACTAGCGAACTTTGAAGAATTGTAATTTACCAGCGCATGTTGGGGACATGCGATCTGCTCATGGCGACTCTCATCAATCTTAGACCGTCGGCCTATAACATCCATCTACCTATGCAACTAGCGTAAGGGTCAGCACCGAAAACTTCTCATCTTCGCAGGTTTGGTTGTAAGGGTATATACCTATACCACCACCGCAGCGAACTGCATTGGGTCTTCTCCGAAAGTCTGGGATATACGTTGGTTATGAGACAACATCTATAATCAAGTATTTGGACCTTATGACTAGAGATTTGCATAATGTCTGATTCGCTGATAGTACAATAGATGAGGTTAGTTTACCGTCATTAGGGGGAGGAAATCAACCCTTGATAATAATGTCGGGAAATAATTGAAGTCTAGAAGACATTTGAAGTCCAGAAGATAATTGAAATCTATGCATATGACCCGAGCACTAGTGAAGCAAATAGAAAAGTCCAGAAGATAATTGCAGTCCAGAAGATAATTAAATTGAAGTCTAGAAGACAATTGAATTCCAGAAGATAATTGATTTGCAAGTATTAGCGAATCAAGCGCGATTACTTTAGTGATTTGAAAGCGTGAATAAGTAGCATTTGTGCGCAAGCAATGCAGGAGAGGTTGAAATACCATTGAAGGTATCCCTAATCCCGCCCGAGGCCTCGGAATAAAGGGCGAGAACTCCGGTCCCTCGAATCCGAAATGCAAGGGGCGCTTTGGTGAAAAAGGATAAGAAGGACTTGACACAGCCGGTCACCGAAGTGCCCCAGAACTAGAAGGGGAGCCAGTTGAGACCTGGCATCGGTTTGGAACCTTCAGAAAAGACATACCAGAATTGAACATCTCCATGAAGGGAGACATCAGTATGGATGTGTGCGCACACATCGGAGCTGAAAAACTAAAGGGAATTGCCCCGCAATTGGAAGCAGCGGTGAGCAAGTAGAAGCATTAGAAGAATCGCCCCTTGAATAAATAGTTATAAAACTTTATGACCTTGGAAGAATCTTTGAATATGACAACAGCCAATGTCGACATTTACTTTGCAAAGAAACTTGCCACAACCATCAATCTTGATCCAGAGCCTGCATCGCTCGCTGAATGAAAGAAAAGATCAGATTGGAAGAAGGCAATAGAAACTGAATTATTCTCTCCGAATAAAATAAGGGCGTTTGGGCCTATAAGCCGCATGCCTCCCCTTGTGCACCCGTAGGGTATAAGTGGGTATTTGTTCGAAAAAGAAATAAAAGAAAGCAAGGCTCGTTGCACAAGGTTTCACTGAACGTCCAGGAGATGATTATGAAGAAACTTATTCCCTGGTCATGGGCGGAACTCCCTTTAGACTTTTATCTCAATGGCAGTGAACTTGAAGTTAGAAGTGAAATTGATGGATGAGGTACCAGCATACCTTTATGAAATATTGGATTCGGACATTTATATGAAGATACCTGAATGTATCCCTGTCCCAAACCAAAACAGAGCAAATAGAAATATGTACAGTGTGAAACTCAGAAAGTCATTGTACGAACTTAAGCAATCAGGCAGAATGTGGTATAATCGCTTGAAGCGACTTTCTATGCAAGAAATGCTACACGAACAATGAGAATAATCTCTGTGTTTTTATACGATGATCCCAGAATGGATTTTGTATAATTTCAGTGTATGAAGTTGATCTGAATATCATCGGAACCCTGAAGGATATTAAGAAAGCAAGCTCTTACCTGGAGTCGGAGTTCGAAATGAAAGATTTGGGTGAAAACCAAATATTGCCTAGGCTTGCAGCTTGGGCATGCCCCTGAAGAGATATTAGTGCATTAGTCAGCCTACACTCAGAAGGTGTTAGAAAGGTTCGACTTTGCTAAGGCATACCCTTTGAAAGTGCCAATAGTCGGAAGATCTTTGCAGCTAGACAAAGACACGTACAGACCTAAAGAAGAGGGGGAGGAAGTCCTGGGACCGGAATTCCCACACTTAAGTGCAATAGAAGCACAAATGTATTTAGCAAACTGTACTAGAACGGATATTGTATTTGCCGGGAACCTACTAGCAAGGTATAGTGCAGAACCTACCAAAGGCATTGGCAGGGAATAAAGGACATCTTCCGATACCTCTAAGGAAGCAAAGAACTTGGTCTGTTCTACAGGAAGAACAAAGACTTAACTATGAATGACAATGCAGATAACAGGTACCTGTAGGACCCGCATACTGCCAAATCGCAAATAGGCTATGAACTCCTATGTGGTGGAACTGCAATTCTATGAAAATCGTCTAAGAAATGTCTTGTATCGACTTCGACGAACCACTTGGAAAACATAGCAATGTACACGGCCTCACGAGAATGTGCTTGGCTTCGGCGGATGATTCACCACATCCAGCAGTCATGTGGATTGAATACCGTACAAACCCCTACTATTATTTATGAAGATAAAGCAGCTTGTGTTGCACAAGTGCAGATGAGTTTTGTGAAGAATTCTCTCACAAAAGTATATCAACCTCAAGTTCTCCTATGCTCATGAATTGCAAAAGATGAACGAAATCAAAGTACTGCATACTAAGTCATGTGAGAATCTTGCAGATTTATTCACTAAGTCACTTCAGTCTAGCTTTGAAAGATGCATCGTGAATTGGAATGATGAGACTTAGAGAAGTCACGAGTCGGGGAGAACCTTCACGAACTCATTATTAAAGCTTGATCATGAAGATCGAGTACCCAAAGAATAAATCCGGAGATTAAATGAAATTGGGTGGATTGTACTCTTTTTCCCTTGACGAGTTTTCTGAAGTTTCTCGGCTAAGGTTTTTAATGAGGCAATTCGTGCATCACGTGAGCGTGTATCATGTACTCTTTCTCCAAATTTTCCCACTGGGTTTTATGGAGTTTTGACGAGACATGGACATGAAGAATGGGTTCCCAAGGGAGTGTTGGAAACCATGGGCACGACCTGCGATCGGCCCATTAGTGGGCACCCCATCCCAAACCCTAGCAGGGTCGTAGCCTATAAATAGGGGGTGCTATTCATTGTAAAGGATTGATCGTTGAATGAAGGAATAAAGAGAAACAAGAAGTCCCCCTACATCTCTGTGTTCATCTCTTATTATGTTCTTATGTTCTTGCATTGTTCTTACGATTCTGAGCATTGTCTACGAGGTAATCGCTCGAACTGGACTCGCCAGCGACGGTTCCTCAACATGGACAACATGCGAACAGTGCCTATCCGCACCAGAGATGTGCAGATGAGGCGAGGCGTCCACAGTGCTGTTTGTACCACCCTAGTGCGGACGATGGCTGTCCGAACGGCGGTGGCGTGGACGAGACTGAGGTGGCAGCACGGTGAGTGTCCACGCGGCCTTGGGACGGATTCCGGCGCTAGTTTTGTATTTGCGGTAGCGACGAGACTAATTCAGCTATTTCGGTTCCAAATAGTGTTATATAGGCAAAAAATCGCTTTTAAGCACTACCATCTTATCCAATGGGCCTGACAGGTCGGTCTCACTCGCCGGTCTCACAAGATTATTCTGTATCTGTGGATATCATGGGGATATGCTCATGATCTTAGGATGATGTGACAATTGGCAATGACGTTGAAGGTTTGCGGAAACACGCGTTTTCGGCAAGATCGGGTTCTGTCAGCCTCGGGAGGTCGACCGCCTTGGTGGCGGTCCGGCCGGCGTGCCTCAGTAGTTTATCGGTGATCTTCTTTGGTGGTCCGACCGCCGGGCGGTGGTCGAGCCGGCGGTGTGGCGATCGACCAGACTACTCGAGCGGTCGACCGGCCTTGAAAGTTATGTTGAGTTTGGTGGGCCAAAAATAGAGGTGTAGGCAAGAGAGGAGGTTCTACTACTCTTGGTCCCATAATTTTGGAGCCTCGGTCAAAAGTTCTATTCGTTTGAAATTTCCGGAGAGGTTGCGGATTTGAGTTGAAATTTTGGCTAAGTCATGGGTGGCGGTCGGGCGGCCTTTGGCTGTGATACGGCCGGTAGAAGCGGTCGAGCCGCCATGGTGGCGGTCGACCGGTTTCACTGTTTAAATCGGCCGTGTGGCGGCGATGGTTGTTCGTTAGGTCAATCTCATGGGTTTCGATTGCATATGTGTTGCATGATGCATGTTTTGACTAACGTGGGTCAAGTTGTGAAGAACTTATTCACGGTTTCGATTTGCTTGTCTATTGTTGTGCAGATTGCTTGGTGGTCAACGACGGTCAACGGCGAGGATGATCGGGACTAGGCTTGGAGAGCCGAGGTTGAGCGATCGGCGATGCGGGTGAAGTCATTGGACTCAAGTATGGTGCAAGATGGACAAAGGTGGCCGAGCAGGCGATTCGGTGCGATGGGTTGGATCAAGCGGCGCGAGGCGGTGCAAGTGCCATGGTGGTTTCGGTGGGGCCGGATGGGAGAGACTTGCCGATATGATGAGCCGTTGGATCAACCTACACGTGGCGAGCAAGCGAGTGCCGCTGTCTGGACTCGGTCTTGGAGAAGGACCGAGAAGGGGTATTTTGGTAATCTTACCAAATATCGCCTTGGTTACTTTTTGCCAACCCGCGGCGCAAGACGGTGCGTGGAGAAGCGGATTAGGTCAAGAGGAGATGAAGACGACGTTTTAAAATGCGTGCGTGTGTAACCCGTTTGTTTTGGGCCTTAACGGGAGCCCATTAGGGAAACTCTTCTAGAAGGTCTATGCCTCCACTATAAATAGAGGAGGGAGGTGGCTGCACCCCCTCAACCCTTTCATTGTGATTGAAACCCTAGTTTGCTTAGGGAGAGGAGCAGGGGCGAAGCCAGAAAATTTAGCCGATGGGTTCAGTCATTATGGGGAGTTGGATATGATATGGGCTAAAATACTTGTGGCTAATGCAGCTGGGCTTAGATGAGTTCAACCGTAATTTTTTATTGGGTTCATTCAACTAATTACACTTAGAATCCTACTTGGTTAGTAAAAATCGTTGGTGTCAGCTGCACCCAACACTTATATGTTGCCTCCGCCCCTGGAGAGGAGTAGTGGAGGTTAGGGTTCTAGAGAGTTTTGATTTGATTTGATTTCGTGCTCATGTCTTGAGCTTTGTCCTCCATTGATGGAGTGGCTGTAAACCAGCACCATATCAAATCAATCCAAGAAAGTTCTCTCATAGATGAGTTCATTTGCTTTCTTTCTCTCTATTTGGTGATTTTGAGTCTTTCTTTGATCCATGAGTTTTGGTTGGTTTCTTGCTGTGATCTAACTTGCTGCAACATGTGGGAACCCATCTAGGGTCATCTTGATCATCAATCACCCACGAGCAAGTTTCTAGATCATATTTCGTTCTTGACTCGGTTTTTGAACCACCTTCACTCAAATGGAAAAAGGTCTGAACTTTGGCAAGGATCTTCACGATCGTTGCTTGGAATAGGTTCCTGACATCCTTGAGAAGGTGTGTGTCAAGTTTCACGAAGTTTGGACGCACGAATCAAAAGTTAGATCAATTTGCGTTTTAGTTTTTCGGGCTGAGTTCACTGTTCTTGAACTAAAGGTCCGACCGCCCGAAGGAGAGGTCCGACCGCTGGGATCGGTCCGACCGCTAGGCCGACCGGTCTGACCGCCCCCGTGAGAGGTCAGATCGCCCGGGTCTTTGTGTTTTGAGTTTTTGAAGATTTTGCTTAGGGGTTTTGATTGGATTCAATACAAGTCTTCCGCTGTGCTTGATTGATTGATCTTCATAGCTTACATAGCTATTGGAGTGAGATTCGTATTGAATTCAATTTGGGAGAAAAATAGATCGTGCTCCTATTCACCCTCCCTCTAGTCGCCTTTTCGGTCCAACAAGTGGTATCAGAGCCCAGTTAGTTCAATCTTGATCTTAACCGGTCACTGAACTTGGCGATGGATAAGTACTCCTCCAAACCGCATATCTTCGATGGGCACGACTATGCCTTTTGGAAGAACCGCATGCATGTCTTTCTTGAGAGCGAACCACGAGGTATTTGGGAGGCTGTTCGAGATCCGCTCATCTTGCCTGAGGTTGCTACGCCGGCTTCTGAAGCCCTCTTGGCTAATGACCGTAAGGCAAAGAATTTTCTGTATGGGCTTGGTAGACAGGAATATGATACTGAGGTGGCAGCACGGTGAGTGTCCACGCGGCCTTGGGACGGATTCTGGCGCTAGTTTTGTATTTGCGGTAGCGACGAGACTAATTCAGCTATTTCGGTTCCAAATAGTGTTATATAGGCAAAAAAAATCACTTTTAAGCACTACCATCTTATCCAATGGGCCTGACAGGTCGGTCTCACTCGCCGGTCTCACAAGATTATTCTGTATCCGTTTGCTGACAGGAGATAGTTGATAGGACAAGACCTGACGCATCAACATCATTGGATGGTGTGGTGGGACTGCGTGACAGACAAATTGGTTATTTATATGATTAATTCCTAATTTGCCAGTGGAAGTTGGCCGGGTCCCTAAAATATTATCGCAAAACTGCTTCTCCTTTTATTGTCATCAGATCTAAACTTTTATCCCATTTTTGTCACTCCCGTTAATATCATTACGTCTGGCTGCCATTAACCACTAAAAAATTATCAAAATGCCCATCTTACCTTTCTTCTTTCTTCTCTTATCCCCCTCACTCTTCCTTTTTCCTCTTCATGCCCCGACCCCCTGCCCACACCGCCAACCCGGCCTCCTGCCCATGCCGCACCACCCTACCTCCCCGTCTCCCCGCCCCTCCACTCCCGCTCCTACCACGCGCCGCCTGGCCTCTCTGCCCACGTTGCCCCACCCATGCCGCTCGCTCCCGCCGTGCCACCCCTCCATTCCCGCTCCCGTCGCACCGCCACTGGAGGTGGCCCTAACCGTTTTGACCTTCGTAGTCCTCCCCGTCCATACACGGTGCCACAAATGGGTTTCCCGTTCTCGGGAGCATGTTGTGATCCAACGGCTGGGCAAGCGCATGAGTAGGGAGGAGCAAAAACCAGCCCAATAAGGGTGGCGACCGGCCACCGAGTGGCATGACGACTGGCCCACGTGGCCCAATGACTGGTCGACCGGGAGGAGTGCTCGTGCATGATGTTTTGGAAACGAACGGAGCTAACGGATGCCAGGTGGTGGGTGGGGATTGGAGGACTAAAAGTACAGGTCTTTCCTAATAGCTTTGTTCTAACCACACTTAGTATTAGGCTAGATTCCCCCTCCATGTCATCTTATAGGTAGCATGCCTTAGATATGGTTGATGTAGGAGTATTGGAATTGCCCTAACCCCAATTCTAAATGTTCTCGTGGTCATCCAAATGCCCCCAAGAAATTATTGTCCTTTTGGAAATTTCGTTTCTATTAAAAAAAAACTTCGCAACAACATTACATGAGACATTTTTCTCCTTAGAGAAATTGCAACATAGAAAGAAATTTGTTCGAAATCCTATTTTGGGATGTCTTCGTACCAGTTCATCATAAATTGCACTAGTACATAATATCTGGCAAAAGCAACTACATGGAGCTCCGAAAGTTAACTTGAATAAACATCACAAACATAGATGAGATGATATGTTTCTTTAGATGAACCATCCATGAACATGAAAAAAAATAGAGAATTGTGGCAATCTCTGTCGGGAAAACGGAGGCCTAGTCACACCTAAGGGATTCCACAAACCAGGACATTTCAGCACTGGGTACAAGAAAAATGCCCCCTTGAAGGCAAAAAAAAAAAAATCTTGAGGGAGTGTAAGTAGTGGCGGAGCCACATATAAGCTGTGGGGTCAATTGACCTTATAGTTTTTTTTTTTACAAAACAACTCTATACTTATAAGAATTTTCATAGAAGTTCATAACATTTAAGAGAATTAACCCCATAAAAATTAAAAAACTTTATATTTGACCCCACGTACTTTAAATCCCGGCTACGTCACTGTTGTGTAAGTGTGTAGCCCATGCTGCCCATCTATTTTATCTTCATGCATAAACGAGTTACATGAGCTATCTATTGAACAGTATTCACATCATGCCAGGGCGAAGATGGATACACATGACTGAAATCTTTGCTTGAAAGTCTGCACTCAACAACCTTCTTTGTTTCACAATCACCACCAAACCCCCGGTCAAGAGAAAAAAAATATATCACCACCGAAGAGTTGAAACATGATCACTATACCAATAGACATCCTGATGTAGACAAGATAGCTCAACATCGAGTGAAAAATTGTCATCACAAAGAAGTTGAGCTTTTAGCTCACACATCATATTGCCGTGAAAGGAAACTAGTAAGCACAGGTGCTGTTTAGCAAAACTTTGGTTTATAAATATGATTAGTAGAGTGCTCGTGCTGCAACGGATCTTAAAGAAATGACACCACATGTTCTAAACTTATATTATTTTGTTTTTAGAGTTTAGAACTTATGGTATAATGAATATCTACTTGGGCTCCATTACAATGGACATGCATTCGGCTAGTACTCCAAACATTCGACTGGGTTCTTGAGTACTAACATACCACGATTCTGAACATGAGCTGAAATTTCCATACAAAATAAAAATCCAAACCCATTGGCTTGCTATAAAAAAACAGGAAAGCATATAACGTTGGAATGAACTTGAAAACACAATCTGAATTATTTTGCACGCAACTCTAAAATAACAATGTCAATATACTTTGGCTGAAAAACTGAACATTTTAATATCTTCTCTGAAGTTACTTGATCAGACTATTGCTGACTGTCTTGAACTGCTCCTCAACCTCGAGTATTGGTGCCATTATGTCATCCAATCAGTTTGAGTTTTTATCATCACTACAAACTTGTATAGACTCATTCGATGATCGAGTCAGTAATCAAAGATTCAGATTGCACATAATTGGAATATATACAGTACATTGTGTATGTTAACCTCCTACAAAACATTGTTTAGCACATCGTCGTCGGTTTGGCAGGACTCATCAGCTAATGCGTCCAACAATTTGTCGCATTCAATGTAGCCACTATTATCCTTGTTGAAGAAGTAGAACGTGACTGTAGTAACAGTGACAAGGTGCTCCTCGCTGGACAGCGTTTGCGTTTGCAGGTGGATCATTGTCGCCACGAACTCACCATAGTCTAGGTAGTCACTGCCATCCATAGTACCGTGAACATACAACTCAACTATGACGTAAGGTTTCTTTACTTCGCAAAACGACTATTTTCCTATATAGGACACCCGTTTCGTACTCCTGGGAGTATGTACTCTTACTTCGAATATACCACTTAAATGGATATATTATACTTCTTTATCACTCTCACTATACTTAAATACCAATTATAAGATACTCCAATATGACTTGATTGAATTTTTTTTATTGTAGCCTTTTATTTTTGCTATATACCCTTTTTCATATATAAAAGAAGTATATACACAAATTTTGCTATAAAAGGTGGACTTTAATGAATTTTTCCATGGAACTCACTTTAGGGTATCTTATAATCACTATTGGAGTATACTCAACTAGATAAAGAGTACCATACCATTTCCTATATATATATATATATATATATATATATATATATATATATATATATATATATATATATGATACCTCTTTGTACTCCAATAATGATTACAAGATATTCCAAAGTGAGTTTCATGAAATTTTTTCATTAAATGCCACTTTTTATGGCAAAATCTATGTATATACTTCTTTTATATATGAAAAAGGGTATATAGCAAAAATAAAGGACTGTAATGAAATTTTTTCAATCAAGTCACGTTGGAGTATTTTATAATTGGTATTTAAGTATACTGAAAATGATAAAGAAGTATAATATGTTCGTTTAAGTGGTATATTCGAAGTGGGAGTATGTACTCCCGGGAGTACGAAACAGGCGAGAGAGAGAGAGAACAAGCATTCCCCATAACAACATGATCAAAGAGGTTCAGATTCACAATGCAATATTAGTAGTTCAACAATAGCTAGGAATCAATCAGGCATTGTGAGACAATCACAATCCTGAAAATAAATGCCTATAAAGCATGGGAATAAAACATATTGTAGGATATTTCATAGGCTATAAAAACATAAAACCAGGTGATTAAACTAAAATTGACAGGTAAATGGCACCACTATTGGAGCATTTCATCTTAGCACAGCAGCTGACCTACACAAACTCAGAAATCGATCATACCAAACAGGACTAGAAGAAGGTGCATATCTGAACAATGGTTGTAGATTATGAAAGAACAAAGGAGATAGATTAGTGAACGACAGTAGTGATATCCTATACTCATGCTCCAGTTCCACCCTTTCTGGATATTCTCCTACACTCAACTATCTACTTTTAGGCTTAAGGGAACATAACTACGATTTATCAGTGCCAAATCCCATCTCCCAGTTTGGCATGAATACCAAAGTTCAATGAGGCTCTCACGGCACTTGTGATGGGCTGGGTACTGTTCACGTGCATGAACAGTACCACGAGGGTACTGTAGCACGGGAATAGGAAGGAATTACCTTCCTCAATAAGAATATATATTTCCTTAAATAGTTGATTAGTTTCCTTGTATATGGATTAGGTAATTAGGAATGTTATCTATTAGTTAGGAAGGTCATCTTTTATATTGATTCTATCTATAATTGTTAGAAGAGCCCTCCATATAAGGAGGCCCATTGTAATCATTGGTAGCAAGCAAGCAAAGATGAATGAACAAGTTTTTAGTCCCTAAAATCCAGCTGTGGTTATTCCTTTGGCCGGCTATTCTAGATCTATGCCTCCTCAATCGGTGCCCTCCTTCACCTAGCGCCGTTCTACGTCAAGTCGTCGCCGTCTGACCTCCCTCCGACGGATGTTTACCCTTATGATCTAAGGATCATAACAATTTGGTATCAGAACCAACACTATGGTTTCTGCTGCCGAGAATTTCAAAGCCATGAGGGCCACCCTCAACGAGATGAGTGCCGGCGTAGACGACATGAAAGCCATCTTGGCAGACATGGCGGCTATGGCGATCAAGTTGATGGAAAAAGAGAAGAAGAATGCATGGGCAACAGCTACTGCACGATCTGCGCCATCGAAGGCATCTCTGATTTTGTCGGTGACTTCCGCATCGACGACTTCGCTGCCCGTAGTTGCACCAACGGTGCCCTCGCCCCGGAAGAAGGCCGCTGCCCAACGGCTGTCTTCTCCACGCGCCCGGGCGACATCATGCCTTTGTAGGTGCGGGGCATGGCAGGTGTTAGGACCACGACAACGTCGCACTGCTGCCCTGCGCAGCTTGACCATGCCACCGAAGCCTCCTACAACGTCAAGACACGCCAATGGACCACAGTCCTCACTGCTGTCTATTGGAGCATTGCGAACCATCTTCCATGCAATATTCCGTTGGTACCACGACCTCTCGTCAACATGAGATCTCCTTGGGCTTCAGCCATGGCTACCGCCACAGCTCGAGAACGAGCTGTCGCGAAAGGAGGGGAGTAGTGTGATGGGCCGGGTACTGTTCACATGCATGAACAGTACCATGGGGTACTGTAGCACGAGAATAGGAAGGGATTATCTTCCCCAATAAGAATATCGATTTCCTTAAATAGTTGATTAGTTTTCTTGTATAGGGATTAGGTAATTAGGAAGGTTATCTATTAGTTAGGAAGGTTATCTATTAGTTAGGAATGTCATCTTTTATATTGATTATATCCATAATTGTTAGAAGAATCTTATATATAAGAAGGCATATTGTAATCGTTGGCATTTGTGGATATCATGGGGATATGCTCATGATCTTAGGATGATGTGACAATTGGCAATGACGTTGAAGGTTTGCAGAAACACGAGTTTTCGGCAAAGTTCAGATTCTGTCAGGTCTCAAGCGGTCTGACCGGCCTTGGTGGCGGTCGACCCCCATGCCTCAGGTGTTTTGTCTTTGGCGATGCGACCGGCGGTCGCGATCCGACCGCATGGGTAGCGATCCGGCCGGCCGATGAGCGATCGGACCGGCAAGTTGAGTGGCATTGGAGTTTGGTGGGCCAAAAATAGAGGTGTAGGCAAGTGAGGAGATTCTACTACACTTGGTCCCATAATTTTGGAGCCTCGGTCAAAAGTTCTATTCGTTTTAAATTTCCGAGAGGTTGCGGATTTGGTGTTGAAATTTTGGCTAAGTCCTTTGGTGGCGGTTTGGCCGCCTTACATTGGCGGTCGACCGGTTTTCACTTACGTCGTCGGCCGTGTGGTGGCGATGGTTCTTGATTAGGTCAAGTTCATGGGTTTCATGTCATATGTGTTGCATGATGCATGTTTTGACTAACGTGGGTCAAGTTGTGAAGAACTTGTTCCCGATTTCGATTTTCTTGTCTATTGTTGTGCGGGTTGCTTGGTGGTCAACGACGGTCAGCGGCGAGGATGATCGGGATTAGGCTTGGAGAGCGAGGTTCAAAGCGATCGGCGATGCGGGTGAAGTCATTGGACTCAAGTATGGTGCAAGATGGACAAAGGTGACCGAGCAGGCGATTCGGTGCGGCCCGGTTGAATCAAGCGGCGCGGGGTCGGTGCAAGTGCCATGGTGGTTTCGGTGGGAGCCGGATGGGAGAGACTTGCCGACATGATGAGAGCCGTTGGATCAACCTACACGTGGCGAACAGCGAGTGCCGCACAATTTGAACACGGCGCTTTAAAATGCGTGCGTGTGTCACCCGTTTGTTTTGGGCCTTAACGGGAGCCCATTAGGAGACTCTATTAGAAACCCTAAGCCTCCACTATAAATAGAGGAGGAGGTGGCTGCACTCTCGTCCCAGATCTTTCGGCGTTTCATTGTTTAGAAACCTAATTTGCTTAGGGAGAGGAGGAGAGAAGGTTAGGGTTCTAGAGAGTTGGATTGGATTTCGTGCTCATGTATTGAGTCTTTGTCATCCATTGATGGAGTGGGCAGTAAACCAATACCATATCAAATCAATCCAAAGAAAGTTTCTTCAAGATGAGATCAATTGCTTTCTTTCTCTCTTTTGATGATTTAAGTCTTTCTTTCATCCGCGAGTTTTGCTTAGTTTACGGGCGTGATCTAGCTTGCTGTGGACGTGTGGTAATTCATCTAGGATCATCAATATCATCAATGACCCACGAGCAAGTCTCAAGATCATATTTTCGTTTTGACTCGGTTTTTGACCTAACCGCTCAAAGCGTAAAATGTCGAGAATCTTGGCAAGAATTATCACGATCGTTGCTTGGAATAGGTTCTGACATACTTAGGTAGGTGTGTGTAAAATTTCACGAAGTTTGGGCGCACGAATCAAAAGTTTGATCAATTTGCGTTTGGTTTGTCGGGTTGTTTTCTCTGTTCATTGAACGATGGTCCGACCGCCGAGAAATCGATCGACCGCTTGGATCGGTCGACCGCTAGACCGACCGATCGACCGCCCCGTGAGAGTCGGACCGCGATGTCTTCGTGTTTTGCTTTTGTGTTGATTTTACTTGGGGTTTTGAGTTGATTTAATACAAGTCTTCATTGTGCATGATTGATTGATTGATCTTCATAGCTTTCATAGCTATTGGAGTGAGATTCGTATTGAATTGAATTTGGGAGAAAAGAGATCGTGCTCCTATTCACCCCCTCTAGTCGCCTTTTCGGTCCAACAAGTGGTATCGAGCCGGTTAGTTCAATCTTGATCTTAGCAGGTCAACGAACTTTGGCGATGGATAAGTACTCTTCCAAACCGCATATCTTCGATGGGCACGACTATGCCTTTTGGAAGAATCGCATGCGTGTCTTTCTTGAGAGCGAACCACGAGGTATTTGGGAGGCTGTTCGAGGTCCGCTTGTCTTGCCTGAGGTTGCTACGCTAGCCACGAAGCTCTTTTGGCTAATGACCGTAAGGCAAAGAATTTTCGTATGGTGGGCTTGGTAGGCGGGAATATGGCAGATTTGAAATCTCGAGGCGCACATGAGATTTGGAAGACCCTCGAAACCTATCATGAGGTTCTTCCCAAATCAAACAAGTGCGTCGGCAGTGTATAAAGAGAATATAACAAATTCGAGATGCGTCTGGTGAGAGCATCGATGACATTTTGATCGCTTCAACAAGTGATAAATCGGATAAAGTCATTGGTATTGAATTTACGATGCGAAAATGCCATCCATCTCTGTTTGCAATCAACACCGAGGAGTGGGAGATAAAGGCTACCGCCATTGGGAAAATGTCAACTTCTCGATCGACTTTGGAGTGCTCTATAGCAAGCTCAAGACTCATGAGATCAAGAAAGTGACCATTCTAAGAAGGGTAACATGGCTTTGGTAGCAGACCGCTCAAGAGAGCCTCGATGGGTCGTTTGAATCCTCTTGAGTTTTCATTTGCTTCTTTATCGCAATCCAAGAAGAGGATCTTGAGAGTATTCTGAGCACGAGATGGCGCTTTTGATTAAGAAGTTCACTGGGCCTACAACAATATGAGAAATAAAAAGAAGCGGCCTGTGACTTGTTATGAGTGTGGAGAGTTTAATCACATCCGGGCAAATTGCCCCAATTTGAAAGGTAAGAGCAACCACAAGGATGAAAAGCGGCTTGGAAGAAGCCTCGGGGCGCAAGTCGAGTTTGATGATGCCAAGCTCGGGAAGGTCGCTCACCGGGTTCTTGCCGCTCTTGGAGATCGATCCTTGAGTGATGTGGACTCGGGAGGCGAGGAGGACAAGGAGGAGGAGCTCCTCAAGACAAGAAGGGAAGACCAAGGACTTCATTGGTATGTGCTTCATGGTGACTCAGACAACATCGATGACAACAATGAGGTATCTCCTTCTTATGATGTTCTCTTTGCTAGATGTGAAGCTGTCTATGAGCAAATGCTAGGTCAGGATAAAACTTTAAAGTTCATCATGACTAAGAATGAGGAGTTAGAGTCACAAGTAAAGAAACTCACATTAGAACTTGTGAATGCTAAGAGTCTTGAATCGATGAATGTTCATTCTGCTATGCTTTACATTCGAATTTGCTAAGCGCAATCTGCTCATGATATTGCTTTGCAACAACTTGAAAATGCTAGAAGTGAGCTAATTGAAGTTAAATCGCTTTGTGAAAAATGCTTAAAGTCTAGCAAGTTGGTTGTTTCGATGTGGTTGAATCTAGCTCTTGCTCATGCGCTTAGAGCGTGAGCGTGAATTACATGATGTTGTAGAAGCGACTAGAGCTAAATATGCCAAGCTTAAGGGCAGTATTAATTCGCTACTTGTGCTTCATGTGAAACTCTTAAGCTTGAAGTTGCTCTTTATAAGGAGAGGTTTAACGCTAAAACTTGTGATTCATGTGTTAACCTTAGAAAAGCGCTTACCTTAATGACACATTAGAAAGATTTTCTAAAGGTAAGAAAGACTAAACATGATTCTTGACAAGTCAAAAACTCCTTATAAGAAGAGAGATTAGGATACAACTGCAGAGGATAAATCTAATGGTATTCAAATCTTGAAAAATGGCTTAGTTGAATTTGATACCCAACTTTGCAAAGATCACTTTCAAATCTCGAGTTTTGCCCAACCATCTTCGGGTCAAAGGTGCTTCTCCGGTGGTACCAAGTACCATTGCACCTATTGCAAGAAGGATGAGCATTTGGTTGAGTTACATTGGCGTAGGTTGAAAAATGCTAAGAAAAATCTTGCTAGAATGTCATCTAATCAACCTAGAGCTTTTGTGAGACATGGTAATTTAGAAAGGAAGAAACTGGTCTAGGATTTATTTCACATGCTAATCATGCTCATGCTCCTAGGCAGGATAACTCTCATGTTAGAGTAACCATTCCTCAATGAATTTCAAATAGAATCAAGGATAGCATACGCTTTGCATACTTCTCGCAGACGTGTGTCTCGATCTTGGGTTCCCAAGTCATGTTTAACTAACTTGAGTATTGAGACATTTCGTTCTTCTGTGCCTTGATTTTCAGGATCGCCGCGGAAGGAAGGACACGTGGTTCGTCGACTCCGGATGTTCACGCCACATGACTGGAGACTCAAAATGGTTCACCTCTTTCACGCGGTCGATAGGTGATGTCCTCATCACCTTTGGAGACAATACTCAAGGGCGGATTGAAGGGCAGGAACAATCGGGGTGAGCGACAATTTCATCCTAAAGGGCGTCGCCCTTGTGGACAAGCTTAGGTTTAACTTACTCTCTCGTCTCACGACTTCTTGATGATGGTTGTGAGACTATATTTAAGAAAAATGCTTATCGGGTGCTTGATTCTGCTGGTGAGCTCGTTTTGGGATTTATAGAGTTGCTAGGATCTTTGGAGCTGATTTTTACGAATCTCTTCTTTGGTTCTCTTAAATGTTTGTTTACACCTTCTTACGAGTTCGGCTTTGGCACCGACGTTTGGGGCACATTGGTTTTGATCATCGACGCGAGTTAGCAACCTTGATCTCATGAGAGGTTGCCCAAACTCAAAGCCGTCAAGGATCTTTGTATGTGCGCCCTTTAGGCATGGCAAGCAAGTTGCCGCCTCACACCCTTGATGACTTTGGTCATGGTGACGGACCGGGACGGTTGCTTCATATGGATCTTGTTGGTCTGCTAGGTTCGGTCAATTGGTGGCAAGTGGTACATTCTTGTCATAGTTGATGATTTTTGAGATACACTTGGGTGTTCTTTCTTGCTTGAAGGATGAAGCTTTTGGTCATTATCGTGATCTTGTTCTTCGTTTGGCTTTTGAATTTTACGGTGCCTTGAGAGCGATCCGCGATGACAATGACACGGAGTTCAAGAATGCCCGTTTGCCTCTTTTTGTCTTTGGCGCGAATTGAGCATCGTTCTCTTCTCACACGTCCCTCAACGAGAATGGCGTTGTGGAAAGGAAGAAACAGAACCTTAGTCGAGATGGCTAGGACAATGCTAGATGAGTATAGCACACCGAGGAGGTTTTGGGCGAAGCTATTTCTCTGACTTGCCATATTGCAAATCGTGTCTACTTGAGACCTTCTTTGGGCAAGACTTCTTATGAGCTTCGTTTTGGTAGAAAACCCTCTGTTTCTCATTTTGAGTTTTTGGAGCTAAGTGTTTCATTCTCAAGGCAGAAACCTAGATAAATTTGAATCAAGGACTTTTGATGGTTTATTTCAGGTTATCTGCACATTCGAGGGTTTCGGGTTTTAATGTTGAAACTAACATTGTCCGGAGACATGCAATGTCACTTTTGATGATACTAGCCACAGAGCTAGATCAGGCATTTCGGTGATACAGTGTGAAAGCATTTTTGTGGAGGAAGATGATGAAGGCGATATTTGTCCTCCACTGCTGCTGCTGAGGCTCTGTCCAAGTTCCGAACACCTACATCGCTTCACCTCCAATTGAGGCTCTGCGCATCTTCTTCATCGCCAGATACTGCGGAGGTTGAGGAGATATTGTCTCCCAGGCGCTCCACTTCATATTCGAGGCATCATCCTCTGGATCGGATGATTAGTAATCTTAATGGCGAGTCACTCGCTCGGTATCACGATCAAGTCTCTACTCTCATTACGCATTTGTTGCTTCTTTGAACCCCGCGATATATCACATGCGTTATCGATTCTATTTGGGTTAATGCCATGCATGAGGAGTTAGAGAATTTTGAGAGGAATAAGGTCGGAATCTAGTAGAACCTCCTAGTGGTCATAATGTGATAGGAACCCGTTGGGTGTTCAAAAATAAACAAAATAAGGATGGTTCTGTGGTTAGAAACAAGGCTAGATTGGTAGCTCGGGGTTTTAGCCAAGTTGAGAGTTAGACTTTGATGAGACATTTGCTCTGTTGCTAGATTGGAAGCCATTCGCATTACGCTTGCATTTCTTTGCTTCTAAGGGATTTAGATTATATCAGATGGATGTTAAGAGTGCCTTTTTGAATGGTTTTATAGAGGAGGAAGTGTATGTTAGACAACCCCCAGGCTTTGAGAATCCCAAGCATCCACATCATGTTTTCAAGCTATCCAAAGCCTTGTATGGTCTTAAGCAAGCCCCTAGAGCCTGGTATGATAGACTCAAGACCTTTCTGCTTAAGAATGATTTTGAGATGGGTAAGGTAGACAAGACCATGTTCATCCTTAGGCGTGGCAATGATTTCCTGCTTGCTCAGATTTATGTAGATGATATTATCTTTGGTGGTTCTTCTCATGCTCTTGTTTCTAGTTTTTCTGAGACCATGTCCAGGGAATTTGAGATGAGTATGATGGGAGAACTCAATTATTTTCTGGGGCTTCAAATCAAGCAATGCAAGGAAGGGATCTTCATCCATCAGACGAAGTACACCAAGGATCTGCTCAAGCGCTTCGAGATGGGTGACTGCAAGCCGATCGCCACTCCCATGGCGACTTCGACTGTTTTGGATCCAGATGAGGAAGGAGAAGCCGTGGATCAACGCGAGTACCGCGACAAGATCGGTTCCCTCACATGCTGACGGCCTCAAGACCGGACATCCACTTCGCGGTTTGCGTGCATGCGAGTTTGGTGTCTCCGAGGACTTCCCATCGCCAAGCCGTTAAGCGCATCTTCAGGTATTTACACTCTACTCTCTAGTATGGCATTTGGTATTCCTGCTCTTCGTCCTTGTCCATTCGGGGGTTTTCTGATTCTGATTTTGCGGGCTGTCGGCTAGATAGGAAGAGTACCTCAGGCACTTGTCACTTCCTAGGCACTTCTCTTGTCTCTTGGTCTTCTAGGAAGCAGTCTTCTGTTGCGCAATCCACTGCTGAAGCTGAATATGTAGCTGCTGCTAGTTGCTGTAGTCAGATTTTGTGGATGGTGTCCACTCTTAAGGATTTTGGGTTGGCGTTTGATAGTGTTCCTCTTTTCTGTGATAACACTTCTGCGATTAACATTGCTAAAAACCCTGTGCAACACTCTAGGACCAAGCACATAGACATTCGCTATCACTTTCTTAGAGATCATGTCGAGAAGGGTGATATTGTCTTGCATTCGTGAGTCAGAGGCTCGATTGGTGATATCCTCACCAAGCCTTTAGATCCAACTAGGTTTGCAACTTTGAGAAGTGAGTTAGGGTAATTTATCCCTACGGTTTGGTTTGAGGGGAGTTGACTCATTCGAACTTTTCTTGTTCATTTGAGTTTTTTTGTTTTTTCGATACCTTCTTCTAGTGGTATTTTCTTTTGATCTTTTAGGCTCTTTAAGTTTTTGTGCATCTCATTGTTTCATCTGCATTCATATGAAAAACCAAAAGATGCATTGTTATATAAGCTTTTTGCTTGTCTTTTAAAATTGATGAAGCTTTGCTTATTACCCTTTTGAGCTTTAGTGTTTCAATTCTGCTCAATGTCATGTCTAGTTCTTTGACTTGCTAGAATTATCATGCTTTCACATGTGTAGCTAAGTCTTTGCTGAATGAACCAGAACTTTAAGAAAACTTGAACTAAGCGCAATTTGTGGATGTTTTAGCTAGTTGCGTAATTAGTGCTCCTTTTGTGACATTGGCCTTGTCAAAATTGCTGTGTTAGCTCTTGAATCTAGTATTGATCATTACTTGAGCTTCTTGTTCTTTTAAGAATCTAAATCTGCTCTTGTGAAAAAAAGGGGAGGTCTCTTTTGTGCGAAAAAACTGATCTCACCAATTCTTTCTCATGAGACGGCTTGCCATTGCACTAGGCATGAACTCAGGGGGAGATTTGGATGACCTAGATCATTCTTTTAAGCTTTTTGTGCTTAAGATGGTCGCGGCAAGGCTTGAGATCTAGCACATGGATAAGAAAATGAATTATCAAAATTGGTAGAAGCTTAGGAAGAGTTTGTGTATGACTCCTAGTCCAGGATCTTCTTCACTAAGATATACCTTTAATCAACTTCAATATTCATTGCAAATGAAAAACTGTTGAAAAATGGGCGTTTGAGACAATTTGAGCAAAATGATTCAATTCGGGACTGTTTGTCTCTTAATGTGGTCTTTGTTAGCGTCTTGATCTCACATTGACATTTTGACATGGCGATATCATTTTAGGATCTCTGTTGATGAACTTGCTAGATTTGAAGCTTTGCTTAAAATGCTAAAATTTATTGCTTTACATTGAGCCTTCTTGCTTTAGCTTTGTTATATATGTCTTATCATGATCTTGCTAGCGCATTGGTGATATGGTGTTTATGCAAAATTTGAGATGCTAGCTTGTTCTTTTGGGTAATCTCCAAAGCTTCTTGTAATCCAAAATTAAAAATACAAAAATATGAAGCCACTCCATTGCATTTCATGCATGCTCCTTCTTATGCTTTTCCTCATTCTGCATTTGTTATCTCCGGACGAGAGGAAGGCGTGGTTCCTTGATGACTCCATTGTCAAAGGGGGAGAAGATATTTCAAAATGTGTAAAGGGGAGAGGATTTAAAAGTATTAAAAAGATGGAGAAAATTGGAGAATTTGAAGTTTTCTGAAATTTGAGGATCATAGTGAGGGGGAGTTTCTTATTTGCATTCTTATGGTCTTATTGCTCTTTCTGAACTTGAATTGCAATTCTTGAGCCTCACCATGATCAAAAGTCATTTCGAATAATTGTTCTTTCATATGGACCTTAAGTGAGATTTTTAACTCTTCTTTGGAAATTGAAGCTTTCTTACTTTCTTTTGCCTTATCTCACTTGCCGATGCTATTCTGAAGCCAGCTTGGTCATTTTCATTGCTTTCTCTTGCATATGGACCAAGTTGTGCCTTTCTTGTAACGTTGAGTTTTACTTTTCAAACCTCAAAACTTGCATTTGTGGGAATTGCCAATGTGTTCATCAAGGGAGATTGTGGATATCATGGGGATATGCTCATGATCTTAGGATGATGTGACAATTGGCAATGGCGTTGAAGGTTTCTTGAAACACGAGTTTCGGCAAAGTTGGTCTGTCAGTCTCAAGCGATCGGCCGGCCTTGGTGGCGGTCAGACCGCCCATGCCTCGGGTGTTTTGTCTTTGGCGATCCGCCGGCGGTCGTCGTCCGAGCGCAGGTAGCGATCGGCCAAGCTTCGATGAATGATCGGACGGCAAGTTGAGTGGCATTGGAGTTTGGTGGGCCAAAAATAGAGGTGTAGGCAAGTGAGGAGATTCTACTACACTTGGTCCCATAATTTTGGAGCCTCGGTCAAAAGTTCTATTCGTTTTAAATTTCCAGAGAGGTTGCGGATTTCAGTGTTGAAATTTTGGCTAAGTCCTTTGGTGGCGGTTTGACCGGCCTTCTGTTGGCGGTCAGACCGGTTTTCACTTACGTCGTCAGCCCGTGTGGTGGCGATGGTTGCTGATTAGGTCAAGTTCATGGGTTTCATGTCATATGTGTTGCATGATGCATGTTTTGACTAACGTGGGTCAAGTTGTGAAGAACTTGTTCCCGATTTCGATTTTCTTGTCTATTGTTGTGCAGGTTGCTTGGTGGTCAACGACGGTCAACGGCGAGGATGATCGGGATTAGGCTTGGAGGCGAGGTTCAAAGCGATCGGCGATGCGGGTGAAGTCATTGGACTCAAGTATGGTGCAAGATGGACAAAGGTGACCGAGCAGGCGATTCGGTGCGGCCCGGTTGAATCAAGCGGCGCGGGGGTCGGTGCAAGTGCCATGGTGGTTTCGGTGGGAGCCGGATGGGAGAGACTTGCCGACATGATGAGAGCCGTTGGATCAACCTACACGTGGCGGAGCAAGCGAGTGCTTCGCACAATTTGAACACGGCGCTTTAAAATGCGTGCGTGTGTCACCCGTTTGTTTTGGGCCTTAACGGGAGCCCATTAGGGAGACTCTATTAGAAACCCTAAGCCTCCACTATAAATAGAGGAGGGAGGTGGCTGCACTCTCGTCCCCCGATCTTTCGACGTTTCATTGTTTAGAAACCCTAATTTGCTTAGGGAGAGGAGGAGAGAAGGTTAGGGTTCTAGAGAGTTGGATTGGATTTCGTGCTCATGTATTGAGTCTTTGTCATCCATTGATGGAGTGGCTGTAAACCAATACCATATCAAATCAATCCAAAGAAAGTTTCTTCAAGATGAGATCAATTGCTTTCTTTCTCTCTTTTTGATGATTTAAGTCTTTCTTTCATCCGCGAGTTTTTGCTTAGTTTCTGGACGTGATCTAGCTTGCTGTGACGTGTGGTAATTCATCTAGGATCATCAATATCATCAATGACCCACGAGCAAGTCTCAAGATCATATTTTCGTTTTGACTCGGTTTTTGACCTAACTTCGCTCAAACTATAAAATGTCAGAATCTTGGCAAGAATTATCACGATCGTTGCTTGGAATAGGTTCCTGACATACTTAGGTAGGTGTGTGTAAAATTTCACGAAGTTTGGACGCACGAATCAAAAGTTTGATCAATTTGCGTTTCGGTTTGTCGGGTTGTTTTCTCTGTTCATTGAACCAGCGGTCTGACCGCCCGAGAAATCGGTCTGACCGCTTGGATCGGTCTGACCGCTAGACCGACCGGTCTGACCGCCCCCGTGAGAGGTCAGACCGCCAGTGTCTTCGTGTTTTGCTTTTGTGTTGATTTTACTTCGGGGTTTTGAGTTGATTTAATACAAGTCTTCCGCTGTGCATGATTGATTGATTGATCTTCATAGCTTTCATAGCTATTGGAGTGAGATTCGTATTGAATTGAATTTGGGAGAAAAAGAGATCGTGCTCCTATTCACCCCCCCTCTAGTCGCCTTTTCGGTCCAACAAGTGGTATCAGAGCCCGGTTAGTTCAATCTTGATCTTAACCGGTCACTGAACTTTGGCGATGGATAAGTACTCTTCCAAACCGCATATCTTCGATGGGCACGACTATGCCTTTTGGAAGAATCGCATGCGTGTCTTTCTTGAGAGCGAACCACGAGGTATTTGGGAGGCTGTTCGAGGTCCGCTTGTCTTGCCTGAGGTTGCTACGCTAGCTTCTGAAGCTCTTTTGGCTAATGACCGTAAGGCAAAGAATTTTCTGTATGGTGGGCTTGGTAGACGAGAATATGACAGATTTGAAATCTCGAGATCGCACATGAGATTTGGAAGACCCTCGAAACCTATCATGAGGTTCTTCCCAAATCAAACAAGTGCGTCGGCAGTGTATAAAGAGAATATAACAAATTCGAGATGCGTCTGGTGAGAGCATCGATGACATTTTCGATCGCTTCAACAAGTGATAAATCGATAAAGTCTGTTGGTATTGAATTTACGATGAAAATGCCATCCATCTCTGGTGCAATCAACACCGTGGAGTGGGAGATAAAGGCTACCGCCATTCGGAAAATGTCAACTTCTCGATCGACTTTGGAGTGCTCTATAGCAAGCTCAAGACTCATGAGATCGAAAAAGTGACCATTCTAAGAAGGGTAACATGGCTTTGTAGCGAGACCGCTCAAGAGAGCCTCGATGGGTCGTTTGAATCCTCTTGAGTTTTTCATTTGCTTCTTTATCGCAATCCAAGAAGAGGATCTTGAGAGTATTCTGAGCCCGAGATGGCGCTTTTGATTAAGAAGTTCACACGGGCCTACAACAATATGAGAAATAAAAAGAGAGGCGGCCCTGTGACTTGTTATGAGTGTGGAGAGCTTAATCACATCCGGGCAAATTGCCCCAAGCTGAAAGGTAAGAGCAACCACAAGGATGAAAAGCCAGCTTGGAAGAAGCCTCAGGGGCGCAAGTCCAGGTTTGATGATGCCAAGCTCAGGAAGGCTGCTCACCGGGTTCTTGCCGCTCTTGGAGATCGATCCTTGAGTGATGTGGACTCCGGGAGCGAGGAGGACAAGGAGGAGGAGCTCCCTCAAGACAAGAAGGGGAAGACCAAGGACTTCACCGGTATGTGCTTCATGGCTGACTCCGACAACATCGATGACAACAATGAGGTATCTCCTTCTTATGATGTTCTCTTTGCTAGATGTGAAACTGTCTATGAGCAAATGCTAGGTCAGGATAAAACTTTAAAGTTCATCATGACTAAGAATGAGGAGTTAGAGTCACAAGTAAAGAAACTCACATTAGAACTTGTGAATGCTAAGAGTCTTGAATCTGATGAATGTTCATTCTGCTATGCTTTACATTCTGAATTTGCTAAACTGCAATCTGCTCATGATATTGCTTTGCAACAACTTGAAAATGCTAGAAGCGAGCTAATTGAAGTTAAATCGCTTTGTGAAAAATGCTTAAAGTCTAGCAAGTTGGTTGTTTCGATGTGGTTGAATCTAGCTCTTGCTGCATGCGCTTAGAACGTGAGCGTGAATTACATGATGTTGTAGAAGCGGCTAGAGCTAAATATGCCAAGCTTAAGGACGATATTAATTCGCTACTTGTGCTTCATGTGAAGCTCTTAAGCTTGAAGTTGCTCTTTATAAGGAGAGGTTTAACGCTAAAACTTGTGATTCATGTGTTAACCTTAGAAAAGCTGCTTACCTTAATGACACATTAGAAAGATTTTCTAAAGGTAAGAAACACTAAACATGATTCTTGACAAGTCAAAAACTCCTTATAAGAAGCGAGAGATTAGGATACAACTTTGAGGATAAATCTAATGGTATTCAAATCTTGAAAAATGGCTTAGTTGAATTTGATACCCAACTTTGCAAAGATCACTTTCAAATCTGTGTTTTGCCCAACCATCTGCTCGATCAAAGGTGCTTCTCGGTGGTACCAAGTACCATTGCACCTATTGCAAGAAGGATGGGCATTTAGTTGAGTTCTGTTGGCGTAGGTTGAAAAATGCTAAGAAAAATCTTGCTAGAATGTCATCTAATCAACCTAGAGCTTTTGTGAGACATGGTAATTTAGAAAGGAAGAAACCTGGTCTAGGATTTATTTCACATGCTAATCATGCTCATGCTCCTAGACAGGATAACTCTCATGTTAGAGTAACCATTCCTCACAAATGAATTTCAAATAGAATCAAGGATAGCACTACGCTTTGCATACTTCATGAGCGTGTGTCTCGATCTTTGGGTTCCCAAGTCATGTTTAACTAACTTGATGTTGAGACATTTCGTTCTTCGTGCCTTGATTTTCAGGATCGCCGCGGAAGGAAGGACACGTGGTTCGTCGACTCCGGATGTTCACGCCACATGACTGGAGACTCAAAATGGTTCACCTCTTTCACGCGGTCGATAGGTGATGTCCTCATCACCTCTTTCACGCGGCCTTATCCTGCGCCTGGCACTGAGCTATGTTGAGCTTCCGCTCAACCATGCGCGACCAATCATCCGCATCGAGAGGGTCCTCGGAGGCGGGAGAAAGACGGCGGTGTTTCTGGACGAACTCGCAAGTCCCCGCGAGTGCGTGACCGCCACCGGCGGAGTGGAGGTATTCCTAGCAATAACCTCCAAAATGCGCGTCGATCCATGCGGTTTCGCTCGATCGGCGAGAACCTCGACCATGGTCGGAGGAGGGGAAGCTCCTCATCATGACCCACTCTTGGCGCCACAGCGTTCTCCGGCCATCCTGTTTCACTAGGACAAGTTAGCAACAAATTTAAGAGCAAGAAAGCCCAAAATTCATGAAAGCAGTCCAGAAACAAACACAAGGCAGGACAAAGTTCAACCAGCAAAAATCAGACACATAACTACTCACTCTACATCTTACCCTATTATCCCCACAAGTTTTAGTTGGATTAAACTTCATGGTTCTCCCCAGACTAATTCCACCGGTAGTAACTATCTTTTGAAGGGTAAAGAGAGAAACCAAGTTTCAAAACTTAAATTAGAGTAAGATGAGAGTAGAAAGCTAAGATAGGTAAGGAATAAAATCTGAGAATCTGCCTATGTTTTCATAAACCTCTTTATAATTTGAAAATAAGACTTTCAAAATATCCTAAGGACGACTATGCTTGGGTTACTACGGTCAGAATGGCTCTGATACCAACTTTGTGAGGACCCCAGTTTATTTGGCTTGTAATGCTTAACCAACCACCTGGTCCTAGCGTCACAAATCAAATAAACTGATCCTCGAGATATGTATACTTCCCAGAAAGCAGTATACACACCTCGCTACAAAATTAGACATCAATTCCATTCCAAACATAGAGTCTAAACAACACACTACCAAACGTAAGATAAACAAATAGTAGAGTTATTACAGACATAGGCCGACGGGCCACAAGATACAAACATAACAACAGAAAGACAGCGGAAGCAAAAGTGCCATAAGATGGCTATAAACAAAGCCAATCAGTGTGCCTCCAACCCACAAGGCATCTGACCGGACCGCCAAGTCTAGTCGTCCACGAAACGGCAACACAGCTCACAGAAGTGAGGCCCTAGGGGCTCACCTTCTTCCTCTGCAACAAAAACATTAAGCAAAGCACACAGTACAAAGATTGTCTTTGTACCGCAAGACTCGACGTGTGAACTAGCGGACTGTTCATATACTACATGCAAGTTTGTTTGGTGGAGGCCATATGTTTCATTTGCACAATGCCAATTTTCATTTGCAATAATGTAATCTGATTTAAAGCAGGTTTGCAATTCATTTTCTTGTTGAAATAAGCTGAAATAAAGATAGATACAAGTAACCACCTAGAAGTGACTATCCCAATAGCCACCACAATATAGCACGAATCCCGATTCGTACCACCCCATAAGTTTTAATTTAAAAGGTTGCGTCTAACTCTTGAAAAGCTTACCCAAGCGTGTCCATCACCTAGGACGAGGCTATTCGAATAGTTTTTAACCTGCAGGGTGTACCAATGTACCCACACTTGATCGCCTTTAAGCCAAAGCACACTTAGAAGGTATGTTTGCACTGACTAAGTCCTACGAGACTTTTTCCAATATTGTGTATTAACTACGAGCGCTCGTATGGATAGAAATCCATACGCTTACATGGTAAAGCCGAAAAGACAACTACCGCTCGGGATAAAGCTTTTGGACAACTACCATGCTCCCACCTCCATCCCTCCTGCGACCTCCTGCGACCGGGCCAATACACGCCAAAGTACTAGGTCAAGAGAGGTCCCATATACTCTAGTGTGGTTAGCACGCGAAATGCTGGATAAAAATTCACTCACAAGATGTTCGGTCCTTAATTGACCGGGCACCTTTCGATCACACCCAAAAGATCACACCAATCTTACCATTGTGCGCGTCCAAATCATTTTGTTTTCATTTTTAGTTTTGCAATTAAACAAAGCGAAACGCATTTGAAACATAAAGTTGTAGTAAATTTTGTGTGATCAAGGTTACCGACTAAGTCGATAACCGCTTGATTCTACCGATAGCTAAGCATGTCTAAGCAAGTTGACCGGATCTACTAAGTGATAAGAGATCATCCAATGACCTCGATCACGACAAATAACCTAGGCTCGGTAGTAGAGGTCAATATTACATCTACAGGATATGCGACTACTGATTTAACTAATCAATTTAACACAAATTAAGCGATGCATACATACAATTGAAACAAAATATTAGACTTTAAAATCTGGGATTATCATGATCAAGCGCTTGCACTGTTGCTTTGTTGCTCAAGTTGTTGCGGAGGGTCGTTCTCGGGGTTGCCACAAATATCGAATCCTAACGATTGAACAAAACAGCGAATAAGAACGAATAACACCGGCAAACTCAAACATACCACAACAACAAAACATACCAAAATTCACACAGCAGCCTAAGCATGATATAACAAAATTTTAGAAACAGGGAACAATTCATTTTAAGTTATTATGAACTTCCCAAGAATTTTCTAAACTAAATACACATCAAAACACTAGTTAATTACTAAACCAATTTTTATGAATAGAAACAGGGTGTAAAACTTAACCTAATAGTTAGTATACTGAAAATGAAATATTACAGAATTGGGTTCATTGATTTTGGACAATTATTAAAAGAGATATGCATTTTCTAGTTTGGAGATTACATTCTACAACATCAAATTAATTAAGAGATTTTTGATACATGGACAAGGTTAACACTAATTTTAGTAAATAGTACATTTAAAATAAAAATTAACAGCACTGGTTTCATGCAATTTGGATAAAAATTGAATTAGTTATGCATTTTACAAGTTTAATTGAATTAATGACTCAACAGAAAACATAAACCGAAATACTAAATCATTTCCAAATCTATAATGCACTCAACCCATTTCGCACCACGGCCAGCTAGCCCTCACATCGCAATGGGGCGCGAAATCTTGACGAGCGACGGCCGCGAAAGTGGCGTCGTCGGCGTATTCTAAAATCGTCTTCGCTTACCAAAGTGCAAACCTAACACACTCTCACAAAGAAATACGCTTCCCAACGAGAAAACGCATTACGAGCTACACAAACCTAGCGACAACATGGGCCCACATGGCGGTGACTCGGAAGAACAAATAACGGGCTGGATTAAAGGATTTCTAAACGCGATTAACCAAAGAGGGCCCACAAATCGGTGATCTTGACTAAAGATGGTTATCACTAAAAGTAGGGTTAGACCTTAGCAGCTGGCGGCTTCACCGCGACCACAAGGGCGGTGGCGCGGCCGACGATCTATTCTCGCGAACCGGGAGGTCTTAGGCGAGTGAGTGGTACCTTAAGGTTTGCAAAGATCTCACGAACCGGTGGCGGTGACGCGGAGCCGATGGTCGACGGAGATGGGCTCACGGCGGCGGAGGCGGAGAAGAAGGTGCGGTGCTCGCGGAGGAGAGCGCTGCGAGCCGAAGACCGGAAGGTGCGCCGCGGAATCGCCTCCGGCCGGAAGGATCGCCCGGACAATACCGAGCGAAGAAGGTGTGAGGCGGCTGGAATCACCGCGGCGGCGAAATACCGGGCTCGGAGAAGAAGAAGTCGCACACCCTCCACAATGCATCAAAGACAGAAACGAGCCACCGTGAGCATCAGTGAAGCATTGCGATCAAGTGAGATCAACCGCTGAGGCTTGAGACTCACGAGCATAAACGAGCTCACGGGCCGAGCGCGGAGGCGAGAGCAGCGATACCACCTGGTGATTCACGGGCGCCAAGAACCCGGATGGGAAAAATGGGGCGGCGTCAAGCGTGGATCACGGTGGTGCGGTCGCGGGCTCAAGGGCGGCGTTAACACGGCGGCGCTGCTCTCGGTTTTTTTCTCCGGCCGAAGCTAAGAAATGGGCGGAGAGGGCGTAAGAATGGCTGCGAGAAGGAATGGACGACACTAGGAGGTAGATGGACTTGAGCGATCCACGGAGGCGGACACGCGCGTCCCGGCGTGGCGGCGGCGAAGTGCGTGGCACGCATGCGCGATCGCCGCCGAGCTCCGAGGCGCCGAGTCGGCGAGGAAGAACGACAGTGGGACCCATATGTCGGCGGCGGGACAAGCGGCGCGAGCAGATACTTAGACTCGATCGAGAATGTATCGGCCGTTGGATCCGAATTGGGCGGTCGAGATAGATGTATGCATTCGGACAGTCGATTCACGCGACGCGGCGTGGATCGTTCGATTTGCATCGGACGGTCACGATCGATTGGACTCGGCGGTGCGTTTAGTTGACGCGACCGAGCCAAGTGGTGCGAGTCGGACTCGAGCTTTGAGTTGGGTTCGGCGAGAGCGATGCTTTACGATTTGAGTTAGAAAGTGAGAGAGTTTGGGGAATTTTTAGAGATAGATCCCGAGCTCCAAAAATTCCGAAATTTTTATGGTAGCTACTCGAGACAGAGAACAACATTGAATAAATTTTCCAGAACTTTTTATGCACTAAAAAGTTCTGCAGAAAATTCACAAGCATGCTGACCTAGGGTTTGACCAGATTCTCAACTAGTTTGACTTGGCCATTTGAAATAGCAAATAAAATCTAAAAATTGTGAGATAATTCAGGGAGGTAGATAGGATGGTCAAGATGATAGGAAAAATAATTTTAGAGGATGATCACAAGTTTGAAAGCTAAGAATCTGATAACAACAATTTCCAATCACAAGAATTAAATTCTAAAAATTGGAAATTGCTAGGGAAAATTGTAGAAACTCTCAAATGATTTCATGAGGCATCAAAAGTTTTTATTCCTCCTCATAATTTACATTTGAAAATACAAACCCTAAGTTAGGGCTGTTACAGGTTATGAGACTATATTTAAGAAAAATGCTTGTCGGGTGCTTGATTCTGCTGGTGAGCTCGTTTTTGGGATTTATAGAGTTGCTAGGATCTTTGGAGCTGATTTTTCTGAATCTCTTGCTGGTTCTCTTAAATGTTTGTTTACACCTTCTTCTGAGTTCTGGCTTTGGCACCGACGTTTGGGGCACATTGGTTTTGATCATCTGACGCGAGTTAGCAACCTTGATCTCATGAGAGGGTTGCCCAAACTCAAAGCCGTCAGGATGTGTATATGCGCCTCGTAGGCATGGCAAGCAAGTTGCCGCCTCACACCCTTGATGACTTTGGTCATGACCGACGGACCGGGACGATTGCTTCATATGGATCTCGTTGGTCCGCTAGGGTTCAGTCAATTGGTGGCAAGTGGTACATTCTTGTCATAGTTGATGATTTTCGAGATACACTTGGGTGTTCTTTCTTGCTTGAAGGATGAAGCTTTTGGTCATTATCGTGATCTTGTTCTTCGTTTGGCTTCGAATTTTCGGTGCCTTGAGAGCGTCCGTAGTGACAATGACACGGAGTTCAAGAATGCCCGTTTGCCTCTTTTTGTCTTGGAGCGGAATTGAGCATCGATTCTCTTCTCCACGTCCCTCAACAGAATGGCGTTGTGGAAAGGAAGAACAGAACCTTAGTCGAGATGGCTAGGACAATGCTAGATGAGTATAGCACACCGAGGAGGTTTTGGGCGAAGCTATTTCTCTGACTTGCCATATTGCAAATCGTGTCTACTTGAGACCTTCTTTGGGCAAGACTTCTTATGAGCTTCGTTTTGGTAGAAAACCCTCTGTTTCTCATTTTGAGTTTTGGAGCTAAGTGTTTCATTCTCAAGACATGAAACCTAGATAAATTTGAATCAAGGACTTTTGATGGTTTATTTCAGGTTATCCTCGCACATTCGAGGGTTTTCGGGTTTTAATGTTGAAACTAACATTGTCCGGAGACATGCAATGTCACTTTTGATGATACTAGCCCAGAGCTAGATCCGACATTTCGGGTGATACACAGTGTGAAAGCATTTTTGTGGAGGAAGATGATGACGGGCGATATTTGTCCTCCACTGCTGCTGCTGAGGCTCTGTCCAAGTTCCGAACTCGCTCGATCGCTTCACCTCCAATTGAGGCTCTGCTGCATCTTCTTCATCAACGATACTGCGGAGGTTGAGGAGATATTGTCTCCCGGCGCTCCACTTCATATTCGAGGCATCATCCTCTCGGATCGGATGATCGGTAATCTTAATGAGCGAGTCACTCGCTCCGTATCACGATCAAGTCTCTACTCTCTCGCATTTGTTGCTTCTTTCGAACCCGCGATATATCACATGCGTTATCGATTCTAGTGAGTTAATGCCATGCATGAGGAGTTAGAGAATTTTGAGAGGAATAAGGTGCGGAATCTAGTAGAACCTCCTAGTGGTCATAATGTGATAGGAACCCGTTGGGTGTTCAAAAATAAACAAAATAAGGATGGTTACGTGGTTAGAAACAAGGCTAGATTGGTAGCTCGTGGTTTTAGCCAAGTTGAGGAGTTAGACTTTGATGAGACATTTGCTCTGTTGCTAGATTGGAAGCCATTCGCATTTCGCTTGCATTTCTTTGCTTCTAAGGGATTTAGATTATATCGGATGGATGTTAAGAGTGCCTTTTGAATGGTTTTATAGAGGAGGAAGTGTATGTTAGACAACCCCGTGCTTTGAGAATCCCAAGCATCCACATCATGTTTTCAAGCTATCCAAAGCCTTGTATGGTCTTAAGCAAGCCCCTAGAGCACAGTATGATAGACTTAAGACCTTTCTGCTTAAGAATGATTTTGAGATGGGTAAGGTAGACAAGACCCTGTTCATCCTTAGGCGTGGCAATGATTTCCTGCTTGCTCAGATTTATGTAGATGATATTATCTTTGGTGGTTCTTCTCATGCTCTTGTTTCTAGTTTTTCTGAGACCATGTCCAGGGAATTTGAGATGAGTATGATGGGAGAACTCAATTATTTTCTGGGGCTTCAAATCAAGCAATGCAAGGAAGGGATCTTCATCCATCAGACGAAGTACACCAAGGATCTGCTCAAGCGCTTCGAGATGGGTGACTGCAAGCCGATCGCCACTCCCATGACGACTTCGACTGTTTTGGATCCAGATGAGGAAGGAGAAGCCGTGGATCAACGCGAGTACCGCAGCATGATCGGTTCCCTCCTGTACCTGACGGCCTCAAGACCGGACATCCACTTCGCGGTTTGCCTCTGTGCGAGGTTTCAGGTGTCTCCGAGGACTTCCCATCGCCAAGCCGTTAAGCGCATCTTCAGGTATTTACACTCTACTCTCTAGTATGGCATTTGGTATTCCTGCTCTTCGTCCTTGTCCATTCGGGGGTTTTCTGATTCTGATTTTGCGGGCTGTCGGCTAGATAGGAAGAGTACCTCAGGCACTTGTCACTTCCTAGGCACTTCTCTTGTCTCTTGGTCTTCTAGGAAGCAGTCTTCTGTTGCGCAATCCACTGCTGAAGTTGAATATGTAGTCACGCTAGTTCTTTGAGTCGATTTTGTGGATGGTGTCCACTCTTAAGGATTTTGGGTTGGCGTTTGATAGTGTTCCTCTTTTCTGTGATAACACTTCTGCGATTAACATTGCTAAAAACCCTGTGCAACACTCTAGGACCAAGCACATAGACATTCGCTATCACTTTCTTAGAGATCATGTCGAGAAGGGTGATATTGTGCTGCATTTCGTGGAGTCCGAGGCTCAGTTGGCTGATATCCTCACCAAGCCTTTAGATCCAACTAGGTTTGCAACTTTGAGAAGTGAGTTAGGGGTAATTTATCCCTACGGTTTGGTTTGAGGGGGAGTTGACTCTGTTCTGAACTTTTCTTGTTCATTTGAGTTTTTTTTTTGTTTTTCTGATACCTTCTTCTAGTGGTATTTTCTTTTGATCTTTTTAGGCTCTTTAAGTTTTTTGTGCATCTCATTGTTTCATACTGCATTCATATGAAAAACCAAAAAGATGCATTGTTATATAAGCTTTTCGCTTGTCTTTTAAAATTGATGAAGCTTTGCTTATTACCCTTTTGAGCTTTAGTATTTCAATTCTGCTCAATGCCATGTCTAGTTCTTTGACTTGCTAGAATTATCATGCTTTCACATGTGTAGCTAAGTCTTTGCTGAATGAACCAGAACTTTAAGAAAACTTGAACTAAGAAACTGCAATTTGTGGATGTTTTAGCTAGTTGCGTAATTAGTGCTCCTTTTGTGACATTGGCCTTGTCAAAATTGCTGTGTTAGCTCTTGAATCTAGTATTGATCATTACTTGAGCTTCTTGTTCTTTTAAGAATCTAAATCTGCTCTTGTGAAAAAAAAGGGGAGGTCTCTTTTGTGCGAAAAAACTGATCTCACCAATTCTTTCTCATGAGACGGCTTGCCATTGCACTAGGCATGAACTCAGGGGGAGATTTGGATGACCTAGATCATTCTTTTATGCTTTTTGTGCTTAAGATGGTCGCGGCAAGGCTTGAGATCTAGCAAATGGATAAGAAAATGAATTATCAAAATTGGTAGAAGCTTAGGAAGAGTTTGTGGATGACTCCTAGTCCAGGATCTTCTTCACTAAGATATACCTTTAATCAACTTCAATATTCATTGCAAATGAAAAACTGTTGAAAAATGGGCGTTTGAGACAATTTGAGCAAAATGATTCAATTCAGGACCTGTTTGTCTCTTAATGTGGTCTTTGTTAGCGTCTTGATCTCACATTGACATTTTGACATGGCGATATCATTTAGGATCTCTGTTGATGAACTTGCTAGATTTGAAGCTTTGCTTAAAATGCTAAAATTTATTGCTTTACATTGAGCCTTCTTGCTTTAGCTTTGTTATATATGTCTTATCATGATCTTGCTAGCGCATTCAGGCTAATATGGTGTTTATGCAAAATTTGAGATGCTAGCTTGTTCTTTTGGGTAATCTCCAAAGCTTCTTGTAATCCAAAATTAAAAAATACAAAAATATGAAGCCACTCCATTGCATTTCATGCATGCTCCTTCTTATGCTTTTTCCTCATTCTGCATTTGTTATCTCTGGATGAGAGGAAGGCGTGGTTCCTTGATGACTCCATTGTCAAAGGGGGAGAAGATATTTCAAAATGTGTAAAGGGGAGAGGATTTAAAAGTATTAAAAAGATGGAGAAAATTGGAGAATTTGAAGTTTTCTGAAATTTGAGGATCATAGTGAGGGGGAGTTTCTTATTTGCATTCTTATGGTCTTATTGCTCTTTCTGAACTTGAATTGCAATTCTTGAACCTCACCATGATCAAAGGTCATTTCGAATAATTGTTCTTTCATATGGACCTTAAGTGAGATTTTTAACTCTTCTTTGGAAATTGAAGCTTTCTTACTTTCTTTTGCCTTATCTCACTTGCCGATGCTATTCTGAAGCCAGCTTGGTCATTTTCATTGCTTTCTCTTGCATATGGACCAAGTTGTGCCTTTGCGCGAAAACGTTGAGTTTTTACTTTTCAAACCTCAAAACTTGCATTTGTGGGGAATTGCCAATGTGTTCATCAAGGGGGAGATTGTGGATATCATGGGGATATGCTCATGATCTTAGGATGATGTGACAATTGGCAATGACGTTGAAGGTTTGCGGAAACACGAGTTTTCGGCAAAGTTCGGTCTGTCAGTCTCAGCGGTCGGCCGGCCTTGGTGGCCGTCGGACCGCCATGCCTCGGTGTTTTGTCTTTGGCGATCCGGCCGGCTAGGTCGGCGGTCCGGCCAGCTTGGGTAGCGATCGGCCAAGCCGATGAGCGGTCGGACCGGCAAGTTGAGTGGCATTGGAGTTTGAGGCTGGGCCAAAAATAGAGGGTGTAGGCAAGTGAGGAGATTCTACTACACTTGGTCCCATAATTTTTGGAGCCTCCAGTCAAAAGTTCTATTCGTTTTAAATTTCCAGAGAGGTTGCGGATTTCAGTGTTGAAATTTTGGCTAAGTCCTTTGGTGGCGGTCTGACCGGCCTTCTGTTGGCGGTCAGACCGGTTTTCACTTACGTCGTCAGCCCGTGTGGTGGCGATGGTTGCTGATTAGGTCAAGTTCATGGGTTTCATGTCATATGTGTTGCATGATGCATGTTTTGACTAACGTGGGTCAAGTTGTGAAGAACTTGTTCCCGATTTCGATTTTCTTGTCTATTGTTGTGCAGGTTGCTTGGTGGTCAACGACGGTCAACGGCGAGGATGATCGGGATTAGGCTTGAGAGGCGAGGTTCAAAACGATCGGCGATGCGGGTGAAGTCATTGGACTCAAGTATGGTGCAAGATGGACAAAGGTGACTAAGCAGGCGATTCGGTGCGATCGTTGAATCAAGCGGCGCGGGTCGGTGCAAGTGCCATGGTGGTTTCGGTGGAGCCGGATGGGAGAGACTTGCCGACATGATGAGAGCCGTTGGATCAACCTGCGTGGCGAACAGCGAGTGCCGCACAATTTGAACACGGCGCTTTAAAATGCGTGCGTGTGTCACCCGCTTGTTTTGGGCCTTAACGGAGCCCATTAGGAGACTCTATTAGAAACCCTAAGCCTCCACTATAAATAGAGGAGGGAGGTGGCTGCACTCTCGTCCCCCGACCTTTCGACGTTTCATTGTTTAGAAACCCTAATTTGCTTAGGGAGAGGAGGAGAGGAGGTTAGGGTTTTAGAGAGTTGGATTGGATTTCGTGCTCATGTATTGAGTCTTTGTCATCCATTGATGGAGTGGCTGTAAACCAATACCATATCAAATCAATCCAAAGAAAGTTTCTTCAAGATGAGGTCAATTGCTTTCTTTCTCTCTTTTTGATGATTTAAGTCTTTCTTTGATCCGCGAGTTTTTGCTTAGTTTCTGGACATGATCTAGCTTGCTGTGACGTGTGGGAATTCATCTAGGATCATCAATATCATCAATCACCCACGAGTAAGTCTCAAGATCATATTTTCGTTTTGACTCGGTTTTTTACCTAACCGCTCAAACGTAAAGGTCGAATCTTGGCAAGAATTATCACGATCGTTGCTTGGAATAGGTTCCTGACATACTTAGGTAGGTGTGTGTCAAATTTCACGAAGTTTGGACGCACGAATCAAAAGTTTGATCAATTTGCGTTTCGGTTTGTCGGGCTGTTTTCTCTGTTCATTGAACCAGCGGTCTGACCGCCCGAGAAATCGGTCTGACCGCTTGGATCGGTCTGACCGCTAGACCGACCGGTCTGACCGCCCCCGTGAGAGGTCAGACCGCCAGTGTCTTCGTGTTTTGCTTTTGTGTTGATTTTACTTCGGGGTTTTGAGTTGATTCAATACAAGTCTTCCGCTGTGCATGATTGATTGATTGATCTTCATAGCTTTCATAGCTATTGAAGTGAGATTCGTATTGAATTGAATTTGGGAGAAAAAGAGATCGTGCTCCTATTCACCCCCTCTAGTCGCCTTTTCGGTCCAACAACATTAAGCAAGGAGAATACAATAGTCTAAGTCCCAATCCCCTTCGTCTCCCTAATCTATAGTCTTCCCTCTTCCCACCAAGCCGACGCTACCCGGCTATCCTCCCAGTGATGTTTACCCCTATGATCTAAGGATCATAACAGCACTTTGCTCACAAAGCGAAGAAAACACAATACATGATAGTAGTAACTTACTCTTGGTCGCAAGAAAATAGTGCTTGAAGTTGAACCAAATGCCAATGTTAGTAAGTTATAAAACCAAGTTTGAAGTTCAACTACTCAACAGCATGCATGCATGTTGATCCGTTGACATCGCTAGAAAATAGTGTTTATTATCTCAATCCTATTTTGCTGGGCCAACGGAAGATCTGCGGCCAAATTTTATTAAGAAGTGAGAGAAGTACAAACAAGAAAATTAACACGAGGCTGTCGACGGGACAACATGCTCCATAATCATTAACTCAAAAAAGATATTCCACTTTGGACAAAAAAAACAAACTTTAGCTACATTTAGCCATAAGTAAAGATTATTAGAAACTATCCAATGCATCCGATTGTTAGAATTAGAAATACCCAATCCAGAGCACACAACCATACCTTGTAAGTGAAATTCTCACCTTCTCTTGGCAAGCAGTCCAATTCCATGATTACACCAAGATATCAAATCCTGCATACAAACACGATTCAAGATCCAGAAAAAGAAATTGTGCCTAAAGTTTCCTGGAAGACCTAACCTTCTCACGGCAAGCAACCTTGTGACGAGGAACCTGTAGGTAGTGGATAATTCGTGGCCATAGTCTTCTCCGATCCAAGCAATGACCTAGTGCATAAAACACTACAAAATGCAAAAAAAAAAACTGACCAGCTTGTGGCAATTCACCTCACGAGAATACACAAAACAGAGAAAATTAGGTTCACTGTGGGGGAAGGAGAGCCACAACGGGAGCCATAGTTGCGAGGCGGGGGCTGCACGAACCTTCACAGGACTTGCATTCGGAGGAGGTGTTACAGCACGGGAGACCGTGTGCCGCGCAGACAAGGTCCATTGTCGCCTCTGCGCTCATCCGGGGGCGCTACATCGCTGGTAGCGATCGAGGCACCGCCGCCTCCAGATATCTCCCCACATCGGGTTGGGGCTCCATATCTCACCCTGTGGAGAACAATGGACACAGGAAAACAAGAGCAGTGGATGGGGCAGCGTAGGATCAAGGGACACGTTGAAGGAGATTGTGGGAGCAATTGCAAGAGAAGATGGTGCGAGGCAACGACGGTTTCTGAAGAGTAACCGAGCCGACCCAACTGCATACAAGCCCAATTGGTATTGGCTTAAATCACACTGTTTCATGATGGAATAGCAAAAATAGCTCCCTCACAAACGAATTGGCAACACTAGCACCCAAGCCGCTCTCAAAATGCACGACAGCGGGCCTACCGTGTCCCCACCGTGCAGTAGGCCACGTGGCAGGCTCTCATTCAGCGGCGGTCATCTTGTCGTGCTCCCACTGAGTGGCTGGTGGCCTACCGTGCACCCAACGAGTGGTCAGTGCCCTGCCCACGTCACCTGTGGTGGGGGCACATTAGGCACACATTGCTATCTTTACCAATTCGTTTGCGAGAGGGCTATTTTTGCTATTTTCGGTTCAAAAACACACTAAATGAGCCAAAAACTCCAAACCGAATGGGCAATACCTCCGTGTTCAACTTTCAGATCTATGTCTAAGTTGAGAAAACAAACTCACCTTGGGATCAAAGGAGACTACACAGAAGCTGGCGCTGGGTTGGGGGGAGGCGGACTCAGGGGAGGCGAACTCAGGGGAGGAGGCACTGGCTCTAGGGAAGGAGGTGTCGAGATAGACGGCACTGCGTCAACGGTGGAGACAAGGTCCGACGGTGTCGGATCCAGGGGGTGCCAGAGTTGGGGTGAGGCATCGTCGAGTCATGGGGAAGGTGGTGATGATCGATGCTAACGCACGAAGAAAGCAAGGAGACCTGTGTGGGCGTGCAATGTGGTAGGGAGGAGGTGTCAGACATGGGGGTTGAGATAGAAGACGTGGGGGGGGGAGCGGTTCGAAGAATCAACAAGGAGACTCCTGACAACAAGGACCCACATATCAGCACGTGCGGGGCACGACAGGCCTGCTACCGCCGAATGGGAGCCCCCCCACGTGGCCTACCGTGCGGTTGGGGTATGGTAGGCCCACCATCGTGCATTTTGAGCGCAACATGGGTGTCATTTTTGCCAATTCGTTCGTAAGGGAACTCATTTTGCTATTTTCGGTAAAAAAAATGCGCTAAATGAGCACCAAACTCCAAGCTGAATGGGCAATACCTCTGTGTTCAACTTTCATATCTCTGTCTAAGTTGAGAAAAAAAAAACTCACCTTGGGATCAAAGGAGACTACACAGAAGCCGACGCCAAGTCAGGGGAGGCAGACTCGGGGGAGGAGGTGTCAAGACAGAAGACGTTGTGTCAACAGGGCAAACGCGATCCAGCGGCGCTGGATATAGAGAGAGCCAGAGTTAGGGTGATGCAGCATTGGGTCGAGGAGGCGGTGGTGGTAATCAATGCTAACGCCCGAAGAAAGCAAGGAGACCCGTGCAGCCATGCAACATGGTATGGAGGAAGCGTGAGACATAGGGGGTTGAGATGGAAGACGTGGGGGTGGAGCGGTTCAAAGAATCAACAAGTAGACTCTTGACAATAAGGATCCGCGTATCAGCGCGTGTGAATAGGAGAGGAAGGGGTGGGACGATGGTCCCACTGTGCGAGGGTGAACTCCTTTTAATAGTTAAGACAAGATAGATCATGACACAACTTGCTATGCTGTGACCTGTTTGAGCAATTATTCCTGTACCAACTCACCCTCAATCAACTCATCACACTTATCAGAGTCAAAATGTAGAACACTCCAAGGCTAAAGCAGATAATGAACAGATAGCCTATCAAGATCGCGGGTTCTATAACCGATAGTCAGATGACCAAAAGAAATATGTATCTGGAAATATGTGAGATTCCAGCATATGGCATGCTTCAACTTGGCTCTCAGATGGTTGCCTGGCTGCTGAAAGACGGGGAAGACATGATAGTCAGCATCTCCGTCACAGATGCCATGGCGCTTAGTGCTGCTTTCAGGACATCCTGCGAGCACCCAGGCTTCACGATGCTTTTCACCTGCATGACATGCAAACAAAAACAATTGAGAACCAACAAAAGAACCATTAACCTGAGGAGTTGTGTCTGTGAAAGTGTGAAGTAAAAACAATCGAATAACGTAGTGGCTGAAGTACCTTCTCCAAATACTCCTGCAGTTGCTTGATCCTTCCCATGTAGTCTCGATCTTCAACGCACAATGAAATAGGCTTTGTCTCGGCACCTGGTCCTTCAAACTGCAGTGGTCCAGGGTTTCTGTAGATGTCTTCCATCAAGAAGCTAGAAGTGTTTTGTCTCAACAACCTGGAAAGCACAAAACACTTTGTGGTAAATGAGAATACAAGTCTCCTTTATTACAATATTAGTGATTCATTCAGTCGAACTGAGGAGAAAAGAAGAACAGGTTGACTGTAGTGCACATGTAAAAGCAGCAATTCTTATCCCAAAACAGAGATAAGTTGAGCTACTGGTTAAACATAAGACTATATATCATACGTACTCATATGGTTTTCCTTTTAAGTCGACACTCGTCATGTGAACAGCAGGCTTCCCAATTTGACTGGCAGCAGGACCACGCGACCATCGCTTTACAGTCATCATAGACTGGTCATGATGAAATGTAAAAATGATTAGGTCTGTCTTTTACATTTGAATCGTGGAAAGGTGATTCAATTACATCTTCGGAGGAACAATATTCCGAATTCATACAACAAAAATGATCCAATGCTCACCGTAATAGGAGCAGCGCCACATTTCCACTTGTTCACAGGACTCTTAAGATTTGTCACAGTGGCCATGTAGCCATTCAAACCAGCAGCTAAGATGTGATAGCATACATGCCCGAGAACCTGCAGCCAAACACTTAAGAGGTCATTATACAGCATAACAAGATGGCACATAAAATAGTGAAGCAAGTTTGAACTTACATAGGCATAATCGCAATCGAACTTTGAGGGCAGGGCACCTCTGGCTTGGTAGCCAAAAAAGTGGCATATCGCATTGAACTTCTTTCCTTTGTAAGTGCCTTCCTTCTGCGAGATAAGACAAAAGCAACATGAAATGATAAAGCCAGTTCTTATCGTACGAGTGAACTTTGGAAAATCCATACATGTTAAATCAGTATTCCTGGGGATATCTACAGCATGCTTACCAGACGTTTGTTGATTTCTGTCTCAACTAATTGAGCCAGAAGCTTCTCAATCTCAATCTGCATAGACAGGCGTATAAAGTTGCTATCAGGAAAAAAAAAATACATAAAAAAGATTCAAGAAAATCACAAATCGAAGTGCTACAGTACCTGGGAAAGTTGAGCAGAGTCATCAGATTCAGGATGGAGAAGTAGCTGCATGATAGAAACAACAAAATTGTAGCAACAGAATCTTCTCTAAATTATGGATTACTGAATATTAAAAAAAAATGCGTACCTGCTTCCTAATAAATGGAGGCAAAAAATCAAATAGTGCAGAAGCCCATGGTGAAAGATGTGAAGAGATGTTCTCAACGGAAACACCTTTATCATGTAGCCCATGGATTTCCTAGAACAATTAGATCAGTTCAGTAAAAGCTTTCAACGGACAAAACTAGTCATTCAGGAGTTCAGGTACTGATACTGACCTGAAGCAAAGCATACAGTTCAGGAATACTCTCAACAAGGCCCTCAGGAATAAGTACAACACCATGATATTTATCTGCACAAGATAATATGACAATCAGGAATAAATGCAACTGCATGATATTTATGTGCATAGAATAATATGAATACCGAAAACTTGATATTATAATAGGAAGATTTGTAAAAACCACTTAATTCCAACCTTTTTCAGCCCTTGCCTGCACAGCATCACATATCTGCTTTGTAATATCAAAAATTGTAAGTTTTGATGCAGCAACTTCTTCACCAAGGATAACCTGAACATGATTCAAGCCAGATTAATATGAGTAAATTTATATTATGGATCAACCAGGTCAATACAAAAGAAAAGCAGGATGCCTAACCATATTTGGATGTGATTGCAGAGCACATTCCAATGCCACATGAGATGCTTTCCGCCCCATCAACCGAATAAAATAATAATACTGCCAAGACAAAAATGAATGTGAAAATTTTCAGAAGGATAATGTTTGAAAATCAGGCTACCTAATAACAAATTACAGACAACTCTGGATACTATTCAAATTTAACAAGATGGGTTGGACTATTTCTATTTAAGAGCACCAATAAATATTTTTCCTTGTTTCTTTTTTATGCATTGCATCATTCCATAATGGAACCCATTTGCCATATTTTTTGGTATTTAGCAAGGAGAAGAAAAAAAATGAACTTAGACTAATTTTACTATTTTATCAAGAAAGTATTGACAATCAATAAATATGTAGAGACGGCATCTGTTATTGTGTTACCTTCTCAGCAGAAAGAGCATCGGTGCAGACATTGCTTATTAGCTGTGAGTTCACCTGTTAGAAAGCAAAAAGTTCATATGACAGTTACAAATTGCAATTAAATTAAATACCACAAAGACTAACATAACATTAAATTGGAATATAATAAAACTATGGTAAAATACTAGCATAGTAGAAGAAAAGTACTAATATAACTTCCTGAAAGCAACGCCTGATACTGCCAGAGAGGTCAACAAGAAGTAATAGGTGAATAATGCATCAATATAAAGGTACTGAAGAATCCTAAGACACAAGAAAGATGAAGGATGCAACTCAACAGTTTGATTTATGCGATTCTTTACCTTGCATATGGTATCAAAACCAACGGTTGTCTCAACAAACTGGTTGTTAAGGTCCCCATTCAGAGTTACAGGAACACCAACTACCTGTTCAGACAGTATTTCGTGTGAGGTTATTTACATTATATACAGAATATACAGGTTATCTCAGGGTGGGGGACCAACTTAAGAAATTCAGAATCAAGGAACTAGCTAAAATAAACAATAGCAATTTTCTGTCAACCTTTGTTGAACACTTAGACTCAGCAAAAGTCTCAGCAAGTTGAGCAGCATCTGTGTTGGATGTGACACCTTAAAAAAGCAAAGAAGATGTTAAGGGCACGAATCCAATGAACAAGATAGCTAAAACTCAGTCGATTAACATAATAAATAGCACCTCCAATGATTACGAGAGCATCCAACTTCAAAGCCTGGCAAGTAGTCATTGCGGCCTTTACTTGCTCAGTTGTTCTGATTTGATCCCTTGTCCGACCAAGCATATCGTAACCACCTTGATTTTTATAAGAAGAAAGAGCTTCATCGGTGATTTCCAAAGTTTTCTGTGCAAACAAGCCATCAGTTCCTCCTGTTTGAACACAAAACTGGAAACAAATCAGTAAGGGAGCATATAAAAGTTCAATTTATGTTTACTATTTGCTGTGCATGTCAGCTTTGTTCATGCAAGTGTGCACTGAGGGCTTTGGACCTACTAAACTCTCAGGAGGATATTTGTATTTCCTATTTTTAATAGCGGTGTCTGGCACAGTTCCCCCACTGAACACCTTGTACACTGTGACGACTTCTACTAATGATACTAAAATTAAATTTGTCACCAAGTCCTGAAATGTTCACAATTTGATGAACTGACCCAAGTAAAATGCAGTTAAAAACCTTCAATAATTATAGACTCCTTTTTAAAGCACAGAACAGTACATTAGCCATATAGTTTAATTAACAAGTATGCATAAACAACTTGGATGAGATCCTTGCCTCTCACCTATCTAGGCCTACCAGTCAGTGACCATAAGCTAAGCAAGAAAGATTTTGAGGGGATGAGAACAAAGACGAGGAAAAGGCTAGAACCCTGGAAAGGGAAGCACATTTCCTCTAGAGGAAAGCTAATCCTTGTTAGGAATAGCATCTTGTATTTTCAGGGGACCAAAGGGCCAGTATATATACACAAAGTACAAGTGGTGAATATACAAATAACCCCTCATAACAATAGGGAATAACACACTATACATATATCTCTAACACCCCCCTCAAACTCATGGTGGATCAACAACACTGAGTTTAGAGAGGTAGAAGCCGTGCTGTGTTCGAGTCTGGGCCATCATGAAGAAATCCGCTATCTGAAACTCTGAAGGCACATACTGAAGAGCAATCACCTGATCATGAACACAAGACCTCATGAAGAAAGTATCAACACCAATATGTTTGGTGAGCTCATGCTTCACAGGGTCACGGGCAATACTAATAGCAGCTGTACTGTCAGACAAGAGAGGAGTCGGTGTAGTGACAGAAACACCAAGATCCTCAAGTAACCACCATAGCCAAGTAATCTCTGCTTTCAAGAGAGCCATAGCTCGCAACTCAGCCTCTGCACTCGAACGGGACACTGCAGTCTGTTTCTTCGTCTTCCAGGCAATGAGAGAACCACCAAGAAAAACACGATGTGAGAGATGGTAGCGATCGGAGGATCGCCCAAGTAGCATCCGAATAAGCTGAAGTCAGAATGGTGGGCGTGGAAAGAAGAGACGGCGAGAGATAGTCCCACGAAGGTATCGCAGAACTCGAAGAAGGTGGCTGTAGTGGACTTGAGTGGGAGCAGAGACGAACTGACTCAGAATATGGACTGGATAAGTGATATCCGGACGAGTAACAGCAAGATAGACAAGACTCCCAACAAGATGACGATAGAGAGTTGGATCAGAAAGAGGCTCGCCATCAGAGGGTCGGAGGAGAACATTGAGCTCTATAGGAGTCTCAACAGTACGCTGATCAGTGAGAGGCGCGATAAAAAAGATCCTGAATATACTTCTCTTGGGACATAAAGAAACTATCTGGAGTGGAAGTAACCTCAATCCCAAGGAAGTAACGAAGAGGACCAAGATCCGACATAAAGAACTGCTCACTAAGAAGCCTTGACAAAGGCAATGTACTCAGAATCATCTCCAGTAATGATCATATCATCAACATACAAAAGAAGAGTCCGACCACGAGACGAAGTGTGGACAAAGAGCGCAGGATCGTGATCACTAGCTGAAAAGCCAGCATCAGTGACCACAGAGGAGAAGTGCTCAAACCAAGCACGAGGGGCTTGGTTAAGGCCATATAGAGAGCGACGAAGGCGACAGACCATACCCTCAGGAACATAATACCCAGGTGGCGGATGCATGTAGACCTCCTCACACAACTCGCCATTAAGAAAGACATTCTTGACATCAAGCTGAGAAACAGACCAGTGGCGAACAGACGCCACTGAAAGAATAGTGCGGACAGTGGTCATGTGGGTCACAGGAGCAAAAGTCTCGTTGTAGTCACGACCATGCTCCTGCTGGAAGCCACGAGCAACAAGACACGCCTTATAGCGCTCAACAGAGCTATTAGAGCGAGTCTTAATTTTATAGACCCACTTACACGTGATGGGACGAGAGTGAGATGGAAAAGGAACAAGATCTGAAGTACCAGTACGCTCGAGAGCAGCAATCTCCTCGGCCATAGCATGCTGCCACTCAGGGTGAGTAACAGCATCCCGGTAGGAGACATGCTCATGAGTAGCTGAACTAGCAAAACTAAAACAGGCAGGGGGCCGAAGCGACTGGCGATCGCAGAGAGCATAGCGAGGAGAAGATGACCCATCAGGGGAAGATAGAGCATCAGGAGAAGGAGTAGCAGGAGAGGATGGCTCATCTGGAAGATCCTCAATACGAGGTCGACGAGTGTAAAAGAGAGGGTAAGAAGGGGTTGTAGTGGGAGGAGCCTGAGGAGCCGCAGGAGACGAAGCAGGCAGTGACAACGGCGGAGAGGCCACAGGAGGAATATGTGAAGACTTAGTGGGACGGGTGGACGAGGGCAAGACAAATATAGGTGTATCTGGAAAAGTAAAAAAGGACAGAGACTCCACAGAGGAAGCCGAAGGAGAGGCAGAACGTGGGTAGAAGGGACGAGACTCGTCGAAAGTCACATCAGAAACCGCATCCGTCGACCAACGAGATCCCAAAGCCGATAGCCCTTGTGCTCGCACGCTGTATCCCGAAAAGACACACTCAACGGTGGCGATCGGTTTGGTGCGTTCTCGAGGCGAGAGAACTTAGCAAGCGTAGCCAAGCAGGCGAAGGCGGAGCGATCGGGAAGAAGACCACAGAGACGCTCAACAGGGATCGCACCCTGAAGAGCAGAAGAAGGTTGGATGTTGACGAGATAGGTGGCAGTAGAAACAACCTCGGCCCAAAAGTGAGGTGGAATAGAGGCGGCAATCATGAGTGCACGAGCTGTCTCAAGGAGGTGATGATGCTTGTGCTCAGCGACACCATTCTGAGCATGAGCACCAGGACAAGAGAACTGAGCGAGAGTGCCCTGCTCAGCAATGAAACTGCGTAGGTAACGAGAGAGGTACTCGCCAGCGGAGTCAGTACGAAAGACACGAATAGGGGTGGAGAACTGTGTGTAGACCATAGTGGCAAATTGTTTATAGATAGACAAGGCCTCACTACGAGAAGACATGGAATATATCCAAGTGTAGCGAGAGAAATCATCTATAAATATGATATAATATCGATGACCCCCCTTTCGAAACGAAGGGAGCCGGACCCCAAACATCTGAATGAACAAGATCAAATGGACACTGAGACACTGACTCACTGTGAGAATAAGGAAGCTGAATCTGTTTACCAAACTTACAACCCTGATAATCTAAAGATACGTCTCCTGAGACAGACCCTAGAAGACCACGACGAACTAAAGACGACATACGAGATCCACACAGATGATCAAGACAGTGATGCCACTGCTGGAAAGAGCTGGTAGACGGAGTGGCAGAAGCTGAGAGACTGGCGGCGACGGTGGCAACGGAAGGAAGGTGAAGCCAGTCAAGCTTCCAGAGACGCTGTGAGTCAAGACGCCAATGGCCAGAACCAACCAGAGCTCTCGTGTGGCGGTCCTGAACACAACAAGAGTCAGAATCGAGAATGACTCGACAACAAAGGTCAGTAATCTGCCCAGCAAAAAGAAGCTGCATGGTAAGGCGAGGAACATAAGCAACAGAAGGAACATGAAAAGATGAGTTGCTAAGAGGTCCTCGACCAGAGACAAAGAGATGTACCATCGATGGTAAGAACAGCGGGAGAATCAAGAGGTGTAATGAAAAGCAGTGGAAGAATCGAAGTCATGTGAAAAGATGCTCCAGAATCAAGAATCCATGGGGAGGTACCTGACTGTGTAGGAGGTGGTTTCTCAGGGCCCAAAGAGTCGATGGCGAACTTGCGAGAACACGTCGAGGAGAACACAGGCGGCAAGCGGCGTCGAAGTCCGGCTATCTCTCGCTCGGTGAGACAAGCTGCGAAGGAGTCGATCGCGACGTCGATGTAGAAGCACCGATGCGGTGCTAGTAGAAGAGCGGTGTGAAAGATGCGCGCTTCTTATAGCACGAGGACTCAATGTGGCCGACCTTGTCGCGATAGGAGCGATGAGGCGACCACCGCCGGATGGAAGCGGCCACCACCACTGTGGCGGCCATTGGAGGAAGCGATGTCTTTGGCGTGGAAGCGATCGGTGTAGCAGGTGGGCAAGCGGTGAGCACGAACGGGAGTGACATCAGACCAGCACCACTCAGGCGAGTCTCCTCTGCGCGTATCTTAGTAAGAGCCTCGGAGAGTGACACGAGGTGGCATGCAGGAGCCGGGCACGCGCATTGCTTGAACTCGGGGCGGCGGTAAGGAACTCGTGACCCGCTGAAACTCGGTCGGCCGACGTCTGACCAGCGGACGGATAGGAGTGACAACGGCGGTGCGGAGAGAGTCGGTGGCGCGCATACAGAGCTCTGCGCGTAAAGCGTCAACGATAGCATCACCGTCTTGAAGAGAGTGCTCTGGCGGACCACGGGCAGTGCGAGGCATCGCGGAGGGTTCGTGGCGCGAAGGTGAGTCCACATCCGAAAGCGAAGAGTCCCACAACCTCGTAAGAGAAGCGAGGTGGACATCGGCGATGAGGACGGCGGCGGCCGGCGTCGTCGTCGTACCACCGAGTGTAGGCGGTCAGTCGATCCTCGTAGGAATCGAGCCTCTGGCGGCGGCGACCTCATCATCAACAAAGCGGCGGCCTCAGCGGCCTTTAGCGCCGCCGTCAGGCGCGCGACAGCGTAAACTCCGTCGGAGAGAGTAAGGCAAGCGGGCGGTGACATCGCCGAGAGGGCGCCCCAGAGACGAAGACTACGCATGTGGATGCGCAAGTGAGACACGAAGTCGGTGTAATTAACACCATCGAAGATCACCGGGCAGCGAGGGAGGGAAACAGTGCCCATTGGTAGGCGGCGCTGGACGGCGCGGCGACCAAGGCAACGAAGTCTAACAGGTGGCGCTGGACGGCACGGCGGTTAGAACGACGTACTGAAATTTCTCTTCTTTTTTTCTCTTTTTTTTGGGCCTAGCTCAATTAACCGCCCGCCGGCTTGCCAAAGCAGAGGCCCACACGGGTGAGAGCGGCGCGCACGGGGGGAACTAGGGTTCCCTCTGGTAGCGGCGGTTCCGGTGGTGCCGGCGTCCTCACGGCGGCGAGCGAAGAGGAGGCGGCCGCGGCGAGCGGCGGCGGCGGCAAGGCTCAAGCTCGAGGTCCGCGCGCAGCGCAGCGCGGCGTCGCGGCGGCGGATGAAGCCGGATGGGCGGCGGCGGCTGTGGTGGCGGCGGCGTCCTCACGGCGACGCGCACGGAAGAGGAGGTGGCGGAGCAGGTGGCTCGGGCGGAGAAGCCGACGAGGCGCGCGGGCGACACCGACCCCAAGCGACTGGCGAGTGATGGCCTGAGGCAGAGGGGGATGAGTTGAGGGAAGCCGGCGGTGGCGGCTAGGTCAGGGGAGGACGAGTTGTGCGTCTGGGAGAGGAAAACCTAATTAGCTCTGATACCATGTTAGGAATAGCAACTTGTATTCTCAGGAGGCCAAAGGACCAATATATATACACAAAATACAGATGGTGAATATGCAAATAACCCCTCATAATAATGGGGAATAACACACTATACATATATCTCTAACAATCCTAACCAACGCCTGTTTAAGCAGCCTACCTCTCTATACCATGGAATTCAGAATTCTACAACCTTTCTGAGGGGACCCATTCTCAAATGGATTCGGTGAGATCAAGATTCTTCTAGAGGGGTGCCAGCAATAAATTCAAATAGCACACAGTTAAATGGGAAACAGTATGTAAACCTAGAGAATATGGAGGCTTAGGGATCATTAACACCAGACTTATGAATGTCTGCCTTCTTAACAAATGGATATGGAAGTTAGCCAATGACTGTGATGAAACTTGGTGTAAAATTGTCAAAAAGAAATACCTGCAGAACAAGCATTTCTTCACTTGTGATGGCGCTGGGGGTTAGCAATTTTGTAAAGGCCTACATGAAGTGAAACACTGGTTCAAGTGGGGGCAATTCAGAAGGTAAATAATGGGGGATCTACTCTGTTCTGGGATGACAACTGGATAGGTTCTTCCCCCCTTAGAGTTCAGTTTGGTAGACTGCACAAAATCTGTACAAATCCAGGAGCCAAGGTTACTGAAAACTATGTAAATGGTATCTGGAACCTTGATTTTAGAAGGTCCTTTGGCCAAGAAGAAGCAAGAGACTAGGACAATATGATGGAATTGATAAACACAGTGGTCCTTACTGAAGAACCAGATCAAACAATCTGGGGGCTGGAAAAATCTGTAATCTATTCTTCTAAATCTCTTTACTATGCTATTTCTTTTGGAGGGGTAAAAAATATATGAATGGGTGACATATGGAATTGCAAAATTCCCCTAAAGAACAAAATATTTCTTTGGCAGCTTTTCCAGAACAAGATACAGTCTGCAGAACAACTGAAGAAGAGGAATCGGCAAGGAGATAGTAACTGTATACTATGTGGAGAGGATGAGTCAGCTAACCATATCTTCTTTGAATGTCACATTGCAAAATTTGTCTGGTGCTGCTTTAGAGAAAATTCGGGCTGGGACTCAATCCCAGGTTCACTAGAAGATTTGGTAAATAGGTGGTTCCACCCAGGGGGTAGCTCTAGGAATTCTTATGTGATTTTCTGCTTTGGGGCGACTGCTTGGTTTCTTTGGCAAATTAGGAACAAGCTGGCAATTGAGAAGATCTTCATCAAACAACCAATTGATTCCCTATATAAGATCATGTACAACCTGCAGCGATGGCGACTTCTACTTCAGGAGAAGTCAAGACCCAAGCTGGATGAAGGTGTCAAAGTGGTGAAGACATGGATTCAAAACTTCAAGGATCTGAAGGAAAAGAAGATGCAGTCGGGAGCTGACAAAGCAGGAGCCGAGGAGGGGGAAGCGGCCATTCTGATCTGCTCCATTTTGCTTACTTGCTTATCCCTTACCCTCAATTTAAACTGTTTAAGGTCTTTTGTGTCCTGTTATCTCAAGCTGGAGTCCCCAGCAGATGCTCCTTTTTTTTTTTTCTCTCTTGTAAGAACCGGTGTTATTTTGCTTTCAATATAAGCAAGGAAATCCTTTATCTAAAAAAAAGTATGCATAAACAACAAAAAATGGGAATAATATACGTTAAAAATATTTTTTTTCAAAGGAAGATAAAAACATATTAATTGAACTAATTGACTCCTTAGATAAAATCTATGCACTCACCAAGAAAACCGATAAGCTTGCTGTTTGGGTTGTGAGCCTTTATAGCATCATGGAGTCCGCAGATAACATTGTGCCCACCTGGGGATTGCCTACCACTGAAGACAACACCAACCCTGCATCCCGCACAAATTTTAAATTAAAGGCATAACAGGAAAAATATGCAGACATTGAGATTAAGAACATTTTAGAAATCCACTACCAATGCAATTTATGGCTCTAATCCATCCTATAGAATTACGGCAATAGATTACTGAACTGCTTTACGACATGATTAAACAGGTGTACAACTCATGTAGCTATGTGTCATCTTCCTGAATGGCTTACCTGGTAGCTACTCAGTAAATGAGGGATCACATGTCACAGTATCAGCCAAACCGGTGCAAAGTATCACCTTTGTTTGTTAACATGGCCTAAACACATGAGCTAAACTAGTCTAAAAAAGTCTTAACCAAAAATGATACATTCAGCAACATTGTGACAATTTACAGTCTTGTTTCATTTTCAACTGGATTTGTCTCTTCTGTTCTATACCAAGAGAGTTGTCCAGAGTACACTTTAATCCTGAAACTTCTATTAGCACGCCTTTTTTTTTTGCAGTTTTACGTCATAGGACAATTTTTGCACTAGATGCCAGGCTGCCAGCACATAACTGAACATACAAGATGAGTGTACCTGACGACAGAGTGCTCTGTTATGATGGTAGCATCCGGCACATTAGCCGTCTTCCTGAGAAAATGCGCCAGCGGCTGTCCGTAGGTGTGCGGGAACGCGTGGCTGATCACATGGGCGCCCGTGACGTCGGCCGCGATCGCCGCGTCGCCATACTCCACCCTCACCGTGGTGCCCTGGTGCCCATCCAGACAAGAAACAAACCCGTCAGCTTGTGAGGCAAGAAAACGACCCGCTCGATCACCCCAGCCATGGAAGCCCTCACACATACTACTAACCATACCCGTTGTAATCTCACGGATTACCCTTATCAACTGCCTCAGTGTAGCACGCAAGCCAAGCCAATAAGATAATAGGGATTTTCTTTCACGATGAATAATGAGACAATATAATTAGTGGTTGGCGTACGTGCTATCGCTTTCCCTTCGCCTCGTCGCAATCCCCTGCTACGTGGCGGAGGAGTTGAATTTTGCTATTGTTTATCCGGCTCGCTCGGCCAGGGAATCACAGATCCATACCTCCCCATGCCCCGGTGGAGAGCGACGGCCGCATCGGCACCGCTTCATTACTGGTACACCAAACCCCCACCATACCCGACCCCTGCCCCTGGCCCCACCCACCCGAAAGCGAAGGAAAATATTCAAAACAGATAAAACGCACCGCCTGCCCCCACCCCTCAACTCGACGAGATCGACCCGGCCGGAGAACGCGTTGGGCGACGAATCGGGCATGGCGCCGCCGCGTGCAGATCTGGAGCGGGGGGGTTTCGCACGGCGAGGCAATGGCGTGGCAAACTAGGTGGGTAGGAAATTGGTACGGTACCTGGAGGCAGGGCGGGAGCTCGGGGTGGTAGAGCGCGCGCTCCTTCTGCAGGGCGGACAGCTCGCGCGGCACGCCGTAGTCGGAGTCCATCGCCAGGCTGCCCATCGACTCGATTGGGCGTCGCCTCGCCCTCGATCTCTCTCTCTCGTCGCCGGCCGGTGGATGTGTCTGTCTCGCTCGGTTTGTGTGAAGGTGTATATTTATTTATCGCTAACAAACTGCGGGGGCTGCGGCATTTATACCGGTGGTAGGCGCGGTGCCTGCACCAACAAAACACGTCACGCGCCGCGCACGAACGCACGCACACCGATGCAACGCCAAACCAAACCAACCTTGTGTGATGGGAATATGCGGCGAGTAGGTGCTGTCTTTCGTACGGCGAGATCCGCCCCATTCGTTTACGAACCAGCGGTCAGGATGTGGGTACGCGGACCCACCGGATTCTTCCTGAGAGGCTTAATTAAGCGGGCCCAAACGAAACCAATCAACCACCCACCCTTACGGCATGATGCATGATAGTCCCAGACGAGAGAAGGCCCCATATTCATTTTATTCATTTTTTAATAAACCTAATTTGTGGAAGAATGACAAATTACCACTCGAAGGGTCAATTATTTTTCTATAAATATGAGGACCCTTCATATATAAATATACATATCAATAAAGATATTAGATTCTCCTCTATATTCTGTCTCTCGACTGTGTGATTGAATTGGCATATCCTATCGACGAATTATATCGTTTAACACACTATCAGCACGACTGCTCTACAGGCCACGGTATGTCGTCAGATTTGATTGTCATCTCTTCCTCCTATGTCGTCAGATTCATGTATAAAGATACATATCAATAAAGATATTAGATTCTCCTCTATATGTTGTCTCTCAACTGTGTGATTGAATTGGCATATCCTACCGACGAATTCTATTGTTTAACACACTATCAGCATGACTACTCTACAGGCCACGGTATGTCATCAGATTCGATTGTCATCTCTTCCTCCTAGTAGCGAGATTAATCTTGTAGATTGTAACATCCCAAGTTTTGGCTTGCGTTTCAAATGTAAGAAAATGAGTAGAATTTAAAACTTTTTCTTACGTCTTGCAATTCTTGTATGTTCTAAAGAATTCTTGCAAAAGAATTATGGGATGACAAGTCACAAGTCACTCTGATCGAAAACCTTGTCTTCCAAAAACATTCTTGTCCAACCTTGTGATCATCCTCTGGGGATAGTTCTCCTTAGTTCTAGGGTTATTGTGTGACCCCTCTGAAAAATTTCACAATTTTTAGAAATTGTTTGAACATTTTAAGAGGCCGTCAAACCACTTTGACCCTTGGTCAAAACCCTAGCTCAGCACCTTGGGAAATTTTTGGGAAAAATGCTCAGCATAAAAACCTCTAGAAATTTTTCACAAGGTTCATCTCAAAGTTAGCAAGCTCCTGTAAAAATTTCAGAATTTTTGGAGTTAGTTTGCTACCTCAAATAAGTCCCCAAGTCTCAGCTTTTTATTTTAAACTCAAACGGGTATTCACTGTTCCTCGGGTGCACACCAGAGTCTAGCTCGGGCCTACTGGCTCGGTTAAACCAACTAAAAGCACCAGCCCGAGCCCGAGCCCGTGCAACCTCGCCAGCCCCAGCAGCCCTTGGATCTCTATCCAACCGCCTAGACCACCTCAAGTCCTTCTTGCAAAGACCACCCTTGGTAGTCCCCTTCGGACCTCCTCGACCGCCCCTGTGCACCTTGGTGATCGTGAGCCATCCATCCTTTGATCTGTGTCTCAGACCTCCTTGTGAGTTAGGACCTCCGAGCACCTCTTCAAATCGTGACTCCGTTTCTAATCCAACCACCCAGATCTCCTAACCCGAGCTCAAGTCCACCCGAACGCCTTGCTCCTTGACCAGTTTCTTTTGGGCCTCTCACTGCCTGGTGGGACCTCTAGGACTGGTCATCATCGCCCCTGGCCGGCATGCGTGTGTGCGAGCTACTGGCAGATTGGAGCGGCGCCTTGTCAAATCATGTCCTTGTCAACGGCTAGCTCTGCAAACCTTTAATGCATGTCAGCACCTTTTTCCAAAGTCCTCTTTTCCACCTGCCCTGTCATTTCTTGTACTTCCATGGCAGGGACTTTTGACTCGAGTGCAGCGTGGAGCTCAACCTTGCCCCACCCCTTTGCTCTCTCGGCTTAAATGAAACCCTGAGCTCTTCCTCAGATCCTTTTAGACACCTTTAAATTGTCTGAGAGCCCAATCTCTGGTGTTAATTGTTGTTCCTGTCGGCAGCGCGTGCGTTCCATTAAGTCTTCAGACCTCCTAGGCTCAATCTAGACCGTTAACGACCTCCTAGCATTAACCTTTGGCCTTTAGATCTTCGTGTGTAAAGTCTTTAAGTTCCAGAACCTCCCCGCCGAAATCCTAGCCCTTAATGATCTCTTCGTGATTAGATCTAAACCGTCGATCCCTTTTCTGTAAAAACCTGAGTCCTAGGACCTCCCGGTTGTAGATCTTAGCCGTTCATGACCTCTTCATTGTCGACCTGGACCGTTAGATCTCCTAGTATAAGTCTCTTGCAGCCAAGATGTGAGGACCCCAATTTATTTGGCTTGTAATGCTTAACCAACCACCTGGTCCTAGCATCACAAATCAAATAAACTGATCCTCGAGATATGTATACTTCCCAGAAAGCAGTATACACACCTCGTTACAAAATTAAACATCAACTCCATTCCAAACATAGAGTCCAAACACCACACTACCAAACGGAAGATAAACAAATAGTAGAGTTATTACAGACAAAGGCCGACAGGCCACAAGATACACAAATAGACAGGAACGACAGCGGAAGCAAAAGTGCCATAAGATGGCTATAAACAAAGCCAATCAGTGTGCCTCCAACCCACAAGGCATCTGACCGGACCGCCAAGCCTAGTCGTCCACGAAACGGCAACACAGACTCACGTAGTGAGGCCCCAGGGCTCACCTTCTTCCTCTGCAACAAAAACATTAAGCAAAGCACACGAGTACAAAGATTGTCTTTGTACCGCAAGAGCGACGTGTGAACTAACGGACTGTTCATAAGCTACATGCGAGCTTGGTTGGTGGAGGCCATATGTTTCATTTGCATAAAGCCAATTTTCATTTGCAATAATATAATACTGATTGAAGGCGGGTTTGCAATTCGTTTTAAGGTTGAAATAACGATAAAGGTAATACTAACAAAGAGAAAGATAAACAACCTAGAGGTGGCTATCCCAATAGTCACCACAATAATAGCACGAATCCGCATTCGTACCACCCATCAAGTTTTAATTTTAAATGTTGTAGTCTAACTCTTGGAAGACCTTGCCAAGCGTGTCCATAACCTAGGACGAGGCTATTCGAATAGTTTTAAACCACAGCAGGGTGTACCAATGTACCCACACTTGATCGCTTTGAGCCAAAGCACACTTAGAAGGTATGCTTGCACTGACTAAGTCCTACGAGACTTTTTCCAATATTGTGTATTAACTACGAGCCGCTCGTATGGATAGAAATCCATACGCTTACATGGTAAAGCCGAAAAGACAACTACCCACTCGGGATAAAGCTTTTGGACAACTACCATGCTCCCACCTCCATCCTCCTGCGACCCCTGCGACCGGAGCCAATACACGCCAAAGTACTAGGTCAAGAGAGGTCCCATATACTCTAGTGTGGTTAGCACGCGAAATGCTTAGTTGATGTAACAAGATGTTCGGTCCTTGTTGACTCGGGCACCATTCAGTCACACCCAATGATCACACCAATCATACCGTTGTGCCCAAGTCTAAATCATTTTGTTTTCAGTTTTAGTTTTGCAAATAAACATAGCAAAAATCTGAAACAAAAGTTATAGAAGATTTTGTGTGATCAAGGTTACCGACTAAAGTCGATAACCGCTTGATTCTACCGATAGCTAAGCATGTCTAAGCAAGTTGACCCGGATCTACTAAGTGACAAGAGATCATCCAGCGACCTCTAATCACAGCAAATAACCTAGGCTCAGGTAGTAGAGATCAAAATTTTGTCTATAGGATGTGCAGCTACGGATTTAACTAATCAATTTAACACAAATTAAGCAATGCATACATACAGCTGAGACAAAATATTAGACTTTAAAATATTGGGATTATCATGATCAAACTGCTTGCCTGGCTGCTGTTGCTCAATTTGTTGCGGAGGGTCGTTCTCAGGGTTGCCGCAAATATCGAACCCTAACGATAGAACAAATAACGGCGAATAAGAGCGAATAACACCGACAAAACTCAACCATACAATAACAACAAAACATACCAAACTCACACAGCAACCTAAGCATGATATAACAAAATTTTAGAAACAGAGAACAAAACATTTTAAGTTATTAAGAATTTTCTATGAATTTTCTAAGCTAAAAACACATCAAAACACTAGTTAATTACTTAACAAATTTTCATGAACAGAAGCAGTATCTACAACCTATCCTGAGAATTAGTATACTAAAAATGAAATTTTCTGTAATTGGTTTCACTGGATTTGGACAATTATTGAAAGAGATATACATTTTCTAATTTAGAAGATACATGAAACATCATTTAATTAATTAACAGATTTTTGCTACAGAGACAAGGTTGAAACTAATTTTAGTAAATAGTACATTTAAAATAAAAATTAACAGCACTGGTTTTATGCACTTTGGAGAAAAATTGAATTAGTTATGCATTTTACAAGTTTAATTGATTTAACAGTTCAACAGAAAACACAAACCAGAAATACTAAATCAAATTGGAAATACTAAAAGCTGGAAAACCCTTTCCCACGCGAGCAACTAGCCTCGAGACGACGACAAGCGGGCGCGCGATTGCGGCGAGGGACGACCCACTGCTTGCCAAGAAGATGGCGTCGGCGTATTCTAAGAATACGTCTTTGACTTACTCAAAGCGTATTTTATAAAACACGCCAGCTCGTCCGACAACGAAGGAGCTCCGACCGTGACTTCGCCGGGTGCCTCGCCGGCGAAGGAGAGCTCGTCGATGCCGGACAAGGACAAAAACGGAATCTAGATAGTATCGCGCACCCGCGGGCACCGGAGACCAGGCCGGAGGTGACCCGATGAGGCGGCGCGACGACGAGGGGCGGAGTACATGCTACGGCGAAAACGGCAACGACAAGGTAGCAACGCTCAACTCAAACTAACGTGCGCTAAAGCTATTCTGAGGTCCTAAGAACTTACGGGGATGACGCGGAGGAGAGGAGCTCGCTGGAGATGGGCTGACGGCGATAGACTGCGGCGGCGCCAAGGTGCCACCGAGGAGGGAACAACCTGAGCAAACACAGGAGAAGAGGGAGGTGGGGATAGCTCGGGTAAGTGCAGATGGTCTTTGAAACAAGCAATCGACGAAGACGAACTCACCGGTGATGAGGACGAAGACCCGAGCTTACCGGTAGAAAGGAGGAACTCAAAATCAACCGACCTGCGGCGAATCTCAAAATTAGTTGAGGGAAATCATAATGGGGATCGGAACACGATATGACGCGCAAAAGAAGGGATGATCTTCACTGCTCGTGTGGCGATGACACGGTGGAGCGGCACGACCGTGAACGAGTTTGCGCACTCCACGATTTGAGCTCGGGAAAGCAATGGAGGGTAGGAAGTGGTCTTATGGTGTCCAAAGGAGGATAAGAGAGCCGCGAGGGCTTAAGTAGGGAAGAGGCGGAGGAAAAGAAGCGGCGGCGCTCGGCACCGAAGCTCAAGAACGGTGCCGACAATTTGGTGAAAGGAATGGTGGGTGATTAATGCCGCTCGGGGCATGGTCTAACAATGACGATGCGGTCGAGGGTTGCGTGCGAAAACCCGGGGAGCGGTGACGGGACAGCGAGGCGAGGTGGCGTTCATGAGCGCTGTCGGCGACGTCCAGCTCTCAGGCGCGAGGTAGGTGACGACCTGACGAGTGGGGCCCGCACGTCAGTGAAAGAAGTGAAGCGCGCGAGCACCGCTAGACTCGATCGAGAATGTATCGACCGTTGGATCTAAGATGGACGGTCGAGATTGATGTATGCATTCGGACAGGTCGACGAGACAAGCAACGTGGACCGTTCGATCTGCATCGGACGGTTGGCAGCGATCGGGCGCGCGCGCGGTGCAACTAGGCGGTGCGACCGAGTCAAGTGGCGCGGGTCGGACTCGAGCCTGAGTTGGGTTCGAGCCCGAGGAACAGTAATTCCAGGTTTGAATGCAAAAGACAGAGAAGGTTTGGAAAATTTTTAGAGGTAGCTCCTGAGCTTCAAAAATTTCGAAATTTTTATGGTAGCTACTAGAGACAGAGTACAACCTTGTGTAATTTTTCCAGGAGTTTTCATGCACTAGATTTCTCCCAATGAAATTCACAAGCTGCTGAACAGAAGTTTGACCAGATTTCAATCTAGGTTGACTTGGCCATTTGAAATAGCAAATAAAATCTAAAAATTGTGAAATAATTCAGGGAGGTAGATGGGATGATCAAGATGATAGGAAAAATAATTTCAGAGGATGATCACAAGTTTGAAGACTAAGAATTTGCTGACAACAATTTCCAATCACAAGAATTGAATTCTAAAAATTGGAAATTGCTAAGGAAAATTTGGAAAACTTCCAACTGACTTCATGAGATAACAAAAGTTTTTATTTCTCCTCAAAATGTTACATTTGAAATACAAAACCCTAAGTTAGGGCTGTTACAAATCTCCCCCCCCCTTACAGGAATCTCGTCCCGAGATTCTGATCACTGGGAAAAGAAGGACGGGTAGTCTGCTCGGAGACGATCTTCCCGCTCCCAAGTGGCTTCATCCTCGGAGTGGTTCGACCACTGAACTTTAAGGAACTTGATCACGCGGTTCCTTGTTCTGCATTCAGCTTCTTCGAGGATACGAACGGGGCGCTCACGATAAGACAGATCTTCCTGCACATCGATATTTTCCAATGGTGTTTCCTCCACTGGAACACGAAGGTACTTCTTCAATTGTGACACATGGAAAACATCATGCACCCCTTCAAGTGTAGTTGGCAACTCCAACTGGTATGCAACGGCTCCCACTTTCTTGATGATGCGATACGGCCCGACATATCGAGGAGCCAGTTTGCCCTTGACACCGAAACGACGGTGTCCTTCAAAGGTGAAACTTTGAGATACACAAAGTCATTGGTGGAAACTCACTCACGGCGGCGCCGACCGCATAGCTCTTTCGCTCGGTGAGCTACGGCGCGCAAGTGCTCACGAATCAACTGCACTTGGTTCTCAGCCTCATTGATGGAATCTGGACCAAAGAACTGCCTTTCACCAGTTTCTGACCAGTTCAACGGTGTTCTGCAGCGTCGTCCATACAAAGCCTCAAATGGTGCCATACCGAGACTAGCCTGGAAGCTGTTGTTGTAAGAGAACTCGGCAAGTGGTAGACACTTCTCCCAATTCTTCCCATAGGAAAGAACACAAGCACAGAGCATATCTTCAAGCACCTGATTGACGCGCTCCGTCTGACCATTGGTCTGAGGATGATAGGCCGTGCTGAAAGTAAGACGAGTTCCCATGGCCTCCTGCAGACTATGCCAAAACAGAGAGGTAAGCAATGCCTACCGGTCGGACACAATCGTCTTGGGTACACCATGCAAGCTCACAATCCTTGATACATAGAGCTCGGCTAGAGGTTCCACACGGGTGACTCTTGGCCAGGAAGGAAATGCGCCACTTTAGTTAGCTTTGTCAATGACAACCCAAATGGCGTCATTTCCCTTGGATGAACGGGCATCTGATGATGAAGTCCATGCCTCTGTAATCCCACTTCCACTCTGGTATAGGCAAGGGTGAAGAAGACTGTTGACGCCGATGCTCGGCCTTGACACGACAACATATGTCACATCGGCAATGAACACGGCAATCTCGCTTCATGCGAGTCCACGAAATTCGACGCAGATCTTGGTACATTTTGGTGGCCCGGGATGGATGGACAAAGGCGAATCATGGGCCTCTGGAGAATCAAATCCACAATTCGGAACCTTTAGGACCACAAGGCGCTTGCCCAAACCATACAACACCGTGCTCATCTTACGTGAAACACTTGGTGATCCATCACGATGTTACGCTGATTTTACCCACACCAACATCGATTCTTTGTCTTGACTTGATTTGATCAACCAAGGTTGGTTGCACAACCAAGGCGCAAAGGAACCATGCTCAACCAAACCCAAGTTGAGGCGAAATTTGCAAGAAGTGCGGAGTTCTTTGCTCTTGGATCATCAGTATTGCAATACACCTTTCGGCTAAGTGCATCGGCAACCACATTGGCCTTGCCAGATGATCTTGAATACCCATGTCATAATCTTTGATCAATTCCAACCATCTCTCTGCTCGAGGTTCAGATCTGGTTTGGGTGAACAAGTATTTCAAGCTCTTGTGATCGAATACACCTCACGTGATTCTGCGATCGATAATGCCGCCAAATCTTGAGTGCATGTACCACAGCTGACAAGCTCTAGATCATGGGTGGGATAGTTGAGCTCATGTGGTCTCAGCGCTGGATGCATAGGCAAGCGCCTTGCCTTCTGCATAAGAACACATCAAGTCCTCGACGAGAGGCATCGCAATAAATATCGAAGCTCTTGTGGATATCGGGAAGAGTAAGGGTGGGTGAAGTCAATCGTTGTTTGAGCTCAAAGCTCTCATCACAAGCAGAGGACCACACAAACTTCTTATCCTTCTTGAGCAATTCGGTCATCGGCTTAGCGATTTTGGAGAAGTTCTCGATAAAGCGGTAGTAGCCCGCTAAACCGAGAAAACTCAGTACATCGCTGGATTGACTTGGTGGCCCCAAGATAGAACATCGCCGACTTTCTTTGGGATCCACTGACTATGCCTCGGTGAAAGAACATGGCCCAAAAATACCACTTCCTTCAACGAACTCACATTTCTTTGAACTTTGCATATAGTGATGCTCCGCAATTTGCCCAAAACAATCTTGGATGCTCGGCATGCTCGCTTGATCTTGGAATAGATAAGAATATCATCAATAAAGACCACCACAAATTTATCCAAATACTCCATGAATATGAATTCATAAGGTTCATGAACAAATTTGGAGCATTGGTTAAACCGAAAGACATGACAATATACTCGCATGCAGGACCATAACGAGTAGTGAAAACCGTCTTGAATATCCTCGATCGATCGACTGATGATACCCCATTCTCAAATCAATCTTTGAGAACACTGGCTCCATCAAGCGGTCAAAAGATCATCAATGCGGGGCAGAGGATATTTGTTCTTCACCGTCACTTCATTGAGAGGACGGTAATCAACACACATGCGCAAAGTCTTGTCCTTCTTCTTCACAAAGATCACCGGACAACCCCAAGGAGATGAACTGGGACGGATGAAACCCTTTGCTTGGAGCTCACCAAGCTGCTTCTTCAATTCTTCTAGCTCATTGGGAGGCATTCGATACGGCGCCTTCGAAATCGGAGCGGTACCGGGCAGCAACTCAATGACAAACTCAAGGTCTCGAACCGGAGGCATCCCGGGCAAATCCTCAGGAAAGACATCCACAAAGTTAGATACTATGGGAACATCCTGAATCTGCAAGGCTGGCTCCGCCTCTAATGCACATAGATGTGGCCCCTGCAGCTGTGGCGAAAATCCGACCTGCTCGCCTGAAGGGCTGGTGAGATGGACAATCTTCCTGGCACAATCGATTTGCCCCAAGTGTTGGGACAACCAATCCATGCCAAGAATCACATCGGACTTCACTGAATCGAGCGAATAAGATTTGCCAAAAATCCCACTCCTTTGACTATGATAGGAACATCCCGACACTGTAAATCAGCTCTCATTTCCGACCCCGGAGAGCGGATGAGCAAAGGAACTCCCAAATGAACACAGTGAAGACCACCAGCAACAACAAATGATCTTGAAATAAAAGAATGCGATGCTCGTAATCAAATATCTGCAGCGGGACGAGAATTAACAAGGAGTGTACCCATCACGACATCCGGTGCCTCTGAGCCTCCTCGGTGAAAGGTGGTTGACTCGGACACGCCGCACTCGGGTCTTCGGATGATCTTACGGTCGTGGGTGACCACTCCCCGCCGCGTCCTCCATTAGGACGAGGCCACCGCAACACTCGAGGGCAAGCGTTGGCGTAGTGGCCCTTGTTGTGGCGGCGAAAACAAGTAACCTCGGCCGCCGGATTGCGAGGCCGCTCTGCTCTTGGATCGCGGCGCACGTGGTGAAACACTCACGGCTGCGGTGGGCGAGGAGGCGGTGCAGATGGCCTCGGCGCGGTGGAGCAAAAGAACGGGCCCTCGTGCTAGCCCGGCCGAGGGGCAGTGAGGTGGTGTGAGTAGGCGATGGGCCTCCCATTTGCGCTTGCGAGACTCGCCAGCGCCTTTGCCTTATGCTCGGCAACAATGGCCTTATCTACCAAGGCACGGAAGTCGAGAAGTCCACAATAGATAGCTTGTCTGCGGTTCCTCGGACAAGCCATCCATAAACTTCTCTGCTAGCCTCATCCGAGGCCACCTCCCGAGCATAACGAGCGGATGATTAAACTCGTAGAGATACTCGTCCGCACTTGCGCCTTGCTTGCGCGAGAAAATCCTTCTTCTTGACTTCATCAGGCCATCGGGGATGTGGGCGACGAAAAGTCGATCTGAACTCCTCCCACGCGACCACATGGCCGCGGGTGCATGGCGAGATAGTTCTCCCACCATGAGAGTGCTGCGCCCTCAAGGCGGTGGGACGCGAAGAGTGCCTTGTCTGTGCACGGCATCGAGCTATGTTGAGCTTCGCTCAACCATGCGCGACCAATCATCCGCATCGAGAGGGTCCTCGAGCGGGAGAAAGTCGGCGGTGTGTGCGAAGGAACTCTGCAAGTCCTCGCGAGTCGGTGGCGCCACCACTGCAGGAGTGGAGGTATTCCTAGCAATAACCTCCAAGATGCTCAAATGCGGTCCATGCGGTTTCGCTCGATCGGCGAGAACCTCACCATGGTCGGAGGAGGAAGCTCCTCATCATGACCACTCTTGGCGCCACGCGTTCTCACGGCCATCCTGCTTTACTAAGACAAGTTAGTAACAAATCTAAGAGCAAGAAAGCCCAAAATTCACTGAAAACAGTCCAAAAACAAACACAAAACAGGGTAAAGTCCAACCAGCAAAACCAGACACATAACTGCTCACTTTACATCTTACCCTATTATTCCCACAAGTTTTAGTTGGATTAGTCTTCATGGTTCTACCAAACTAATTTAAACGGTAGTAACTATCTTTTGAAAGGAAGAAGAGAAACCAAGTTTTAAAACTCAAATTGGAGTAAGATGAGAGTAGAAGGCTAAGATAGGTAAGGAGTAAAACCTGAGAATCTGCCTAGGTTTTCATAAACCTTTTTATAATTTGAAAATAAGCCTTTCAAAATATCCTAAGGACGACTATGCTTGGGTTGCTACGGTCAGAATGGTTCTGATACCAACTTTGTGAGGACCCCAATTTATTTGGCTTGTAATGCTTAACCAACCACCTGGTCCTAGCATCACAAATCAAATAAACGATCCTCGAGATATGTATACTTCCTGAGCGATATACACACCTCGTTACAAAATTAGACATCAACTCCATTCCAAACATAGAGTCCAAACACCACACTACCAAACGGAAGATAAACAAATAGTAGAGTTATTACGGACAAAGGCCGGCGAGGCCACAAGATACACAAATAGACAGAACGGCAATGAAGCAAAAAGTGCCATAAGATGGCTATAAACAAAGCCAATCGGTGTGCCTCCAACCCACAAGGCATCGGACAGGACCGCCAAGCCTAGTCATCCACGAAAACGGCAACACGACTCACGAAGTGAGGCCCACAGGGCTCACCTTCTTCCTCTCGCAACAAAACATTAAGCAAAGCACACGAGTACAAAGATTGTCTTTGTACCCGCAAGACTCGACGTGTGAACTACGGACTGTTCATAAGCTACATGCAGGCTTGGTTGGTGGAGGCCATATGTTTCATTTGCATAAAGCCAATTTTCATTTGCAATAATATAATACAGTTGAAGGTAGGTTTGCAATTCGTTTTTAAGGTTGAAATAACAGTAAAGGTAATACTAACAAAAGAGAAAGATAAACAACCTAGAGGTGGCTATCCCAATAGTCACCACAATAATAGCACGAATCCCAGATTCGTACCACCCATCAAGTTTTAATTTTAAATGTTGTAGTCTAACTCTTGGAAGACCTTGCCAAGCGTGTCCATAACCTAGGACGAGGCTATTCGAATAGTTTTAAACCCTTCAGGGGTGTACCAATGTACCCACACTTCAGTCCGCCTTTGAGGCAAAGCACACTCATATGAAGGTATGCTTTGACACTGACTAAGTCCTCGAGACTTTTTCCAATATTGTGTATTAACTACGAGCCGCTCGTATGGATAGAAATCCATACGCTTACATGGTAAAGCCAAAAGACAACTACCACTCGGGATAAAGCTTTTCGGACAACTACCATGCTCCCACCTCCATCCTCCTGCGACCCCTGCGACCGGAGCCAATACACGCCAAAGTACTAGGTCAAGAGAGGTCCCATATACTCTAGTGTGGTTAGCACGCGAAATCACGTAAGATGAGCACGGTCGTATGGTTTGGGCAGCGCCTTGTGGTCCCAAAGGTCCCCGAGTTGCGGATTTGATTCTTCAGAGGCCCATGATTCGCCTTTGTCCATCCATCCCGGCAAGATCCGCTCGAGATTCTCGTGGACTCGCATGAATTGATTTAGTTCGGTGTAACAAGATGTTCGGTCCTTGTTGACTCGGGCACCATTCCATCACACCCAACAGATCACACCAATCATACCGTTGTGCCCAAGTCTAAATCATTTTGTTTTCAGTTTTAGTTTTGCAAATAAACATAGCAAAAATGTCTGAAACAAAAGTTATAGAAGATTTTGTGTGATCAAGGTTACCGACTAAAGTCGATAACCGCCTTGATTCCACCGATAGCTAAGCATGTCTAAGCAAGTTGGCTGATCTACTAAGTGACAAGAGATCATCCAATCGACCTCTAATCACAAAGAAATAACCTAGGCTCGTACGAGAAGAACCCGTAGTAGAGATCAAAATTTTGTCTACAGGATGTGTAGTTTGAGCCTCGATTTAACTAATCAATTTAACACAAATTAAGCAATGCATCGGCATATCGTGTGCTTCTTACAAAGCTGCGTGAGACAAAATATTAGACTTTAAAATATTGGGATTATCATGATCAAATCGCTGATCTGCTCAATCGTGCCTACTTTGAGTGCTCAATTTGAAAACATTTAATCTGCGGAGATCGGTGGGTCGTTGTCGATTAGGTTTGTGGTTGCGAAATATCTGTGAGTGTTTTAGGTTTGCAGCCTAACGATAGAACAAATAACAAATAATAAGAGCGAATAACACCGATCGACAAAACTCAACCTAGAAGCTGGCGGTTATCGACTTTAGTCGGTAACCTTGATCACAAAATTACTACAACTTTATGTTTCGTTTGCTCGCTATGTTTAATTGCAAAACTAAAAAAAAAATGAAAACAAAAATGATTTGAATGACTGGGCACAATGGTAAGATTGGTGTGATCTTTTGGGTGTGGCTGGAAAGGTGCAGGGTCAATTAGAACATCTTGTGAGTGAATTTTTATTAACTAGAGTAAATTTTACTTTGGCGTGTATCGGTCCCGGTCGCGAGGAGGGTCGCGGAGGAGAGAGGTGGGAGCATGGTAGTTGTCCGAAAAAACGAGTGGGTAGTTGTCTTTCTGGCTTTACCATGTAGCGTATTCGAGGTGTGGAATGCAGTGGTACACCCTGCGAGGTTAAAACTATTCGAATAGCCTCGTCTAGGTGATGGACACGCGGGTAAGCTTTTCAAGAGTTAGACTACAACATTTAAATTAAAACTTGATGGGTAGTGCGAATGGGATTACGTGCTATTGTTAATGGTGACTATTAATCACTTTTAAAGCGTATTACAGAAATAACCTAGGCTGTAGTAGAGATCAAAATTTTGTCTACAGGATGTGTAGTTACGTATACATATCTCGAGGATTTAACTAATCAATTTAACACAAATTAAGCAATGCATACATACAATTGAGACAAAATATTAGACTTTAAAATATTGGGATTATCATGATCAAGCGCTTTGCACTCGCGGAGGACTTGCATTGCGATTGGCTGCTGGTTGCTCAATTTGTTGCCGAATAACAAGACAAAACTCAACCATACAATAACAACAAAACATACCAAACTCACACAAAGCAACCTAAGCATGATATAACAAAATTTTAGAAACAGAGAACAAAACATTTTAAGTTATTAAGAATTTTCTATGAATTTTCTAAGCTAAAAACACATCAAAACACTAGTTAATTACTTAACAAATTTTCATGAGAATGTATAGTATCTACAACATATCACGAGAATTAGTATACTAAAAATGAAATTTTACAGAATTGGTTTCACTGGATTTGGACAATTATTGAAAGAGATATACATTTTCTAATTTAGAAGATACATGAAACATCATTTAATTAATTAACAGATTTTTGCTACAGAGACAAGGTTGAAACTAATTTTAGTAAATAGTACATTTAAAACGAAAATTAACAGCACTGGTTTTATGCACTTTGGAGAAAAATTGAATTAGTTATGCATTTTACAAGTTTAATTGATTTATGATTCAACGTAAAACACAAACCGAAATACTAAATCAAATTGGAAATACTAAAAGTGGAAAACCCTTTCCCACGCGCGACATACTAGCCTCGACGACGACAAGCGGGCCGCGCGATCTTGGCGGGGCGACCCCTGCGCCAAGATGACGTCGGCGTATTCTAAAATCGTCTTTGACTTACTCAAAGCGTATTTTATAAAACACGCCAGCTCGTCCGACAACGAAGGAGCTCCGACCGTGACTTCGCCGGGCGCCTCGCCGGCGAAGGAGAGCTCGTCGATGCCAGACAAGGACAAAAACGGAATCTAGATAGTATCGCGCACCCGCGGGCACCGGAGACCAGGCCGGAGGTGACCCGACGAGGCGGCGCGACGACGAGGGGCGGAGTACATGCTACGGCGAAAACGGCAACGACAAGGTAGCAACGCTCAACTCAAACTAACGTGCGCTAAAGCTATTCTGAGGTCCTAAGAACTTACGGGGATGACGCGGAGGAGAGGAGCTCGCTGGAGATGGGCTGACGGCGATAGACTGCGGCGGCGCCAAGGTGCCACCGAGGAGGGAACAACCTGAGCAAACACAGGAGAAGAGGGAGGTGGGGATAGCTCGGGTAAGTGCACGAGATGGTGCTGAAACAAGCAATCGACCAGAAGACGAACTCACCGGTGATGAGGACGAAGACCCGAGCTTTCGGCCGAAAAGGAGGGAACTCAAAATCCAACTGACCCTGCGAGCGAATCTCAAAATTAGTTGAGGGGAAATCATAATGGGGATCTGGAACACGATATGACGCGCAAAAGAAGGGATGATCTTCACTGTTCGTGACGATGACACGGTGGAGCGGCACGACCGTGAACCAGAGTTTGCGCACTCCCACGATTTGAGCTTAGGGAAAGCAATGGAGGGTAGGAAGTGGTCTTATGGTGTCCAAAGGAGGATAAGAGAGCTTCGCGAGGGCTTAAGTAGGGAAGAGGGCGGAGGAAAACGAGCGGCGACGCTTTCGGCACCGAGAAGCTCAAGAACGGTGCCGACAAGCTGGTGAAAGGAATGGTGGGTGATTAATGCCGCTCAGGGCATGGTCTAACAGCGGACGATGCGGTCGAGGGGTTGCGCGCGAGAAAACCCGGAGCGGTGGACGGACAGCGAGGCGAGGTGGCGTTCATGCGCGCTGTCGGCGACGTCCAGCTCTCAGGCGCGAGGTAGGTGACGACCTGACGAGTGGGGCCCGCACGTCAGTGAAAGAAGTGAAGCGGCGCGAACAGCTGCTTAGACTCGATCGAGAATGTATCGACCGTTGGATCAAAGATGGACGGTCGAGATTGATGTATGCATTCGGACAGGTCGACGAGACAAGCAACGTGGACCGTTCGATCTGCATCGGATGGTTGGCAGCGATCGGGCGCGCGCGGTGCAACTAGGCGGTGCGACCGAGTCAAGTGGCGCGGGTCGGACTCGAGCCTGAGTTGGGTTCGAGCCCGAGGAACAGTAATTCCAGGTTTGAATGCAAAAGACAAAGAAGGTTTGGGAAATTTTTAGAGGTAGCTCCTGAGCTTCAAAAATTTCGAAATTTTTATGGTAGCTACTAGAGACAGAGGAAAACCTTGTGTAATTTTTCTAGGAGTTTTCATGCACTAGATTTCTCCCAATAAAATTCACAAGCTGCTGAACAGAAGTTTGACCATATTTCAATCTAGGTTGACTTGGCCATTTGAAATAGCAAATAAAATCTAAAAATTGTGAAATAATTCAGGGAGGTAGATGGGATGATCAAGATGATAGGAAAAATAATTTCAGAGGATGATCACAAGTTTGAAGACTAAGAATTTGCTGACAACAATTTCCAATCACAAGAATTGAATTCTAAAAATTGGAAATTGCTAAGGAAAATTTGGAAAACTTCCAACTGACTTCATGAGATAACAAAAGTTTTTATTTCTCCTCAAAATGTTACATTTGAAATACAAAACCCTAAGTTAGGGCTGTTACACAAGACCTCCCATTATCTGAAATCCTGGCCGTTAAAGACCTTCATAGATTAAATCCCAGCCGCTAGGATCACCCTCCACCTTGGGGTCCTCTTTGCAAAAGACATCCTTGAGGTCCTCTGTGCAAAAAGGCCACCCCGGTCGTTTTTATCAAAACCACCCTCTCGGACCTCCTTGGGGTCCTCTTTGCAAAAGACCACCCCTGGTCTTTTGTAAAGAAAACCTTCAAAAACTGCCTTTGGGGTCCTCTTTGTAAAAGACCACCCCTGGTCTTTTATAAAGACAACCCCGAACCTCCTCCTCAAGTCAATCTGGGTCGTTAAGACCTCCCCCCTGGGAGATCTTAGCCGTCGGGGTCCTCATCCGCTAAATCCTTACCCCCAAAACCTCCCTGTAAAATCCTAACCGCTAGGACCTCCTCCCGGGTTCATCTAGACCGTCGAGATCTTCCTCCGTGAAGACCTCTCGCTCTCGTGGCCTCCTCGACAAATCTGGACCGCCCAAGACCTCCTCTGGTAGATCTTGGCCGCCCGCACGCCCTCCGTTATGTCCTTAGCCTTAGGACCTCCTCTCAGCCTTGGACCGTTAGATTTAGATCTAACGGGCTAGACCTCCTCAGTAGATCTTAGCCGCCAAAGACCTCCCTCCTTCAGATCTCACCATTCCGACCTCCTCCGATTAGATCTTTAACTTGAGGACCTCCCCGTAGCTTTGGACTGTTGGATTTCCATCTAACGACCTAGACCTCCTGGAAATCTTGGCTGTTAAGACCTCCTCGAAAATTTTTAACCGTCCAAGACCTCCCCCAGCAAATCCCAACCGTCTAAGACTTCCCTCCGTTGACCTCCACCTCAAGGACCTCCTTCGTCAGATCTGGACCATCAAGTCTGGATCTAACGGCTAAGACCTCCGCTAGGCGCGATGAGGTCTTGGCGCCCAGGTGCTCGTGGTGGAGTTCGCGCTCGTGATGACACTCCACCACAATGTGTGGTCCTAGTGGCCCATTTCGCCGGCTGGTCACTAAGGGTTAACCCCATACGTGCGACTCTTAATTAACGCATTCCATTGGAAACGTCTCGTAGGACTTAGCCGTCTGCGACATACCAAAGGAAGTGTGCTTAATAGCTTGGCAAAAAGCGGTCTCAAGTGTGGGTACATTGGTACACCCCGCAGGTTAAAACTATTCGAATAGCCTCGCCCTAGGTTATGGACACGCTTGGGTAAGCTTTTCAAGAGTTAGACTACAATATTTTAATTAAAACTTGATGGGTGGTACGAATCTGGGATTTGTGCTATGTGTGGTGGCTATTGGGTTAGTCACCAATAGGTGGTTACTCTTGTACGTATTGTATCTCGTGTTATTTCATTCAATAAAAACTGATTGCAAACTTGCTTTTGAAATGTACTACATTATTACAAATAAAGTTGGCTTTGTGCAAAATGAGACATATAACCTCCACTTAAAAAAGCTTGCATGTAGCATATTGATATGTCTGCTATTCCACACGTCAGTCTTGCGAGTACATTTTTGTACTCATTGGCTTTGCTTATTTGTTGCAGAGGAAGAAGTTGATCCCCAAGGGATCGACTTATGTGAGAATTGCTGCGGTATGGACGACTAGCTTGGCGGCCCGGTCGGTTGCCTTGTGGGTTATGGCTAACCGGTTGAATTTTGTTTATAGCCATCTTATGGCACTTCTGCTTCCGTTGTTAATGTTACTTTGATGTTGTTTGGTCGGTCGGCCTTCTTGTGTAATAACTCTATTATGTATGTCTTTTGTTAGGTTTAATGTATGTGATGTATGGAATTGATGCGTGATTTTGTAATGGGTGTGTATACTGCATTTCTGGGAAGTATACATGTCTCGGGGCTTGGTTTATTTGATTTGTGATGCTAGAGTCAATGGAAGACTAAGCATTACAAGCCAAATAAATCGGGGTCCTCACATAGATCATCTCTAGTTTCTTTCTTTTTGTTTACACGAAACAATGTTCTCTCGTGGTTGGTCCTATCCTAGGGTATGACCCTGGTTGACATAGCCAGTGATTTACCAGCTCACTTCTCATGCATGACATGTGCATCGGGGATGGTCCAATTGCGAGATTGTTCATCGATCAAGCGAACCCTAAGTGTTCGTTCCTGTTTTCAATCTACTATTTGCGTTGGCTTTGAAAGCCACACCCGCACCCCGCCATAGAGCCCGTGCGCACTAGCTCGACCGTGTTACCGTCCGACTGAAGCACCATTGCTAGGATGCAACACAACAAATTGATCGTGCTCGCACGCGCACAACTGAGACCCGCCGGAGCCATGTACGAAGATGTTGCCTTCGTACTTCTCGATGCCGGCTTGAATGCCACCACCGATGTGCATGAAGTTGTGCCACTGTCGCGCTCATCATATGTGCTCGAGCAACAGCGTCGCTCTTCTACGCAACCACTGTGTTGTCTCGCCGAATTGAGCTACTAAGCTCCGATCTGCGGCCGCCAAGCATGCAGCACGCCTTTACCACCACCGACAACGTGTTGGTATGGGCCACCGCTCACCGTTGCCATGCCCGCACTCACTTCGTGCAGTCGTTCGCTGCACTGTGCCCTACCCCCACCGACCGCGCCGCCACCACCGAACGTCGTCGGCCAGCACGTCAATGCGTGCTTCACTGGCCCACGCTCACGCCCGTACGCGCGACCTGAGCCACCATCGTTGGAGATGGGCTTGGGTGCAGCCACCCCACATGGGAGCTAAACCCCTAGCTCACCGGTTGGTGGGCCACACAGGCCTCGGCCTAGTAGCGAGATGGTCCTGGCAGGAGTTCAACCCAATTGGGCAAAATCGGGTTGGTCGAATCTGGCCCAAACCGTGCAATCAGATCTCACCTGAACCGTATGGCATTTTTACAGAAAGGCCCTCAGATTCCTAGAAAAACACAAGGATAACTTGTTGTTTAAAGAATTTTCTGTGAAACACCCCTAGAAGGTCAGGAAATTACAGCATAATTCAAAATATTGATATTATTGCAAAAAATCCTTCGGGTATCCGGAGTTTGCATGAGAACAGTTATAAGGTTCGTGTATAACTGGATTTTTAGGTATATGAGCTTCCATAAATTTGTAGAACCTTAGACTTAGTACCCCTTGGAAGAATCATTTTTTTATGGTTTAATTTTCCTGGTATTATGTGTTTTGGGAAATTAACTAATAGGTTTAGTAATTCTAAAAATTGCTTCACGACCTTAAAAATTACCAGAAAAACCCCAAAAATACTAAGAAAATTATGAGAATTTTATAAAATTGTATACTGAATAGATAACATTAATATTTACTATTTCGCACTTGTTTCATGCATTTAAAATTATTTTTTAGGTATAAACATATAGAAAATTGCTTGAAATATGTAGGATATATTAGACATCACTATGTGGAAATTTGCTTGTCTTGGATGGCAGCAGCTATATCACCTTAGTTTATCTCCATGTCATACCAATGCCCTGTACCGTGTTATCTCTCAACTAAGGTTATGTAATTAGAATTTACTAAATGTTGGTTTGATTGATAAGTAGGTGCAATCAAAGGCAACAATAAGCCCATGGTATGCTCTATGGAGACCTATAGCAATCTTCTAGTTATCCCTTAGCTTTGTTAAGATGTCGCTTTCCTGCACGAGTTGCATTAGTAGTATAGATACAATTCCTGTCGAGCTTGATCCTACTCATGATGAGCATCTCTTATCTGTTACTTTAGGCTAAAAACTTATACATTAGATTGCCTTTTTCCAGATGCCATAATTAAAATAACGGTCTAAGTTGTTCTATTAAAGCCTTATCCCCTGCTGAATAGTTAATTAAATCTGCTTAATATAACATTTTGCTAGCAATATATCTTATCTGTAGTAAAATAATTAATCTTGCATGGAATAAAATTTATAAACTGTATACATGAAAATTGAAAATAATAATACTTTGTCATGCCTTGCTAACAAAATATTGGACATGTGCTCTTGATATCTACTAAGCCTCAATTCACTAGCTTGTAGTGCCCGGATGTCCAGATGGCAAAAGGGAAACTGTCGAACCCGGGAGCGAAGGATCCCGGATTCTCTGTGTTTCATACATTAGTCCAGGAACAGCTAGTGTACACAGTCAAACAAAAGTGGACAGCATAACCATACAACGTTATTCATTGAAATAATTAGAGTTGTTACAAAAGGGGCGTACAACCAAAAGCAAATTACAACAAAAGCAAAAGAAGTAAGGTAGACCACACGATTCGCCACAAGCAATCGTCTAGAGGCGTAGCCTAGTCGTCCAAGGTCTCATTCTCCTCATAGCATTCCTCTCATGCTCAACAATTATATTAAGCAAGAGTGAGCACAACAACCGTGCTTGCAAGTCACACCCCGTAAGTAATATATTATAATGCATGCAAGGATTTACAAAGGGGAGGCATATATGGCTCAATTTGCGTAAAGCAATATTTTTCATTTAAATATTCAAACTAGGTTTCTAAAGTAGTTTATTCTATAACTAAAATTCATTTTCTAAATCTCAAGTTTTATAGTCAGATAACATTCATCAACAAGTGGTGAAGGATACCCTCCTATCACATGACTACCTGCCCAATTCCCATTTGGATAGAGATCCAAAACCATTTAAGAAAGTTTTTTGAAATTGAAACAAAAAATCTAACTTGAAGTGGCTTTGCTAGCAAGTCCATGACCGTGGACACGGCTATTCGAATAGTTTTACACTCTGCAGAGGTTGTACAACTTTACCAAAATGACACGACTTCTCTCTAGTTTGTTTGACATCCGTCGATACCATTGCTCACCACCTTAGGTAAGCAGTTTATAGCACGTGACAAGGTCTTTACAATGCGTCTCCCACCGTAGTCCTGCCTCGCTAAGGTTCCGCCCCCTTTGGATAGAAACCCGCAGGGTTCAGTCCCCTTCTTGCGCCAGGTGAGAATACATAAAAGTAGGTTATAAAAGACACACACGCAACTGAATAGCACGACCATGATGGAACGTTGTAAATTAGTTAGCCATGTCTCTCCTATTTGAGACGTGGTAGTACAGTAGGGCATAGCAAAATATGCTCGAAGACCGGTCCTTAATTGACTTGGGTGACTTTCCAGTAAAACCCTAGGCCTCGATCATAGAAATGGATCGATCCCATGCATAAACATGCACCCATCCAAACATCTATTTCTCCCAAGTCCAAACCAATTTTTATTATATTTAACCAGTCAAATTATTTTATAAACCTCTATGGTAAAGGCAATACCATAGTATCATTTTAAATCATTGTTGAATTTGTGGCTAAATGTCGGGACCCAAAAATGCAATTCTGAACCCTCTGTGTATTCTGCACTAGTCCAGGATCACGCTAGTGCACACAGCGGTAACATAGGTGAATATCAATCCACACAAGCGAAATATAACATAAACGAATAGTTTGAGTAACAACTTAGAGTTTTGACCTTAAGGTCGGGGTTACAACTTATTAAGCCACGCAGGCTAACACTAAAGAAATCCGCAATGAACGAAATAAACTCGCAAACTCCAATCAAAGACACCACAGCAACCGCGGGATCGATGACCTAGCGATCAACCTTCTTCCACAAACTCCTCCTCGAAAGCAGGCGAAGACTCCTCCACTTCTGTAGGTTTGGACGCAAGTTTTACAACAAGCGTGAGTACACAACCGTACTCGCAAATCATACCACAGAATGCAATATACAGATGCAGGCTTATTCCAAAGGAATGGCTTCTGTGGTTATTTTGCAGAAATGCAACATTTGCAATTGAATACAAATAATAGATTGAAAGCATAATTTAAAACAAATAAGCAATATTAATTTACCAGTTGTTTCCACAAAGACACAAAGCTAATCAGATTGATCCACACAGCCACATAGCTTATGCCACACAGCTGTCCCATACCCAAAGTTTTATGAACACTACCCCTCATGTGAAATCCCCGAGCGTTGTCCATGACCGAGGACGCGGCTATTCGAATAGATTGTTTAACACTCTGTAGAGGTTTGTACATTTTACCCACACGATACAACTAGTGTAGCTAACACTAATCACAACAAAACAGTTCGGCAACTTCGTCTCAACATTGACGTTCTTATTCACACAGTCCCATATCACAAAGCTTAACCTATCCACCTGAACCCCAATGTTGAAACTCCGTAACCTACTAAGTTAGGCCTGTCACCAGACATGTGGTCGTACAGTAGCTCAGTTCAATGGCGCACAAAGTTAAGTCCTTAATTGACCAAGGCAAGACTTCCAGTTTTTCTAACTAAACCACACAGATAAATCCCAATCACAAAGCCACGGTTCACACAAGATCCACCACTTGCCTCGGCCTAAATCCTTTACCACCCAGTTGGTTTAGTGCAACACATGCCATCACGAGTAATAGCACACAGTACACACAGTTTTATCACACAGTTCCATAGTCACTTAGTCAAAATTAATATTTGCAACTTACATGTGATGGTGACTCGTGGCATGGCTAAGCAATTGTACTCGCATCTAACCAACCCACGTTGGTGCTATAATATTACCAACTAATAATCAATCTAGGGTGACAAGGAATTATGACATACAAGGCCAAGGCGTGATAGCAATTTGATAATAACTATGCCCAAAGCATTTAAATAAATAATTAAAGTAAATGCAATAATTCAACACAATATAATTTGGGAAAACTGGGATTCAATATGATCAAAGGTATGACTTGCCTTGGAATAGGTCTATGTACTGGTCTTGAACTTGGTTGAAGCCTTCTTCGACGAAAACCCCAAGTATCGACGCTACGCACAAACGAAGCAAAACAACCAAAACAAATAAATAACAGAGGCAAAACAAACTCCAAAAATTAAATAAAAATAATAATTAGGTAGATCTCGAATTTAGACAAATTTAGAAATTTGAATGGGCTCAATCGGAGTTAGGATGCAAAAGTTATGGCCTTTGGAAGATTGAAGATACATAAAATGCTGAAAATCAGTATTTCATGAATTTCCCGAATTATTTTCCTAAAGGAAAATCAGATTATTGCGCAATGCTGGCGTCAGCGAGGATTTCCGGAAAAAGAAATAATAAAAGAAATCTCTGACATGTGGGACCCACATGTCAGCCTCACGGTCCACGGTAGACTAAGTCCACCGAACCGGCTCACGGGATTAGGTTTGGACTGCCACGCGTATGCCCACGTGGATGCTGACGGGGCTCCACGCGGCTGCCACGAGGGCGTCGGGCTGATGCTGGCGCTGACGTGGACGGCCACGTTGTCCATGCCGACAACGGCGGCTCTGGACCCGATGGTCGTCGGCGATCGGCGGCTCGCCGGCGGGAGTGAGTGGTACCAACGTGTAGCCTCGCTGTGCGAACTGCTAGACCAACTCCGGTGATCGAGCTCGGCGAGACGGCCGAGGCGAGGTTGAGCGGCGGAGGGCTTCGGCTTTTGTCGGACGGGAGTTCCGGCGAGGTTTTGGCGACGGCGAAGGGTCCCTACGGTAGCCCTGGCGTCACTGATCTCGGTGGTGCACTCGGCGACGATGCGGCGGCACCGACGGCGGCGCAAAAGGCGAAGAACAGAACGCGCGTAAACCCCGTAACTCCACCGGCGCGCTAAGGCTCGGAAGGAGATGAGGTGGCGGCTACTGGTTGCGAGGTCCGCGCGGCTTCGGGGGCTATTATAGAAGTGGGGTGCCCGGGATAAGGAATCCCTAAATTGGGGATTTCTCGGTTGAAAACGAAAACGGAGATAGAGTCCGTTTCAATCCCGATTGAGGGCAGATACGGGCGCGGGAAGATTAGAGATAGAGTTTGGCAAAGAAATCCAGAGGTTTTTAGTTAGGAAAGTCCGTTGTCGGACTATTCTTCTAGAAGACGGCAATGGCGAGCGGCTCCGACTCGGACGCGGAGAAGAAGGCGCGACGAAGACGAAGCTGACGCGGCAAGCGGGGCCCACACGTCAGTGGCTAGGGTTAGGAGGCGGCGCGTGCGAAAGCGGTGCGGTCACGAAGCGGGCTCAAGATCTGACCGTCCAGATCTAAACGAACGGTCCACAATCAATGGAACATTCGGACCGTCTGGTTACCCCACGCGCATCTAGCCGTCCATGCTTGATCCAACGGCGGAGAGCGAGCGGGCGCGCGGAGAGAGAGAGAGGGCGTCAAAGCGGGTCCACCAGTCGCTGGGAGGCGGCTGGCTGGTGCGGCGTGTCGCGAGCGCGGGAAAAGGAGTTGGGCCGGAGAGATTCGGCCCAAGGAGATTTCTGAGATTTTAATAGATTTTCTATTTTAGAAAATACCAGAAATTCAAATAAGCAATAGAAAATAGCAAATGAACTCAGAAAAATTCTAGAAAAATCTAGAAAATATATCTGAGCACATAGAACCCAAATAAAATAGTTTTGGTTAATGTTCATGTTGGCATTATTCACATTAAATATTTTTGATTGTAAAGTCCAATATTAAGCTTTTGAAATAAATTCAAATAAATCCAAATGGTGAATTTTTCCCTACTAACTATTTAAAAGATTTTTTAAGCTCAGAAAATTGGGATGTTACAAACCTCCCCCTTAAAGGAATCTCGACCCGAGATTCAAAGCTAGCTAGAGAAAAGGCTAGGAAACTCGGCCGGCTCTTCTTCACGCTCCCACGCCGCTTCTCCTTACGAGTGGTTGCTCCACTGGACCTTGCAAAACGAACAGTCTTGCTTACGGTGAGCGCCCGCGACATCCAAAATCCGATTGGCTGCTCCTTGTAGGTAAGATCCTCCTTCAAGTCAATTGATTCTAGCGGGGCTTGCTCTTCCGCACACGAAGGCACTTCTTCAATCTGCGAGACATGAAAGACATCATGCACTCGCTAATGACCGCGGTAGCTCCAAGCGTAAGCAACTTCTCCACGGCGTTCCAAAATCTTGAACGGACCAACATACCTAGGGCAAGCTTCCTTTGGCATGAAACCTTTTGACGCCTCGGAGGGGTAACTCAAGATAGACAAAATCTTACGGCTCAAATCGAGATCTCAACGGCGGTTATCGCAGATAACTCTTACGCCTTGTTGGGCTATCTTTAGCCTTTCACGATCATAGCAACTGTTCTTACGCCTCTTGGATGATATCGGCCCGAACATCATGACGTTCAAATTGTCTCGACCAATTTAACGGGGTTGGCAGCACGACCATACAAAGCTTCAAATGGCGACATTTGCGCATCGCTTGATAATCGTTGTTGTACGAGAACTCGCATACGGCAAACTTTTATCCCATCGGGTAGCATTCAATAGAGCGCAAGCTCTCAAAGATATCCTCCAATATCGATTGACTCTTTCATCATCCATCCATGCGTGGATGATATGCGATGCGAAATTCAGATGGGTACCCAATGCTTCATGCAAACTCTGCCAAAAGCGAGAGGTGAACTGAGATCCTCGATCTGACACTATTTTCTTGGGCACTCCATGCAAGCCGACAATTACGCCATGTACAACTCGCAAGGCGATCTCCCGAGTACGTGGTTTTGGTCGCGTAAAATGTGCGACCTTGGTCAATCGATCAACTATTACCCAGATCGAATCGTAACCTGATTGGGTCTTGGGTAAACCGGTGATGAAATCCATCCCGATTTCTTCCCACTTTCATTCTAGAATCTTCAATGGTTGCAGCAAACCTGCTGGTCTCTGGTGTTCTGCCTTTATTTTATGACAGGTGTTGCACAAGGCCACGAACTCTGCGACTTCTCGCTTCAAATTTGGCCACCAAAATTTGTTCTTAACATCCTGGTACATCTTGGTACTTCCAGGGTGAATCGAGTACTTTGAGTCATGAGCCTCCTTCAAGATCAACTGTCTTAGACCGTCGATATCTGGTACACAGATACGACCATTAATCCAGAGTATATCCTGGTTATCCCTGGTGAAATCTTTAAATTTTCCTTCTGCCATTTTGATCTTGATCTCTGACAACACGGGATCCTTTGGTTGTGCTTCACGAATCTGCTTCTCCAAGGTAGAATGTACTTCCAAATTGGCTATAACTCCTTCGAACACAACTTCCAGCCTTAGCTTTTGAAATTCTTCATAAAGTTCTGGGCAACTTTCCTCTACTTCCAAAGCATTACAGTAACTCTTACGACTTAGAGCGTCCGCAACTACGTTGGCTTTTCCGGGATGGTAGTGGATTCCAAGATTGTAATCCTTGATCAATTCTAACCATCTTCTCTGCCTCATGTTCAGTCCATTCGGGTGAAGATGTACTTTAGGCTCTTATGATGCGTGTAGACTTCACAACGATTACCGATAAGGTAGTGACGCCAAATCTTTAAAGCATGCACCACGCGGCTAATTCGGATCATGAGTAGGGTAATTCTCTTCATGTGGTCTTAGTTGTCTTGGTGCATACGCAACTGCTTTCCCTTCTTGCATCAGGACACACCCTAGTCCTTGACGCGAAGCATCACAGTAGATATCGAAGTCCTTTCGGATGTCTGGTAGAATCAACACTGGGGCTGTGGTCAGACGTTTCTTTAACTCTTGAAAACTTGTTTCACAAGCTGGGGTCCAAGTGAACTTCTTCTCCTTCTTCAATAATTGCGTAAGAGGCTTAGCAATTGAGGAGAATCCTTCAATGAAGCGGCGGTAGTAGCCTGCCATTCCCAAGAAATCGCAGGGTCTGATCTTGGGTGGTCAGATGTAACATCGCTTTTACTTTTCCCGGTCAATCGCTACTCCATCGGCGGTCATCACATGGCCAAGGAAATCCACTTCCTTCTTCCAAAAGTCACACTTACTGAACTTGGCATACAACTGATGCTCCCTGAGTTTCTCCAAAATTAACCTCAGGTGTTCTGCGTGTTCCTCCTCTGATTTGGAATAAACCAGAATATCGTCAATGAACACCACTACAAACTTGTCCAGGTATTCCATGAAGACTTTGTTCATCATGTTCATGAAGTAAGCTGGGGCATTTGTCAGCCCAAATGACATGACCAAGAACTCATAATGTCCATACCGTGTTGAGAAAGCGGTCTTTGGTATATCCCTAGGGTAGATCTTCAACTGATGGTAGCCCGATCGCAAGTCGATCTTTGAGAACACTCCAGCTCCCTTCATCTGGTCAAACAGATCATCTATCCTGGGCAATGGATACTTATTCTTGATAGTGACCTCGTTGAGAGAACGGTAGTCGATACACATCCTCATGCTTCCGTCTTTCTTCTTGACGAACAAGACCGGTGCTCCTACGGTGGCGAACTTGGTCTTCTGAAACCTTTCTCGAGAAGTTCTTCAATCGCTTCTTCATTTCGCTAACTCGTCGGTAGGCATTCGATAAGGTCGCTTAGAAATTGGCGCCGCCACGGCACTAGGTCAATGACGAACTCGATGTCACGATCTGGTGGCATTCCGGGTAACTCTTCTGGAAACACATCTGGGTATTCTCTGACTATTGGTACATCCTCCATTGAAATGGTCTTCAGACTGTTCACTAGCAAGTGTCCTTCACGAACTGATGTGGCTAGGAACTCCACTTTCCTTCCATCAGTACTCTCAACTGTTACGGCTCTTCGGCCACAATCCAGCACAGCTTTGTGCTTGGATAGCCAATCCATGCCAAGAATGATATCTAGGGTTTGGGAGTCTAGAACAATTAAGTTGGCTAGAAACTCAACTCCAGCTATGAGTAACTTAGCTCCTAAACAACCCACTCTAGAGCTTAGCTCTGCTCCAGGCGATTGAACTAATAGAGTATGCTTAAGTTGTATAGCCTCCAACTTATTCTTAGTTGCAAAAACTTGGACACAAAAGAATGCGAAGCTCGTAATCAAACAAAAGCGATGCGGTGCTGAATTAACCAGAACTTACCCGATCGACGCCCGGTGCTTCACGTGCTCCTTCAGGTGGCGTGGTTGACACGCATCGCGGACCACGGATCGCGTCCCTCCTCCGGCTGGTTGGGGCTTGGAAAGTTCCTGTTGGTGACCGGTGCTGGTGTCTTATTCGGTGTAGCTCAAGGTTGAAACGAATCGAGTGATCGTTCCCTTTGTGGACACCGACGATTTGCGTAGTGGCTCGTTGGCGGCAAGTGTAGCACACCCTTGGCTCTTGCGACTTGTTGACCATTGGATTAGCGTTGGTCGGTCTTTGAAGCGCGAGTGTTCGGCAACCGGGCGGAGTCTTGAGGTTGGTGCGGTGTCTGGCGGAGTTCGTGGAAAACCGGTTGAAGCTGCGGTGGCACCGCCTTGCTCTGTTGGAATTGCTGGCCTCCTATTTGGATCATCTGCGTTGCGATTGTCTTCAGTTCCTTGCGCTTATCCTCCATGACTAAAGCTTTATTGATCGGTTCTTGGAAGTCGGGAAGGTATGTGCAAGGAGATTGACACGAAGTCCGATGTTCGATCCCTTGTAAAACGACTCGCGAGCCTTGTGCATTGCAACATCTTCTGCGGCATAGCGAGCAAGTTGCGAGAACTTGTTGAGATAATCGGACATCGACAAGCTTCCTTGCTTGAGGCACGAAATTCATCTTTCTTTAGTTCAATAATTCCTTCGCAGTGCGTGGTATTGGCGAATCTTGTCAGAGAGAATTCCTCCCAAGTGATATTCTCGTGGTGCCTCATGAGCGCGCAGGTTCTCCCACCATTCTGCTGCGATGCCCTCCAACGGTGAGAGGCATAGAGAACTTTCATGGTCGCCGCATTGAGTGATCATCGACTTTCTTTCAATCACCCGGCCAATCATCGGCTTCCACGGGTGAGACATGTCCCGCGAATGTTGGTGGACGGGTCCTCATGAATTCTGCCAACTTAGAAGGTCCTTGGTGGCCATGAGCAGCTTGGGCTCCCTGGGGGTGATGGTTGTTGTTATTCCGCTCATTCATAGCTTGCATCCGTTCATCATGGCATGCATCAAGCGTATGTTGTGCTGCCATAAAGACCCAAAGTTCTGCAGATCCTTGAAGGTCTTTGGTGGCGGAAGCGCTCTGGTCTTGGCTGTCCTTTCGCCTTGGTCTTTGGGGTACCCAACCACTTGCAATCGTCGCGAGTTGTCACCATCCGCTAAGCTCAAGGGTTAGATAAGGTAGCAAGCATGGGGTGAGTTAAGAACTAAGCGGGAGATTGGTTAAACCCAACAACAACTGAGAGAACAAAAGCAACTTTATTACTTAAGAACTTAGTATGGCTTGCAACAGATGCCTAAGGGCCTTTGCAGCTCATACACACACTCGAAGAAAATAGCGAACCTAAGCACACAATCTAACGCCTAAAGGGCGACACAACTAGGCTTAGACTGACACGGCTTAACAAACTAAACCTCAACTGCGAACCTAGGCCTTAGCGAACTCAGTCGCTGAGGTAACCTCCACAACCACGGCTGTGCTCCTGCCTGCTGTAGACCTTGAACTGTGCTGGCATCTTCGCAAACTGATCCTGGTGCCCTGAATCGGTGCAACAGAGCAGTGTCGATGGCGCGACAGGCTCCTCTGGTTCTGGCTCCACCTCCTCTGGATCTTCCTCAGATTCTTCATGTTCTTCTAGATCTCCTTCTTCTTCTTGGTTTGCCTGGTGGTGGGCGTCCAGTATCTCTTCCAGGATGGCGATCTTCTCTTCAGCTTGGTGCAGGCTCTTGTAGGCACCGTCTAGATCAGCGGCCATCATCTCCATGGATTCCTCTTGGGCGACGACGTACCGGGCGAGGTGTACCACTGTGGCATCTTCTTCTCCCTCCGTGGATGGATAGTGTGCGAGTAGCTCCACGGCGGCCGCGCTCGGGGTGGTAGCGAAGACGGTTCCTTGCAACTCGCGCATGCAGATGTGGCAGATCCGAAGCATGGCCAGGCGCGATGATTCCTGTATTCCTTCACTCCAAGTGATCCTCCTGACAGAGATGTTCATCGGCTGGCTTGCCTTGGTGTTCATCCTGGCGTAGATCGTCAAGCGACAGATCGTACCCCGCTTATGGCCATCCACCATCCAGTTGTTTCCTCGGTACAACGGACGATCAAAACCTCCAAGTACCTGCAGAAGCTTCCAAAGTTCGGCGGCGTAACCTCCGCAACGCTCACCATAGGTCTGCAGGCGAGGCATCTGTCCAAAAGACAGAGAGAAGGTAAGAACAACTTAAAACAGCGGAGAGAGGGGAAAATTCTTAGCAATAGATGAGTCTAGAGAGACATGAGAGGAGTTAAGCAATAGGTTACTCTTGCAAGTTAGTTTTCTTTTAGAAAATAATTTGGACTCTCTAAAGACGGCCAATCTAACTAAGGTCAAGACCTACAGTCAGTATGGCTCTGATACCACCTCTGTCGGGACCCAAAATGCACTCGGACCCTCGTGTATTCTCGCACTAGTCCAGGATCACGCTAGTGCACACAGCGGTAACATAGGTGAATATCAATCCACACAAGCGAAATATAACATAAACGAATAGTTTGAGTAACAACTTAGAGTTTTGACCTTAAGGTTGGGGTTACAACTTATTAAGCCACACAGGGCTAACACTAAAGAAATACTACAGCGGAACGAAATAAACTCTGGCAAACTCCAATCAGCACACCACAGGCAACCGACTGGGATCGATGACCTAGCGATCAACCTTCTTCCACAAACTCCTCCTCGAAAGCAGGAGAAGACTCCTCCACTTCTGTAGGTTTGGACGCAAGTTTTACAACAAGCGTGAGTACACAACCGTACTCGCAAATCATACCACAGAATGCAATATATAGATGCAGGCTTATTCCAAAGGAATGGCTTCTGTGGTTATTTTGCAGAAATGCAACATTTGCAATTGAATACAAAGTTTTATGAACAATACCCCTCATGTGAAATCCCCGAGCGTTGTCCATGACCGAGGACGCGGCTATTCGAATAGATTGTTTAACACTCTGCAGAGGTTTGTACACTTTACCCACACGATACAACTAGTGTAGCTAGCACTAATCGTAACAAAACAGTTCGGCAACTTCGTCTCAACATTGACGTTCTTATTCACACAGTCCCATATCACAAAGCTTAACCTATCCACCTGAACCCCAATGTTGAAACTCCGTAACTTACTAAGTTAGGCCTGTCACCAGACATGCGGTCGTACAATAGCTCAGTTCAATGGCGCACAAAGTTAAGTCCTTAATTGACCAAGGCAAGAGTTCCAGTTTTTCTAACTAAACCACACAGATAAATCCCAATCACAAAGCCACCGGTTCACACAGTATCCACCACTTGCCTCAGTCTAAATCCTTTACCACCCAGTTGGTTTAGTGCAACACATGCCATCACGAGTAATAGCACACAGTACACACAGTTTTATCACACAGTTCCACAGTCACTTAGTCAAAATTAATATTTGCAACTTACATGTGATGGTGACTCGTGGCATGGCTAAGCAATTGTACTCGCATCTAACCAACCCACGTTGGTGCTATAATATTACCAACTAATAATCAATCTAGGGTGACAAGGAATTATGACATACAAGGCCAAGGCGTGATAGCAATTTGGATAATAACTATGCCCAAAGCATTTAAATAAATAATTAAAGTAAATGCAATAATTCAACACAATATAATTTGGGAAAACTGGGATTCAATATGATCAAAGGTATGACTTGCCTTGGAATAGGTCTATGTACTGGTCTTGAACTTGGTTGAAGCCTTCTTCGACGAAAACCCCCGAAGTATCGACGTCTACGCACAAACGAAGTAAAAACAACTAAAACAAATAAATAACAGAGGCAAAACAAACTCCAAAAATTAAATAAAAATAATAATTAGGTAGATCTCGAATTTAGACAAATTTAGAAATTTGAATGGGCTCAATCGGAGTTAGGATGCAAAAGTTATGGCCTTTGGAAGATTGAAGATACATAAAATGCTGAAAATCAGTATTTCATGAATTTCCCGAATTATTTTCCTAAAGGAAAATCAGATTATTGCGCAATGCTGGCGTCAGCGAGGATTTCCGGAAAAAGAAATAATAAAAGAAATCTCTGACATGTGGGACCCACATGTCAGCCTCACGGTCCACGGTAGACTAAGTCCACCGAACCGGCTCACGGGATTAGGTTTGGACTGCACGCGTATGCCCACGTGGATGCTGACGGGGCTCCACGCGGCTGCCACGAGGGCATCGGGCTGATGCTGGCGCTGACGTGGACGGCCACGTTGTCCATGCCGACAACGGCGGCTCTGGACCCGATGGTCGTCGGCGATCGGCGGCTCGCCGGCGGGAGTGAGTGGTACCAACGTGTAGCCCTGGCTATTGCGAACCTGCTAGACCAACTCCGGGTGATCGAGGTCGACAGAGACGGCCGGCGGCGAGGGTTGAGCGGCGGAGGGCTTCGGGTTTTGTCGGACGGGAGTTCCGGCGAGGTTTTGGCGACGGCGAAGGGTCCCTACGGTAGCCCTGGCGTCACTGATCTCGGTGGTGCACTCGGCGACGACGCGGCACCGGCAGCGGCGCAAAGGCGAAGAACGAAGCGGCGTAAACCCTAGAACTCCATTGCGGCGCGCTAAGGCTCGGAAGGAGATGAGGTGGCGGCTGCGGGTTGCGGAGGTCCGTGCGGCTCGGGGCTATTTATAGGGTGGGGTGCCCGGATAAGGAATCCCTAAATTGGGGATTTCTCGGCTGAAGACAAACGGGATAGAGTCCGTTTCAACCCGATTGAGGCGATCGCGCGGAAGATTAGAGATAGAGTTTGGCAAAGAAATCCAGAGGTTTTAGTTAGGAAAGTCCGTTGTCGGACTATTCTTCTAGAAGACGGCAATGGCGGCGGCTCGACTCTGACGCGGAGAAGAAGGCGCGACGAAGACGGCCGACGCGCAAGCGGGCCCACACGCCGCTGTCTAGGGTTAGGAGGCGCGCGCGCGTAAAGCGGTGCGATCACGGCGGGCTCAAGATCCGACCGTCAGATCTAAACGAACGGTCCACAATCAATGGAACATTCGACCGTCTCGTTACCCCACGCGCATCTAGCCGCCCATGCTTGATCCAACGGCGAAGCGAAGCGCGCGCGGAGATAGAGAGAGAGGAGGTCGGCGCGGGTCCACTGTCGGTGGGAGGCGGCGGTGTGGCGCTGCACTGGCGGGGCAAGGCGAGGAAAGGAGTTGGGCCGGAGGATTCGGCCCAAGGAGATTTCTGAGATTTTAATAGATTTTCTATTTTAGAAAATACCAGAAATTCAAATAAGCAATAGAAAATAGCAAATGAACTCAGAAAAATTCTAGAAAAATCTAGAAAATATATCTGAGCACATAGAACCCAAATAAAATAGTTTTGGTTAATGTTCATGTTGGCATTATTCACATTAAATATTTTTGATTGTAAAGTCCAATATTAAGCTTTTGAAATAAATTCAAATAAATCCAAATGGTGAATTTTTCCCTACTAACTATTTAAAAGATTTTTTAAGCTCAGAAAATTGGGATGTTACACTAAATTCCCCCAAAGTAAATATTTTTGAGCTAAGCTTTGACAAAGCATAGAGTTTTTGCAACAAGGTCTAGTTCATACTAATATACTAACTAGCTTTTAACTAAGGTATCAAGTGTGGTTAACTCAATATCCAAATTGGATGTACAATGGGAATAGGAATTACTATAAAGTTAAAACAGGGATTTAAATTACTTGAATTCAAATATGCATGCAATAATAATTTAAAATAGAATTTAATTAATTTTGAAATATTGGGATTCAATATGATCAAATGTGTAACTTGCCTTGCTCAAAAGCCTGAGGATCTACTTCTTCAAAGTACTCGGGTTCCCCGGAGTCGTCGAAATCTACACGTGAAAATGCAACCAATTCAAATAAAGTCCGAATGAACTCCAGAAATTACCAAACTAGAACCAGCAGAAAGGTACATACTTTAGAAGAAGATAGAAGTTCGAACCACTCGAGTCGGAGCTCGAATGAGCTCTCGAAAGTTTTGAATTCACATGGTCGGAAGGACTACCTAATCAAAAGAGGTTCGACTAGGTGGTTGAAAGGACCACCTATGTGGTCGTAGGAAGGATACGACTACACAACGTGGTCGTAGGAAGGATGGTATAAACTGAGAGGGAGGTCTAAACTGAGGGAGAGGTCCAAAGAACAAGAGAGAGGTCTAAACTGAGAGGGAGGTCCAAAGAACAAGAGGGAGTACAGAGACAGAGCAATGGGGAAAAGGAAGAGGAAGGCGAGAGGCTCCGGGGCTCGTATTTATAGCAGCTGAGGGGGAGGAAGATTGACGGCATGGGCTCCTGGGCGAGGATGAGATGGGAGCAGGTGGGGGGAAGGAGAAAGAACAGAGGGGGTTGGTGCGGCGAAGGAGACGAGGGAGAGAATCGCGCCGGAGGCGAAGACTTTGCAGTGGAGGTGATGGCATTTAATGCGCTGACAGCATTTCATTTGCGGGGACTTTTGTGACCGCCGTGACTATGACCAGGCGAGGAGGAGGCTGACAGGCAGGACCAGTTGAAACCGAGTGGCTGGTCCAAGCCGAGAGGGTGGTCAAAACCGAAGGGGTGGTCCAACTGAGAGGGTGGTTGAAACTGGAAGGGTGGCCCAACCGAGAGGGTGGTCGAAACCGGAAAGGTGGTCGAACCGAGAGGGTGGTCAAAAGACTGGTTGACGCGCGGGGAGAGAAAAAGAGATGGGCCGAGGGGAAAACGGAATGAATAGAGAAAGGGGATTTTAAACACCAGAGAACTCCAGCAAACTCAAAATAAACCAATTTTTGAATTAGTTGAGGTTTGATTTAGTTATTTTTAAATCATTTATAATTTCCAAAATATCAAGTTAAGCTTTAGAAATTCAACAAAACCAAATGGTTATTTTCATTTTGAAAATTTCCAAAGAGCTCAGAAAATCAGGATGTTACAGAAACACTACTACAAAAAGGCCAATACTAGACACCTCATCACAGACAGTTGATCAAAACCGTCTGTATTACATATAATCACAGACGGTTTTGGTTTAGAGACCATCTGCGTTACTAGTTGCACTAAAAACCGTCTATGAAGAGGTAATATCACAAACGGTTCATATTTAAAACCGTTTGTGAAGTATCACAGACGGTTCTTAACACGAACCGTCTGTGATAATTGTATATTTCACAGACGGTTATAAACACGAACCGTCTGTGTAGACTTCACAGACGTTTTTAACTATAACCGCCTGCGATAATATCACTTCAGCTCCCTGATGAGTTTCTTCGTTCGCCATCGTCGCGATCGATGCGTCTCTTCACTCGCATCAATGCTGCTTTAGCTCTTCACTCACATCAATACCGCTTCAGCTCCCCGATGTGTCTCTTCATCTCACGCACCGAATTTATTCCTTGTTTTATAAAAGGATATTAATCGATCCACCATCGAAGATGATCGATCATCAGGACATCGATCACTCTATACATACATACATACATATATATATATATATATATATATATATATATATATATATATATATATATATATATAACCTCTCGATCCCATCGCTCTATATACGATCAAGGCATTGATCATACATATACGCAGCGATCACGTACAGAGCATGACAGCGAGGAGCAAGGCGAGGAGGTCGGCGATTGCCGTTGCTGATCTTCCTCACTATGTCGTCGTCAACATTGTCGGCCACGTGGCCGCGAGCTCTCCTCACCCCATTGTTGACCTCTGTAGCCTATGAGCACGTACGTATGTATTTATACCTACAAAAATACGTACTACTATTTATTATAACGTCTTGAATTGTGTATGTACGTATATTAATTTGAGTTGCAAGGCCATGTATAAGGCATCCAAGGAGGGTGCTGTGGGGAGGTGTGTGGCGTTGGAGCGGGAGGAGGTGATAAAGTGGCTGGACAACGAGTGCTACCTCGCCGTTGTCAACCACCTGACAGGCGCCGGTAACCCGGAGGCCTACTTCATTGTCGCCCTCCCGCTTGTCTTCGCGCACCAGGACATGCAGTGCGGCATCGTGTGTCTCAAGCGAGCGGCCGATAACGGCCACAAGGCCGTGGCCTACTACTTGGTCTCCTCTACACGGTTGACGAGGCGCACGACATTGGGAAGCACTACATCAGCCATGTCAAGGGTGAGCCAGCCGATGGTGGGTGTGAGACAGCCAAGAGGACCAACCAGGAGTGCAGGCGGTGTCGGAGGCTCGCTGCGGACACGGTCTAGGAGGCGGCATGGAAGATGGCCAGGCCGCTGGGCCGGGTGTGGGTGCTATCGGAAGACGGCCACCAGTGCACGAGCACCGGCTGCGGTGTGACGGAATGGTGGGACGACTATGTCGTCTTCTATAGCGACGACTGTAGGATTTGGCATGAGTATGCCAAGTTCTTTGCACAGGTGTTAAACTACTTGCCATAAAATTAAATACAATCACATGATGGCATTAATTACTGACCGATGAAAAACAAATATATCCCTATCGTCTTCAATTTCACTGTTTATTACCCTAGAATTTACTTATTATTGCAAAGTATTATACCCGCGACTTATTAGGTGCACCGAGAACACCAAAAACGCCACGTCCCATGCCACCCCATGTTAGTAAAAAAAGTTGTTCTATATTGGAACAATATCACAGACGGTTCTAATATAGAACCGTCTGTGATAAGTATTTATCACAGACGGTTCTAGAACCGTATGTGAAAAATACTATCACAGACGGTTCTACTTTAGAACTATCTGTGATGTCCAACCCTATTTATATTGACTCTAGGATTTGCTCGCACCCCCACTCAAACGATTAGTTTTGTCGCGGCATGCTAGGGTTCGAGCTCCCACATCTTCCTGAGCCCGGCGCTGCCTCCTCCTCGAGCTACTTAGCGTGCCTCCGCCCCCGAGGCCGAGCACGAGCCGCTGCCTCCTCCTCCAGCCCGATGCGCCTCCTCCCCCGAGCCCACCTCCTACTCCCCGAGCCTGAGCTGTCGCCTTTTGCCATCCCTTCGTGAGTTGTTTCTGTTTTTCAAAATTGATTTACTTTACTAATTGTGTTGTGCTAGTTGTATTTCAATTTTGTCTTAACATGTATGTATAGCTCCATATGCATAGTATGTCATACTATCTTGCGTCAGTATTTCACCACTAATGCTGTCATGGTAACTTGTTCAAGTGCTGGTTCAAGTGCTTAGCAGCAGAATGTGAAGACTTAGGAGATAGAAATTTCATTGCAAGAATTAAGTCCACATTATTAATTACTCAAATACTCACTAATCAAGTTTTTTTTTTCTATTCACAGGTTAAAGGATTTCTAAATTTCTGGACTTCTGGTATTAATATGAATTTATGAAGTTCTTGCCATCCCTTCGTGAGTTGTTTCTGTTTTAAGAATTGATTTACTTTACTAAGTGTGCTGTGCTAGTTGTATTTCAATCTGTCTTGACTAGCACTAGGAGAATTGATTTACTTTACTTCTGGTAATTGTTTGATGAGGATATATAATTGTCATTGTCAGCTTGATGAGGATAATTTGTGTTATGTACTTTTGCTGGTTTATTGATAGCAGATTGGCTATTTTATTGAGATTAGTGATTCTGTCATGTATATTTGAGATTAGTGATTCTGTTCAGTTTTCATTTATCTGGTTACTAATATATTGGCTAATCAGATAATAGAGTATTTCTACACACTGTTAGTTGAATGACTTTGTGATTATTGAAAGTATAAAACTGTTGTTTTAGAAGTTATTTCTTGATAATATAGTGAAGCATTATTATATTTGAGCTCAAAAGACTGATTTTATTATTATCACATTTAATTGATAAAGAATATTGGCAAGTATCGAGAAGGCCAAGAACCCAGTGCCCCTCCTCCCCGAGCCTGCATCTTCCCCTCCCCTGAGCACGCGTCGTCTCCTCCCTGAGCCCGCCTCCCCTCTTCTCCATTCTTGATCTCTTCTCTATAAAATCTCCTAGTAGTGGCTGCTTTTTTTCCTATATTATATATATATATATATATATATATATATATATATATATATATATATATATATATATATATATATATATATATATATATATATATATATATATATATATATATATATATATGTTATATATAGGTCGTAGCCTTTGTTAGCTAACTCGAGGCCTGAATTCAGCTGGCTAGCTCGCTCCTTGGGCGTTCATCTTAAATGTCTAGGTGAACCACGGCTACTCTATCGAACCTGACACACCGGGGTCTGCGATTTGCTTCATGCCGTGGAGGATTGATATGAAGCAAATTGTACACTCCAGTGTATCAGGTTCGATAGAGTAGCAGTGGTTCACCTGCACGTTTAGGATGAATGAAGGAACAAGCTAGCTAGCTGAATTCAGGCATCGAGTTAGCTAACAAGGGACTACAAACTCTCTCTCTCTCTCTCTATATATATATACACACACACACACACACAAACACGAAGCCGATTTTAAAGGCAAAAGCAACCACTGCTGGGAGGTTTTGTAGAGAAGAGGCTATCACACACGGTTCCATCTACCAACCGTCTATGATATCTGATGTATCACAGACAGTTTTGTAGATGAAACTATCTGTGATAGTCTACAAAACCGTCTGTGATAGTGTGCATCACAGACGGTTCAAAAACCGTCTACGATGACCTCATGTCATCACTGACCCATAAACTCAGACGGCTGACGAAACCGTCTGTGATGACGTTTTTGAACCGTCTGTGAAGACCTTTTCTGTAGTAGTGAAACAACTTTTCTTGGTGGCACTAGAACCAAAACTAGTCATATGTCGATCTCTAATGGATTAATTTTGCTATAAAGTCCCATAATCCTTAAAGAAATATAGAATAACTTACACCATAAGACTTGGAGTCTATATAATACTATCCTCCACCACACCAATATCTTAATTGAAGAACTTTGTAACCAAAATGTTACATAATATATATTGGTTTCATGTCAATAAATTTATACTCTTGATGAAGTATGATTGCAAATCTTTGCTAAAATTCTTAGTTGATTTCTAGCAAATACCTAATGCACACGTTATCAATCGGGTTTTTTTATAGTTGGCGTGAAAAGGGCCAGGAAATTGGACATGTGTGGGATATTGAAACCTAAGAGGCATAGAGAAAAATGTTCAAAACAAGTGTTATGTTAGGCATAGTGGCATATCCTAGGTGAAAGCTAGAAGCAAAAATTAAGCTAATTTATTTTGGAAGATCATAAAAGTAAATTGTATTATTATTATTACCCTTATTAGTTGATATGGATAATGACATTTACAACATTGCAGATATCCATTTTGTTGACAACCACAATCATTGCAGCCCATGAAGGCAATTGATGGGTAAATGCGGTCCACAGGTGCGTCACCACCATAATCCATATCACTTGTTTGAAGCGAACATAACTCCCGGAATAAAACAAAACGACATATTGGATTTTTGTTGATCCTAAATGTTCTAAATTTTTCCATATTTATTCTGGCATTACAAATTAAAATTAGGCATATATTTTATCACCCTTAATTAAAAATGGTGTTCCTGTTGAACAATAAATATTCTCGTCGAATAATTATTCTATTTGAGTGATTCAACTAGATTTGTAGTCCAAAAGAAAATATAGTATTTTTGTGAAGATTAACTTTGGCCAAATGTTTTATGTTCCAGCATTATATTTATGTGCCGAAAGAGCATCTTGTAGATTTATACTGTTAGAACATTCCACTTATGACTATAAGAAAATATGTTGCATAATTATAAACTTGAAGTTTAATGATCCAAATTAGTTGGTACATGGTGTGAGTAATTGGATCAAAACTTGGGCAAAGGATAAAAAAGCCAGACTATAGAACAACTTTGCCAATCCACAGACCCTTGTTCGGTTTCCTTGTCATAGATTAATAACCTACCAGTTGTAGGGTTATGTAGTTTTCTTGCTACTGCAATGATAAAAGTCTAGCTCACTACATATAATGAATTAATAACCCCCAAATTGAAATTAATTTGTGATGAAGGAATCAAGCATATTCAATATTGTATCACCACTGTAGCATACACCTTTGGGCCACCAATAGTTGTTGGGGATCATGTTGGATCTGAAATTCAATCAATCATGTGCCCATGATACGGGAATTTTTGTAGTATGCCATTAATAAATATCGAATCTCAACATTAGACAGGAGAAAATGCCCAAATTTTCGAATGCCATGAAATTTTCCAGGAGGAAAAGATCTTTAATACTCAGATACACACGCTAGCCAAGCTAAGCTTAAGATTAGTTGATGCTCCTGTACGCTAGAAGCGGGGAGTCTGCCAGATACTTTCTAATTATGGAGGAGTTACCATAGTGTTTACTTGTAGTAAATACGCCGCTAAGCGTACCAGGCTGTTGAACTCAGCCTCATACTGACATCGACCTATGACCACGAGTCAACGCCAAGAAAGATCGCTCCATCTTCTCCACGAAAGAATCCGGATAGTACTTGGCTCTAAATTGCCCCACAAAAACTTCCCAAGTAACCGGTCCCTGCACTGGGGTCCTGGCAGACAGAACCCCTTCCCACCAGATATCAGCTTGGCCCTTCAGTTGAAAGGCTACAAAACGAACCCTTTGCACCGAAGTTCATCTCCAATGCATCAAAGCGCCGCTCCATGTACCGGAGCCAATCTGCTGCCTGAACTGGGGTACCCGCCCCATCAAAAGTGTCAAGTCGAAGCGACATCCACTCGCGGAGACTTATCCTAGTCTCGGGTGGAACAACTGCAACGATCGGACCTGCAACGAGACAAAGAAGCAGCAGTAGGAGGAGCGAGAGCAGAAGAAGCAGAGCAGCGGCGGATGAGCCGCTCGCATCCGCCGACGAGCTGCTCGTTCTCCCTCAAGATTCGAATAATAACAGCCGACGCCGCTGGGCATCCACGGCCGGCGAGCTTGAGCCTCGGCGGTGGATGAGCGGTGAGGCAACCTCTCGCAGGCTCCACGGAGCCTCTTCTCGCGGAGGTTGCAAACAACCGGACCACGCCCACGATCGCGACCACGCCCTACAGACGACCACGCCTCTACCTCTCGCCATCTAAGAACACCACAACCGAACAAAACTAAACACTTAACATAGCAGTTCAAAAGAAGCACGGAACTAAACAACATTTGCACAACAAAAAAAAGCATAACGACAGAAATTGCGGAAACAATGAATTACCCAACCCAACCCATCAGGTACAAGTGTGTCAATTTAATAATTTTATTTTAACCACGGACCTAAAGCCCGCTCGATACCAATCAGTAACACCCCAACTCAAAGATGAGCACGGAATGCTACTATCCTAAGCTAAACCACAAAATTTCGACATAACCTCTTTGGTATACGGCGATACAGGAGGTTTTGTCACATTAACTCATAAAACAATAATAAAATCAGTTATAAGACTTAATCATAAATCCTAATTAACCAACTAAGTTAACACCTTGGCTATTGAAGTCAAGATGCTAACCACCAATTTAACATAAGCCATACATCATAAAACTTCTCAATAACATCGACCAATCCTCAAAGATCATAAAGAATGCCATCCATGACTAGATTTATTTATTACAATCGAAAGTTAACATAATAGAGTCTTTATTCATTCTGCAATGGAACTAAGGTGAAGTGCATTATTCGAGTAGTGCATGTCTACTCCCTCCCAAGATAACCTCATCGATCACCTAGAAATAGATAAACAAAGCAAGGGTGAGTCCATGACTCAGCAAGTACAATAATTAAAAACACATTTATCAATACGAATAAGACCTACACGGCCTCGACATTAATCATAACACAAATGAGTACTTATGATGACATGAAATGAATGCTTAAACATCAAGGGAATGGATCGCACACACACATATACCAGATAGTCGGTGAACACCGTCGGTGTTCACTCAAGCCCGCATCTTAACAAAAATGCGGGATCCACTTCCCGTATGAAGAACGTTTCATACGGGTGTCCAACATTGCCCATATTGGAATTAATGGGTCTTACTCAACCATCCTGGAATTGATGGTCTCCCTCATCCACTCCCGTGAACGGCAAAAGATAATGAATGCATGAAGCAACTTATTGAATATAACATTACCATCATTTCTATTCATGGAACCAACATAGAGACAAAACATGGATATTTCACTTCATACTACACAAGAGTTACCACAGCACACTCATATCAACAACCACAATGCACAAACATTTAGATCAACAATGTACTTGCCTTCCGCGTTGAGACGCGTTAGTCGGAAGCGACGACGTTCCTAAAGTCGAAGCTCCGCCGCCTAACTAATGAAATAAATTCAATAAGAACACCAAAATACCCAATTCTACTAATCAACGCTATACACCGCTTCCCTGAAGACTCTAGTCGTTAATACAAAACTTAAACTGAAATCAACAATTTCTGTCATAACTTAATTCTGGACAGCGGCACGGTAATTGACATATCTTAAGATCTGGAAGTCAAAAAGAGGTGAACCCAATTTCTGCAGCTTCTTAACTGACTAAGCTACAATACTCTAGTTGACGTGATAAACCAATTTGGCCAATTTAATGGGTTAATAATTGCTTGAACTTTCAGTACAGAAACTGTCTACAGAATGAACAGCAGAAATAAAAAGATCATAACTTTCATTAGGTAACTCCAAATTGAGCGTTCTTTACCAATCTGAAAAGGTCATCGAATCCTCTACAATAACCTAGTTGGGTGAACTTTCAGTTGCAGCCAATTTCCCTTTCAAAATTTAGGAAATAACCAGACAGTATATTCTCGTCAGATTTCTGGCAGCAGGTACTAAAACATCCATAACGTTTGACTCGGACCTTGGAATCAAGTGAACTTGGTGGACACTGAAACTTAAGAACGAGGCCTAGATATCTCTAGGAGACCAAACCTTCAGATTCTGCCTAAAAACAACCGAAACAATCCCTCCAACTTACAGGACAGAACCAGTCTTTACACGCAGCGAGTCTGCCTAAACAATTATGAACCCAAATCGCTTCTACCAACAAACAAATTAATGAGACTCGCATCGTTACCCTTGCTGCAACCAGGAGTAGGTAGACGAATCACGGAGAAGACGATCTCCTCCTTCTCACCTCTTTTGCCCCAAACAAGCTGCTGTCCTCCTCAACTCCTTGCGCAACCGGCAGCGGAGAAGGTCCAAGGCCGGTTGGGAGGCAAACCAGCAGGACCAGCACCGGGAGGTTGGGGTGGCTCCTAGGACAGGGGTGTGAGGGGAAGAGAGGAGGAAGGGAGGCGGCGGCCAAAGGGAAGATGGGGGTTCGGCCAAGGGGAGGAAAAGGGGTGGTTAGGGTTTAGAGGGGAGGGGCGCATGGGCCTAAGCCCATGGCCGGCCAAAGGGTTGGAAAGGCTACCAGAGGCCCACGACCCTAAACAACTCCAAAACGAGAGTTTTAAGCTTTCGGAGTTCCCGATTAAATTCTTTCTTTCCGACTAAAAACAGGTATGACATTCTACCCGCTTAACGAGTCGACCCGAATTCTACTCACGCAACGGACACAAGAGCGTAAGTCTAAGGAATTGAAAACAAAATTTAACACATACCGGCAACAAATAGGTGCGGATATCGCTCGCGCATCTGAGACTCCGATTCCCAAGTGGCTTCTCTCCGTTTGATGAGACCAAAGGATCTTGACATACTTGAGTTTTATTCCTCAAAACCCGCTCCGATTTTTCCGAATTTTCACCGGTCGGGACTCAAAAGTAAGGTCCTGTTCAATGCTCAACGGCTCCATTGGAATTGCATGCTCGTGGTCAAATAAGAACTTCCTCAACATGGACACATGAAACACATTGTGAATCCTCTCATAGATTGGGCGGATCCAAGCGGTAAGCCAAATTTCCAACTCTTGCCACAACTAGAAACGGTCCGATGTACCTTGGGCTAAGCTTTCCTTTAGTACCGAACGCATACACGCCTTTGGTAGGCGATACTCTCGAAGGACCTCGTCACCCACGTTGAACTCCATTCTCGCCTCGACATCCGCGTAGCTCTTACGCCGGCTCACGAGCAGCTAACAAGTTCCTTCTAACTTCTGTCACTCTAGCCACAGTTTGCTGAACCCAATCTGGACCCAAGATTGCCCGCTCTCCCACTGCATCCCAACACAACGGGGATTTGCATTTCCGCCCATAAAGGACTTCAAATGGTGCAGCTCGGATACTAGAGTGATAACTATTATTGTAAGCAAACTCTGCCAAAGCCAGATGGTCTTCCCAACCTCCTTTCCAAGACATAACACAACATCTGAGCATATCTTCAAGCGTCTGAATGGTGCGCTCGGGATCGACCATCGGTTTGGGGATGAAAGCGGTACTAAGACGGCCGAGTGCCCAAAGCATTCTCGCAAGCTCTCCCAAAACTTGGAGACAAACTTAGCATCTCGATCTGAAACAATCGTCTTCGGCACCCCGTGCAACCGCACTATCTCTCGCACATAAAGAGGAGCTAAATCACTTGCCGTGTTAGTCGTACGAATAGGAATAAAATGTGCCGACTTACTAAACCGGTCCACTATGACCCAAATAGCATCCTTTCACGCTGCGCTTGGGTAATCCAACTACAAAATCCATAGAGATGTCATCCCATGGCCACATCGAACCTCTAAAGGTTGCAACAACCCGCTGGTCGCTATGCTCGGCCTTAAACCGGCAACTCCACATGATGCCACATACCGAGCAATATCAACTTTCATCCTTTTCCACCGAAACTCTTCTTCAAATCCTTGTACATCTTGGTCTCACTGGATGTACCAGATACTGATGTGCGGTGCGCTTCCTTTAGTATCTCATCCTTGACTGTGCCTTCGTGGCACACATAGTCGACCTTAAATCGCAATGCACCGACTCATCTATGCTGAAATGGCCTTGTTTGCCCTCATCTAGGCGTTTCCTCACACAAACATTTGATCAAGCCGTTGTGCTTCCCGCACTCGATCCGAACAGTTGACTCAAGAAGCATACGGGTCTCAGTTAGGCGGTGCCCGCAAAACAAAAGGAGATATCCATACGCTCTAAGTTGGCAATGAGACAACTGAGAGTAGGAGGTGTCGCCTTGCGACTCAGGGCATCGGCTACAACATTTGCCTTGCCGGATGATACCGAATGGTGACATCATAGTCTTTTATCAATTCCAACCATCTCTCTCGCCTCGAGTTTAAATCTTTCTGAGTAAAGATGTATTTCAGACTCTTGTGATCAGTGAAAATGTCACAAGATTCGCCATACAAATAATGACGCCAAATCTTCAAAGCAAGAACCACTGTAGCCAGCTCTAAATCGTGAGTAGGATAATTCTGTTCATGATTCTTCAACTGCCGCGATGCGTAGGCAATCACCTTGCCATCCCGCATAAGTACACAACCAAGCCCAACTCTAGATGCATCTGAATAAATAGTGAACCGCTTCCTGGTTCGGGAAGAGTGAGAACTGAGCGGTCACCAATCTATCCTTCAAAGTACGTAAACTTCGCTCACACGCGTCATCCACTCAAACTTGACCCCTTTCGTGTCAATCGTGACATTGGTCTAGCAAGGGTAGAGAAACCCTCCACAAAACGCCGATAATAACCAGCTAAACCTAAAACTCCTTACTTCTTTTACATTAGTTGGTCTTTTCCATTCCACCATGTTGAGATCTTACTTGGATCGATCAAATGCCCTCTTGATTAATTACATGGCCCGAAACCCAACTCGTAAATCCGTAATTCACATTTCTTCGATTTGGCATAAAATTGGTTCACTCGTGGTCTCAAGTACCAACCTCGATGCCGAGCATGATCTTCTTTCGTCTTGGAAAAATCAAGATATCATCAATGAATACTACGACGAAATCATCAAGGAAAGAGTGCAACATACTATTCATGGCTTCCATGAAAAGCTGCAGAGCATTAGTTAGCCCAAAAGACATAACCTTATACTCATAATGACCATACCTTGTAGAGAAAGTCGTCTTCTCAATATCTTGCTCTCGAACTCTAATCGATTATAACTCGATCAAGGTCAATTTTGGAGAATATTTTAGCTCCTTCAAGCGATCAAAGAGATCCTCAATACGGGCAAGGGATATTTATTCTTCACGCTTGCTTGGTTAAGAGCCAGGTAATCCACACACATACGCCAACTACCGTCCTTCTTCTTAGTGAAAAGAACAGAGCTCCCAACGGCGAAACACTACGCGAATCAAACCTTTGGATAGCAAATCATCCAATTGCTTTTTCAACTCCTCCGAAAGGGGCGCCAAACGATATGGAGATATAGAAATAGGTCCGGTTCCCTAACAAGATCTATCCGAATTCCACTTTACGCTCGGGGGCATTCCAGAAGCTCTGGGAAAAACATCGGAAACTCATTCACTACCGAATATCTTCAATACGGTGGAGATTCGACTTCTCGCTAAGGGACCAAAGCAACCCAATGGTCAAGCTCGACGATGGGAAACAGACTAGCCAACACGAACAAGGAATCGACGGCGCGCTACCACCAAATACCGATTCGTCACCGATGGAGCTGCAAAGTCACCGTCTTCCAAAAGCAACAAATCTTGGCACGATAATTGAATAACCAGTCCATACCCAAAATAACATCAAAAGGTGATAACTGAATCACCATAAGGTTGGAAGTGAAATTCTCATCTTCAATAGTGATAGTACAGCCAGGACACGCTGTAGAGCTAGAAATAAGACCCCCCGGAGAACTGACCACCACAGACTCAGATATAAATTGCACACTCAAACTCGCCCTTCTAACAAAATCTAAGGACACAAAAGAATAAGTAGCTCCGAATCAAATAGTACGAAAGCCTCATGTGAATCAACTAGCAAAGTACATTACCACGTCGGGACGGCCCACAGTATCGAGTAGGCATGGCGAGACTCCCATGGGCACCGGAGCAGGACGCACCAAAGACTGTGAAGGATGAGCAGAACTGCTGCGAGAGAGGCATACGAAGGTGGTGCAGGCAGGCGTGGTTCCAGAGAACCCGGGAGCGCGAGGAGTAAAAGCTGCAGGAGGAACCCATCCTCAAGAAAAGCGAGGTGCAGTGGAGCGGTTAGAGTCTCGAACCGAGCCCCGAGGTGCACCGAAGAAGACGCATCGAATCGCTTCCACTTAATGATGCTCGCTGGGTTACGTTTGCAATCGACGCTTTGTGGCCTTCCGCCACACCGCGACACGCCCTCTGAAAGAACACTCAAGACCGGTGACCCCTCCACATCTCAAACATTTCATACCTTGTCGGGGACGGACGCACTGGGTGTGGGCGACGAGGTGCGTGGCGCCGAGGAAGAAGATCGCCATCGCGAATCGACGAGATCGGCGACTCCTTGAAATCTCTTGGATGCGGTGTCGAGAAGACCCGCCTCCACCACTAAAGCTCCGCCGCCACCGCAGAACCACCAACAGAACAGTGTCACTAGCCGATTGCGTCTGCGAAGGAGATTCCTCACCAACTCCATTCATCTAGCTTTCTCAACCACCGTCATGAAATCACGCAAGACGGATGCCCCAAAATCGGCGATACTCTGAACGAGACCCGACGGAACCTCTTGGCCTTCTCCATATCATCATTGGCTACACGGTACAAAGCGCATCAGTCGTTGAACTTAGCCTCATACTACGACATCGACCTATGACCCCGAGTCAACGTCAAGAAAGATCGCTCCATCTTCTCCACGAAAGAATCCGGATAGTACTTGGCTCTAAATTGCCCCACAAAACTTCCCAAGTAACGGTCCTCTGATCGGGTCTGGCGCATGTAACCCTTCCCACGGATATCGCCTTGGCCCCGGTTGAAAGGCTACAAACGAACCCTTTGCGAGTTCATCTCCAATGCATCAAGCGCCGCTCCATGTACCGGAGCCAATCTGCTGCTGAAGCGGGTACCGCCCCATCAAAAGTGTCAAGTCGGCGACATCCACTCGCGAGACTTATCCTAGTCTCGGGTGGAACCACTGCAACGATCGGACTCGCAACGAGACAAGCAGCAGCAGCAGAGAGCAGCGAAGGCAGAAGAGAACAGCAGCAGGAACAGCGGCAGGATGAGCTGCCTGCATCTGCTGACGGAGCTGCTCGTTCTCCCTCTGAAAATTCTGAATAATAATAGCCGACGCCGCCTGGGCATCCACGGCCGACGCAGCTTGAGCCTCGGCCGGTCGGATGAGCGGTGAGGCAACCTCTCAGCGGCTCCACGGTAGCCTCTTCGCGGAGGTTGCAGAAACAACCAGACCACGTCCACGACCGCGACCATGGCCCGGCAGACGACCACGCCCTCTACCTCTCGCCATCTAAGAACACCACAACCGAACAAAACTAAACACTTAACATAGCAGTTCAAAAGAAGCACGGAACTAAACAACATTTGCACAACAAATAAAGCATAACGACAGAAATTGCGGAAACAATGAATTACCCAACCCAACCTACTGTGCACAGTGTGTCAATTTGTGGATATCATGGGGATATGCTCATGATCTTAGGATGATGTGTCAATTGGCAATGACGTTGAAGGTTTGCGGAAACACGAGTTTCGGCAAAGTTCGAGTTCTGTCGGTCTCAGCGGTCGGCCGCCCAGTGGCGGTGAGCCGGCGATGGCGATCGACCGCCAAGGCAAGGTGATCGACCGGTTTTCACTGCGTCGTCGCTTTGTGTGGCGGCGATGGTTGCTTGTTAGGTCAAGTTCGTGGATTTCATAGCATATGTGTTGCATGATGCATGTTTTGACTAACGTGGGTCAAGTTGTGAAGAACTTGTTCCCGAATTCGATTTGCTTGTCTATTGTTGTGCAGTTGCTTGGTGGTCAACGACGGTCCAACGGCGAGATGATCGGGACTAGGCTTGGAGAGCGAGAGGTTCAAAGCGATCGGCGATGCGGGTGAAGTCATTGGACTCAAGTATGGTGCAAGATGGACAAAGGTGACCGAGCAGGCGATTCGGTCGCATCGGTTGAATCAAGCGGCACGGGGTCGGTGCAAGTGCCATGGTGGTTTCGGTGGAGCCGGATGGGAGAGACTTGCCGACATGATGAGAGCGTTGGATCAACCTACACGTGGCGAACAGCGAGTGCCGCACAACATGAACACGGCGCTTTAAAATGCGTGCGTGTGTCACCCGTTGTTTTGGGCCTTAACGGAGCCCATTAGGGAGACTCTATTAGAAACCCTAAGCCTCCACTATAAATAGAGGAGGAGGTGGCAGCACCCTCCGACCCTTTCATTGTTTTTGAAACCTAATTTGCTTAGGGAGAGGAGGAGCGGAGGTTAGGGTTCTTGAGAGTTGGATTTGATTTCGTGCTCATGTATTGAGTCTTTGCCATCCATTGATGGAGTGGTGTAAACAGATCAAATCATTCCAAAGAAAGTTTCTTCAAAAGTGAGTTCATGTGCTTTCTTTCTCTCTTTTGTTGAATTGAGTCTTTGTTTGATCCGCGAGTTATTGCTTAGTTTCTTAACGTGATTTAGCTTGCTGTGACGTGTGAGAATACATCTAGGATCATCAAGATCATCAATCACCCACGTGCAAGTTTTAAGATCATATTTTCGTTTTCACTCGGTTTTTGACCTAACTTCGCTCAAGCGGTAAAAGGTCTGAACTCGAGCAAGAATTATCACAATTGTTGCTTGGAATAGGTTCCGACATCCTTAGGAAGTTGTGTGTCAAGTTTCACGAAGTTTGGGCGCACGAATCAAAAGTTTGATCAATTTGCGCTTCGGTTTGTCGGGCTGTTTTCTTCGTTCATCGAGCGAGGTCCGACCTCCGTGAAATCGGTCCGACCGCTCGAGGGAACGGTCGACCGCTGAGGATCGGTCCGGCAGTGGGATCGGTCGACCGCCCGGTGACCGTCGACCGCCCCGTGAGAGGTCGACCGCCGATGTCTTCGTGTTTTGCTTTTGTGTTGATTTTACTTTGGGGTTTTGAGTTGATTCAATACAAGTCTTCCAGTGTGCATGATTGATTGATCTTCATAGCTTTCATAGCTATTGGAGTGAGATTCGTATTGAATTCAATTTGGGAGAAAAAGAGTTCGTGCTCCTATTCACCCCCTCTAGTCGCCTTTTCGGTCCAACAAGTGGTATCAGAGCACGGTTAGTTCAATCTTGATCTTAACCGGTCACTGAACTTTGGCGATGGATAAGTACTCTTCCAAACCGCATATCTTCGATGGGCACGACTATGCCTTTTGGAAGAACGCATGCGTGTCTTTCTTGAGAGCGAACCACGAGGTATTTGGGAAGTGTTGAGGCCGCTTATCTTGCCTGAGGTTGCTACGCCAGCTTCTGAAGCTCTTTTGGCTAATGACCGTAAGGCAAAGAATTTTCTGTATGGTGGGCTTGGTAGACAGGAATATGATAGGATTTGCAATCTCGAGACTGCACATGAGATTTGGAAGACTCTCGAAACCTATCATGAGGGTTCTTCCCAAATCAAACAAGTGCGTCAGCAGGTCTATAAAAGAGAATATAACAAATTCGAGATGCGTCTGGTGAGAGCATCGATGACATTTTCGATCGCTTCAACACGTTGATAAATCGGATGAAGTCTGTTGGTATTGAATTTACGATCCAAAATGCCATCCATCTCCCGCTGCAATCAACACCGGGAGTGGGAGATAAAGGCTACCGCCATTCAGAAAATGTCAACTTCTCTCGATCGACTTTGGAGCTGCTCTATAGCAAGCTCAAGACTCATGAGATCGAAGTGACCATTCTAAGAAGGGTAACATGGCTTTGGTAGCGCACCGCTCAAGAGAGCCTCGATGGGTCGTTTGAGTCCTCTTCTGTTTTTCACTTGCTTCTTTATCGCAATTCAAGAAGAGGATCTTGAGAGTATTCCCGAGCACGAGATGGCGTTTTTGATTAAGAAGTTCACAAGGGCCTACAACAATATGAGAAACAAAAGAGAGGCGCCTGTGACTTGTTATGAGTGTGGAGAGCTTAATCACATCCGGCAAATTGCCCAAGCTGAAAGGTAAGAGCAACCACAAGGATGAAAAGCCAGCTTGGAAGAAGCCTCAAGGGCGCAAGTCGAGGTTTGATGATGCCAAGCTCGGAAGGTCGCTCACCGGGTTCTTGCCGCTCTTGGAGATCGATCCTTGAGTGATGTGGACTCGGAGCGAGGAGGACAAGGAGGAGGAGCTCTCAAGACAAGAAAGGGAAGGCCAAGGACTTCACCCGGCATGTGCTTCATGGTCGACTCGACGACATCAATGACAACAATGAGGTATCTCCTTCTTATGATGTTCTCTTTGCTAGATGTGAAGCTGTCTATGAGCAAATGCTAGGTCGATAAAGCTTTAAAGTTCATCATGACTAAGAATGAGGAGTTAGAGTCACAAGTAAAGAAACTCACATTAGAACTTGTGAATGCTAAGAGTCTTGAATCGATGAATGTTCATCCTGCTATGCTTTACATTACGAATTAGCTAAAGCGCAATCTGCTCATGATATTGCTTTGCAACAACTTGAAAATGCTAGGCGAGTTAATTGAAGTTAAATCGCTGCTCCTACGAAAAATGCTTAAAGTCTAGCATGTTGGTTGCTTCGATGTGGTTGAATCTAGCTCTTGCTGCATCGCTTAGAACGTGAGCGTGAATTACATGATGTTGTAGAAGCGGCTAGAGCTAAATATGCCAAGCTTAAGGGACGATTAATTCGCTACTTGTGCTTCATGTGAAGTTCTTAAGCTTGAAGTTGCTCCTTATAAGAAGAGGTTTTATGCTAAAACTTGTGATTCATGTGTTAACCTTAGAAAAGAAATTGCTTACCTTAATGACACATTAGAAAGATTTTCTAAAGGTAAGAAACATTAAACATGATTCTTGACAAGTCAAAACTCCTATAAGAAGCAAGGGTTAGGATACAACTTTGCCCAGGATAAATCTAATGATATTCAAATTTTGAGAAATGGCTTAGTTGAATTTGATACCCAACTGCAAAGATCACTTTCAAATCTGCGAGGCTTTGCCCAACCATCTGCTCGATCAAAAGGTGCTTCTCCGGTGGTACCAAGTACCATTGCACCTATTGTAAGAAGAATGGGCATTTAGTTGAGTTACTGTTGGCGTAGGTTGAAAAATGCTAAGAAAAATCTTGCTAGAATGTCATCTAATCAACCTAGAGCTTTTGTGAGACATGGTAATTTAGAAAGGAAGAAACCTGGTTTAGGATTTATTTCACATGCTAATCATGCTCATGCTCCTAGACAGATAACTCTCATGTTAGAGTAACCATTGCTCACAAAGAATTTCAAATAGAGTCAAGGATAGCACTTCGCTTTGCATACTACTCGCGATCGTGTGTCTCATCTTCGGGTTCCCAAGTCATGTTTAACTAACCCTTGTGATTGAGACACATCGTTCTTTGTACCTTGATTTTCGGGATCACCGCGAAGGAAGGACACATGGTTCGTCGACTCACTGTTCACGCCACATGACCGGAGACTCAAAATGGTTCACCTCCTTCACGCGGATCGATAGGTGATGTCCTCATCACCTTTGGAGACAATACTCAAGGGCGGATTGAAGGAACAGAACAATTAGGGTGAATGACAATTTCATCCTAAAGGGCGTCGCCCTTGTGGACAAGCTTAGGTTTAACTTACTCTGTCTCACAACTTCTTGATGATGGTTATGAGACAATATTTAAGAAAATGCTTGTCGGTGCTTGATTCTCTTGGTGAGCTCGTTTTGGGATTTATAGAGTTGCTAGGATCTTTGGAGCTGATTTTTCGAATCTTTGGTGGTTCTCTTAAATGTTTGTTTACACCTTCTTACGAGTTACGGCTTTGCACCGACGTTTGGGGCACATTGGTTTTGATCATCCGACGCGAGTTAGCAACCTTGATCTCATGAGAGGTTGCCCAAACTCAAAGCCGTCAAGGATCTTTGTATGTGCGCCTGTAGGCATGGCAAGCAAGTTGCCGCCTCACACCCTTGGTGACTTTGGTCATGGACGGACTGACCGACGGTTGCTTCATATGGATCTTGTTGGTCCTGCTAGGGTTCGATCAATTGGTGGCAAGTGGTACATTCTTGTCATAGTTGATGATTTCTCGAGATACACTTGGGTGTTCTTTCTTGCTTCGAAGGATGAAGCTTTTGGTTTTTATCGTGATCTTGTTCTTCGTTTGGCTTCTGAATTTTCTGGTGCCTTGAGAGCGATCCGCGATGACAATGGCACGGAGTTCAAGAATGCCTCGTTTGCCTCTTTTGTCTTTGGCGGAATTGAGCATCAGTTCTCTTCTCCACACGTCCCTCAACAGAATGGCGTTGTGGAAAGGAAGAACAGAACCTTAGTCGAGATGGCTAGGACAATGCTAGATGAGTATAGCACACCGAGGAGGTTTTGGGCCGAAGCTATTTCTACAGCTTGCCATATTGCAAATCGTGTCTACTTGAGACCTTCTTTGGGCAAGACTTCATATGAGCTTCGTTTTGGTAGAAAACCCTCTGTTTCTCATTTTCGAGTGTTTGGAGCTAAGTGTTTCATTCTCAAGGCAGAAACCTAGATAAATTTGAATCAAGGACTTTTGATGGTTTATTTCAGGTTATCACCGCACATTCGAGGGTTTTCGGTTTTTAATGTTGAAACTAACATTGTCCAGGAGACATGCAATGTCACTTTTGATGAGACTAGCCCTGGAGCTAGATCCGACATTTCAGTGATACAGTGTGAAAGCATTTTTGTGGAGGAAGATGATGACGGGCGATATTTGTCCTCCACCGCCGCTTCGAGGCTCTGTCCAAGTTCCAGAACTCACTGCATGATCGCTTCACCTCCAATTGAGGCTCTGTGCATCTTCTTCATCGCCATACTGCGGAGGTTGAGGAGATATTGTCTCCCAGGCGCTCCACTTCATATTCAGAGGCATCATCCTCCGGATCGGATGATTGGTAATCTTAATGGCGAGTCACTCGCTCCGGTATCACGATCAAGTCTCTACTCTCATTACGCATTTGTTGCTTCTTTCAACCCCGCGATATATCACATGCGTTATCCGATTCTAGTTGGGTTAATGCCATGCATGAGGAGTTAGAGAATTTTGAGAGGAATAAGGTGCGGAATCTAGTAGAACCTCCTAGTGGTCATAATGTGATAGGAACCCGTTGAGTGTTCAAAAATAAACAAAATGAGGATGGTTACGTGGTTAGAAACAAGGCTAGATTGGTAGCTCGGGTTTTAGCCAAGTTGAGGGTTAGACTTTGATGAGACATTTGCTCTGTTGCTAGATTGGAAGCCATTCGCATTACGCTTGCATTTGTTGCTTCTAAGGGCTTTAGATTATATCGATGGATGTTAAAAGTGCCTTTTGAATGGTTTTATAGAGGAGGAAGTGTATGTTAGACAACCCCTGTGCTTTGAGAATCCCAAGCATCCACATCATGTTTTCAAGCTATCCAAAGCCTTGTATGGTCTTAAGCAAGCCCCTAGAGCATGGTATGATAGACTTAAGACCTTTCGCTTAAGAATGATTTTGAGATGGGTAAGGTAGACAAGACCTTGTTCATCCTTAGGCGTGGCAATGACTTCCCGCTTGCTCGATTTATGTAGATGATATTATCTTTGGTGGTTCTTCTCATGCTCTTGTTTCCACTTTCTCGAGACCATGTCCAGGAATTTGAGATGAGTATGATGGGAGAACTCAACTACTCAGGGCTTCAAATCAAGCAATGCAAGGAAGGGATATTCATCCATCGACGAAGCACACCAAGGATCCGCTCAAGCGCTTCGAGATGGGTGATCGCAGTTTCGATCGCCACTCCCATGGCGATTTCGATCGCTTTGGATCCGGATGAGGAAGGAGAAGCCATGGATCAACGCGAGTACCGCAGCATGATTGGCTCCTTCGCACTGACGGCCTCAAGACCGGACATCCACTTCTCGATGCGCCTGCGTGCGAGGTTTGAGCGTCTCCGAGGACTTCCCATCGCCAGTCATAAACGCATCTTGGTATTTACACTCTACCCTCCAATTATGGCATTTGGTATTCTGCTCGTCGTCCTTGTCCATTCGGGGTTTTGATTCGATTTTGCGGGTCGTCGGCTAGATAGGAAGAGTACCTCGAGCACTTGTCACTTCCTAGGCACTTCTCTTGTCTCTTGGTCTTCTAGGAAGCAATCTTCATTGCACAATCCTTCTTTGAAGTGAATATGTAGCCGCTAGTTGTCAGAGTCGATTTTGTGGATGGTGTCCACTCTTAAGGATTTTGGGTTGGCTTTTGATAGTGTTCCTCTTTTACGTGATAACACTTCGCGATTAACATTGCTAAAAACCTGTGCAACACTCTAGGACCAAGCACATAGACATTCGCTATCACTTTCTTAGAGATCATGTCGAGAAGGGTGATATTGTGCTACATTTCGTGGAGTCCGAGGCTCGGTTGGTGATATCCTCACCAAGCCTTTAGATCCAACTAGGTTTGCCACCTTGAGAAGTGAGTTAGGGTAATTTATCCCTACGGTTTGGTTTGAGGGGAGTTTGATCTTTCTGCTTTTACCTTGTTCATTTGATCTTTTCTTGATCTTCTTTTGTTCTTTTGATCTTTTTAGTTTGTGTGCATTTCATTGTTTCATACTGCATTCATATGAAAACCAAAAGATGCATTGTTATATAAGCTTTTTCTCGCTTGTCTTTTAAAATTGATGAAGCTTTGCTTATTACCTGCTTTGAGCTTTTAGTATTTCAACCCGCTCAATGCCATGTCTAGTTCCTTGACTTGCTAGAATTATCATGCTTTCACATGTGTAGCTAAGTCTTTCTTTGAATGAGCTAGAACTTTAAGACAACTTGAACTAAAAGCGCAATTTGTGGATGTTTTAGCTAGTTGCGCAATTAGTGCTCCTTTTATGACATTGGCCTGTCAAAATTGCGGTGTTAGCTCTTGAATCTAGTATTGATCATTACTTGAGCTTCTTGTTCTTTTGAGAATCTAAATCTGCTCTTGTGAACAAAAAAATGGGGAGGTCTCTTTTGTGCGAAAAAACTGATCTCACCAATTCTTTCTCATGAGACGGCTTGCCATCGCACTAGGCATGAACTCAGGGGGAGTTTTGGATGACCTAGATCATTCTTTTAAGCTTTTTGTGCTTAAGATGGTGCGCAAGGCTTGAGATCTAGCACGTGGATAAGAAAATGAATTTTCAAATGGGTAGAAGCTTAGGAAGAGTTTGTGGATGGCTCCTAGTCCAGGATCTTCTTCACTAAGCTATACCTTTCATCAACTTCAATATTCCTTTGCAAATGAAAATCTGTTGAAAAATGGGCGGTTGAGACAATTTGAGCAAAATAATTCAATTTAGGACTTGTTTGTCTCTTAATGTGGTCTTTGTTAGCTTCTTTGTCTCACATTGACATTTTGACATGGCCAGTTTCATTTTAGGATCTCTGTTGATGAACTTGCTAGATTTGAAACTTTGCTTAAAATGCTAAAATTCATTGCTTTATATTGAGCCTTCTTGCTTTAGCTTTGTTATATATGTCTTATCATGATCTTGCTAGCGTATTCAGGCCGATATGGTGTTTATGCAAAATTTGAGATGCTAGCTTGTTCTTTTGGGTAATCTCCAAAGCTTCTTGTAATCCAAAATTGAAAAATACAAAAATATGAAGCCACTCCATTGCATTTCATGCATGCTCCTTCTTATGCTTTTTCCTCATTCGCATTTGTTATCTCCGAACGAGAGGAAGGCGTGTTTCCTTGATGACTCCATTGTCAAAGGGGAGAAGATATTTCAAAATGTGTAAAGGGAGAGGATTTAAAAGTATTACAAAGAGGGAGAAAATTGGAGAATTTGAAATTTTTCAAATTTGAGGATCATAGTGAGGGGAGTTTCTTATTTGCATTCTTATGGTCTTATTGCTCTTTCTGAACTTGAATTGCAATTCTTGAGCCTCACCATGATCAAAGGTCATTTTGAACAATTGTTCTTTCATATGGACCTTAAGTGAGATTTTGACTCTTCTTTGAAATTGAAGCTTTCTTGCTTTCTTTTGCCTTATCTCACTTGCCGATGCTATTCAAGCCGACTTGGTCATTTTCATTGCTTTCTCTTGCATATGGACCAAGTTGTGCCTTCTTGCAAAACGTTGAGTTTTACTTTTCAAACTTCAAAACTTGCATTTGTTGGGAATTGCCAATGTGATCATCAAGGGGAGATTGTGGATATCATGGGGATATGCTCATGATCTTAGGATGATGTGTCAATTGGCAATGGACGTTGAAGGTTTGCGGAAACACGAGTTTCGGCAAAGTTCGTGTTCTGTCAGTCTCAGCGGTCGATCGCCCCGTGGCGGTCGACCGCCATGCCTCAGTGAATTGTGTCGATACCAACTGTAACACCCCAACTCAGCGTGGAGCGGAATGCTACTATCCTAAGCTAAACCACAAAATTTCGACATAACCTCTTTGGTATACGACGATACCGGAGGTTTCGTCACATTAACTCATAAAACAATAATAAAATCAGTTATAATACTTAATCATAAATCCTAATTAACCAACTAAGTTAACACCTTGGCTATTCAGAAGTCAAGATGCTAACCACCAATTTAACATAAGCCATACATCATAAAACTTCTCAATAACATCGACCAATCCTCAAAGATCATAAAAGAATGCCATCCATGACTAGATTTATTTATTACAATCTGAAAGTTAACATAATAGAGTCTTTATTCATTCTTGCAATGGAACTAAGGTGAAGTGCATTATTCGAGTAGTGCATGTCTACTCCCTCCCAAGATAACCTCATCAGCGATCACCTAGAAATAGATAAACAAAGCAAGGGTGAGTCCATGACTCAGCAAGTACAATAATTAAAAACACATTTATCAATACGAATAAGACCTACACGGCCTCGACATTAATCATAACACAAATGAGTACTTATGATGACATGAAATGAATGCTTAAACATCAAGGGAATGGACTGCACACACACATATGCGGTATAGTCGGTGAACACCGTCGGTGTTCACTCAAGCCCGCATCTTAACAAAAATGCGGGATCCACTTCCGTATGAAGAACGTTTCATACGGGTGTCCAACATTGCCCATATTGGAATTAATGGGTCTTACTCAACCATCCCGAATTGATGGTCTCCTCATCCACTCCCGTGGACGGCAAAAGATAATGAATGCATGAAGCAACTTATTGAATATAACATTACCATCATTTCTATTCATGGAACCAACATAGAGACAAAACATGGATATTTCACTTCATACTACACAAGAGTTACCACAACACACTCATATCAACAACCACAATGCACAAACATTTAGATCAACAATGTACTTGCCTTCGCGTTGAGGCGCGTTAGTCGGAAGCGACGGCGTTCCTAAACTCGAAGCTCCGCCGCCTAACCAATGAAATAAATTCAATAAGAACACCAAAATACCCAATTCTACTAATCAACGCTATACACCGCTTCCCTGAAGACTCTAGTCGTTAATACAAAACTTAAACTGAAATCAACAATTTCTGTCATAACTTAATTCTGGACAGCGGCACGGTAATTAACATATCTTAAGATCTGGAAGTCGAAAAGAGGTGAACCCAATTTCTGTAGCTTCTTAACTGACTAAGCTACAATACTCTGGTTGACGTGATAAACCAATTTGGCCAATTTAATGGGTTAATAATTGCTTGAACTTTCAGTACAGAAACTGTCTACAGAATGAACAGCAGAAATAAAAAGATCATAACTTTCATTAGGTAACTCCAAATTGAGCGTTCTTTACCAATCTGAAAAGGTCATCGAATCCTCTACAATAACCTAGTTGGGTGAACTTTCAGTTTCAACAAATTTCCCTTTCAAAATTTAGGAAATAACCAGACAGTTTATTCTCGTCAGATTTCTGGCAGCAGGTACTAAAACATCCATAACTTTTGACTCGGACCTCGGAATCAAGTGAACTTGGTGGCCACTGAAACTTAAGAACGAGGCCTAGATATCTCTAGGAGACCAAACCTTCAGATTCTGCCTAAAAACAACCGAAACAATCCCTCCAACATACAGTACAGAACCAGTCTTTACACGCAGCGAGTCTGCCTAAACAATTATGAACCCAAATCGCTTCTACCAACAAACAAATCAATGAGACTCGGCATCGTTACCCTTGCTGCAACCAGGGAGTAGGTAGACGAATCACGGAGAAGACGATCTCCCTCCTTCTCACCTCTTTTGCCCCAAACAAGCTGCTGTCCTCCTCAACTCCTTGCGCAACCGGCAGCGGGAGAAGGTCCGAAGGCCGGTTGGGGAGGCAAACCAGCAGGGACCAGCACCCGGGGAGGTTGGGGGCGGCTCCTAGGGACAGGGGTGTGAGGGGGAAGAGAGGAGGAAGGGAGGCGGCCAAAGGGAAGATGGGGTTCGGCCAAGGGGAGGAAAAGGGGGTGGTTAGGGTTTAGAGGGGAGGCGCATGGGCCTAAGCCCATGGCGGCCAAGGGGTTGGAAAGGCTACCCAGAGGCCCACGACCTAAACAACTCCAGCGAGAGTTTTAAGCTTTCGGAGTTCCCGATTAAATTCTTTCTTTCCGACTAAAAGCAGGTATGACATTCTACCCTCTTATGAGATTCGACCGAATTCTACTCACATAACGGACACAAGAGCGAAGTCTAAGGAATTGAAAACAAAATTTAACACGTACCGGCAACAAATAGGTTCGATATCTGCTCGCGCATCTGAGACTCCAGTTCCCAAGTGGCTTCTCTCCGTTTGATGAGACCAAAGGATCTTGACATACTTGAGTTTTATTCCTCAAAACCCGCTCGATTTTTCCGAATTTTCACCGGTCGGGACTCAAAAGTAAGGTCTGTTCAATGCTCAACGGCTCCATTGGAATTGCATGCTCGTGGTCAAATAAGAACTTCCTCAACATGGACACATGAAACACATTGTGAATCCTCTCATAGATTCGGCGGATCCAAGCGGTAAGCCAAATTTCCAACTCTTGCCTGGCCGAAACGGTCCGATGTACCTTGGGCTAAGCTTTCCTTTAGTACCGAACGCACTCGCCTTTGGTAGGCGATACTCTCGAAGGACCTCGTCACCCACGTTGAACTCCAATTCTCGCCTCGACATCTGCGTAGCTCTTACGCCGGCTCTGAGCAGCTAACAAGTTCCTTCTAACTCGTCACTCTAGCCACGGTTTTTTGAACCCAATCTGGACCCAAGATTGCCCGCTCTCCCACCTGCATCCCAACACAACGGGATTTGCATTTCCGCCATAAAGGACTTCAAATGGTGCGGCTCGGATACTAGAGTGATAACTATTATTGTAAGCAAACTCGCCAAAGCGGATGGTCTTCCCAACCTCCTTTCCAAGACATAACACAACATCGAGCATATCTTCAAGCTGCCGAATGGTGCGCTCGATCGACCATCGGTTTGGGGATGAAACGCGATACTAAGACGGCCGAGTGCCCAAAGCATTTCGCAAGCTCTCCCAAAACTTGGAGACAAACTTAGCATCTCGATCGAAACAATCGTCTTGGCACCCGTGCAACCGCACTATCTCTCGCACATAAAGAGGAGCTAAATCACTTGCCGTGTTAGTAAATGCGAATAGGAATAAAATGTGCCGACTTACTAAACCGGTCCACTATGACCCAAATAGCATCCTTTCGCTGCTGCGTGCGTGGGTAATCAACTACAAAATCCATAGAGATGTCATCCCATGGCCACATCGGAACCTCTAAAGGTTGCAACAACCTGCTGGTCGCTTATGCTCGGCCTTAACCCGTTGGCAAACTCCACATGATGCCACATACTGAGCAATATCAACTTTCATCCTTTTCCACCAGAAACTCTTCTTCAAATCCTTGTACATCTTGGTCTCACCTGGATGTACCGTATACGGTGTGCGGTGCGCTTCCTTTAGTATCTCATCCTTGACCTGTGCCTTCTGTGGCACACATAGTCGACCCTTAAATCGCAATGCACCTGACTCATCTATGCTGAAATGGCCTTGTTTGCCCTCATCTAGGCGTTTCCTCGCACGTTGAAACATTTGATCAAGTGTTGTGCTTCCCCACTTTCGATCTGAGCAGTTGACTCAAGAAGCATATGGGTCTCAGATTGGGCGGTGCCCGCAAAACAAAAGGAGATATCCATACGCTCTAAGTCGGCAATGACACAACTGAGAGTAGGAGGTGTCGCCTTGCGACTCAGGGCATCGACTACAACATTTGCCTTGCCCGGATGATCTTGAATGGTGACATCATAGTCTTTTATCAATTCCAACCATCTCCTCGCCTCGGGTTTAAATCTTTCGAGTAAAGATGTATTTGGACTCTTGTGATCGGTGAAAATGTCACAAGATTCGCCATACAAATAATGACGCCAAATCTTCAAAGCAAGAACCACTGCGGCCCGACTCTAAATCGTGAGTAGGATAATTGCATTCATGATTCTTCAACTGCCGCGATGCGTAGGCAATCACCTTGCCATCCTGCATAAGTACACAACCAAGCCCAACTCTAGATGCATCTGAATAAATAGTGAACCGCTTCCCTGGTTCAGGAAGAGTGAGAACTGGAGCGGTCACCAATCTATCCTTCAAAGTACGAAACCGTTCACACGCGTCGACCCACTGAAACTTGACCCTTTCGTGTCAATTGTGACATTGGTCTAGCAAGGGTAGAGAAACCCTCCACAAAACGCCGATAATAACCAGCTAAACCCAGAAAACTCCTTACTTCTTTTACATTAGTTGGTCTTTTCCATTCCACCACTGTTGAGATCTTACTTGGATCGATGAAATGCCCTCTTGATTAATTACATGGCCGAAACCCAACTCGTAAATCCGAATTCACATTTCTTGATTTGGCATAAAATTGGTTCACTCGTGGTCTCAAGTACCAACCTCAGATGCTGAGCATGATCTTCTTTCGTCTTGGAAAAAATCAAGATATCATCAATGAATACTACGACGAAATCATCAAGGAAAGAGTGCAACATACTATTCATGGCTTCCATGAAAACTGCAGGAGCATTAGTTAGCCCAAAAGACATAACCTTATACTCATAATGACCATACCTTGTAGAGAAAGCTGTCTTCTCAATATCTTGCTCTCGAACTCTAATCTGATTATAACCTGACTGAAGGTCAATTTTGGAGAATATTTTAGCTCCCTTCAACTGATCAAAGAGATCCTCAATACGGGGCAAGGGATATTTATTCTTCACAGTTGCTTGGTTAAGAGCCCGGTAATCCACACACATACGCCAACTACCGTCCTTCTTCTTAGTGAAAAGAACAGGAGCTCCCAACGGCGAAACACTACGCCGAATCAAACCTTTGGATAGCAAATCATCCAATTGCTTTTTCAACTCCTCCTGAAAGGGACGCGCCAAACGATATGGAGATATAGAAATAGGTCTGGTTCCCGGAACAAGATCTATCCGGAATTCCACTTTACGCTCGGGGCATTCCAGAAGCTCTCTGGAAAAACATCGGAAACTCATTCACTACCGAATATCTTCAATACGAAGTGGAGATTCAGACTTCTCGCTAAGGGACCAAAGCAACCCAATGGCTGAAGCTCGACGACTGGGAAACAGACTAGCCAACACGAACAAGGAATCAGACGGCGCGCTACCCTGAAATACCAGTTCGTCACCCGATGGAGCCTGCAATGTCACCGTCTTCCAAAAGCAACAAATCTTGGCACGATAATTGAATAACCAGTCCATACCCAAAATAACATCAAAAGGTGATAACTGAATCACCATAAGGTTGGAAGTGAAATTCTCATCTTCAATAGTGATAGTACAGCCAGGACACGCTGTAGAGCTAGAAATAAGACCCCCCGGAGAACTGACCACCACAGACTCAGATATAAATTGCACACTCAAACTCGCCCTTCTAACAAAATCTAAGGACACAAAAGAATAAGTAGCTCCGGAATCAAATAGTACGAAAGCCTCATGTGAATCAACTAGCAAAGTACACATTACCACGTCGGGACGGCCCACGGTATCGAGGAGTAGGCATGGCGAGACTCCCATGGGCACCGGAGAGAGGACGCACCAAAGACTCTGTGAAGGATGAGCAGAACCGCTGCGGGAGAGGCATACGAAGGTGGTGTGGGCAGGCGGGGTTCCAGAGAACCCGCAGAGGCGAGGAGTAAAAGCTGCGGGAGGAACCCATCTCAAGAAAAGCGAGGTGCAGTGGAGCGGTTAGAGTCGGCCCGAGCCCCGAGGTGCTTGGAAGAAGACGCAGCGAATCGCGCTTCACTTAATGATGCTCGCTGGGTTGTTTGCAACCGACGCTTTGTGGCCTTCCCGCCACACCGGCGACACGTCCTCTCAAAGAACACTCAAGACCGGTGACCTCTCCACATCTGAAACATTTCATACCTTGTCCCGGACGGACGCGGTGGGTGTGGACGACGAGGTGCGTGGCGCCGAGGAAGAAGATCGCCATCTTTGGCTGAATCGGACGAGGCGGCGACTCCTTGAAATCTCTTGGATGCGGTCGGCGAGAAGACCCGCCTCCACCACTAAAGCTCCGCCGCCACTGCGGAACCACCAACAGAGCAGTGCCACTAGCCGATGCGTCTGCGAAGGAGATTCTCACCAACTCCATTCCTCTAGCTTGCTCAACCACCGCATCGAAATCACGCAAGACGGATGCCCCGAATCGGCGATACTCTGAACGAGACCCCGACGGAACCTCTTGGCCTTCTCCATATCATCATTGGCTACGGCTGGTACAAAGCGCATGCAGTCGTTGAACTCACCTCATACTGACATCGACCTATGACCCCGAGTCAACGTCGGCAAAGCGCTCCATCTTCTCCACGAAAGAATCCGGATAGTACTTGGCTATAAATTGCCCCACAAAACTTCCCAAGTAACCGGTCCACTGACCGGGTCTGGCGCAGAACCCCTTCCCACGGATATCGGCTTGGCCCTTCGGTTGAAAGGCTACAAAACGAACCCTTTGCACCGAAGTTCATCTCCATGCATCAAAGCGCCGCTCCATGTACCGGAGCCAATCTCTGCTCTGAACCGGGTACCGCCCCATCAAAAGTGTCAAGTCGGCGACATCCACTCGCGGAGACTTATCCTAGTCTCGGTGGAACCATCGCAACGATCGGACTGCAACGAGACAAAGAAGAATAAAGCAGAGCAGAAAGCAGCGAGGCAGCGAAGAATGCGGCGGCGAGGATGAGCCGCTCGCATCTCGCCGACGAGCTGCTCGTTCTCCTCTCAAGATTCGAATAATAATAGCCGACGCCGCCGGGCATCCACGGCCGACGCGGCTTGAGCCTCGGCGGTGGATGAGCGGTGAGGCAACCTCTCAGCGGCTCCACGGTAGCCTCTTGCGGAGGTTGCGTAAACAACCGGACCACGCCCACGATCGCGACCACGGCCCGGCAGACGACCACGCCCTCTACCTCTCGCCATCTAAGAACACCACAACCGAACAAAACTAAACACTTAACATAGCAGTTCAAAAGAAGCACAGAACTAAACAACATTTGCACAACAAATAAAGCATAACGACAGAAATTGCGGAAACAATGAATTACCCAACCCAACCTACTGTGCACAGTGTGTCAATTTAATAATTTTATTTTAACCACGGACCTAAAGCCCGCTCTGATACCAACTGTAACACCCCAACTCAGCGTGAGCCTGGAATGCTACTATCCTAAGCTAAACCACAAAATTTCGACATAACCTCTTTGGTATACGACGATACCGGAGGTTTCGTCACATTAACTCATAAAACAATAATAAAATCAGTTATAATACTTAATCATAAATCCTAATTAACCAACTAAGTTAACACCTTGGCTATTCAGAAGTCAAGATGCTAACCACCAATTTAACATAAGCCATACATCATAAAACTTCTCAATAACATCGACCAATCCTCAAAGATCATAAAAGAATGCCATCCATGACTAGATTTATTTATTACAATCTGAAAGTTAACATAATAGAGTCTTTATTCATTCTTGCAATGGAACTAAGGTGAAGTGCATTATTCGAGTAGTGCATGTCTACTCCCTCCCAAGATAACCTCATCGATCACCTAGAAATAGATAAACAAAGCAAGGGTGAGTCCATGACTCAGCAAGTACAATAATTAAAAACACATTTATCAATACGAATAAGACCTACACGGCCTCGACATTAATCATAACACAAATGAGTACTTATGATGACATGAAATGAATGCTTAAACATCAAGGGAATGGACTGCACACACACATATACCGGTATAGTCAGTGAACACCCGTCGGTGTTCACTCAAGCCCGCATCTTAACAAAAATGCGGGGATCCACTTCCCGTATGAAGATCGTTTCATACAGGTGTCCAACACTGCCCATATTGGAATTAATGGGTCTTACTCAACCATCCTCGAATTGATGGTCTCCCTCATCCACTCCCGTGGACGGCAAAAGATAATGAATGCATGAAGCAACTTATTGAATATAACATTACCATCATTTCTATTCATGGAACCAACATAGAGACAAAACATGGATATTTCACTTCATACTACACAAGAGTTACCACAGCACACTCATATCAACAACCACAATGCACAAACATTTAGATCAACAATGTACTTGCCTTCCGCGTTGAGACGCGTTAGTCGGAAGAGACGGCGTTCCTAAACTCGAAGCTCCGCCGCCTAACCAATGAAATAAATTCAATAAGAACACCAAAATACCCAATTCTACTAATCAACGCTATACACCGCTTCCCTGAAGACTCTAGTCGTTAATACAAAACTTAAACTGAAATCAACAATTTCTGTCATAACTTAATTCTGGACAGCGGCACGGTAATTGACATATCTTAAGATCTGGAAGTCGAAAAGAGGTGAACCCAATTTCTGTAGCTTCTTAACTGACTAAGCTACAATACTCTGGTTGACGTGATAAACCAATTTGGCCAATTTAATGGGTTAATAATTGCTTGAACTTTCAGTACAGAAACTGTCTACAGAATGAACAGCAGAAATAAAAAGATCATAACTTTCATTAGGTAACTCAAAATTGAGCGTTCTTTACCAATCTGAAAAGGTCATCGAATCCTCTACAATAACCTAGTTGGGTGAACTTTCAGTTTCAACCAATTTCCCTTTCAAAATTTAGGAAATAACCAGACAGTTTATTCTCGTCAGATTTCTGGCAGCAGGTACTAAAACATCCATAACTTTTGACTCGGACCTCGGAATCAAGTGAACTTGGTGGCCACTGAAACTTAAGAACGAGGCCTAGATATCTCTAGGAGACCAAACCTTCAGATTCTGCCTAAAAACAACCGAAACAATCCCTCCAACATACAGAACAGAACCAGTCTTTACACGCAGCGAGTCTGTCTAAACAATTATGAACCCAAATCGCTTCTACCAACAAACAAATCAATGAGACTCGGCATCGTTACCCTTGCTGCAACCAGGGAGTAGGTAGACGAATCACGGAGAAGACGATCTCCCTCCTTCTCACCTCTTTTGCCCCAAACAAGCTGCTGTCCTCCTCAACTCCTTGCGCAACCGGCAGCGGGAGAAGGTCCGAAGGCCGGTTGGGGAGGCAAACCAGCAGGGACCAGCACCCGGGGAGGTTGGGGGCGGCTCCTAGGGACAGGGGTGTGAGGGGAAGAGAGGAGGAAGGGGAGGCGGCCAAAGGGAAGATGGGGGTTCGGCCAAGGGGGGAGGAAAAGGGGGGGCTGGTTAGGGTTTAGAGGGGGAGGGGGCGCATGGGCCTAAGCCCATGGCCGGCCAAGGGGTTGGAAAGGCTACCCAGAGGCCCACGACCCTAAACAACTCCAAAAACTGAGAGTTTTAAGCTTTCCGGAGTTCCCCGATTAAATTCTTTCTTTCCCGACTAAAAACAGGGTATGACAAAGATATCCTCAATGAGGAGGATATGGGAGAAAAGTCGTCGACAACCAATTTGCCACTACAATTGCTAAAGTTTCTCTTACGAGAACACGGATCCGGAACCAAAGTCCATAGTCGAGCACTTGGAGTGTTCATATGAAATTACATAAAGGAAGTATCTAAGGCTAAACCATAATTGATAAATAAAAGTATTGGAACCAACTAGTTCAGACTTGATGGGTCATTATGAATATAATGAGGTGGTGAAAGCTATGGTTCAAAGATCCTCGTAGAGACCATTACTGTTCCATTATGAATGAAATAATGTTCCGTTGTATAATAACTCTGGAATATGACATGAATGAATAAATAAAATATGTAGTAAATGGGTTTTGAAAAATCCTTGGTGAGATCCACGAAGGGCTCAAAATTCCTAATAAGAAAGGAAACAAAATCGTAAAATATATACAACTCATACCAAATAGTCTCTTACCAGAAGAAAGAGCATCTCCCTGAAGGAAAATCATCTTACCAAATCAATCTCTTAATCACACCTGTCGGTGTTTTAGAACCAATGGGTCTCCACAATTGATCACGCAGACAGAAAAGACACGGGGATTTTTATACAGGTTCAGACTTTCTCTGGTATTTGGTATCCTGGTTACAATCAGTGGAAAGACTTGCGCTTATCCTACTACTGATTGCCTCTAAAAAATCCCCCCCATTTCTCTCTGAAAGAAGTCTTTTTATAGTACGTGGCGAGGTAGTCGTTCCAGGTCAGGAGGCGTCTCATTATTCCGTAATAATGGTAGTAATCACCGGAGTAGTAATCTCCCCACATTGCCTGACGGTTATCAATCAGAGATAATGGTGCGTTATCTGCAGTTATTCCAGAGAATAACTGCGTATATTGACTGCTCAGATCTCGTAATTAATTGGGCCTACAGGTGAGTGGACCCAGTTCTATGAAGAAGTCGTGACAGAGCTGGTCGTAGAAGAACTTACGGCTAGGGGGTAGTCGTAGAAAACCTTACGACCAGGTACTGGTCGTAGAAGAACTTACGACCAGAGGTAATCGTAGGAGAACTTACGATTACATGGGAGTCGTAGAAAGACTTACGACTATAGGGGTGGTCGTAGAAGAACTTACGACCACTTGATTGGCTTCTCCCTTACAACTATAAAGGGTATGCTAAATAGCCGTGTGACGTCATATTTATCCATAATACTAATTACAGATAAATAGCAAAATAAGGATTATTAGATCCTCGTCATCTAGCCCCCCAGCTTCAAGTAAAAATAACTTACTTGGGAAAGGAGTCATAGATGTTCTTACGACCACCAGGTGGTTGTAGGGTAAACGTTGAAGAAAATGCTCTTCAACACGTGTCTCGTTTGACCAGAAATATACTTGGTCAAGAAAGTTTGTTGAAAATCTCACGACTATAAGGTAGTCGTAGAAAATCTTACGACTACGGAGTAATCGTGGTACAATGATCGGAAGTAAAACCTTTCCGAGTGGTATTTCGTTTGACCAGAAATATACTTGGCCAAGAAGGTAATTTCGCTTGAGGTGTGAAAATAGCATCGGTTTTCTCGAACAGGCAGATTTAAAAGAATCTGTCCGTTAGAGCAATTCCCAAAGCGGTGAGAACCGTTGAGTTTCCACGACGTTTCATTTCAAGCGTGCGGTTATAAAACTAACCGCAGGGGTGACTTTAGGGTTCTTACCTTTCCCCAATTCACCGTAACTGTTCATCAAACTCTCACCTTCTCCACTGGTAGCAAAAAATTGTGCACTTTCTGGAAGCTTTTCCAAATCCAAATCTCCTTTTCGTGAGAAAAAATGGCCAGGATCGTCTCTGAGTGGGCCGAATCAGAGATGGACACGGCGAAGATGAACACTTTGGTTGCCGCCGAGAAGATTCCCGAGAAGGTACTCGTGAAGTGGATTTCAGCGGTTGGACAACACTGGCCGTCAGGGGAGACTAGGCAAATCCCTGTCTTCCAGGCGTACTGTGAGTGCAGCCTTCGATTGCCTGCTCACCCTTTTCTCACACTCGTACTCGAGCACTTTGAGGTGGAATTAGTGAATCTTGGTCCTAATGCCATCACAATGTTAAGCGTATTCGTGTATCTGTGTGAGGCATACCTGGGGATTTCGGCGGACCTCGAGCTTTTCCAATATTATTACGGGATGGTTCGACAAGTCGGAATTGCTGGGAGTTGCGGTCTGAAGCTCCACGACGGGAAGTTGAAGGAGTACATTCAGATGTTCACCCGGTCTTCGTGGCCAGGGTGGAAGAAGAAGTGGTTCTACTTGGAGGTCACCGAGGAAGATAGCCTTTCATTTATTGGAAATGCTGTTGGGAGGATTTCTTCCTGGGATTCGACTCCTAGGGATCTCGAACAGGCAGATTTAAAAGAATCTGTCCGTTAGAGCAATTCCCGAAGCGGTGGGAACCGTTGAGTTTCCACGACGTTTCATTTCAAGCGTGCGGTTATAAAACTAACCGTAGGGGTGACTTTAGGGTTCTTACCTTTCCCCAATTCACTGTAACTGTTCATCAAACTCTCACCTTCTCCACTGGTAGCAAAAAATTGTGCACTTTCTGGAAGCTTTTCCAAATCCAAATCTCCTTTTCGTGAGAAAAAATGGCCAGGATCGTCTCTGAGTGGGCCGAATCAGAGATGGACACGGTGAATATGAACACTTTGGTTGCCGCCGAGAAGATTCCCGAGAAGGTACTCGTGAAGTGGATTTCAGCGGTTGGACAACACTGGCCGTCAGGGGAGACTAGGCAAATCCCTGTCTTCTAGGCGTACTGTGAGTGCAGCCTTCGATTGCCTGCTCACCCTTTTCTCACACTCGTACTCGAGCACTTTGAGGTGGAATTAGTGAATCTTGGTCCTAATGCCATCACAATGTTAAGCGTATTCGTGTATCTGTGTGAGACATACCTGGGGATTTCGGCGGACCTCGAGCTTTTCCAATATTATTATGGGATGGTTCGACAAGTCGGAATTGCTGGGAGTTGCGGTCTGAAGCTCCACGACGGGAAGTTGAAGGGGTACATTCAGATGTTCACCCGGTCTTCGTGGCCAGGGTGGAAGAAGAAGTGGTTCTACTTGGAGGTCACCGAGGAAGATAGCCTTTCATTTATTGGAAATGCTGTTGGGAGGATTTCTTCCTGGGATTCGACTCGTAGGGATCTTGACCGGATCACCCCCTATATTCAAGCTATCAGAAACTTGAAGATGGGGGGGACTTACCGGATGGCACGTGGTGAAGGACTTCATCACGCGCCGCATTAGTCCTCTGAAGAAACGGGTTCCTCCCATGTGGAGGTACTCGGGGACAACAGACCCGACCAGGGACTACCAGGAGGGTAAGTGAAAGTCTCATTTTTTACTATGGTTTTGGTTAGTCCTGATCTGGTCTGTTGACCATGCTATCAATTTGCACATATCTTTCACAGACGGAGATTGACGCCCGTGTCAAACTCATCTGTGAGAAAAGTCCATCAAATGTAACGGCTCCTCAAATTCTTGTGGTTTTGACCGTAGAGGAAAAGTTGGGGCACCTAAAGGTAATCGACTTCATCCTTAGGCTTTTATAGTCATAGAAGGATTTACGACTAGAGGATTCGTCGTAGAAGAAACTTACGACTATTGGCTGGTCGTAGAAGAACTTACGACCTGCGAGCGATCGTAGAAAGACTTACGACCACTTTAGTAATGTTCTGTTTTTCTGATTTTAACAGAAAGTAGGCATGGAAGATCGCCAAGATGACGCGGAGGTCGCATTGGTGGTCGTTGGGGCAGCGGCGCAAACGGAGCAAGCAAAAGCTCCAACCAAAAGACGTCGATTTGTAAAGGTCGCCGACAAGGGTGGTGCGAGTTCGACTCCTTCTGCTCCCTTCACTCAATTCACTGCAGACATGGCTGCTGCGGCGAAGACAAGGGCGGATGAAACTACCATAACCCTTAAGAACAAAGCCCCCAAGGCCAAGGTACCCTTCTATTACGACAGCAAGACTTTCACAATTTTTGCTTCTCGTGGCTTTGTAAAGTAGCTAGAAAAGGAGAACTGGAAAAGCTTCATATCTTTTGTGAAGGAAACTGCTGCTCTAGTAGAGCCTGAGGTCGAGGAGAGCAGTTCTCTTGAAGTGGTCGAGAAAGATATCGGCCACTCAGGGTGTTAGGAGGGTCACGAATCGGTGACTCCTGATCCCTTGAGTGAATCTCGACCAAAAGTAGTCGAGAAGAAGTCGAAGAAATCTTCCGTTGAGAAGGTTGCTTCCAAGTTCTTGGTTAGGTCCAGGACATAGAGGTATGTAAAAAAACAAAAGTGTAAGAACAGCATTTACCTTTTGTTTTTCACAAGTTAACTTGCTCTCTATTTTGTGATCTTAGCCCAACTCCTTCAGCCCCCAAGGATGCTTCTACTGAGAAGCCCGTTGCCACTTCTTCAGTAAATGAAGGTATGACAGCGGTAGTGGCCGAAGTGTCAGCCACTATTCTTGTGGTGGAAGAAGTTGTCGCTACTGAAGTTGCTACGACCACTGATGCAGTCGTAGGGATGGAGGCGGAGACAGTGGAAGCCGTGACGAAGACATCAGTAGAAGGTGGTGGTGAGAGCTCCGACCACCACGCTAGTAAGGAGGTTGTCGAGGACGTTCCTCCTGGTCCTCATGGCGGGGCTGCCGTCACTGAATCAAAGGAGGAGGAGTACTTTAACTTCTGCTCCGATTTCTTTGGCCCTGCTTCCATCGTAGGATCTTTCGCCTATATAGATCTCGTGACCGAGTCCTTCATCCCAGTAACATTCCCAACTGTGGGGATGTTTTCGATGACGAATGTCTCGAAAGGGTTTGGTGGAAACGTGTCGAGGAGATGGATGGGCTAAAAGATCCAACAAGGATAGTCTCCATGTTCGCTCGGACGAGCATGAACATAAGTATCTGACGATACCTATAAATATGGTTTTATCCTCGATTCTCATTGTCTTTCTTTCTTGCAGAAAGCTTTGGAACAAATTGCCACGGTTTGCGAGTACAATCGGCAACTTGTTAAGCTACGACAAGAGAAAGCAGTACTCTATGAGCAAGCAGAGAGGTGGTGAGTCACTGATGCTCGTAATCATTTAATGTTTCGATTACTCGTACAGTACTCGTGGGGATTGTCGTAGAAATCCTTACGACTTGGTAATGATCATAGAAAAACTTACGACCAGAAGTGATCGTAGAAGAACTTACGATCACGTAGTAGCAGAAAGACTTACGACCATGAGGATGGTTGTAGAACCACTTGCCTCTGTGTTCATGTCTACCCTCAACATTTTCAGCTTCAAGAGTGACGAAAAGACTCTAGTTGATTCGCTCGACTACGAAAAAGCCGAGACGAAAAAGTTAAGGGATGAAGTACATAGCCTTCTGAAGAAGCTTCAGGAGGCCAACTCTGCAACCCAATAGTTGCAGGAAAAAAATAAACAGTACGCCCTTGAAGTTATGATTGCTTGTGAAATTGGCCTTTACCTTCCTAACTTCTCATCCTCTCCTTTTTTTAGAAAAAGAAGCCAAAACGAGGGCTCTTCAAGCCGAATTGGGGACTTTTTAGACTGAAGTTAAAGAAAAGATCCCGGTCGTTCATGAAATTGCCCGCATCGCCAAGGACAAAGATCAAGAAATTGAGAAATTAGATTCTCAATTAGCGGCTAAGTAATCTCTTACCTTCTATTAAATTTTTTTATCCCTTAGAGTCTTTTTATCTAACCAACCTCACTCCTCTCAGAGCGATTGGTTGAAATAAAATGACTCCAGGAGGCTTCGACTTGTACCCAGGAGGAGATGAGTCGATGATAGTCAATCTTCAAGACGATATCTCACTCTTGAACAATGTACTCGGTGGGCTACATGCTGAAAAGGTCACCCTTTGTGAAGACACGATAGCCGCCCACACGAATGCCATTGGGGAGCAAGTCGGTACTTTGCAAGAGTTGGTAACCACTCTAAAGATCAACCAGACCGACTCGATAAGGGAAGCGGTCAAAGGGGCTGTAAGCTATGTCCTAGCAAAGCTTAAAGCCCGTGATCCCAACCTTAACCCTTATTTGGTTGAAACCGACTTCGACTGCACTGAAGTAGAAGCGGAGCGGTTGATTGATGAGATGCAATTGATTGACGAGAAGGTCGCAGAGGAGATGCAAATAGGATCTCCTTCATCAGAGTAGTCTGTAGTATGAACCTGTAAAGACAAGTTTTTTGTTGATGTAAATATATGATCTTTCTTTTTTTTCGCAAATCATCTCGTAGAGTAGTTAGTAACTCATAAGATAATGAATGGAAAAGATAATTAGACCAGATATCTGTAATCCTTCCTTTCTTCTCCCTTTTTCTTGCAAATCATCTTGTAGAGTAGTTAATAACTCGTAAGATAATGAACGAAAAAAGAAACCAAGACTAAGAATTGAAGTCATGTTTATAACTTTATCCTAGCCCCTGACTATTTGCTTGGTTTATTTGAATAAACTAAGAAAATAGTGAAAAAGGGTTTCTGAAAACAGAGAGATTTGTTCGACTTAAAGTTTTCGATCTCGATTATTTTGCACTAGTTGAAAGAGTAGAAACAAATGGACGCTAGGAAGTTCCTTCTACTGGACAGGACCACGTGCAGAAAGGAAAGGCTTCGACTAGGTGATGTTACCATCTCCGACCAGATTAATCAAATCAAGAACGAAAACTTGAGTGAAACAAACATCTAGAGGACCTTTAAAAATTCATTCGACCTTTCTCAGTGTACTTGATAAGTTTGTCGTGGTAGCAAAAGTAGGAAACAGAACGATGCTAGGACGTTCCTTCTAGTGAGCAAGACCACATGCAGAGAGGAGAAGCTTCGACTAGGTGTGTTTCTTCCTCCGACCAGTTAAAAACCGACCAAGTTTACCAAAAGCAGTCGAACAAATCTCAAAAGTACACTCTTCTTAGAGTATTTTTCAAAATGAAGAAATAAACTAAGGTGATAAGAGTTTACTTAAAATCTTTTCCTAAGGTGATAAGAGTTTACTTAAAATCTTTTCGACCATATTTTCTGAGCTTAAAACCTTTGTATTGGCAGCAAAAGTTAGGAACAAGGCGATACTAGGAAGCTCATTCTAGCGGGCATGACCACGTGTAGAGAGGAGATACTTCGACTAGTTGCTGTGTCCTTTCTTCGACCAGTGTAAAGGAAAACTGAGCGTATAAAGTATGGTCGAATAATTATAAAAGTACTACTCAAAGAAAGACAATAAAAATAAAAAGAACCTGATACTTTATTGTCGTGGCAATTTGTTACACGTAGAATTTGTGTAATTGGTCGATGTTCTAAGAGTTTGAGAGAACTCGGCCATCCTCCATTGCTAGTCTTACCGAACCTGGACGCGTAACTTCGACTATAGTGTAAGGACCCTCCCATTTGGGGGAAAGTTTATTCCGATTAGACTGGGATTGGATAAGCCTCAATACCAAGTCACCTACAGCGAGGCTGCGAGGTTGGACCTTACGATCGTAGTATCTATGCAGGGCTTGCTGGTAGGCTGCTGAACGGATTAAAGCCTGATTTCTCTTCTCTTCGAGTAGGCTGATGTCGTCCGCTTGAAGTTGTTCTTAGGCGGAATCGTTAAATTTTTTGACTCGTGCTGACCTAATCTTTAGCTCTGGCGGAAGCATGGCTTCGGCACCAAAAACTAGAAAGAAAGGTGTTTCACCTGTAGCCCGACTAGCAGTCATACGAATTGCCCATAATACCGAGGGTAATTCTTGTACCCAAGCCCCCGAGCGCTTGACAAGCTGGTCAAAGACTCGAGTTTTAATTTCCTGCATTATTTGGCCATTCGCTCTTTCGACCGCCCCATTGCTTTGGGGGTGGGCGACGGAAGCGTAACACAACTTGGTACCCAACTCGTCGCAAAATTCTTGAAATTTTGCGCTTGAAAATTGCTTACCATTATATGTGATTATTCGACTAGGTACCCCAAATCGAGTTATCACGCATCTCATCATGAACCTTTTTGCTGCTTCCGTTGTTATCCCAGTCACAAGTTCGACTTCTATCCATTTTGTGAACATATCAATAGCCACAAAAAGGAATTCGAATCCACCTGGAGCTTTGGGTAACGGTCCTAGGATATCGAGACCCCAGGTCGTAAAAGGCCAAGATAGAGGGATTGTTTGTAATGCCTGAGCTAGTTGGTGTATTTGCCTGCTATGAAACTGGCATTGTACATATTTTTTAACCAGCTCCTTGGCATCGTAGAGGGCTGTTGGCCAATAGAAACCTTGTCGAAAGGCCTTACCGACTAGTGTTTTGTAGGAAGTATGAGTCCCACAGATGCCTCCGTGTATGTTGTGAAGGAGTTTTAATCCTTCACTCTGTGGAATACATCGCATGAGCACCCCTTGAGTACCTCTTTTATAGAGAACACCTTCGATGAAAGTATACGTTTTGGCCTTTCGGGATAATCGATCTGTCTCGAGATCATCGTCGGGTACGGAACCCATCTGAAGATACTCGTGGATGGGAGTCATCCAGGTATCCTCGTATTCTAGAGAGGCTGTCTCAATAGGAGGCGTCTCTGGTTCTTCGACTAGGGATGGGTTCTGGAGTTGCTCCAAGAAAACTCCTTTTGGTACTATAGATCGGGAAGAAGCTATACGAGCAAGTTGGTCTGCGAGAAAATTATCCGTTCGAGGGATAAATTGTACCTCAAAACCAAGAAAATGATTTTCAAGCTTTCAGACTTCCGATAAATACCGAGACATTGTCGGATTAGAGCACTGGTACCCTTTTCCGATTTGATTCACGACCAGTTGAGAGTCTCTTCTCACAAGTAGTTGGCGAATTGAGAGCGCTTTCGCGGCTCGTATACCAGCTAGCAAACCTTCGCACTCTGCCACATTGTTAGTGGCCTGAAAGTTTAATTGTATGGCATACTTTAAGGTCTCTCCGGTAGGAGATTCCAGGACCACCCCAGCCCCCGAGTCACTTATAGTAAGTGACCCGTCAAAGTACATCGTGCACTGGTCGTCGGGAATCAGATCGGGATCTGAGCAGTTCAGATTTGTCCATTCGACGACAAAGTCTGCCAAGATCTGGGATTTAATGGCCGTTCAGGACACGAAATGGATGTTGAACTACCCAAGTTCGACTAACCATTTTGCCATGCGTCCCGCTGTTTCCCTATTTTGGAGGATCGCTCCCAAGGAAAACTCAGACAACACAGCTAGTTTGTGCGCCTGAAAATAATGTCGCAGCTTCCTAGAAGACATGAGGAGGGCATATAGAAGTTTTTGGACCTGAGGGTAACGCTCCTTAGGCCTGTGTAAAACTTCACTAACGTAGTAAACTGGTCATTGTATATTTTCACGTTCTACGACCAGTACTGCGCTCACTGCCTGTGGCGTGACAACTAGATAAATTAAGAGCGTCTCTCTTAGTTTTGGATAAACTAGGACATGAGCACTTGTAAGATACCTCTTGACATCCTTAAAGGCTGCGTTAGCCTCTTCTGACCACTCGGAACCCTCATGCTTTCTTACAAGTTTGAAGAAAGGTAGTCCTTTTTCTCCCAGGCGTGCTATGAAATGACTTAATGCCGCCATGCATTCTGTGAGTTTCTGAACTTCTTTTTTCGTGGTCTGGGGGGCACATTTGCATGATGGCCTTTATCTTTTCAGGATTTGCTTCGATTCCTCGTGTAGAGACTAAGAATCCATGCAATTTTTCTAAAGAGACTCCGAACACACACTTATTGGGATTGAGTTTCAAGCGGTGTTTTCTGAGGTTGTCGAATGTTTCTTGCATGTCTGCGATATGGTTAAGCCGTATGCTGCTTTTTACAACTAAATCATCAATATAGGCTTCTAAATTTTGGCCTAGTTGAGGTAAAAAAGTCGTTTGCATCAAACGTTAAAAAGAAGCTGCAGCATTCTTTAAACCAAATGGCATTTTGACATAGCAAAATATTCGAAATGATGTAATGAATGCGGTCTTTTCTTCATCTTCTCGACACATATTGATCTGGTGGTAACTCGAGTATGCATCTAGAAAGTTTAACATTTCACAACCAGTAGTAGAATCAACCAACTGATCGATACGAGGTAAAGGAAAATCATCTTTTGGACAAACTTTATTAAGATCAGTGAAGTCTACGCACATACACCATTTGCCGTTTGACTTCCTAACCATTATAGGGTTGGCCAACCACTCTGGGTGATTGACTTCTCTTATGAAGCCTGCCTTAAGCAACTTGTCCAATTCTGATCTAATCGCATCTCGTCGATCAGGGGCAAATCTCTGTAACTTTTGTTTTACGGGTACTTTATCAGGCCGTAAGGCTAGCTTGTGCTTGATCTCTTCCCTAGGGACTCCGGGCATGTCAGATGCTTGCCACACGAAGACATTTGCGTTTGCTCGGAGGAAAGTGATGAGGGCGTCTTCCTATTTGTAGTCGGAAGAATCCCCGATGCGAACAGTCTTCGAGGGCTCCTCCGCGTCCAGATGAACCTCTTTGACTTGGTCGTTTGGCTTTGGTGCAGCTTTAGGCTTCGACTTGCTAGTCGAAGGCTGACTTTTGTCTCGAGTTGGTATTTGTCCAACCATCTCGAGGGACAAACGGTCACAGGAATGCGCCATCTTCTTGTCACAATAAATTGTGATTACTCCTTTGGGACCTGGCATCTTAAGACATTGATACCCATAGTGAGTAGCTATTAAGAATTTTGCCAAAGTTGGTCGTCCGAGTATGGCGTTATATGCCGTATCGAAATCGACCACATCAAAGGAGATCTTCTCTGTCTTGAAATTACTTGGTGAACCAAATGTTAAAGGAAGAGAAACTTGGCCAATTGGTTTGGCCGAAGGCCCTGGTATGTTTCCATGGAAAGAGTATCGTACCGGCCTTACCTTTGTCCTGGGAACCTGCATCTCATCCAAGGTACTCGTAAACAGTATGTTTAACGAGCTACCGCCATGAACCAATACTTGATTTACTCGACAATTGTTGATGGTGGGTTCGACCACAATCGGAAATCGACCTAGTCTAGTCGAAGGGATCGGTCAGCCACCCTTCTCGAAAGAGATGGTGACTTTTTATCACTTCAGCACCTTATTGACAAGAGGAGAGTCAATTGTGTTTACCTCGCGCTCAACAGCCTTAAGCTGTCGCCTTGACTCATATGCCGATGATCCCCCATAGATATGATCGATGGTGTGTTGTGGATCCTAAAACAATATCTGCTCATCATCATCCGACTCCTTCTGTCCACTTGTTTGACCTATCTGTTCAAGAGTAGGAAGTGGCCCTTTGCTAGAGTAATAGTCTTCGAGTTTTTGTAGGAAAACTCGGCAATTGCGAAGGTCATGTCCTTCTTTTTTTGTGAAAAGGACACCACCTGGGTTTTTCATTCTTCCGATCAGGGTGCTTACCTTTCCCTCGATCAGAATTTTGTTTGGAGTTACACGGCTCCTTATCGCTTACGGCTAAGACCTCCTTAGAACCAGTGGCTGGAGATTTATGTCTCTTCGCCTTGTTCTTGGATTTCTTAACCTTTTTGTCCTTCTTCTTACCACTTTCATCTGCCTCTTGAGGGGTGTTGTCCTCGCGGTCAATGGCGTTGTTCCACTTGGCTGCTTCAGCGGCAGTCGCATATCTATCGGTCATGTCGAAGAGTTCGGCGACAGTGGTAGGAGGATTCAAAGCGATATCCTCCGTTATCCTTCTACTGCGGACCCCCTGCGTGAAAGCCCTGATAACAGACGAGTCAGAAACCTCCAGAATGGAATTACGAACCTGACTAAAGCACCTGATGAATTGACACAGAGTCTCATGACCATTCTGTCTCATCTGGTGCAAGTCATCCTCTTTTCCAGGGCGATTGTAGGTCCCCTGGAAGTTCGTCCGCAGAAGGTCGCAAAGGTGTTGCCACGAGTAGATCTACTCGAATGACTGGTTCAATAGCCATGATCGAGCAGATCCTTCAAGCACAGTCGGAAGGTAATTGGCCATTACATACTCTCCTCCTGCTGCTGCTCGGATAGCTGTTGTGTAGATATGGAGGAATTCAATGGGATTTTGGGTTCCATCAAATTTCTCCATGTTTGCTGGTCGAAAACGAGGTGGTCAGCGAACTGCTCGAAGATCGGGTGAAAAGGCCCGACATCCAGTGATAACTTCTTGGCACTTTCTTTGTAGGAAAGAAGGGTAAATGTCACCAGGTGATCATACTCGACGATACCTAGTCACAGGTGGACTTGACCTATGGTAGTCCTCAGTCTTACGAGGGAAATACTCCTCGTATTCCGTCTGCTACCACAAATTTCGACCCTGGTGTGGTGAAAGATCACCCCTCGTGGGAGCTTGTCGATCTCCGGATGTTCGAAGAGCTTTCCTCAAGTCAGGAGAGCGACGTGATCTGTAATCATGTTGATCTCCATGTGACGAGTTGTTCAAACGAGTAGCGGAAGATGGAGTCGTACTGCTACGACTTCCAAGATGATGTCGATGAGGACGCTCGAGTTTTTCCATCGTGTTTCGAAGCCTCTGTGCGATCTCTTCGGCAAAGAGATCATAGCCTGGTGCTCGAGCGAGCTCTTGAGTTGGATTCTCAAGCAAGTCGTTGATGTGTTGGAGTTCCTGAGCTTCTTCTGACTGATAATAAGCTGTAACACCCCAGCTCAGCATTGAGCCTGGAATGCTACTAAAATTAAATTAAACTAAACTAAACTAAGATCAATTACAAATTTTTCGGCAAAACCTCCTTTGTATAGTCAGCTATACCGAGGTTCCAACAATTAATCATGGCATTTATCAATATCTTCATAATCAGGTTCATTCAAGCATGCAGATAATCTCATAAACATAACCAAAATTTGCTATTCTCATTATTACAGCTTAATCAAACTCAAACCATCCATAAGTAATTCTTAAAATTGAGTGGTAGTGCGTGCATCCAAACATCTACTCCCTCCCATGCATGCCGGTCTTGCAGTTGTACCTAAAACACATCAAAGAAAGAGTGAGCCCAAAGACTCGTAAGTACCAACAAGGCTAAGAAAGTTATCATTCATAGCATCAATAATCCAAGATAAACAATGCACCAAAGCATAGCCTTCATGCTCATGTGAATGCAACCAATGCAATGCACCTTTTCAACTTTATCTCTTTTCGCATTTTACCGGTAATGCGGGTATACAACCGTCGCCAGACACTTGCCGTGTGCCTCCGCACAGGGACCAAAAGCCTATACACCACATGTATAGGGACCTTTGCCCATCACTTTAATGATGGGGACCTCTTTATTCATAGCCCACCTTCCACGAATGTGGGGACCTCAAACCGTCATCTACATGACGGGACATCAATCAGATGTGCTGGTCACCACGTGACTGTGGCACTGTATGTTCTCAACATGCAAATGCTCCTTGCCCACGTCTTTCATACCCAAGAATTTAACATGTACATAACAACATGTAAGATTTAGCAACGCTCAAGGGAAACATTAACCATAGCTTGCATGCATCAAGATAAAAGGAAAACTCATTACACTAACATTCGTGCAAGGCTACAACAAGCATTCACAACAATCTTATCATACAACCGAAAATACACTATAACCCGAATACTTGCCTCAACCGCGCGAGAACGGTGGACGCGAAGAGGGTGCTGCCCCTGGAACCGCGCTCCCACCTGAACATAAAGGTATCCCAATCTAAGACCAACATGCTGGACCAAGAGCATAAATAATAACGCAACAAAACTCGCTAACTCTCAAGTGTAAACAAAACCTCCAATTTCTAGCGATCATATTGGTGCTTACTGGAAACAGCCAATTTCTAAAATACATAACTTCCTGCTCAGGAGTCCAATTAAGATGCTCTTAGACTTTATGAAAAGGTAATTGAATTACCTAAATAAACCTAGTTGGGGAGCCCTCTTGATTCTGCCCTTAACTTCCCCTATCAAACCAGCCATCAGACGACAGAATTCTCGTCGGGTTCTCTGGACAGTACGCTAAAACCATCATAACTTTTGCTACGAAAGTCCAAATCTCGTGTTCTTTTTTTCTATGAAAAGGTACAGAAATTACCCACATTTTTAGTTATTCTGAGATCCCCTGATTCTCCTTTTAAATAGCATTTTTAACCCAATTACCATAGACTGCCAGAAACTGCCAGAACCACAGGACAGCAACACTAGAAAATTGATATCTCCCAGACCGTTAATCTGATTTCGGCGATCTTGGCGGCCAACGAAAGCTAAGAACATAACCTACAACTCTCTAGGAGATCCAAACTCCTAATTCGGCTTCTAAATACATGAAACTGGCCGCGCAACATTCTGGACAGAATGCAATCTAAAAGAAATCGGTGACCGATCCACAAAACGAATTCGTAAACGCTTCTAATACAAAAGATTCAGCGGGGGAAGGGTCTTGTTACCTAGATGCCGCTGAAGATCGCGACTCGGATGGGATCCATCTTCCTTCTCTTCTCCCCTCTTCTTTCCCTCTTCTCTTCCTTCTTGGCCGCCACCCCAATGCAGTTCTCCTTCTCCTCCTTCTTCTCTTGGCGGCAACAATGGAGGACTAGGGGTGGCCGTGGAGGAGGGGCTGGTGGAGGAGGTTGCGCAAGGGGGAGGGGAGAATTTCGGCCACCAAAGGGGGAGGAGGAGGAGGAGTGGGGAGTGGAGGGGGTGGGGTGTGGCTAGGGTTTGGGGGGGGGGAGGAAGTGGCGCCCCCCCTTGGCCGGCCACCCCCCTTTCCCCTCATGGACCAGGCCCAAGGCCCAGGTTGGGTTAACTCTGCGAACAACCCCCTCACAACTGTTGAATTTTGAGTATTTACTAGAAGGTCCTTCCCAAATTTCCATTTAATTCTCTCCCGAATAAATAATCTTCCCGACTACTAGCTTGTCATGTTTTTCAGGGTATTACATAATTTCTCTCTCGAATAATGTATAACCCCTCTATTTGATATTCGGGTTATTACATTCTACCCCCCTTAAACAGGATTCGACCTCGAATCCCAACACGGCTCTATGCGAAAGAACAACCACGACTGAGAACGAACAACGGTAACCACGTACCCGTTGTGAACAACACCGGCAAAAGCTCAAGCAAGCGAAACTCTAATTTCCCAAGTAGCCTCTCCCTCGGACTAAAGAAACCACAACACAACGACGTAACACGACGTCTGAGCTAACACTCAACCCGGTACTTCCAGGTACAATCATCGGGCAAGACTGGAAGGTAAGACCTCACTCGATGGTCAACGGCGCAAACGAAACCTCAAACTCTGGATCTCCCAGGTACTCACTCAACACTAGAACATACAAGACGTTACGTACCCCGCGCACGGGCTCGAGACCGTCCTGGCGATACGCCAACTAGCGAGAACAAGCAAATGTATCTTGGGTTAAACTTCCCAAAGATACCGAACCACACGACATGCCCATAGGATACAAAACTCGTGTTCCACCTCTCAAATAAACTCCTCACTAAAGCAAGGATCACCTCCTTAACCAGAAACACACTCTTTTACCAACATAGCCCAACTGAAAAAATGAAGGACCCTCATTGCAACCAAACGTTACCAACTCGGTAATGAAGAGTCAAATCCAGAATCGAAGATTTACCACAAAAAAATCTTTCCACCCTCAAATTAGAAAAATCTTGCAAATAAACACCACATCCGCCAAAAAGAGAAATCACTCGAGTGTCCAAATCCATCATTTCTTTTATTCTTTCTGTACAGATAAGAACCACACATGCCAACATAAAGTCAAGCCCCATATGCGAAGGACATCCAACATAAACTCATAGTTCAAACAAGAATCAAGAGAGCGTTTCAGTACTCAAGGAAATAATCTTTTCTCAATTTCTCCATTAGATTATAAAATTTCTCACAACTTTTTGGAATACCGATTCATCGCACAAGACACTAACCTGTTACTCTTAACTTGGCGATCTCAACGCCAAACCCAAATCAAAACACCTTGTCAACACCTTTGAAAAGGGACTCTGATGATCTCACAAAACATTCTCTAACCGATTTCCTTTACTGACAGAATTACTTTGATAGATAACTTCTGATGCATCCCAAAATGGATCTTCGCACGTAATCACGTTACCTCAATCCTCAAGAATGGACAACTCGGAATTCACATCACATATTCTCATGTATTTCATAAAAAATATTTCTATCAATGACCATCCCACTATTCGAAATCCACCCTTATACTACTTTTTCACATTATCCATGGGCGTTCAAAGTTCTAGCATAACAATGCAAAGCCCAAATTTAACCTCCAAGATTCTTGCAACGAAATTCTCATATAAAGTATAGGGAAATCCTCAGATTAAATTCCTAAAAATCCAAAATTCCAACTCATTAAAATCATCATGAAAATATTTTCTTGACCAGTTAACCATTACAAGGATTATAACTCTCAGAAGGTTACTCATTTAGAGCCAAATCACTCTTGACATTACTCAACATTTTCCATTATCCCATTAATGGACATGACGATTCGATTACTTTATAATCCCACTCTCATTAAACCACATCATCAAGTTTAACTCTCATAGCCTTGCCATACTACCAAATTGCAATACTCTATAAAATTGATCAATATTTCTATACTTTCGAATTCTAATGTTCCGCCCAAGTGAACCTAAGATCTTGGATCACACTCACTATAGGTTCTACTAGTCAGTAACAATGCAATCAGTTTAACCTCATAAGACAAACTTCCATTGAGTTAGACTTCTCTCAAAGAACTATATTACTAAATTATTTCATCCTCCAAGCTCATCGAATAACTTACAACCCACGGCCACCACTACAATTATTCAACACCTCAAAAGACTCAGGTGAAACGAATAGGTTGATTCTTCCTCAAAAGAAAGAGCGAATGGAATCAATTTTTCAACAACTTGGAAAACATGTACCACTGCAGCGAACACAAGACCAAGGAAACTGTCACTTAGGCCAAGAACTCGAAAAAACATAAGGGAAAGTCAACAGTCAAGGGCTCACGCCCTACTGATAGCGAATACCAAACCACAAAAGAGAAGAACGTAATACCCTTTGAACATTGATAAACCCTTATGGAACAACTGCATAAGGTTTAAGTACTCTCAAATAAACCGCAAGATGCGAAACGACTTAAATCTCAAACACTTAACTTCTCTCCTTCCTTTAACAAGGATAGTTATTTCCTGTGATTACTACATCACCTTGCCAGCTTAAACAAGATAAGCTCTTATGACCAAATCATAGGAACAACTTGAGAACCAATAAAATCTTTCAACATATCACTTTGCTCAAAGCAACTCAATCACCACATAACTCAAAAGGTCCAAATGATCCCCATCGCAAAACTCGAACCACTTTTACAAAATCTCATTTACGAAAGACGATCAAATTACTTTACTTCTAAAAGAATCATCACCACACACTCAAGTCACCATTTCTTGTAAATAATCTTACTAACATCAGAATAATATACTCTGAACACGAATATTTATCATCAACTATTCCATTAGAAAGGCCCCAGAGTTTCACCAAAAGTTTCCATACTATCCTTTCATCCCATCTTCAAAATGAGTGTATACCAAAACCATACAACATCAATACATCAACCTCTTAAACTTAGAAGGGGTCTACTATACAGTTGAAAAGCTCCTACCATAACCCTTTCATCAAGGTCACATTATCAACCGTTTAATTCACAATTAGATGGGCATAAGCCCATATCGCTTCAACTCTTAGCGATGCTCATCATCAAACTTCAACACACAATGCTTATACCACAACCATTGTTGTTATCAATCGCTTCATTATGAAATCTAGTTGCTACCTACTTTTATTCCCAAATCACATGGACATTAACAAACACGTATCCAATGTTCCTCCTCATATTTGGATTTCAACAAAAATACACTAAAACTTCAAAATCCAAATCTTCTATCGATCAAAAGTCTTAACAATGTTACAACCAAATTCATCGCGTCATTCTATACGTAAGAACTACATAGAACTCCTCATAACTTCTAGATTTACCGATATTCAATCCACCAACCGGTTATACACAGTTCCAGTAACTAATCATACTAAGGAATACATAAATCTGGTATTCCCTCTAATTTTTTTTTCTTTCCACACAATTAAATTAACCCATGGGAACCAAAGAACCCAACAAGTTTAGCAACCTAAATAATTTTAATGACCAGACTAGTTCATCAAGGTTCCATACTTCTTGATATCTCTTAATCACTACTCATATATACCGTTCATCAAGAACTAGGAAAAGACAACATCAACTTAATCAATTTCACTTCCAAGGTTACTAATTAATATTAATTATGCACCATACCAATTACTCATCTTGATACCCATACCATATCAAGTTATTTGATTACAATCTCTGATTTAACTATAACGAGGCATCACAAAAAGATTTTAACAATTTCCAACAGAAAAGAAATGCCTTAAACTTCAACACTCGGAATAATCCAAAAGGAACACATAGAGCCAAAGCTTTCTCATGCTAACAAACTTGCAACTTCAAACTCTCAATACCCAACTATCAAATGAATAAATGAGTCATTCTTTGCTAAAGAGAAAGAAGGAACAACCAAGGAATTATCAATAATGCCAATTGAGGATGATCACAAGTAGTAAAAACAACTCAACAGTCGGAAAACAATACTTGTTTCAGAGAACCATTAGAGACCATTGACACTCAACAACCACCATAAACCAAGAACCCTAGAGAAATTCATCATCCACCACAGATCAAGAATTTGCCAAGATTGAGGTCAAGAAAGAAATCAACTTTCTAAAACAGCTCACGCTCAACTCTTGCAACTAAGGTATTCAGGGTAACTACTTTATGCGTCTACCACGAACGGTGGTATAGCCTGACAAAGTCCAAGGCCACAACCACGGTCTCCACTTCTTAACAACCATTATCGACACGCATAAACAATATAATCCAATATGATTATTCATGATCATCTCATGGCAATCATAGAATAGATTCATAGATATATAATATCATAACATCTCATTTCATAGATTAACAACAACAAAAAAAGATAGCACAGAGGCAATTCAACATTGCTCAACAAATGAAACAAAGCAACAGATAATGCGGAAGCAATGTAATTCCCAACCCCACCTACTGTGTACAGTGTGTCAATTTGATATTTTTCTATTAACCACGGACCTAAAGCCCGCTCTGATACCAATCAGAACACCCCATTTCAAAGATTGAGCACGGAATGCTACTAAAATTAAATTAAACTAAACTAAACTAAGACCAATTACAAATTTTTCGGCAAAACCTCCTTTGTATAGTCAGCTATACCGAGGTTCCAACAATTAATCATGGCATTTATCAATATCTTCATAATCAGGTTCATTCAAGCATGCAGGATAATCTCATAAACATAACCAAAATTTGCTATTCTCATTATTACGATTAATCAAACTCAAACCATCCATAAGTAATTCTTAAGATTGAGTGGTAGTGCGTGCATCCAAACATCTACTCCCTCCCATGCATGCCGGTCTTGTCAGTTGTACCTAAAACACATCAAAGCAAGAGTGAGCCCAAAGACTCACCAAGTACCAACAAGGCTAAGCAAGTTATCATTCATAGCATCAATAATCCAAGATAAACAATGCACCAAAGCATAGCCTTCATGCTCATGTGAATGCAACCAATGCAATGCACCTTTTCAACTTTATCTCTTTCGCATTTTGTGTGAATGCGGGGTATACAACCGTCGCTGTACACCCTTGCCTGTGCCCTCTGGCACAGGGACCAAAAGCCTATACACCACATGTATAGGGACCTTTGCCCATCACTTTAATGATGGGGACCTCTTTTATTCATAGCCCACATTCCACGAATGTGGGGACCTCAAGCCCGTCATCTACATGACGGGACTCAACTGTATGTGCCTGGTCACCACGTGACCAGGGCACCTGTATGTTCTCAACATGCAAATGCTCCTTGCCCACGTCTTTCATACCCAAGAATTTAACATGTACATAACAACATGTAAGATTTAGCAACGCTCAAGGGAAACATTAACCATAGCTTGCATGCATCAAGATAAAAGGAAAACTCATTACACTAACATTCGTGCAAGGCTACAACAAGCATTCACAACAATCTTATCATACAACCAAAAATACACTATAACCCGAATACTTGCCTCAACCACGCGAGAACGGTGGACGCGAAGAGGGTGCTGCCCCTGGAACCGCGCTCCCACCTGAACATAAAGGTATCCCAATCTAAGACCAACATGCTGGACCAAGAGCTTAAATAATAACGCAACAAAACTCGCTAACTCTCAAGTGTAAACAAAACCTCCAATTTCTAGCGATCATATTGGTGCTTACTGGAAACAGCCAATTTCTAAAATACATAACTTCCTGCTCAGGAGTCCAATTAAGATGCTCTTAGACTTTCTGAAAAGGTAATTGAATTACCTAAATAAACCTAGTTGGGGAGCCCTCTTGATTCTGCCCTTAACTTCCCCTATCAAACCAGCCATCAGACGACAGAATTCTCGTCGGGTTCTCTGGACAGTACGCTAAAACCATCATAACTTTTGCTACGAAAGTCCAAATCTCATGTTCTTTTTTTCTATGAAAAGGTACAGAAATTACCCACATTTTTCGTTATTCTGAGATCCCCTGATTCTCCTTTTAAATAGCATTTTTAACCCAATTACCATAGACTGCCAAAAACTGACAGAACCACAGGACAGCAACACTAGAAAATTCATATCTCCCAGACCGTTAATCGGATTTCGGCGATCTTGGCAGCCAACGAAAGCTAAGAACATAACCTACAACTCTCTAGGAGATCCAAACTCCTAATTCGGCCTCTAAATACATGAAACTGGCCGCGCAACATTCTGGACAGAATGCAATCTAAAAGAAATCGGTGACCGATCCACAAAACGAATTCGTAAACGCTTCTAATACAAAAGATTCAGCGGGGGAAGGGTCTTCGTTACCCTAGATGCCGCTGAAGATCGCGACTCCGGATGGGATCCATCTTCCTTCTCTTCTCCCCTCTTCTTTCCCTCTTCTCTTCCTTCTTGGCCGGCCACCCCAATGCAGTTCTCCTTCTCCTCCTTCTTCTCTTGGCCGGCAACAATGGAGGACTAGGGGGTGAAGCCGTGGAGGAGGGGCTGGTGGAGGGGAGGTTGCGCAAGGGGGGGAGGGGGAGAATTTCGGCCAGCAAAGGGGGAGGAGGAGGAGGAGGAGTGGGGAGTGGAGTGGGTGGGGTGCGGCTAGGGTTTGGGGGGGAGGAAGTGGCGCCCCCCTTGGCCGGCCACCCCCCTTTCCCATCATGGGCCAGGCCCAAGGCCCAGGTTGGGTTAACTCTGCGAACAACCCCCTCACAACTGTTGAATTTTGAGTATTTACTAGAAGGTCCTTCCCAAATTTCCATTTAATTCTCTCCCAAATAAATAATCTTCCCGACTACTAGCTTGTCATGCTTTTCAGGGTATTACATAATTTCTCTCTCGAATAATGTATAACCCCTCTATTTGATATTCGGGTTATTACATAAGCGCGCCTAGGGAGATTTTTCTAAGCTACTATTTTTCTCTGTCGAGTTGTCTCAGGATCACCCATATCAGACCCTTGAGTTGGTTTCAGTGGAGTGTGAGAATATTGAGGATTTCCCACACGTTCATCAGGGTGTTCACCCCGTTCACCAGCGGCGGTGCCCTTGCCATCACCACGAGGGGACGTAGTGTGTGCCCTTCGGGGAGCATTGTCAATCCTGCTTCTGGAAGAATGATTCTTATCAGAGGGAATGACGAAGACCTCCCATTGATGAGCTCCACTTGCGCTCGAGGCCTCCTCGCTTGAGGAGTAGTCGAGAAGCACCGTCTGGCGACTTGGAGTAAACCCCTCCAGGATGGGGAACTCTGGGTTATAACCGTCTTCATCCATAGGTGTGTCCTATGATGGGATGGTCGAACTTGTAGGAAAAGCGTGTTTGATCCCCTCCTCTGCGGGATTTGCCAGAGAGAAAGGACAACCAGGTGCCGATGAAGTTCTGGAATGATGGCTTTCAGAACTTGTCTCGCCAAGTCGTACTGCCTTAAGGGGACTCGAACACTTGGAGGAAAAACTCTCGTCGTGTTGTGAGTCTATCTTGGGCAGCCCTGTTTGTGGTCATGTTGACCCTTGCCTCCTGAGGAAACTGGTCCCTCAGCTAGGCGTACTGTTGTGGGGGATAAGGATCTGTCCTCAACTCCACCAGTGGTGTGGTCTCCGAGATCTGATAGAAGATCTCCAGAGGCAGCAATACCATCGAATGACTCGATACTCGGCTCGTAATCGAAACCGGCATCCATGTCAACATCTGCGCAATCGGCCAAGTCGAACCAGTTCTCCTCGTTCCACTTTCCTGCCATGGAAGCATTGACAAGGAATTACCAGAAGATCCCCATGGTCGGTGCCAACTGTCAGTGTTTTAGAACCGATCTTACGTAAAGATTGTTTGATTCGGGGGGTCTCCATAATTGATCACGCAAACAGAAAAGACACGGGGATTTTTATACAGTTTCGGGCCTTCTCTAGAGAGAATAACAACCCTACTCCTGTGTGTATTGTATTGGGTATCCTGGTTACAATCAGTGGAAAGACTTGCGCTTATCCTACTACTAATTGCCTCTCAAAAATCCTCCCCCATTTCTCTCTGAAAGAAGTCTTTTTATAGTATGTGGAATGGTAGTCGTTCTTGGTTAGGAGACGCCTCATTATTCCATAATAATGGTAGTAATCACCGGAGTAGTAACCTCCCCATGCTGCCTGACGGTTATCAATCAGAGATAATGGTGCATTATCTGCAGTTATTCCAGAGAATAACTGTGTATATTGATTGCTCACATCTCCTAATTAATTGGGCCTATAGGCGAGTGGACCCAGTTAACTGTGAACAAGTCATGACAGAGCTGGTCGTAGAAGAACTTATGGCCAGGGGGTAGTCGTAGAAAACCTTATGACTAGATACTGTTCGTAGAAGAACTTACGACCAGAGATAATCGTAGGAGAACTTACGATTACATGGGAGTCATAGAAATACTTACGACTATGGGGGTGGTCGTAGAAGAACTTACGACCACTTGATTGGCTTCTCCCTTACAACTATAAGGGGTATGCTTAATAGCCGTGTGACGTCATATTTACCCATAATACTAATTATAGATAAATAGCAAAATGAGGATTGTTAGATCCTCGTCAACACCAATGATAATATGATCCATAGAAGTGGACAAGAACCCATTAAGACCCGAAAGAAGGAAATGAGGAACCCAAAGACCAGAAGTACGCCACATAAGTACTTATAGCATGCATCTTCCACCAGAAGTTAGTGGAATGGTGGTTTCCTCTAGCACCATGAAGGTACGACATACATTGGTGATACTGACAATTAATCCCCTAAACGCCAAAGCTAAGACTGGTTATATTTTACTCTATAGTAGTCCAACCATACTTTATAGATATACAGAACAAACCATTGGTTGTAACTTTAACTACGAAGAGATAGTTGCAAAATATTAAGACCCTAAAATGTTTCGATGAGTTGTATTCGAAAGGCATACGACTTTGCAACTAATGTTACCCCCATATCCTCTACAAGGACAATCTACTTGTGTCGCAAATCAAATAGTGGTATTTGATAAGTTAAGCATGTTACTCCCGAATAGTTGTATCCTAAAATCTCCAGATGAGTAATAAGATATTTGTGTGTAAGACTCTGCATTGTGATAATGTAGTTGATTTGATCACAATATCATTGCCTATATTTATTTTCAAAAAATGTAAGAAAGACATTAGAGCAACAAGACTCAATGGAAGTTGTCTTCAGGGGGGAGCATATGCTAAGTACTGATCATCATACTTGAGATTTTAAAAATCTTAATTCTAGTCAAGCCTAAAAGGTGTTGATACGATGATTACTACTTAAATTTACCTTGAAGGTTTTACTACTTAACAATTTAGATCTAGTTGGTTGACAATGCAAAGATTATCAAGATCATGCATAGATCCTGATGATCATTACTAAATCCCGAAGATATCCTTGCTATCTATCAGATCCTCATAGTGCAAAATCCTAGGCTAGATTTGTATTTCTTTGTGGTGGTGTAGCTATCTCTTAGCGGTCATTTAAGCAGACATTGTTGGTTAGTTCTACCAATCACTAAGATATTATAGCACTATAGGAAGCCTCATGTGAATGTGTTTGGCTTAGACGTGTGATTAACCACATCTATAAGTCTCGTGGCATTAATATCATCAATACTCTCTCAATTATTTGTGAAGATAATGTTGCTTGTATTACATAAATGCAAACAGGTTATGCCACGAGAAACATCATGAAGCACATTGCTTATAAATTTTTCTATCCTCATGAACTCTAAAGAATGGCGAGGTAAAGATCTTGCAAACAAGTATTGTGAAAATCTAGCTGATTTATTCACTAAGTCTTTGTCTGCATCCAGTTTCCAAATATGTGTTCATGGTATTGGAATGAGACGATTTAGAGAGTTGTAGGGTTCAGGGGAAGTAAATCCCTATACATAGCCCTTATCAAATCCTGAGGATTTATCCAAAATCTTGAAGATTGAATTCCAAAGATTAAATGTTTTACTCTTTTTTTGTGAGTTTTCTTGAAGTTTCCTCACATGAGGGTTACAAGTGTAATACAACCTACAAATGTAATGTACTCTCTTTGCTCAATTCCTTTTTCCAATGGGTTTTCGGAAGTAATTTTTATGAGATATTTGCATAGTTTATTGCCCAAGGGGGAGTGTTAAGAAACCTAATTGGTGGGCAAAAGATAGAATTACCCCTTAAAGGGGTCAATCCTTTTGTCTATAAATACGAGGATCCTCCATGTGCAAAGATACACATCAATAAAGATATTGGATTCTCCTCTACATTCTTTATCTTGATTATGTTATTGAATTGGCATATCACAGTGAAAAGTTCTATTGTTTAACAATTTTAAGTCACTACACACAAAAAAAATCCAACAACACGTGATGTTTAATATTTGGGACTGTCTATGTGTAAGTTGCCTAAAAATTTATTATTTTTCAGTCACTTGTTCTCACCTTTAGATTTCCATCTAACGGCATGAAAAAATGTTACAAGAAAAATAAAAAAAATCTAAACTAGGCAAAAGTAAATATATGTGAACCCTACAAATAGAAAAAAACACAAAAACAAATAGAAAAAATATAAAAACAAATAGAACTAAAAGTTACAGTAGATTTGTGCTAAAATTGCACATCACTTGATACTATAATTTTAGGCTTAGTACTGTGCAACTGTAGGTGACTGATGGATAAGAAAATTTCAGGCAACTGAAAATTAGCAAATCTGTTAATATCAAAGTTCAAGAAAGCGCTAGGTGCTAGGCGGGCAGAGGCCTGGGGCCTAGCACCTAGGCGGACTAGGCGGCGCATAGGCGATGCCCAGGCAGTCGGCTTGGCTATAGTACAGATAAGCCCATAATAGGAATAATTTGATGAATTAAGCAAGCATCAGTCATCAAATTGAGCAAGATAGAAGAAAATTACCTGAAGAAGCAAGACATGTGCAATTTGATGTAGTCATGTATATTATCTCCCCTCCAAAACTCCAAGAACTTGATGTAAACATGACTACATCAAGGGTCACATAAAACTGTCATTATCTTGCATAAGTTAAAAGAGATGCTGTAACAAAAAGATTGCTCCGATAGACATGGGAGTCCAAGCAAGCGACAGTACTACGAAAGAAGATGATCTTTGGTTGCATTCAGTAAAAACATATATAGCATGAAATGCGCATCAAAATGCAATCAAATCGCTACTTAACATCTGTAGCATTAGTCATTTTTTCAGCACATTTAAAGTGTATTTGATTGCTTATCCAATTGAACCACTAACTGAACTCCTTTGGTATATGCGACTATTCTTCAACTGACAACGAGAAAGTGATGGTATATCGATGAAATCACTTCAAATCAACAAAAAATTCAGCATCATCCGACAAGCACTATCAAGTAATACATCCGTTGAGAGATGGACACAATTCCTTTACAAACTGGTTTGACCAAAGACATAGATGGTACTCATGAAGAAGTAAAATAAGGAACCGCAAGCAAGATGATTGTAAAGAAACAAACTTTGTAGTCAAGAACACCACAAGTCATGAGTGCGATCTGCAGTGATTCATCAACATGTAAAAACTAGGCTTGTTGCTCATTCATCGATGCAACCTGGAGAGGGATTTTGTCACTATCTGTAACATCCCAAAGTTCTGTTACCAAAATAAAAATTAATAAAAATTATTATTTTATTGGATTTCCTGAGTTCTTAAAGAGTTTTCTGGCTTTTCTTTGGTTTTAAAGTTGAAAAGGAAAAAATTAATTATTTTCTGGAATTTTAAAAGCTTTTCCCTAATTATTTTAAAGACAAAATAAATTAATTGCAAAATTAATTACCAATTATAAGTTGGAATTATTTTTATTAAGTTCAAAATAATTCAAGAATTTTTTGTGAATTTTTCTAGAATTTTTGGACTCTATTTGCTATCTTCTAAAATTATATTTGTTTTATTGCTTAAATCTGTATTAATTTCGAAAATTTCCCACGTGGGCAGCCCTTCCCATTGGGTCACCCATCCCTATCCCAGGCGCTGCACGCTTAACTCCAAGTGTTTCCAAGCATGGCTGCCAACCTCTCTTTCTTCTTTTCAATTAACTTAACTAGTCTCTTTATTCTTTTATCCCTTCCTTTCTCTCTCATTCCATCTTCAACCTCCACCCATTCGTTTCTTCTCTGCATTTCTTTTCTTCAACCAAGCCACTCATGGCAGCAACGGCCACCCCAACCACCCCGTGATCCACGCGTGTGTGCGCACGACCCGCACCCACCTCTGCCTTAACCCCACTCTTATCCCCTCACGTCCGCATCCGGTGCGCCCACGTTCTCAACCGCCGCCGAAGACTCACTCCACACGATCTCCTCCCTCTGTCTCCCTCCGCACCCTATAAATAGGAGCACGGTGAGCCCTCCCTTCACTCATCTCATGCCCCAATTCTTAACTCCACTCCTCTCCTCCTCTCGCCGCAGTCCAAGTTTGAAGCTCGCCGGTTGACGTCGCTTCGTCGCCGATATCGTCGCAAGCAGTAGAGATCCTCTGCCTTCGTCACCTCCTTCGACATCACGACGTTGTCCTCTACACGGTGCTCCCTCCCTCTTCGCCGGAACCTCGCCGGAGCGACACCACCCTGTGCACCACTGTGCGCCTCCATGGCCGCCTTCGCCGCCACCGGCCACCGTCCGCCGTGCCGCCACCTCCTACGATCTCATCGCAAGGTGAGCAATCCATTTATGCCATTCGCCGACCACCTTTCCTTTTCCTTCTCCGGGGGCCGCCATTTTTTTCTTTTTCCTTCATGCGTGCTGTTTCATTGGAGAAGAAGATGAACAGTGCTCATTATCTAGTCATGGCTTCAAGTTTGTACATGCACATGTTTAATATTCCAAAAATTCGTCCTCTCACATGCAAGCTCCAAATCTGTTGATTCTTCCTCCTAAATTCATCTACTATTTTCAGTATTTATTTTGTAATTTTTAGATTTTATTTAATTTCTGTTAATTATTCGGTCCATTTTGCGCGTCATCACCGCCGCCGGCCGACTGTGCGTGTTCTACCCTAACCAAGGAGAGCATTGTGTTCCCCGCTGTCCCCCTTCAAATCACCATAAACCTCATCCGCGAACTCTTCTCCGTTTGCCCGGAACGCCGACGTCCGCCCGGTGCCCGCCAAAGGTCTTCTCTGTAGGACTGCGTCGCCATCGAAGGTCCTCTCGCCGAGCCTTCGACATCGTTGAGTTCGCCTCGCAATGTTCTACGCGGTTCTCCCTTCCTTTTTCTCTGAAACACCCCAGCTCACCGGTGCTACTATTCCCCTGACACTATTTTGCGCACCGCCGTCGCACCGGACCTTCGCCGGCGGTGCGACCACCACCATTGGGTCCATCTTGCTCCTAGGATTCCATTATTGTGGTTCACCGGCCGCCTGTCCTTTCCTCTCACCCGGCATCGCCATTTTTCCATGCACTGTGTGAGCTTTGCTTGTGTTCACGTTGCATGGCAAGCAACAGGGCCATGCAAGTTAGTCCATCATGCATGGTGCTTTACACATGCATCTTATTTTTGAGAATTTATTTTCTACAATTTCGTTCTCCCTCATACGAATTCCGATTCAATCGATTCAACTTCCTAAATTCATATAAAGTTGATATCTTCTATCCAATATTTATTTTATAATTTTTGGATTTTATTTGGATTTTATTTAAATGTTATTTGAATTTGGATCGTTTACACGTATAGATTTCGACGACTTCGAACAACCGGATTTCGACGCCGTTTGAGAACAATGATTAATCAAGTAAGGCAAGTTATACCCTTGACCATATTGATTCCATTATTTCAAATTATTCATGTTCTGTTTTAAATTATTATTGCATGCTTATTTATATTTAGTAATTTAAATTCCTGTTTTAAATTTATAGTTATGCCTAAAATCTTTTGTATGGCCAATTTTGATAATTGAATCAAACATGTTGTCACCCTAGTCAATGTCAATCGCTGGCGGTGAGGAGAGAGAGGCGGCGGTGCAAGCTTAGCTCCGGTGGAGATGGAGTTGCAGCAATGCTCCAGGATAAGGAAGAAAAGAATGGCATAGAACACGGCATGAGGATGAAGATGGTGGGGAAGATGAAGGCAGAGGACCACCGGTGAAGACGCAATCGGTCGGGAAGGGCGGCGGCCGAAAAGGAGAGAGAAGGGAAGGATCTCGGGCTACGATGAACCAAATTCGAAATCAAAAGAGTAGAAGTATAGATTGGAGCGAGGGACACAAGGTGACACGGATGGATTTGAGAGGGACTCACCAGAGAAGTGGGGAATGTGAAGGAACAGTTTCGGCGTCACGGTATGTCGTCGGAGTTGAAACAGATGAAGATGGCGCCGGCTGCCCGGAGCTCAGGAGCATCGGTGGTTGGGAGCAAATGGCGAAGGAGGTCGAGGCGGAGCCGATGATGCGAGTTTGACGTCCTGAGAGGCTTCAACGGTGGAGAATGGGCGGCGCTGGACTCGGGGAAGATGAGCTCAAGGCGATGGCGCACAGAGGGTTTCGACGATGATGGCTAGGACACCAAGGGCGGCGGGTTGCGAGGCGCGCGATGCGCACGGGGGCGGCGGCCTTTATAGCATGGGGAGTCGTGCGGGGTGAGAACATCGAGTGGTAGCGGCGCAGATGATGAGTCACGGTGTCCCGATCTTTCGATAGGTTCGATTGGTTTCGTCGTGAGGACGTTGACGCTTTGAGGCTTTCGACCAGCAGATCGTCACCTCGCAATTCGCTACACCCGCACGATTGTCGTTATCAACCACGCCGCACGCGATCGACCTTACCACGAGGTTATTGTTCCCGCAAGCAATCAAGCAACTCACAAGAACAAGGAAAATGCAATCTGAATTGTATTGCGAATATGAATGAAGTTCACAATGTGGGGTTCTCAAACCGATAAACGGTGAAACCGCAAAGTGGCGTAATAATCTAAGAAAACCCAACCCTAAACCGTGGCGGCTGCTGTATATATATAGGGGTAACGTGAGGGTTGACCTAGGTTGTGCGACCATGGGGATAGGCGTACACAACCTAGGCATTGACCCCGACACGCTTACAAGGCCCTATTAGGCCCAAACGGTGTCGCAGCACCTAATGACCGGTCAGAGCGTGAGACCTAGTCGTAGCGCCGATCGGTCCGGTCGAGGCCGTGAACCTTGTCGAGGAGCTTGAGATGTGGTCGAAGCGCCGCGAACCTAGTCGAGGATCTTGAGACTTGGTCGTAGCGCCGCGGATCGGTCGTAGGGCTTGTAGACCGGTCGTAGACCTGGGGATCCATTATTCCTAGTCGTAGCGCCGATCGGTGTGGTCGTAGTCTTTGCCGTGAACCTTGTCGAGGAGCTTGAGATGTGGTCGAAGCTGTTGGTCTAGTCGTAGCGCCGCGAACCTAGTCGAGGATCTTGAGACTTGGTCGTAGCGCCGCAGATCGGTCGTAGGGCTTGTAGACCGTCGAGACCTTGGGATCCATTATTCCTAAGCAACAACAGATCACAATTATTAGGTAGTATACCATTCTGCATAGATAAATTATTAGCACCTAGAAACGAGCTCACCTCATAATTTAAGTGACGTGCACGAGCTCTTGTCATAGGGCCTTGTAGTTTCGCAACCGATCCGTAGGATTTTGTGTAGTGTGTGTATCCAAGGAGTGATGTCCTCATCATCCTCCCCCTCTTGAATTGGAGTCGTCCTCGACTCAAACTAATCTGCTTCTCCCACGTATGGCTTCAAATCTGAAATGTTAAATGTGGGGCTAACCCCAAAATCTGCAGGTAGCTCCAATTGATAGGCATTGTCATTTATCTTCTTAATTATCTTAAATGGTCCATCAGCTCTAGGCATCAATTTTGATTTTCTTAACTCTGGAAACCTGTCTTTCCTCAAATGCACCCAAACTAAATCACCCTGTGCAAATTTTATTTCTTTCCGACCTTTACTTCTAGTAACCCTATACTTTTCAGTCATACGCTCTATATTTTCTTTAGTTGTTTCATGCAACTTAAGAACAAATTCAGCACGCTTCTTAGCATCTAAATTAATGTGTTCAGAGGTAGGCAAAGGTAGTAAATCAATAGGAGTATAGGGGTTAAAACCATACACTACTTGAAACGGACTTACCTTGGTGATGGAGTGTACCGACCTATTGTAAGCAAACTCAATGTGCGGTAAACACTCTTCCCACATCTTCAAATTCTTCTTTAAAACAGCCCGCAACATGGTGGATAACGTGCGGTTGACAACCTCCGTTTGTCCATCAGTTTGGGGATGGCACGTAGTAGAAAACAGCAGCTTTGTCCCCAATTTGTTCCAAAGTGATCTCCAAAAGTGGCTCAAAAATTTTGTGTCGCGATCCGAGACAATAGTATTGGGCACTCCATGTAAGCGAATGATTTCTCGAAAAAAATAAATCAGCTATGTTTGTAGCATCATCGCTCTTGTGACAAGGTATAAAATGTACCATTTTAGAAAATCGATCCACTACTATAAATATACTATCTCTCCCCCTCTTTGTCCTTGGCAATCCTAAAACAAAATCCATAGAAATATCCTCCCAAGGGGCGCTAGGAATAGGGAGAGGCATATAAAGTCCATGTGGATTGAGACGGGACTTAGCTTTGTTGCATGTAGTGCAGCGAGCCACGTAGCGCTCAACATCGCGCCTCATCTTTGGCCAAAAGAAGTGGGCGGCCAGCACATTTTCTGTCTTCTTTGCTCCAAAATGCGCCATCAAACCTCCTCCATGCGCCTCCTGCAACAACAAAAGACGAACGGAGCTAGCTGGAATGCATAGCTTGTTAGCACGATAGATCAAATCATCAATTATCACATATTTATTCCATGTTCTCCCTCCTTTACAAAGCTCAAGCACTTCTTTAAAGTCCAAATCAGTAGCATATAACTCCTTAATGGCCTCTAAACCAAAAATCTTATGGTCAAGTTGAGATAACATGGTATAACGTCTAGAAAGCGCATCAGCAATCACATTATCCTTACCTTTCTTATGCTTTATGACATATGGAAACGACTCAATAAATTCTACTCATTTAGCATGTCGTTTATTTAGGTTAGCTTGGCTTCTAATATGTTTTAGCGATTCATGATCTGAATGTATAACAAATTCTTTGGGCCATAGATAATGTTGCCATGTTTGAAGCACACGAACTAAAGCATATAGTTCTTTGTCATGGGTAGAATAATTCAGACTAGGCCCATTTAGTTTCTCACTGAAATATGCAACTGGTTTACCTTCTTGAATCAATACACCACCTATCCCAATCCCGCTAGCATCACATTCAATCTCAAAAGTCTTACCAAAATCAGGGAGTTGGAGTAGGGGTGCTTGGGTGAGCTTCTCTTTCAATAAGTGGAATGCCTTCTCTTGCGCAGTCCCCATTGGAATGACACTTTCTTTGTCAATTCATTCAATGGTGCAACAATGGTGCTGAAATCCCGCACAAAACGTCGATAGAATCCAGAAGTCCATGGAAGCTCCGCACTGTGACACAAGAGTGGGCGTCGCCACTTTGGATGGTCTGCAGTCTTTGCCCCATCCACCTCAATTCCTGTGGTGTCACAACATAACCAAGAAACGATCTCGATCGGTGCAAAAGGTGCACTTCTCAAGGTTACCAAACAAACGTGCATCTCTCAAGGCATTAAAAACAGCACGTATATGATTCAAGTGTAGCTCATGTGACTTGCTATAAATCAAGATATCATCAAAATAAACCACCACAAATTTCCCAATGAAAAGACGTAAAACCTCGCTCATTAATCGCATGAAGGTACTAGGTGCATTAGTTAGACCAAAAGGCATCACTAACCATTCATATAGTCCGAACTTAGTTTTAAAAGCGCTTTCCATTCATCTCCCGCCATTCTAACTGGTGGTAGCCACTTCGCAAGTCAATCTTTGTGAAAATAATAGCGCCACTCAACTCATCAAGCATGTCGTCTAGCCTAGGAATAGGATGACGATACCTTATGGTAATATTATTAATGGCTCTACAATCAACACACATACGCCAAGTTCCATCTTTCTTAGGAACCAAAAGAACAGAACAAGACAAGGACTAAGGCTTTCTCTTACGCACTCCACGGTCCAAAAGATCTTGGACTTGTCGCTGAATTTCCTTAGTCTCCTCCGGATTGGTCCTATATGCAAGACGGTTTGGCAAAGTCGCTCCCGGATCAAATCAATTTGATGCTCTATCCTCGAATAGGGGCAACCCGGGTATATTAGCTGAAATACATCCACATACTCCTGCAAAAGATTAGCAACAATAGGGGCAAAGAGCTAGATATTTCTTCAAGTGAAAATAAAGCATCTTTGCATATCAAAGCATAGCATAGCAGCTCATTATCACAAATTTCAGCAAGCTCAGATTTAGTGGCAAGCATGACACACCCTTTCAATTTAATTCCTCGGCCTTGGAACTAGGCGCCACTTTCTCCTTTTAGGTGGGTAAACATGTTTCGCTACTTGCTGATTTTCGAATTATGTTCATTGGTGTTTCTTTCATTACTAGCACGCTCTACTTCATCTTTCACAATTTCAGCAGTGTCAAAGGCAACAACTTAATCTTCTTACCCTATGTGAGAATGAGTAGGTATTAGCTCTACCATGGTGCAAAACATCATTATCATATATCCAAGGCCTACCGAGCAACAACGAGCATACTTGCATAGGCACTACATCAAAGTCGGTACTATCTTTGTAATTACCACTGAAAATTGTACTCTCACAACTTTGTTTACCTTTAACTTACCACACGGATTGAACCATTGGATGTAGTAGGGACGTGGGTGTGGTTGTGTAGTCAAACCAAGCTTCGACCATCTCGGAGCTTGCAAGGTTGTTGCAACTCCTCCATCAATGATGACTCGCAGGCTCTCTCCTTCACGAGGAACCGGATTGGAACAAGTTGTGCCGCTGATTTTGCTCCGCTCTCCACTTGTGCGCTTAGCACTCGCTGCGCAACAAGGCTCACATGAGTCCTCGTGTCAACAAAGCAGCTACTTGTTCTTCCACATCATCGCATCATTATCTGCTCTCATCTCCTCCACCGCAATGTTAGCCGCAAGCACATACTCATCCTCAATATCACTAGCACTTACATAACCTCCGTCTTTGGTGGCAAGGTAGGCTCACGACTTGGCGATCCCTCATGACATGGCCCATTCCCTTGCAACGATGGCAAATAATCCCATCGTGCGACTGTGGAAACAACCAAGAAGAACTCTTGGTGGGGCCGCACACTAGTAGATTTGTTTACCTCGGTGCATGTGTTGGTGTCCGAGGTGCCGCTTGAACGCGCCTACTCGAGGAGGGGGGCAGCATCGCGTGAGTGAAGGTTGGACTATTTTAACGTGCCCCGATGTTGATCGTGGTGTAGACGTGCTTCCAAAATGGTTCCTTGGCCTCGCCGACCACGCAATTCTTTTTCGCCAAACAAGCAAGGTGGAACAATCTAGGAACACTATCATATTCTTTGTAGTCAACTATGTCCCGAATTTCACGTATTAGTCCTCCATAAAACGTGCCATAGCAGCCTCTTCATCCTCAATAATATCACAACGCAACATACTAATTTGTAGCTCCCGATAATATTCTTCACAGATCTATTGCCTTGGTTTAAGCTAATCGCAATTTCTTACGCAAGTCCCTTTTAAAAGAGGGTGGAATAAATCATACGCATAGCAACCTTTAAAGCATCCTGTAGTAGGCGCTAATCCATCATTGCATACTCTACTCCACCAAATGATGGCAAAATTTTTAAATTCACTTGTAGCTTGCCTAACTCTATGCACTTCGGGAACTAAGTGAGCATTAAATTTCTGTTCTACCGTCATGTCCCAATCTAAATATACTTCAGCATCATAAGCACCCGCAAAAGATGGTATAATGAACTTGACTTTAGCATATGGATCATCATTATCACGTGCATTATGTTGCGAAAAGTTATTACCTCTCATACCTTGACGGTTGAAGTTCAATCGGTTCCGTTGTCGTGCATCAAGGGCATCGAGGTTGCGCATCTCATTATCGTTGTCGATCTCATGGTCGTGGACTGCACCTTGAGGATCCATACGACCATTGTTCGGCGGTTGATTGGCCATACCATCAATACGTGCATTGAGTGTTGCAATGCTAGCATTGAGCTGTTGTAGTGTAGCATTTGTCTCTGTAAACTTCCTTTCGATGTCATCATTAATAGCATGACGGTGCTCATCCAACACCCTTGTAAGCTCTTCCCTCACAACACAATCTTGCGTATTCAATTCCTCACCTGCCATTGTTAGTAGGAGACAAAAGACAACACAAATGTATTATCCCTACCAACTACTAGGTGGTGGAAGGTGGAATCACACACTCTCAAGCGTCTTACCAAGCTCTTATGAATTTCTTACCAAATTACAGCAGGTGGTCTGATCGGAGAGGGTGGGATGTATGACTGCGGCGGAGGCGAATGCGAGGATCCAAATCTGAGGGCCAAAAGTACGTGGAGCTCGGACAGGCAATGTTTAGTAGCAAGGAGCAGCAATAATGAAATCAGATTAGCAATGTTAAATCAAAGTCCACAGTACTCATCACAGTTGCTGGTCCAAACGCGCTTCTAGCTAGCTCAAGCAAGCCGAAAGATAGGGTAGATACAAGCTCAAAAGAACAAAATTGCAAAGCAACCGTTATCTCTGTGGGTGGTCGTGGAGCTCTGGTGGGTTGTCGTAGACCAACTGAGGGTGGTCGTGAGCCAACTGAGGTGGTCTCTTTTTCTTTTTGATTCTCTTTTTCTTTTCTCTCTTTTTTTTTGATTCTTTCTTCTTCTTCTTCTTTTTTTGACTGACGAAACCCAACCTAGGATTCCTCTTTTTTTTTTGCGCAAGTGACCTTGACTCACAACTCTTCAAAACCCTTTTTCAGGCCTAAGGATAGATATAGGTCACAAACTCTCTCTTTGAACTTTGGCTATCTCTGTTTCGGCTATGGGATTTCTTCTTGGTACTTGTTGGGTCGAACACGATATGATGAGTGTGTGTGTGTCCGAGAGCAACCAGAAACAGATAGACTTGTCGGGGGCGAATACTCGAGTAGGTGGTCGAACCCGAGAAGGTGGTCAAACTCGAGTAGGTGGTCGAATCCGACGAGGTGGTTGAACTCGATGTAGGTGGTCGAATCCGACTGGGTGGTCGAATCCGAGTAGGTGGTCGGATGGGAATGTTGGCTCGAGTAAGTGGTCGGATGGGGGTGGTGTCACGAGTAAGTGGTCGGATGGGGGGGTGACTCAATTCTCGGCTATAGCAGACAAACCCTAATTGCAACGGATGCAACAAAGGACAAGCCGAGATACACGATGACCAAAACAAGAAAGACTCGACGCTAGAAACTAGATCACGACGACTAGACCAAAGAACAAAGACACCGACGATGGACTCGAACTCAACAACGCGAATATCGAAAACAAAATTGCGAAAGGCACAACATGGTTTGGACAATGAAAGACTAAGATCTTAAACTTTTGTAGGGCAATTTTCGGACTATAGGTGATGGAAAACAACTAACAAAAGGGGATAAACGAGATTACCTAACGCAACCTTCGCCCGATACCAAATGATGAGTCACGGTGTCCCGATCTTCCGATAGGTTCGATTGGTTTCGTCGTGAGGACGTTGACGCTTTGAGGCTTTCGACCAACGATCGCCACCGCAATTCACTACACCCGCACGATCGTCGTTATCAACCACGCTCGCACACGATCGACCTTACCACGAGGGTTATGGTTCCTGCAAGCAATCGAAGCAACTCACAAGAACAAGGAAAATGCAATCTGAATTGTATTGCGAATATGAATGAAGTTCACAATGTGGGGTTCCTCAAACCGATAAACGGTGAAACTGCAAAGTGGCAGAATAATCTAAGAAAAACCCAACCCTAAACTGTGGCGGCTGCTGTATATATATAGGGGGTAACGTGAGGGGGTTGACCTAGGGTTGTGCGACCATGGGGATAGGCGTACACAACCTAGGCATTGACCCTGACACGCTTTATAACACCCCAGCCCGACATGAGCCTGGAATGCTACTAAACAAACTCTAATAATTCCAAACTAGACAATCTTAATAAATTTCGGCAGAACCTCCTTTGTAAAGTTAATTACACGAAGGTTCCAACACACAGACAATTCAAATATTAACTAAAACCTTCTTCCAAAGACATCAAAAGATAATCAAAGACATGCTAAGTATCTAACATAACTAGAGAGATATGAATTTCTACTACTCATCATTATTACATTTAATCCATTGCATGAGACGAAACATAATAAATCTTTGGGCATCTCGCCTAATTGCTAAAACAATTACGTTCTGAAGATTATTCATCTTTATTTAGTTCATGTGGCAAGCGTGTGACTAGCAGACTACTTCCTCCCATGCATGTCGTTCTTGGCTCGGGTACCTAAAACAACAATAAAAGCAAGAGTGAGTCCACAGACTCAGCAAGTACATAAAGAAACTATAACATCAGCATCCAAGTAAAGGAGATCAACAATAGAACATCTCATATGCAAATGCAATGCTCAAGGGTCCTTTCTCTTTATCTTTCTTTGTGCATTACGCCGGTAATGCAAAGTATGCAACCGTCGCCAAGATACCCATGCTCGTGCGCGCACGCACACGGGACCAATTGCCCAATACTCCGCAAGTATTGGGGACCTCATGCCCACACTCCACGAGTGTGGGGATCTCGGCCCGTCACATTCATGACGGGATCTCAAAGGAAACATACTTGGTCACCACGTGACCAAGCCTCAACATGATCTCAATATGCACATGCTCATCATTTAATCATCATCAAGTTACCACAAAACGATAACATCATACCACAACAGAGCATAAACATATTTGGAGCATCCACCAATCTTAAACCAACATCATGCCATCTATCTCACTATACTATCACATATCGAAAAAGCACACAAACACCAATCAATCGCAACCACGAATCAAACAATGCACTTGCCTTAACCGCGTGCGAATGGAGAACGTGAAGACGGTGCTGCCTCCGGTACCAATCCCCCACCTAATACATTATGAATATAAACTAATACCATAGTAATGAAAAACATGAATTAAATAAGCGAACTCATCAAGTAGAAAATCGCAACGCGATCCCGACTCCGCTTTCTTAAGTACTGAAATGCCCTCTGTGCACAGTTAAGTTCTAAAATTCATATATTTATGTACAGAGGTACAAATTGGGTGTTCTTGGACTTCATTGAAAGGTTATCAAATTTCCCAACTAAACCTAGTTGGTGAGCTCCCCTGATTCGGCCATCTAAAATCACTTTTAAGCTGATTGACAAAATATCGATTTCACGTCACCCTTTCTGGACAGAGCACTAAAACTAACATAACTTTCAGCTCGTTTACCCAAATTTTGCGTTCTTGTGCTTCCCTGAAAGCTACGGCAATTATCTACAACTTTCGTTATACTGGGATCCTCTAATTCTCTCTTAAACTGATCACAAAGGTCAGCTCACTAAAACCTGTCCAGAAACTGACAGGGTTGCAGAACAGCCGCACCAATAAAATCATATCTTTTGCTACAGAGGTCCAAAAATTACGTTCTAGCACTTCATTGAAAGCTATTGACGTCCTCTACAACTTCCTAGGAGACGTCCGAGACTGAATACGCAATTAACTATATCAAAACGTCCCTCTAACGCGATCTGCCCTTAGACGACAGAATTACCGATATAGAACAATTAAGCGCTAAAGCATCTAAACGAGGGGAAAACAAGGTTACCCTTGAAGAACCGATTGCCGGGCACGACGAGCACCTACCAGCGAGCTCTCCCCCCAAGGATGGTCCCGTTCCCCTCACCTTCTTCCTTCCTCAACAGCTGGCCTCCTCCTGCGATCTTCCCCTTCTCCCCAAATCGGCAAGCGAGGAAGACGGACGGAGTTGGCCGGCAGCGAGGGAGGCGTGAGGGGGAGGAAGTGCAGCAGCAGGGGCGCCTTGACAGGGGGTGGCGCACAGGGGAGGAGATGGGGCGGCTGCCTAAGGGAGAGAGGGGGAGGGCTCACGGGTGGAGGGGGCAAGGGAGGGAGGCGGCTAGGGTTAGGGGGGAGGGAAAAGGGGTGTTCCCCCTCCCTTGGCCGGCCACACATGGGCTCCTATGGGCCAAAGCCCAGGCCCAAGTTGCTGGAAACTTCCAAACCCCCTCTTTCTCCCGCTATAACATAATTTCCAAATAGTCCTCCGCCGGAACCAACTTTCTAATATTTTTTTCCTTTTACTTAACTAGATTTCTTCCCGAATTCTAATCTGGAGTATTACATTCTACCCCCTTAAACTGAATTCGTCCCCGAATTTTTCCATCGTTCTACCCAAAGAACAATCACAGCTAGGATTTATGAACAAAACCACACACCTGCTGTGAACAATTCCGAATATTGCTCGCGCAAGCAAGACTCTAATTCCCAAGTCACTTCCCTCTTGGACATATGGGATCACACCACCTAGATGGATACCAACATCTTTCGCCTCAACACTAGCCTCAACCTTTACAAGTACACTCAACACACGGGACTCAAAGGTAAGGTCTTACTTCTTGGCCAACAGCTGTAACAAAATCTCATACTCCAGACCTCTCATGTGCTCTATCAGCACCGAAAAACACAAGACATTGTGTACTCCACGCAAGTACTCGAGACGGTCCTAGTGATACGCCAATCTACAAATTCCCGTGACAGGGGATCTATCCGTCACATCTTTGGTTAAACTTCCTTTCGGTACCGAAGTACACCGCCTACACAAAACATATAGAACTCTTCTTCCAACTCTCAGTCGATCACTTTACCTATGCAAGCAGCATCTCCTTTACCAAGGGACGCACAAAGAACTCGCCTACCAACCCACTTATCCGAAGAACTCAACTGAGAACAAAGGAATCAAAAAATGCATCCAACTCAAAGCCATCTTCCCTTAGAAGAGCCCAATCTAAAATCAATGGATTTACCACGAAATCTTTTTTTTTTCACTTTCCAAAATAGGCAGTTTAGAAATAAAACCACACAAGCCAAAAGCGAAATCACTCGAAAAACCAGTTTTACCCCCCTTTTTTTAACTGGAAGGAACCACACATACCGACAAGAATCAACTCAATTAGTAATTGACATCCGTCAAAACCACAAAGTTCAAGTAAGAACTAAGGATACATCTCACTATCCAAGATCACACCCTTTACCACAACCTTTCTTTTAAGAATTTAACTTTCTCTTAAACCATAGGATCCCAATTCATCGCATAACGCATTAACTCTTTTCTCTTAAATTGGCAACCTCAAACCTATGCTCTACCGAACACAAAATTCACACTTATGCAGGGAGACTCTTCCAATCCACAATATCGTACTCTAGCCAATTTCCCTACCGAATGAATTTCTTGTCAAAATAATTTCCAACACAACTCAATATAGATTTCACCCAACATCACATCCCTTAATCCGTTAAGGATGGACAATTTGAAATTCACATCCCACACTCTCATATACTAGCCCCAAAGGATACTATCAATGATCATTCCACTACTCGGAATCCACTCTTATTCTACCACTTCTGCACATAATCATTGGCATCCAAGGTTCTAACATAAAAATGCAAAGCCCAAAATCAACCTTGAAGTCTCCTACAATGAATTTCTATTATGATTGATAGGAAATCCTCAAATTCTTTTACTAAAATTTCACATAGCTCAACAATAACCTCCATCATTAACATCCATGCTCCTACTAATCAAGTAACCGCTCAAGGCGTTTCATGTCACCAATCTTGAACCTTCACTAAACCACACTAACCAGAATTCAAATACACGACCACAATATACCCAATCACTAACTTTAATAAATAAATATATCCTTTGACCAAGACGTCCTTAGAAATAATTTAACTCCCATAGGGTCACTTACTAAGGCTGAGTCATAGTTGACAATAGTTCAATAATTTCTGCTATCCCATTAATTAGCATGACACTTAGGTTTCTCCACACTGCTACTCTCATTAAACTTCACCACCACAACTCTTCTGCTCAATCATACTAAGTATCCAATTGCGATACTCTGATAAGTTTATCAAGAGTCCATAATTTCGATAATCCCAATATTCCAATATGAACAAAGGTTACTGGCTCATAACTCGCCATAGGTTCCACTACTTGTGACACTAATCACTTTTATCTCATCGACAACTTTCCATTTAAATAGAATTCTCTCCGGGTGTTGTAAATCGAAACCAATTCACTTTATACTGCTCTTCAATTTGATTGGTTCCCGAAAAAATCTCAACAGTTCCAAATACTTGACCACCTCCAACCAATCACCATGCTACTCTTTATAACACTTGACAACACAATTTGGTTACTTCCTTATTCAAAAGAAAGAAATAAACAGATACAAAGTTCGACGCATAAGAAATCATGGCACCTCGAAGTGAGCACGAGACCAAGAGAAATAGTCAAATAGAAATGATCTCGTAAAATGAATGCGAATCCACAATGAGGGCAAAAGTCCCACAAGAAGAAATTTTCCATCTCCATAACTCATAATAAAACATTGCTATGCAAACCCAAGAAACTCTTAAGCTGAGACAACAAGTAAGTTGCGGATTACATTTTTTTTTAGCTCCAACCTCAAATACTTATGGTAAACATTTTCCGTTAACACAACGAAAGCAATCTCTTTGATTACAACATTACTTGCCAAACCAAACAAGAGATGCTTTTAATACCAAATCACATTCATCACTTCAGAACCAAACGGAACCTTTCCATATGTCACAATGCTCAACTAATTTTATCTACTGCATAAATCATGAGCCCCCAAAAGATCACGAATACGAAACTCCAAACATTTTATTTAATCCTTATTAAAATAATCAACTTACTTTTTCTCTAGAAGAATCATCATCACTCCAACGCGTCACAATCTCTTGTAGACCTTATTACTAACACCAAGAATAATTCACTCTTAACAAGGTTCGTTATCATCAACTCTTCCTTTATAAAGTCCCCAAAAGCTGACCAAACTGTTACATTTCACTTTATCCTCTCATCCTCAATTGAGAGTGCACCAAATTCTTACACCCTCACTATAACAACCCCCAGATTTTTGAAGGAACCTATTACACAATTTACAAGGTTACACCAAAACCCTTTCATCAAAGACATACTATTATCTGACAATTTTTACCATCGAGCAACCACATGTCACCTATAAAATCCCATCATAAACCTTTCCAAAACAAACACAGCATATTATTTCATAACATTTTTGTTATCTCAATAAGATTGCAACAATCAACCTGTTCTAGAGTATATCTAATACACCACTACACTATCGGAGCAAGACCTCTTTTAACAATGGCATGCAGCCACAATACATCCTCGTGAAACACTCGTGAATAAATCACTTTCAAGTTTCAACCCTTTAACTATTCGGAATGCTCATACTTAGTTAGTACCCACTAACTCCAATCTAGAGGTTATCATAAACTTTTGATGATTATTCAATCATGGATGAATTGTTGGCCCTGTATCTAATTGTACTCCCACGAGCATAAATAAGATCATCAAATAGCCAATTAAAGAAAAATTCTATATTAATATCTACCAAGACGACAGTCGAACACATCTTATATTTCTCTTCCCGCAGCTTAGATTAATCCATTGAGATCAAATAATCTAACAAGTTTAGCAAACTAAACAACTCTAGGGGTCAAGCACTCCGTTAAAGTTACACAGTTGTTAATAACTCTATTGCTTCCAATTAGGTATAGCCATACACTTAATCACAGTTCAACAAGAACTACTACATGGCACCATCAAATTAGTCAACTTTCCTTCCAGGGATCTTAGTTAGGATCGATTATACACCACACTACAGATCCAACTTGATAACTCATATCATATTCACTAATTTCTCTGATTATAACCTCTCACTTAACCACGAGTCGACATCGCTAAAGGGTTTAGCGCTTTCTTTCATAAAAGAACTTTTCAACTTCAAAACTCAAGATACCCAAAAGAGATATATTGAATCAAAACTTTCACGTACTACAGGACTTGCAAAAGGAAACTTTCATTAGCAAATCATCAAGTGAAATAAATGGATCATGCTTTCCAATGGGAGAGGCAAAACTCCAATATAAAGGTCAACCTTGGCAATCAACCGAGTTCACCAGCCGCAAGAATAACTCATCGGTTGGAAAAACAATGATTGCTTAACGGGACAAATTAAGCCAATGAAAACACATCAATCCTTCTCAAAGAAACTCACCAACTGCAATGAACTACTGACCCAAAGAAATTCATCACCACAACTGGACAAGAGTTGACCAAATTCAAATTCAAAGAAGGAAACAACTTCTCTAAGATTCTCACTATCATGCCGGTACTGAGATATCTGAGGTAACCACTTCACCAATCCCTTACTACGAACAGTGGTGTAACCTGGTAAAGCCCAATGCCACAACCATGACCTCAATCCTCTCAACAAGGGCTACTCTCACTCATAATAACTTAATATAGGTAAGCAAGATCATCTCATAACAGGAATCATCAATACAACATAACAGAAGCGCAAATGCAATGCTTGACCCACCCCATCCTACTGTGCACCAGTGTGTCAGGTTTTCAGTTAATTAACCGTTAGCAATTTTTTTTTAACAAGCTAAGTTACCTAAGTTATTAATCTGTTCACCACGGACCTACAGCCCGCTCTGATACCAACTATAACACCCCAGCCCGACATGAGCCTGGAATGCTACTAAACAAACTCTAATAATTCCAAACTAGACAATCTTAATAAATTTCGGCAGAACCTCCTTTGTAAAATTAATTACACGAAGGTTCCAACACACAGACAATTCAAATATTAACTAAAACCTTCTTCCAAAGACATCAAAAGATAATCAAAGACATGCTAAGTATCTAACATAACTAGAGAGATATGAATTTCTACTACTCATCATTATTACATTTAATCCATTGCATGAGACGAAACATAATAAATCTTTGGGCATCTCGCCTAATTACTAAAACAATTACGTTCTGAAGATTATTCATCTTTATTTAGTTCATGTGGCAAGCGTGTGATTAGCTGACTACTTCCTCCCATGCATGTCGTTCTTGGCTCGGTACCTAAAACAACAATAAAGCAAGAGTGAGTCCACAGACTCAGCAAGTACATAAAGAAACTATAACATCAAGATCCAAGTAAAGGAGATCAACAATAGAACATCTCATATGCAAATGCAATGCTCAAGGGTCCTTTCTCTTTATCTTTCTTTGTGCATTACACCGTAATGCAAAGTATGCAACCGCCGCCGCATACCCATGCTCAGGCGCGCGCACACACGTGGACCAATTGCCCAATACTCCGCAAGTATTGGGGACCTCATGCCCACACTCCACGAGTCAGGGGATCTCGGGCCCGTCACATTCATGACGGGGATCTCAAAGGGAAACATACTTGGTCACCACGTGACCAAGCCTCAACATGATCTCAATATGCACATGCTCATCATTTAATCATCATCAAGTTACCACAAAACGATAACATCATACCACAACAGAGCATAAAAATATTTGGAGCATCCACCAATCTTAAACCAACATCATGCAATCTATCTCACTATACTATCACATATCGAAAAAGCACACAAACACCAATCAATCGCAACCACGAATCAAACAATGCACTTGCCTTAACCGCGTGCGAATGGAGAACGTGAAGACGGTGCTGCCTCCGGTACCAATCCCCCACCTAATACATTATGAATATAAACTAAGACCATAGTAATGAAAAACATGAATTAAATAAGCGAACTCATCAAGTAGAAAATCGCAACGCGATCCCGACTCCACTTTCTTAAGTACTGAAATGCCCTCTGTGGACAGTTAAGTTCTAAAATTCATATCTTTGTGTACAGAGGTCCAAATTGGGTGTTCTTGGACTTCATTGAAAGGTTATCAAATTTCCCAACTAAACCTAGTTGGTGAGCTCCCCTGATTCGGCCATCTAAAATCACTTTTAAGCTGATTAACAAAACATCGATTTCACGTCACCCTTTCTGGACAGAGCACTAAAACTAACATAACTTTCAGATCGTTTACCCAAATTTCACGTTCTTGTGCTTCCCTGAAAGATACGGCAATTATCTATAACTTTCGTTATACTGAGATCCTCTAATTCTCTCTTTAACTGATCGCAAAGGTCAGCTCACTAAAACCTGTCCAGAAACTGACAGGGTTGCAGAACAGCCGCACCAATAAAATCATATCTTTTGCTACAGAAGTCCAAAAAATACGTTCTAGCACTTCATTGAAAGCTATTGACGTCCTCTACAACTTCCTAGGAGATGTCCAAGACTGAATCCGCAACTAACTATATCAAAACGTCCCTCTAACGCGATCTGCCCTTAGACGACAGAATTAACGATATAGAACAATTAAGCGCTAAAGCATCTAAACGAGGGGAAAACGAGGATACCCTTGAAGAACCGATTGCCGGGCACGACGAGCACCTACCAGCGAGCTCTCCCCCCAAGGATGGTCCCGTTCCCCTCACCTTCTTCCTTCTCCAACAGCTGGCCTCCTCCTGCGATCTTCCCCTTCTCCCCAAATCGGCAAGCGAGGAAGACGGACGGAGTTGGCCGGCAGCGAGGGAGGCGTGAGGGGGAGGAAGTGCAGCAGCAGGGGTGCCTTGACAGGGGGTGGCGCACAGGGGAGGAGATGGGGCGGCTGCCTAAGGGAGAGAGGGGGAGGGCTCACGGGTGGAGGGGGCAAGGGAGGGAGGCGGCTAGGGTTAGGGGGGAGGGAAAAGGGGTGTTCCCCCCCTTGGCCGGCCACACATGGGCTCCTATGGGCCAAAGCCCAGGCCCAAGTTGCTGGAAACTTCCAAAACCCCCCCTCTTTCTCCCGCTATAACATAATTTCCAAATAGTCCTTCGCCGGAACCAACTTTCTAATATTTTTTTTTCCTTTTACTTAACTAGATTTCTTCCCGAATTCTAATCTGGAGTATTACACGCTTACAAGGCCCTATTAGGCCCAAAACGGTGTCGCAGCACCTAATGACTGGTCGTAGAACTTGAGACCTAGTCGTAGCGCCGATCGGTCCGGTCGTAGTCTTTGCCGTGAACCTTGTCGAGGAGCTTGAGATGTGGTCGTAGCGTGGTTGGTGCGGTCGAGCGCCGCGAACCTAGTCGAGGATCTTGAGACTTGGTCGACACGCGTGATTGGTCGTAGGGCTTGTAGACCTGGTCGTAGACCTTGGGGATCCATTATTCCTAAGTAACAACAGATCACAATTATTAGGTAGTATACCATTCTGCATAGATAAATTATTAGCACCTAGAAACGAGCTCACCTCATAATTTAAGTGACGTGCACGAGCTCTTGTCATAGGGCCTTGTAGTTTCGCAACTGGATCCGTAGGATTTTGTGTAGTGTGTGTATCCGAAGGAGTGATGTCCTCATCAGCAGACGTAGTGTCCGGAGCAAACATGCTCACGGCGCAGGCACATCAGCGGCGGTGGTGCAGCTGGAAAGCGGGCCCAAGCAGAGAGAGGTGGCGCGGTGGCTGGCAGGTGGACCCACGGGCGTGACGCTAGGGTTTGGCATGTGGGCGCACGCGGTTGGGCTGAGGTGGAGCTGGGCTGGAGTGAGGCGGGGAGCGGAGCGAGGCTGGGGGCGGGGAGATAGGGAGACAAGTGGGGATGCGGGGCTGGGTCGGGCCAGGAGACAAAAGGACCGAAAGGGAGGGAAAAGGAATGGGATGAAAGAATTCGGTCCACGAAGAAAAATGGAAAAGAAACTGATTTTCGAATTAAAGAAAAGACTGAAAATCCATTTGATCTCAAATAAGTACCAAACGAACTCCTAAAAATTCAAGAAAATACAGGAAAATTCTTTGAACACAAGGAAGCCAAATAACACTAGTTTTGATTTAATTGAAGTTTACATTAATCAAATTAAATTGTTTTAATTTTATAAGGTCCCATTTAAGTTTTATTAATCCAAAGAAAATTGGTGAGATTTTTTAGGGACATGATCTACACAAAAGATTTTTGAAACTCAAATTTTGGGACGTTACATATCTCTAGGCTATAGGATTCTCTTCCAGACACTGTTGTAAACTACATGGATCTCCATGTAATCCACATCACACATTTGCCTTGAGATCGGTGCACATGGGAAGGAAAATACAGTAAAAAATTGATGATCTCCACTGTTCTCTCTCACCTTTCTTTCTCTCTCCACCTACTCCTCTCTAGGGTTCACAATTTCGGCGAAATTTCGCAGAAATTTCATTCATTTCGTCCCCATCCGAAAGGAAATGGTTTTGTTCAATGTTTTTTCGTTTCATTTGAATTGTGAGGGTTAAAGAGAGTAAAAGTAGTTAGTAAACCACAAACTTGAAGCTAGCCCAATTGTATGCTAGTGGTCTCCAGCAGTGGTGGCCTGGGTTCGAATTGCAGGCTCGCGCTGGAGAGTCTTTTTTTTTGGGAATTTTTAAATTCAAATTTGATCAAATCGTTTGGCCAAAAATTACCAAAATTTCGATCATTTTGTCCATTTCGCGGCCAAACGGGAAAAAAAGTTTCAAACCGAAATTGTGTATCCTGCTGCTCTCCTCTCTCTCTCCTCTTCTCTCTCACCTCTCTCTCCACTGACCATCTCTCTCCTATCTTCTCCCTCACCTCTCTCCTCTCTTCACCTCGTGAACCGAGACTTTCGGATTTCATCTTCAAGATTTTTTTGCAAGGAAAAAAAATTAAACGAACCAAGAAATTTTCTCAAAATTTTTTATTCAAGAAATTGCATGAACCTAAAATCATGCCATTTTTTGGATTTCATTTTCAAGATTCGGATCGGATTCATCTCCTCTAACACATTTTGGATTCATGAAATTGCACGAACCAAAAATCACACCAAATTTTGGACTTCTTCACGATTTTGCTCACCCCACCACCGCCCCATCCCTAGGCTTTCACACCACCGCCATGATTCCTCGTATCAGCATTCAATGGTCACCACCGCAGCCACATCCCAGAATGGGAAACCTCGCAGCAACGGTCGCCAGTATGCTCGGAGTGAACCAGATCGTCACCGACAACACATGGTTCTTGACTGGGTGGTCATTGCCGCTAGTGCGCCTGTGCTATCGTACCTACAAATAGATGCACGGATGCGGGGAAGACAAATCGCTGATTAGGGAGCTACTGCTTGCCAACCGTCGGGCCTAATAACCGCAGAGCTTGAACGAATGTGTCTGCTTTATTAGCAGTTGCAGTCTTACAGTCAAGGACGTGTGTGAGTGGGAGTTGTACCAAGGGAATTTTTGGCTAAAATAGTACTATTACCATACAAAATAGCAAATCTAACCCCTTTGCGTATCAAAACAAAAAAATGAGAACAACAAAGCCGCCAGTACGCGACACCTGCCGAGTCCGCGCCCTGTGGGGCCGGAGCCGCTCGTCTGCCCGAATTTTTTTCAATTTAACACTTTTTTCGTAAAAAATGCACATTTATACCCCTGGTAGTCTTATTTCCAGTTTTGGACCCAGGGGGTCGGCGCCGTGACTCACGGTGCCGAGGTAACACAGCTCGGCGCCATGAGTCACGGCGCCGAGGTCCCGAACCCTAGCAGCGTGGCCGCCGGCGTGGCGATGCCTCGGCGCCGTGACTCATGGCGCCGAGTCAGTTACTCGGCGCCGTGAGTCATGGCGCCGACCGGCGCCACGATCTCGGCGCCGAGCATTAAAAACCGCCGCGGGCCTTCTTCCTCCTCCTCTCTCTCTCTCTCTCTCTCTCTCGCCGGGAGGGGAGAGCGCGCGTCGCCGCCGCGCCGCCGCCGCCCGCCCGAGCCGGTCCGCCGCCGCGCCGCCGCCCGAGCTCGTCCCGCGCGCGCCGCCGCCGCCGAGCCGCCTCCGCCGCGCCCGCGCCCTTCCCTCCCTCCTCCGCCGCCGCCGCCGCCCGCCGGTCCCCGCCGCCCGCTGCCGGCGGCGGCATTGAAGAAGAGGCTGGCGTGACCGCCAGCCGAAGGTAATTTTTTTTAAAAAAAAAATAAGTAAAGGTAGTTAGTAATTGTAGTTAATAAGTAAAATTTGGTTAGAAATTGTAGTTAGTAAGTTTAGTTAGAAATTGTAGTTAGTAAGTTTAGTTAGAAATTGTTGTTAGAATTTTTTTTTAAAGTTAGAAAATGTTGTTAGTAAATTTAGTTAGTCACAGCAATTTTAGTTAGATATGATGCAGTTAGGGTTTAGATATATAGTTAGACATAGCTAATTTAGTAATATATAATGTAGTTAGGGTTTAGATATAGTTAGACATAGTTAGAAATTTTAGTTTGTTTAGTTACATATAGTTAGTTAGACATAGTTATTTAGTTACGTATGCAATTAGTTAGTATACTACTTTACTATTAGACATTAACAACCACTGCCTTTTGTATGGATTAGATGGACAATCTAGTAACCTTGCACCATGGAGGCAGTATTGAGTGAAAACCCGAGAGAGGAGAGGAAGAAATAGAGCAAGGGCCCGGGCAGGTATATAATTCAGAGCTCGGCGCCGAGATCTGTGGCGTCGTACCTCGGCGCCATGAGTTATGGCGCCGAGGTAACACAGCTCGGCGCCATGACTCATGGCGCCGAGGTACCGGCCACGCTGGCTGCCCCGCTGGCTAGGGTTCGGAACCTCGGCGCCATGAGTCATGGCGCCGAGATGTGTTAGCTCGGCGCCGTGAGTCACGGCGCTGACCCCCTGGGTCCAAAACCGGAAATAAGACTAGCAGGGGTATAAATGTGAGTTTTTTACGAAAAAAGGATTAAATTATAAAAAATTCGGCTCGTCTGCGCCCGGGGCGGTGCCGCCTCGTCCCCAGGCTGTGCTAACCCGTATACAAAGTCGGCCATGATTAATTAGTTAGGCTTAAAAGTAAATGGGCCGAGTAATTGGAGTTTCAGCGTGATGTTGGGCTTTTGGCCTTCCACGTTCCAAGATGGCTGTCAGGTATCAATTTTATGGCCAATAAAATAATCACAAAAGGTTACTACGAGGACAATTACAACACTAGCAAGGTTAGTCCTTAGGCTACTATTCATGCTTGGGTTTCATGGCAATGTGTCTTTCAGTAATCTGTGAATATATTGAATACATTCAGCGAATTATTTCTCACTTATAATTTTAGTCTGGATCCTACGGTTGGGTTTCTTGCCAACGTGGCTTTCATTCTGTTGTTCGATATATGGTAGCAAATTTTAGAATTACGTGGCTTTTGGCAGATAAAGCAGATGACTAAGCGGATCCATGAGCTTATATTTTTCTAATTTGTTCTCTGTCTTCAATCGACATCTCCTGTTCTGTTCTCTTCGTTCACTTCTGATCCATTTACTCTTCTTTTTTTTTCCCGGTCTGTTAAATGCTTACATTGTTATTCAGTTTATCCGTTCTTTGTTGTTCTCGAAAATTTGCACTTGGTATGTATTGCAAACTCCGCTTCATACGGCTTTCAGAGAAGCAACTGTGCAAGAATTGCTAACCTATTGTTGTACGCTGCATATTGTGGGTTTTAACAAACTTGCTTCAAATATATGGAGAGCTCAATTAAGTTATAATCTAGATAACACTTCGACCAAAAGTTACTCACCACAAACCATTTGGGGGAGGGGTCACCATTTCACCGTAGTACACATAATCACATGTATAATTTTCAAGCAATATTGTACTGATAATGTGCCCACCAATTTTAGCATCAATAATTCAATGTAACCAGTGGCAATGGACAATGATAAACAAGTAGTGATTAAAGTATTTTTCCCTCATCAAGAAACCCACTGGTAGTATTGTACCTCTTTTACCGACTTGTTGCTGGATTTCGAATTTCCAAAAATTCGGCACAAGTTTATCGAATTTTGCCAAATTATCACACAAGGAATCTAAATTTGCACAACAGAATTCGTAGAAGAGATTGAGGAATGGATGAGTGTTGAATTGGGGGGGATGTATGGTGGCTATTTATAGAAAATATTTCAGGATTTTTTTCCTGGTATCTTTAAACCTCCCAATGGCTAAAAAATGGTGGAAATATTCAAATTTCTGACCGTTACCCATGCCTAACGGGCTAATTTTGCCTAATCGGGCCAGTTGTGTAGTGTCGGGCCATGCTCGATGTGCCTACGCGGCCCTAACGGCTTTAATTGAGCCTTGGTGTGCCGTTCTGGGCCATGCTGTGCCGCACTCGACGGGACAATCGGGACCCGACATGCTGTTTCGGGTTGGCCGCCTCCTTCTCATCGGTTCCTCGCGCCCAGACGCCTGACCTCCTCCTCCTCCCTAGCACCGGCTGCCTCCTTCTCTTCGGTTCCTCGCGCCCGGACGCTCGACCTCCTCCTCCTCCTCAATGCTGGCTGCCTCCTCCTCCTCCCAGGCGCCTAGCCTCCTCCTCGGTCGTCGCCTCGTCGACCAAGCTGCCGGGCCATGCCGTGCCCTATGTCATCTCGAGTCAGGTACGACACTATGCGTGCCATGTCAGGTCGGCCCACTATGCCGGGTTGTCGACCCAAGCATGACCCAGTCATGTCGTGCTGGACCGGTCCGCTGGGCTGGGGTGTCGACCCAAGCACAGCAACCCAGTTGTTCCGTGCTGGCCTGACCTAGCTATAGTATGGGCCATGCCGTGCTCGGGCCAGACCGATAGTCTCGTGCTTCAGGCCCGCTTGGGAGACACGGCCCATTTGGCCACCTCTATCATGAACTAATTGCCCATGATGCGATTGCATGACTGTATCTCAACTAGTCAAATATTCAAATCAAAAGCTTGATCATGTCATCACAATTCACAAATGAATCGAGATGGGCACATGAATCAGGATCATTGCAATTTTGAATCTGCAGTTAATCCTGTATTCCAAAAAACCCAAATTGAAACGCTAAGTACTAACCCTATAATTTGACAAACAAACCAACCAATAATTGAAACCCTAGCTCAAAAATTTAGTGCCAATGCTAGAAAGAAATAGGAATAATGTAACACCCTGGTTTTCTGAGCCTTTTTGAAAATTTTCAAAATAAAAAGAACCATTTGGTTTTGTCGAATTCCAAGCTTAACCTGAGATTTTCGGAATTTGAGTACTTTAAAAATGACTAAACTAAACTTCAATTAATCCAAGAGTTGGTTCCCTTGAGTTTGTTTGGCCTCTGGTGTTATTCTCCTTGTCTTGTCCGCTCGGACATCCCTTTTCCTTTGGAAATTCCTCTATCTAAACTTTCCCATTTGTTCCGCGTAGCCCGCGCCCTCTCCTCTTTTGTACCACCCGATTTGTATCGGATGGTCCGCATCGCCGCGCCTATCTTTGCTCTCTGGACCTTCTCCCTTGAACCTCCTCGTGGTCTTATGTAAAGACCAACCCTTCTGGTCTTTTGCGAAGGCCATCCTTTTTGGTCGAGACCACCTCCTGTGGTCACGACCTCCGTTTTGCTCATACCACCCTATTGGTCACCCTTGGGGTCTTTTGTAAAGACCACCCTCCTGGTCCAGATCACCCTTTGGGTTAGGACCTCCCTTAACCTCCTCTGAGGTTTAGACCTCCCTCTGTAGTTTAGACCTCCTCTGAGGTTCAGACTTCTCCCTTTGGTTTAGACCTCCCTTTGGTCTTGACCTCTCTAGATCTCTCTCTTCCCCCTCGTGTCTTTTGCCTGGATTTCCTTTAGTCCAGGCCACCTCTTTGTTGGTTTGAATCCCTTTGTGGTTTAGACCTCTTTTTGGTCTAGGCCTCCTTTCCTGCTTGGAACCCTCCTTCGGTTTTGACCTCCTCTTTGGGTCACGACCACCTCCAAGTCATTCCAAGCACGAGCTTGTGTTTCAATGTCCTTGATTTCCAAAATTCAAATTTGGGTTGAACTCCTCTCCCGTGGATCTCTTTTGTTTAACCTTCCATCTTTCTCTGTTCAATTGGACCTCCCAGTGTTCAATTGGACCTCCCTATGTTCAATTGGATCTCCTCGTGTTCAATTGAACCTCCTCGTGTTCAATTGGACCTCCCAGTGTTCAATTGGACCTCCTCGTGTTCATTTGGACCGCCCCGTGGTCTTTTCAACTTCCCTCGTGTCCGATCGGACCTCTCGATCGATTCAGACCTTCATCTCTTGTGGACCATCCGATCTGTGTTGGACGGCTCGATCTTGTTGACACTTTCGGCTGGTCCGATTGATCCAATCGTTTTGGACCGCCCGATCTAGTTTGATGGCTAGATCACTTGCAACCTCCGGATGGTCCAAACGTTCCTTTCGTTCTGCACTGTCCGATTGAAATATGACAGCCTCGCTCCATCGCCCCTTTCTCGCTATCGCCTCAGACCTCCCCTTGTAGATGTTAACCGTCAGGACCTCCCCTTGTAGATCTTGACCGTCAGGACCTCATTGCCCCTTGGACCTCTTGTCCTTTGGATCCATTAGCCCTTTGGACCTCCTTGTCCACAGGACCTCCTCTGGTCTTTTGCAAAGACCACCTTTGTGGGTCAGATCACCCTTTGTGGTCACGACCTCTGGTCTTTTTTGCAAAGGCCTCCCTTCGTGGCCTTTTAGCAAGGACCACCTTGGTGGGACAGGACCTCCCTTGCCCTCTATAGGGCCTCCACCTGTGACCACCCCTTGGTTGGACTTTTCTAGTGGTTACAACCCTTTCCCTTTGACTTAACCAACCTCTTTGTATGAGCCAGCCCTGTCCATTTTATCCTCTCTGCACGTTAGCCGTAGAAGTCTTTGAGCATTAAATGCCGTTGCTGTAGTGCATTAAATGCTGTCACCTCTACTGTACCCATCTCTCCCTCTTTTCTTGTCCTTTACCTTCTCCCGTCCCCTCCTCTACTTACCCTTGAACACGTGTGCCCTTGAAACTCCCAGCAGCCTGACATTATAAGCTTGGGTAGCTCCCTATCTTTGCCTTCTTCCTCATTTCAACTCTTTCTCGCCCCTTCTCCACCAGCTCTTGGACCTCCTCCGACCAGCTCCTTGGACCTCCTCCAAACCGCTAAGCCCTTCTGTGGTTCTTGTTTGGGGTGTTTCTTTGGAGTTCATTTGAATCTTTTTGGCCTTTGTTTGATTGTGTGTTGTTTTAACGTGTAGACTTCGACGCTGTTGGAGAGCTCGAGCTCTGCGAGGAAGTGTGCCAATATTCCTTTGTAACAGCCCAAATTTCAAATTCCAGTTGAAAATAAAGTTTAATTATTTTTGTGGATTTTTCTGAAATTTTTAAAAGCTTTTGCTTGAATAATTTAAAGCTAAACAAATTTATTTGCAAAATCTATTACCAAATAATAGTTGGAAATATTTTATTTAAGTCCAAAAGGCCCCAGAGAATTTCTGTGAATTTTCTCAAAATTTCTGGACTTAATCTGCTATTTTTCCAAAGCCTAAATGAATTATCAGCATTTAATTAATTCGAAAATCAAAAGAAAACCTCAACCAGCCAATGGGCCGAATCATAGCCGGCCCAATTCCATTTCACGCGCACGCAGCCCAAAACGGCCCGCTCTCCCGCGTTTTAACCCCACACACAATCTCAGCCGTTGGATTGAAATCCAACGGCTAGATTTCAATGAAACGTTCGGGCAACCGAACGCTCCTTTTGGATTTGCACCGTCGGATCTCAATCGGACGACTCATATTGGCCGTTACTTTCCTTTTCACGCACACTGTTGTTCACTGTACGATTAAAATCGGACGAACCCGAGTCATCGTCTTCCTTTCCTTCTTCTTCCTCGCGACCTTCCTTTTCCCCGCGCGTTCGCCATTGCTGCTTTCTAGAAACCTTCCATATGCGCCCGAATCCAGACGCATCTCCTATGATTCCACGCGCATTTAAAACCTTGATTCTATTGGACTCCGACACGGCCCTTACCTTCCATCCTAGTGCCCTCAATCCCCGATTTCGCTCCGCCGTGACCGCGAGACCTTCGTGCTCTCCACGGCGATCCCGTGCCGCCCTCACACTATAAAAGGGGGCACCAGGACCGCCTCAACCTCCACACCACCACGCCACCACCCACAGCTCGCCCCTTTTGCCGTAGCACTCAGTTTTCGAAGATCTTCGCCGGCAAAAACCTTCGGGTCTTCTCTGATTCCGGTGTCACCAGAGCCCCTCCGCCCTCTCCGTCGGCACCATCGTCACCACCTCGTCAGCGCGAAGCCGGAGCAACCACTCACCCTGCCGGAGGACCGCAGGAACCCCTACTTCGTCGTCAACCTAAAACCGCCGCCGCCAATATTCGTCGCTGGCGACCTTTCCGCCACTCTCTGCCGCCACTTTGGTAACCCACAAGTTCGCACTACCCTCCTCTACGTTTTGCGCACAACCATTTGGCTCGCCGCGGCGTAGAACGCCGGCGAGTCCGAGTCCGCAACGCCACCACTCACCGGACCTACGTGGCATGTCCACGTGGGTGCCAGATCAGCGCCACCTCGGTGCCAAAACTTGCGTGGCTGCCCATGTGACAGCCACCTCAGTCGCGTCAGCACCACCTCCCCCGAGTTAAAAGCTGTAGACTTGGTTCACGTACGCCGTGTCTACGACACGTGGGGCCCACTTGTTAGGGAATTATTTTAATTCCTTTAAAATCCCGGAAATTCCCCGCTGACGTTAGCATTGCGCAGTAAATAGATTTTCCTTTAGAAAAATAATTCGGAAAATTCATTTGAATTGTAGATTTAGGTGTAAAACTTCAAAAATTCATATCTTTTGCATATGAACTCCAAATTGGGTGATTCAAGTTGTAAAATTTGTATAAAATTATAATCTAGCTAACTAAACCAAAATATTTCAATTGGGAGTTAATTTGAGTTGTCCTTTTGAATTTATTTGAATTTGAATTGAATTTGTCGTATTTTCGCGTATAGACTTCGACGACTCCGGAGAGTTTGACCATCCCGAAGACCTAGATTTTTAGGACGTCAACGAAGGCAAGTTATACCATTGATCATGTTGTTCCCAGTATTTTAAAGTATTTATTTCTGTTTTCAAATTACTATTGCATGCATATATTTATACAATTGTTTGAATGCCTTGTTTTTTATATAGTTATTCCAATCTTCATTGTATGGCCAATTTGAGTGTTGAATATGAATGCCTTGTTACCCTTAGGTAAAATACTACTAAAATTAATCATATGCTTAGCCATGCTTAGACCACACTTATGAATTTGGGAAGGTTTAGTCAAATCCTTTACAAACTTGATTTAAAATTAGTTATGTGGTATTGTTTTCTCACAAAAGGTTTATAAGGAGGGTTTTACTCTAAATAAAATCAAAAATGGGTTTGAACTTGGGCGAATTGGCTGAATGGTGGGTACAAGTTCATGCACGGGTTTAGTCTGGTTAGGACTAAGGCCCAGGGTTTTATTCGGAAGACGTCCAAGTCAATTGAGGACCGGTCTTTGAGCCGTTTTTTGCTACGCCTTACCGTACCACTACATGTCTTGTATGGGCAAGATTTGGCTAAATAATTTGTGGCGTCTTAGTGTTATTTGTGCTATGTTGTTTGTGTGGGGGTCGGTTAGATATTAGTCCCACCTGGCGCAAGAGGGGGCTCCTGGAGGATGGTTAGTCCAGTGATAGCGAAACCTTAGCGGGCATAAATACATTAAGACATTGCATTGTAAATGCCTCATGATAATTGCTTCGTCACACGCCTTCGGAAGCGTGCATTGGCCGACATTAAAAGAAAATTATCTCGTGTGAGTAAAACTGTACAAACTCTGCAGAGTAGAATATATTCGAATAGCCGCGTCCGCGGTCATGGACATGCTAGCAAAGCCACTCTAAGTTAGACTTTGTTTTTGGTTTATAAAATGCTTTCAACAGATGATTTTAGGATGGTTAATCCTATGGTAAAAATTGGGCGGTTAGCCAAGTGATAGGAGGGTATCCACTATACAACTGTCATTCTAAACACTGATTTTAGTTATAATATACAAACTGGCCTTGGAAATTAATATATGTATTTAACCTGAAAATGTTGTTTATGCAAAATGAACCCTGCCAATATCCCTTGTTTACCTTATGCATGCATTATCTTCCAATATTGGGTGTAACTTGCAAGCACGGAAGTTGTGCTTACTCTTACTGAATAATCTTTATTCAGGAGAAGACCTCTATCAGGAGAGTGAGGATCTTGACGACTAGGCCTACGCCCCCAGACGATTGCTTGTGGTAAGTCGTGTGGTCTACTACTATTTTGCTTTCCGCTGTGTTATTTATCTATTTGGTCTCAGGCCTCTTTTGTAATAAACTCTAAGTTATTGATAATAAATGCGAGATATGTTTGTGCTATCACTTTTGTTTGACTGTGTACACTAGAAATCCTGGACTAGTGTATGAACACAGAGAATTTGGGATCCTTCGCTCCCGGGTTCGACAAAAGTGGTATCAGAGCCATATCGACTGTAGGTCGTGGCCTTAGAATATCCATAAGGACTTATTTCCAAAAACTAAAACTATTTTGAGTTAGTCCAGAGTCCTCTTTCAACCTTTCTCTTTAAAATGGTTACTGACTCATCTCCTTCTCAAAAATTGTATATGACTGAGATACCGGATGCTACCTCTCACGGGGTTCTTGCTGGACACTGGGCCGAGCTTCTTTGGGAGATGATGCAACATCAAGAGTACAAGAAGAGGCCAACATTTCAAGGTTATAAGTACAAAATAGGAGAAAGACGTCTCTGGAGGGCGGAAGTGCTGATCTACTCCAACCTCTTGCCAAACACGGTCTTCCACATCTTCCACGCTCTGATCAGACGCGACACCTTCGCGCGATGGCATCCAGGATGCAGCAAGGGAGGCAATCCGTCATCTCCACCACATCTACGACCGCTACCTCAATACCACCGGGTTCTATTATTACCCGATGCATCTCCCGACCAGACTCGACAGCACCTTCCGCTCCGCCAGAGAAGAGGATTCTCCCGAGCTGACGCACTAGGTGGACCTGGCGAAGGCATTGGACTATGCCTACGGGAACACTTTGGAGGACTTGCGTACCGCCCAGGATAGCTTGGAGTATGCGGAAGCAAGGGCAAAGCAAGAAAGAAGAGTTGGCTAGCTACAAGGCAGGCGAGGCCAGCTCTAGCGAGATAGATTACACCCCTAGTACCCCATAGCTGTTTTCCTTAGTCCGTGCCTTAGTTGTGAATTATGAGCTATCAAGTCCCTTTGTGATAGCCATAATCACTTAATAAAATAAATGAATAAAAGGACTACTTTAAAATTATGGTTCTTCATTGTGTGTTTATTGGTTCCTGGGCTATTTTAGATTTATCCACCTTAGAGCTTTCTTTCTATCTTATCTAAATCTTTGGAGGATCTAGCAGATGGTGAATACCCGTAGGACAGGCAGCGGTAGTGCCAGTGGCTAAGGGAATGATCAGGCAGATTATCAGGATAATCACATTCTGCAGCCACCACCACCACCAGCAGAAGGACCCGACTAGCGCCAGATGATGGCGAATCAAACTCACTTGATCGACCTTCTCGCCCAATCTCTGCACAACGCCTAAAGCGTTCAAACTGCCACCGCAGCAGTAGCAGCTCAAGCCCCACCCCCGCACAACCAGAGAATGAACATGTCCGAGTTCATGAGGATGCGTCCGCCGACTTATTCAAACAGTACGGAGCCAATGGACGCTGATGATTGGCTTCGAGCCATTGGAAAGAAACTGGACATCGCCCAGTGCACCGATCGGGAGAGGGTTCTGTTTGCCTCTCACCAACTTAATGGTCCCGCATCGGAATGGTGGGATAACTACTGCATCGCCCATAATGATGCTCAATCCATCACCTGGGCCGACTTTGTGCAAGCTTTCCGCCATGCACACATCCCGGCGGGAATGATGACGCTGAAGAAGGAGTTCCATGCACTCCGTCAAGGCAACCGCACGGTGAATGAATATCTGCACCGATTCAACCAACTTGCCCGCTACACCTCAGCCGACGTAGCCAGGGATGAGGATCGACAGGAGAGGTTTATGGAAGGGCTAAATGATGACATCTCTATCCAACTGATCTCCCAGAACTTCACCGACTTCCAACAGTTGGTGGACAAGGCGATCCGTCAGGAGGCCAAGCACCTGGAAATGGATAACCGCAAGCGGAGGATGGCCGCTCAGAGGTTCAACGCGGGAGGTCTTCCCAAGCCTCGCTTCACCACACCACAGCCACCGCAACGTGGGAAATTCCAATCTTCCACGTCCAGAAACCCAGCACCGCCACAGCCCTCCAACACCTCCAGCTTCCGCAACACCTCGTTTGGAGGGCAGTTTCAGCAGAAGCACTCCACTTCCTCGGCTTCAGGAGTTACTTGCTTCCACTGTAACGAGACGGGGCATTATGCAACAAATGCCCGAAGAAGCAGCAAGGTGTGACCCCAGCCAAGCCAACCTCAGGAGTTCCAGCCATCGGCAGCACCACAAGGCCAACAGGCCAGTTCACCAAGGGGCGGGTGAACCATGTCACCGCAGAGGAAGCCTAGGCAGCACCAGATGTGGTTCTCGGTATGTTTCTTGTTAATTCAATCCCAGCATCTGTCCTATTTGATTCTGGAGCTTCACATTCTTTCATGTCAAATAAGTTGGTGGGAAAATATGGGTTACCTACATCCTCCCTAGTCACCCCTATGATAATCCATTCCCCGGGCTCGGAAATGAGGACTAGTTCTCTATGCCCAAACCTTACCCTTGAGATATCCGGAGTGTCTTTCTTAGCAGACTTGATAGTCTTGCACTCCCAAGGTCTGGATGTAATTCTCAGAATGGACTGGCTAGCCAAGAATCATGGACAAATAGACTGTGCCAATAGGTCTATAACCCTCACCAATGAGCAGGGAATTTCAGTAGAATTCAAGCCCAACACCCGCACCGGAGGGAGTTCCATCCTCACCAGCTTGAAAGAAGTGAAGCTTGAAGACATACCTGTAGCACGGGAATACCCTGATGTCTTTCCTGATGACTTACCCAACATGCCACCAGATAGGGACATAATGTTCCTAATTGATCTAGTCCCCGGGACAGCTCCAATCTCAAAGCGGCCTTATAGAATGCCAACCAATGAGTTAGCAGAGCTAAAGAAACAAATCGAAGAATTATGAAGCAAAGGGTACATTCGACCCAGCTATTCACCTTGGGGAGCACCAGTACTATTTGTCAAGAAGAAAGACAATAGTATGAGAATATGCGTTGATTACAGATCACTCAACGAGGTGACGATTAAGAACAAATACCCGTTACCCAGGATTGATGATCTGTTTGATCAGCTAAAGGGAGCAAGTGTCTTCTCGAAGATTGATCTGAGATCCGGTTATCATCAACTGAAGATCAGACCGGAAGATATCCCGAAGACCACTTTCACCACCAGATATGGACTGTACGAGTTTATAGTAATGTCATTCGGTTTGACGAACGCCCCTGCTTATTTCATGAATATGATGAACAAAGTGTTCATGGAATTCTTGGATAAGTTTGTGGTTGTTTTCATCGATGACATTCTGATCTACTCAAAGGATGAAGAAGAACATGAGAAGCACCTCAAAATGATCCTGGACAAACTAAGGGAACATCAGCTTTATGCCAAATTCAGTAAGAGTGAATTCTGGCTAAGTCAAGTGGCATTCCTTGGACATATTGTATCCGCAGAAGGAATTGCAGTAGATCCCGCCAAGGTTGAGGCAGTAATGGACTGGAAACAACCCAGATCGGTCACCGAGGTGAGAAGTTTCCTTGGGCTAGTAGGTTACTACAGCAGGTTCATCGAATGTTTCTCTAAACTTGCAAGACCCATGACCCAACTTCCGAAGAAAGAAAAGAAGTTCGAATGGACAAATGCCTGTGAAGAGAGTTTCCAGGAACTGAAGAAGAGGCTAGTCTCAGCACCGGTGTTAGTTCTACCAGACATCCACAAGGACTTTGAGATTTTTTGTGACGCATCTCGTCAAGGTCTCGGATGTGTACTGATGCAGGAAGGCAAAGTCGTGTCCTATGCTTCCAGGCAGTTGAGGCCACACGAAGGGAATTACCCGACTCATGACTTTGAGTTAGCAGCAATTGTGTACGCTTTGAAAATCTGGCGGCACTACCTCATTGGTAACCGCTGTGACATTTTCACGGATCATAAGAGTCTGAAGTACATCTTCACCCAATCGGAACTCAATCTTCGACAAAGAAGATGGTTAGAGTTGATAAAGGATTACGACCTCGGAATCCACTATCATCCGGGCAAAGCCAACGTGGTGGCAGACGCCCTGAGTAGAAAGGCGTACTGCAACACCATCTTGGTGCAGAAGAATTAGCCAGAGTTGTATGAAGAACTGAAGCACCTGAACTTAGAGATTGTCAACCAGGGCTGTGTGAACGCATTGGAAGTTCAACCGACTCTTCAGAGTCAGATCAGAGCAAGGTAGTTAGAAGACGAAGACCTTAAGGAAATAAAAAAGAACATGAGAAGAGGCAAAGCCCTAGGTTTTTCTGAGGATGAGCAAGGAATAGTGTGGTTTGGGGACCGCATCTGTGTACCCAATCAACAGGAGATAAAAGAGTCAATTCTGAAAGAGGCTCATGAATCACCATACTCCATTCATCCTGGAAGCACCAAAATGTATCAGGACCTAAAAGAAAAATATTGGTGGGTCAGCATGAAGCGCGAAATTGCTGAATACGTCGCTCGCTGTGATGTTTGTCAGCGAGTTAAGGCAGAGCATCAAAGACCCGCTAGTCTGTTGCAACCATTACCAATTCCCGAGTGGAAATGGGAAGAAGTTGGTATGGATTTCATCACCGGACTCCCTAGGACCCAATCAGGATATGATTCTATCTAGGTGGTAATTGATAGCTCACTTTATTCTAGTCAAGACCACATGCAGAAGCAATCAGCTAGCAGAATTATATATGGCCAGGATCGTCTGTTTACACGGAGTACACAAGAAGATCGTGTCTGACAGAGGTTCCCAATTTACATCAAAGTTCTGGCAGAGCCTGCATGAAGCCTTAGGAACCCGACTCAACTTTAGTACAGCCTACCATCCCCAGACCGATGGTCAGACGGAACGCATCAACCAAGTTCTTGAAGATATGCTTCGGGCCTATGCCCTAGATTATGGAAAAGGTTGGGACAAGGATCTGCCATATGCAGAGTTCTCATACAACAATAGCTACCAAGCCAGTTTGTAGATGGCTCCATTCGAAGCTTTGTATGGTAGGAAATGCCGAACTCCGCTCCTTTGGGATCAGGTAGGAGAACATCAGCTCTTTGGACCTGAGTTGATCAAAGAAGCTGAAAGTAAAGTAAAGGCTATACAGGAACATCTGAAAGTAGCTCAATCCCGACGAAAGAGCTATGCTGATAACCGTCGGAGGGAATTAAACTTTGAGGTAGGAGATTTTGTCTATCTCAGAGTTACTCCACTCAGAGGAGTAAGGAGATTCCAGACGAAAGGAAAACTCGCACCCAGATATATTGGGCCATACAAGATCTTGGCAAGACGTGGAGAAGTAGCTTATCAGCTGGAGCTACCAGTAGCCTTGTCAGCAGTGCATAATGTCTTTTACGTATCACAGTTAAAGAAATGCCTTCGAGTGCCCAAAGACCACACCCTCCTGGAGAGCTGTGACCTTCAAGAAGATGTCACCTATTTGGAGCGACCAATTAAAATTCTGGATGTCGCAGAGCATGTTACCAGGAGCAGAATCATCAGATCATACAAGGTGCAGTGGAGTCACCATCCAGAAAGTGAAGTTACATGGGAGAAAGAAGAAGGCTTCAAGACCAACTATCCCGATCTTTTGCTAACCAAGTCTGAATCTCGGGGTCGAGATTCCCTTTAAGGGGGGTAGGTTTGTAACAGCCCAAATTTCAAATTCTAGTTGAAAATAAAGTTTAATTATTTTTGTGAATTTTTTAGAATTTTTTAAAAGCTTCTGCTTGAATAATTTAAAGCTAAACAAATTTATTTGCAAAATCTATTACCAAATAATAGTTGGAAATATTTTATTTAAGTCCAAAAGGCCCCAGAGAATTTCTGTGAATTTTCTCAAAATTTTTGGACTTAATCTGCTATTTTTCCAAAGCCTAAATGAATTATCAGCATTTAATTAATTAGAAAATAAAAAGAAAACCTAAACCAGCCAATGGGTCGAATCCTAGCTGGCCCAATTCCCTTTTCGCTCGTGCGCAGCCCAAACGCACGCAATCTCAGCCGTTGGATTGAAATCCAACGGCTAGATTTCAATGAAACGTTCGGGCAACCGAATGCTCCTTTTGGATTTGCACCGTCGGATCTCAATCGGACGGCTCATATTGGCCATTACTTTCCTTTTCACGCGCATTGTTGTTCACCGTACGATTAAAATCGAACGAACCCGAGTCATCGTCTTCCTTTCCTTCTTCTTCCTCGCGACCTTCCTTTTCCCCGCGCGTCCGCCATTGCCGCTTTCTAGAAACCTTCCATATGCGCCCGAATCCAGCCGCATCTCCTATGATTCCGTGCGCATTTAAAACCTTGATTCTATCTGCCTCCGACACCGCCCTTACCTTCCATCCTAGTGCCCTCAATCCCCGATTTCACTCCGTCGTGATCGCGAGACCTTCGTGCCCTCCACGGCGATCCCGTGCCGCCCTCACCCTATAAAAGGGGGCACCAGGACCGCCTCAACCTCCACACCACCGCGCCACCGCCCACAGCTCGCCCCTTTCGCCGTAGCGCCCAGTTTTCGAAGATCCTCGCCAGCGAAAACCTTCGGGTCTTCTCTGATTCCAGTGTCACCAGAGCCCCTCTGCCCTCTCCGTCGGCACCATCATCACCACCTCGTCAGCGCGAAGCCGGAGCAACCACTCACCCTGCCGGAGGACCACCGGAACCCCTATTTCGTCGTCAACCTCAAACCACCGCCGCCAATCTTCGTCGCCGACGACCTTTCCGCCAATCTCCGCCGCCACTTTGGTAACCCACAAGTTCGCACTGCCCTCCTCTACGTTTTACGCACAACCATTTGGCTCGCCGCGGCGTAGAACGCCGGCGAGCCTGAGTCCGCAACGCCACCACTCACCGAACCTACGTAGCATGTCCACGTAGGTGCCAGATCAGCGCCACCTCGGCGCCAAAACTTGCGTGGCTGCCCACGTGGCACCACCTCAGCCGCGTCAGCACCACCTCCCCCGAGTCAAAAGCTGTAGACTTGGTTCACGTACGCCGTGTCTACGACACGTGGGGCCCACTTGTCAGGGAATTATTTTAATTCCATTAAAATCCCGGAAATTCTCTGCTGACATCAGCATTGCGCAGTAAATATATTTTTCTTTAGAAAAATAAGTCGGGAAATTCATTTAAATTGCAGATTTAGGTTTAAAACTTCAAAAATTCATATCTTTTGCATCTGAACTCCAAATTGGGTGATTCAAGTTGCAAAATTTGTATAAAATTATAATCTAGCTAACTAAACCAAAATATTTCAATTTGGATTTAATTTGAGTTGTCTTTTTGAATTTGTTTGAATTTGAATTGAATTTGTCGTATTTTCGCGTATAGACTTCGACGACTCCGGATAGTTTGACCATCTCAAAGACCTAAATTTTCAGGACGTCAACGAAGGCAAGTTATACCATTGATCATGTTGTTCCCAGTATTTTAAAGTATTTATTTCTGTTTTCAAATTACTATTGCATGCATATGTTTATACAATTGTTTGAATGCCCTGTTTTTTTATATAGTTATTCCAATCTTCATTGTATGGCCAATATGAGTGTTGAATATGAATGCCTTGTCACCCTTAGGTAAAATACTACTAAAATTAATCATATGCTTAGCCATACTTAGATCACACTTATGAATTTGGGAAGGTTTAGCCAAATCCTTTACAAACTTGATTTAAATTTGGTTCTGTGGTATTGTTTTACCACAAAAGGTTTATAAAGAGGGTTTTACTCTAAAGAAAATCAAAAATGGGTTTGAACTTGGGCGAATTGGCTGAATGGTGGGTGCAAGTTCATGCACGGGTTTAGTCTGGTTAGGACTAAGGCCCAGGGTTTTATTCGGAAGACGCCCAAGTCAATCGTGGACCGGTCTTTGAGCCGCTTTTTGCTACGCCTTACCGTACCACCACATGTCTTGTGTGGGCAGGATTTGGCTAAATAATTTGTGGCGTCTTAGTGTTATTTGTGCTATGTTGTTTGTGTGGGGGTCGGTCAGACATTAGTCCCACCTGGCGCAAGAGGGGGCTCCCGGAGGATGGTTAGTCTAATGGTAGCGAAACCTTAGCGGGCATAAATATATTGCATTGTAAAGGCCTCATGATAATTGCTTCGTCACACGCCTTCGGAAGCGTGCATTGGCTGACATTAAAAGCAAATTATCTCGTGTGGGTAAAGCTGTTTAAACTCTGCAGAGTAGAATCTATTCGAATAGCCGCGTCCGCGGTCATGGAGATGCTAGCAAAGCTACTCTAAGTTAGACTTTATTTTTGGTTTATAAAATGCTTTCAACAGATGATTTTAGGATGGTTAATCCTATGGTAAAAATTGGATGGTTAGCCAAGTGATAGGAAGGTATCCTTCACCATTCAATCAATGGAGGTTATCCACTATACAACTATCATTCTAAACACGGATTTTAGTTATAATATACAAACTGGCCTTGGAAATTAATATATGTATTTAACCTGAAAATGCTGTTTATGCATAATAAACCCTGCCAATATCCCTTGTTTACCTTATGCATGCATTATATTTCAATATTGGGTGTAACTTGCAAGCACGAAAGTTGTGCTTACTCTTGCTGAATAATCTTTATTCAGGAGAAGACCTCTATCAGGACGGTGAGGATCTCGATGACTAGGCCTACGCTCTCAGACGATTGCCTGTGGCAAGTCGTGTGGTCTACTACTATTTTGCTTTCCGCTGTGTTATTTATCTATTTGGCCTCGGGCCCCTTTTGTAATAAACTCTGAGTTATTGATAATAAATGCGAGATATGTTTGTGCTATCACTTTTGTTTGACTGTGTACACTAGAAATCCTGGACTAGTGTATGAACACAGAGAATTCGGGATCCTTTGCTCCCGGGTTCGACAGCCTTAGAGTGAGGCAAGTTGCACCCTTGAACATTTTGGACCTATTATTTCAAATTATCTAGTTCTATTTTAACTTATGACTGCATGCTTATTTAAATTACATTATTTCAATTCCCTATTTTAACTTTGTAGTTATTCCTAAATTCCTTGTAAAACTAATCTTCATTATTGAATTGATACATTAGTGTGAACTACCATGTGTTGCAAAATTTGCTGCTTAATCATGCTTAGACCAAAAGTATTTGATTTGGGGAAATTTTACCTTCAAGACCAAACAATCATTTAAATATTTTTAACCATGGCATTGGGTTGTCATGGAAATCTACTAATTGTTTCAAGGTAAAGGATGGAAAATGGTTTGGACTTGGGGGAATCTGGTTGGTTGTTTGGTTGGTGCATGTCTATGCACGGGGGTCGTGTCAGCCGACACCCCAGGGTTGAGGTTGTTGCCCAAGTCAATTAAGGACCGGTCTTTGAGCGTATCTTTACTATACCCCTTCGTGCAACCACAAGTCCTGTGTGGGCAGGACCTGACCGAATAATTTGCAATGTCTCACCATGGTTGTTCCGTGGATATGTGGGTGGTCTTTCATGACCTACTTTCTTTACATTCCCACCTAGCGCAAGAGGGGGCCTGAACCCGACGGACTGGGGGTGAAACCTTAGCAAGGGGGACTATGGTGAGAAGGAGCATTGTAAAGGCCTTGTGATAACCTTTTAGTCGCACACCTTCGAAAGTGTGTAAACGGACAGTATAAACTGGTTATATCTTGTGAATAAAGTTGTACACCTCTACAGAGTGTAAATCTATTCGAATAGCCATATCACGGTCAAGGACATGCTAGCCAATCATTTCCAAGTTAGACTTTGGTTTTGTGTTTTCAAATGCTTTGTTAACTGGTTTTGGATCTCTAGCCAAATTGGGTTTTTGGGTAGGGAGCCCTGGCGGTTAGCCTGGTGATAGGAGGTTATCCTTCACCCTTCAATTTTGTTATCAATCAATCAAAACTGTGTTAGAAAATAAATTTTATGTATGGTGCAATCTGCTTTAGAACCTATTACTTGTATTTGTAAGAAACTTGGCTTTATGCAAACTAACCGATGTATGCCTCCCTTTGAGATATCTATATATGCATGTCATTCTGTTAATTGACGGGTGTAACTTGCGAGCACGGTTGTTGCACTCATTCTTGCTTGATAATGTTATTGAGCAGGGAAAAAGGAAAGCCTTGAGGTGGTCTAGGCAGTGGACCAAGAGGTCCTGGATGACTAGGATGCGCCCTCCAGCCGATTGCCTATGGTGTATCGGGTGGCCCGTTATTTTACCTTCCACTGTGTTTTGGTTTGTCGACTTGTATGCCTCCCTTGTAAACAACTTTATTGTTATTAATAAAGCTTGTGTGGATGAATGTTACCACTGTTGTTACTGTGTAAGCTAGCCAGTGATCCTTGGGACTAGCTCAGTTTGCACAGAGGACCTTGGGGTTGATCTCAGTCCTCCACGACCACCCACAGATCTGGTCGTGGGAGGTCTTAGGGTAGTCTCAGCCCTCCACGACCACCCACGGGTCAGGTCGTGGGAGGTCTTGAGGTGACCTCAGCCCTCCACGACCACTCCTGGTCTGGCCGTGGGTGATCTTTGGGGTGACTCCTGGCTCCTTGACCTCCTCGGGTCTGCTCCCAGGACCTCCAGGTAGTCCTGCTAGACCCCTGGGCAGTCCTGGAAGCCCTCTCGAGTAGGTTCTGCTGGACCTCCTGGGAGGTCCTAGTGGACTTTCTAGTTGGTCCCAGAGGGCCTCTCGGGTGGCCCCAGGTCGGGTCGTTACAAATAATCAGAGAAAATTAGCGATACCCAACACGGATTCGCAACCCAGATCTTGGTGTGCTAGGCGTCGCTGGGGCGTGATGGATGAAGCGAGCGTGAGAAGGGAGGGATGCATGCGGGTGTGTGATCAGTGGCGGACCCAGAAATAAATTTTAGGTTGGACGGGATAACCGCCATGTCTCCGCTTGCACCGGTTTGCACCCACGCAATACAATTCTAAAATAGCTATTCAAATCTAGCAAATCAAACATTCAACCAATCGCAAATCCTAATCCATTCTATTTTCCACTAATTTCCTCAAGCACTAGTGACCGTGCACTGCTTCAGACCTACCTCACACGCTAGCCGGCAGCCGCTAGGGCTAGGTTGACACCTCGACTGGATTGCTCGAGCTTCCTTCCTGCAGAGTGCAGGAGGGAACTTTGATCATATGGCTAGTGGATACTAGGCTGAGCTATACTTAGTTCCTTATCATGCGGCCTAATACTCTCCGTCAGTGCCTTGGCCTAGCTCCCCAAGATGTTGCTCACCTTGCTTGTTCTTCCGATCATCAACGACTAGAGCTTGCTCAAGACGGATGCTGGGTGGTTGGGGGTCCCACCGGCGGCGTACCTCGGGCGACTGTCCAGGCTCGCTCTATTGCTAGGTCTGCCCCTGTGTGCGACTAGGCTGGTACTAGGTGATGCGGCCATGCGGTGCGGCTGCTGTCCGGCGGCTCCGTGGGCGTGGCTTGGCTCGGGAGTGCATCGTGCATGGCCGCACGTCGTCTTGGGCTGCGCCGCGCTCGTCTGCTGCTGGACCAGCCACGGGAGTGGGGCAGTGGGAGGTCGCCTCCCTACTTGGGCCAGCTGGGTGTCCCTCGATTTGGGACGGGTTTCACATCTACATCTACGTATACATCTGCTACGACAATGAAATGCTAGTTATCCTACTTCCGTGCAACTGAATTGGGCTTACGTCAGCGTCACCTTAAGAGCGTAGGCCTTAACATTTTCCGAAATGCAGCCCTCGAAGCATTTTTATTTTTTGAAAAAAAGGAGGGTCCAAAGCTGTAGTTATGTTAATGCTATACAAATATCAGCTTCAGTTTATATGGTCTTGCAGTGGAAGGATCAGCTTATTAGCCCGTCCCGCTCATACATCCCATGCTGGTCCTGATGACCCAGCCACGCGCCAGGCCATTTGTTCTGGTGTGTGCCACCAGCGGGACGGAGCCAGCGGCCGCGCAAGCCCAGTTGGAATCTCCAACCTGACAGTGCCCTCTATTGGAAAGCTACGCCTGTCGGTAAACCTGGCACGCAAACAATTGACACACACCAGAAGACCTTACCACAATACCACCCACAGATCCAAATGATCATATAAATGCTAACACAAGTGAGTCGCTATACGATATTATTATGAAGGTAAACCAGAACAATACTCGAGAGAATGATAGCATTACCAAATTGCAGATACTACGATCGACCGGCCGGTGCAGTAGACAGTACTCATAATCAATAGTCCTAGCCTAGCGAGATACTAACAACCATTACCCACCCGGTGTAAAACAATACTTTTGCCTGCTAATGATGAATTGATGACAATTTGCGGACGCTAATGATTGTTCAACACTAAACGCAATCGAGTTGTTTACGACCTGTAACAATTCAGCAAGTACTACTATGTCCCTGTGTTCATCAGTACATGTAGGGGTGGGCATTTTTCTACCGAAACAGGAGTACCATACCGAACAGATGCTACACCATGACCCAATATCACTGACAGAGAATCTGTTGGCAAAGGCCACGTACGGCGACAAACTATCTGTCGGCAAAAGTTTATCGTCAGACATTCAACAAGTCGGAAGAAGTCATGCCGGCAATGGCAAATACCTTTGCTGACAGACCAAAATTTTCCCATAGACACAATTTTGTCAACAGATAGACTTTTTACCGACAGATGATAGGATTGCCGTCTGATAGTGCGACGTCAAATACTACAATTGCCGACATACAGTTTGTCGCCAAGCATTGCCCAGATTAAAAAAAAAGCAATTAAATATTTATGGAAAATCTTATGTATCCGGCAAATATCATAAAATCTTATTAATTATTGCTTATCATAAAATCTTATTAATTATTCCTCAACAACATTGTTGAAGCCACGTTGCATACATTACTAAGAGCAAGTTAACCAAAATGCTCACTAGGTAGACAACACCACCACAAAGACAGTACATGTATGTGAAAGAACTACACGTGATTCTTTTTCAAAAGAAAGGAAACTTTCAGGTAGTCAACAACAACTCTCGAGAAGCGAGCTGGGCTCAATTGGCTAGTGGCAACGTCGTCTGTCCAGCCCACCCATGCTCGAGCCGGGGGCTTGGCATTGGGTGTCTCAATCGGGATTTGTTGAGGCTTGAGTTAGGGCTCAGGTGGAGGACTGTGCAAGGGCACAGTGGTACAGTGGAGTTTTAGGCTTTTAGCCTGTCACGGTTCGAGCGCTGTTCCCGTGGACGCCTTGTGGATTGGGTGCTTCTTTTTCTATAATGTGGACCGGATAGACCCGGACATAAAAAAAAAACAACTCTCGGCAACTCCATAGTAAAGATCTTATATTGATAACCTGAAAAGATAATGGGGGAAGTCAGAAAGAATTACATTACATTCTATTGAAGTAACCTCAACAATTTACAAAGGCCACTGGGATAGCATAAAAAAGTTGTAAGGTCTAATGCAATATGGTAAACATTCACCAGAAGATGGATGAAATACGGCGGCAGGCAAAAATAGCCTCATATGAATAGAGCAGAATAATTTTCGAGCAACTACTTGGCAGCATAATTTTGCTTTAGCCACATCGCAATGATTAATCGAGCAAAATAATAATGTGACTTATTATCCATGTATAATGGTAGTTGCAAGACAAATTGTCCATCCAGTGAACCATTGCTGAAACTTAGCAGACTCATGCAGCCTGAACAAAATTAGCAGCTTCTACAATTACAAGTTTGTGAGGGCACCAAGCATGCATTCTTATAGAGTTAATTGCTTATGCTTTCTTAGACAATTAATCACAGGTTTGTGGATACCTTTTTCAGTTGCTCTAATTAGAAAAAAAAAATCCAATGGGTGACAGATTTAAGTTGGGACTTGACAAATCACATACAGGTTTCAAATCACATACAGGTTTTCTTCTCTACTGAAAACGTGTCGTGTTTTAAATATGTACATAACTCTCCAATTTAGAGCTAAATTTGATACCTACTTTTAGCTGATCAATATTGAAAAATGCCCTTGAACTATTTCATATATTCGCGCGATCTCAGTGCCTTGCTGTCCTTAAAGATGCCCGTTCTTCACTTCAACTTTCCTGATATAAAAAAACTGGAAACCGGACTAAAATAATGGCGGAGTTTTATGCTCAAATGAACTATAGAAATTGCGCCATCAAACCAAGATTAATTGCAGTTAGCAATGAATGAGAAGTTACTAACAAATAAGCATTCTTTCCTACAATTACCCAAGTGTGCAGACAATTTGTAGAAGTGAGTTGAAGCCATTTACCTGAGAACACTCGAGCCCTTTTGCCGAGTGTTTATTAAAAACAGGTCATAGAATCAATAGTGAAATTTTGCAACAAGGATAAATTCTGCTACAGTGTTCTATCCATAAGTTCCAACAACGATTTGCTAGAGTAAAATAATACGTTGGTGTGGCACAATACTGTTTGTGTAGTGATCTTCTGCCGTAACACGGAGGATTTAGATCCACGGAACGCCCACCGCTAAGTACGTGTTTGGTAGTCACGTTTGTAGAATCACTGGTTAGCCACGTGGAGCCAACAAATAAAGTGGTCAAAGGTCGTCCTGATCGATCGGCCGGGCCTGCAGCCACCATCATCAGTACCGGCGAATCGATCATACGAATGGAGACTAAAGCGGCTACCTTCCTCCGCACTGTTGCCTTCCCGCAAGTTGCAGATTGTGGATGTGTGGGGACTGGCTGACGATCGGTCGACTAAGCCGACGGAGAAAGCAATGATTGTCCATAACTAACAAAAGCAGGCAGTTACTGGCGAGCACAAACAGGGCCGTGCAATGAGTATAGTCGGAGAAACATCTCGGCCGTGCAAGAGAGTAAGACAATGGGTGCACATGTAGACGATGTAGATTAGAAGCACGGCAAGGCAGGCCGGTTTCTCTTTCTCCTCTCCTGGTGAGCCATACTAGTATAATACCTCCATGTGTTGCTGCAGGGGAAGAAGTGCATCTGAAGTCATTTCCTGTCTCTTTCAACTGGTGTCTCTCTCTCCCTCACCTCGTCGCGACATGCTTAACTGTCTCCTTCGTTACCCACCACTTGATCGAGTGATCAACCATGCCCCTGGCTATCTCATTTTAACTAATAAAAAAAGAGGTTTACCCCAAGAGGATCGTCCCTTCTAATGCACAAGTGGACATGTGTTCGTCAGCCCCTCCTCCGATTCGCTCGCAACCTCCCTCTCGAATCACTCGCGCCACGCGCGTTCTATTCCGTTCCACCCCCTCCCCTCGATTGCAACCACCTTCCTCATGTCCTCCTCGCAGCATATCCCAAAACCCAACCGCCCACCATGCATTCACCTCCCGATCAGATTCGTCCCTTTCAACAGGATCCGGAGGTAGGTAGCTTGGAACTAGCCGGTGATAGGGAGGAGATGGTGATGGGCGCTCACGGCATGCAGTTGTTGTCTTTACCGCGTGCATCGTGTAAGCCGACTGAATCAGGCGGCGAAGACGACCAAGTTCACAAGGAGAGAGATGAGGGATAGGCAGGCATCCACGTGGGGAATTTATTTGTATCAAAGCTCTATTCGAAATCAAACATTGCATCCAACCTGATGCCCTCAAACCTCTATTCGAAATCGCACATTGTATCCAACTTGATGCCCTGATTCATGCCCAGCTTCCTTTCTTTTTCAATAATTGCAACTGTTCCTTTTCTATCTATCTTTCATAATTCTCCAGGAGCACACATCGGTGGCGACATCTTCGTCTTCAAGGTGGGCCATGGTGAATCCACCAGGGGGCAGCCAGGGAGAGAGCACCGGCTACCCCCGGCGCAACCCCAACTACCCACGACTTCGTGCATGCGGCCGCGTTGTAGGGGTGAACTGGCGAGGTGCGTGGTCTAGAGGCAGTGGGGCACACGCCATGCGGCACATCAGCAGGCGAACTGGGAGGCGATGTGCAGGGGCAAGCGAGTAGGGTAGCTTGGAAGGGTGCAACTTGGGAGTCCAGATTGGGACAGGGCGTGGGTTGGAGCTTTAGGTGTGCGTTCGACTAATTTGCCCATTGTGTGTTTTGATACAATGCCTAAGATATATAATTTTATTTTTAAAATTGATCTTCTTACCGCTTGATCTTATTCATTAGCAACCTGATGCCACCCTATGTGAATTCCTACTAAAATTTACACTTTGGTTCCAACTAGCACCTAGGTTATTTTTTCCTTAATGATTTCAATGTGATGGACTAGCTGCAACACCTCTAGATGCTTGGTTGTTTGCACTGCTAGATGGTCTGTGGCTTCCCTAAAGATCCTACTCTTGTGATTAAGCACCAACAAATTTATTTTTGGAGTTAAGCATTGAGCAGAGATCATTTGATAATTCCATTTCAGTTAATGTAAAAATTGACAAGCTGGAGATGAGTGGCTTAAAAGTTAAGATATGAGCAATTAGATGTGCCAAATAATGTTGAGTGGTTATCTACTATTGCAGCTTGCAGTTTCTAATTGAACTCTCGCTCTTTTATTTCCTTTGTCCATGGAAGAGATACAATTTAGAATAATGCAATTTTTTATCTGATCACAAGATTAAGTAAGTCTTTTTCGAATTATGAGATATGCAGTATGGATTTCCAACCATCCAGAGTTTTATTGATTTTAAGTACTCATTGTTTTGTAGGTTTTTGCAGATTTTTACCATTACGTCCACTATTGAGATAGAATAACCAGATTGCAATAGATGAGGGAACATTGAAGGGCAATTGAATGTTTGCTAATAAATGATGTATGAGTATACTTCTCAACTCCAATTCTCTCATTTCTTGATGTATTCAGTTCTCGATTTGAGAACTTTAGTTCTTACGTGCAGATTTGCCATGGCTAAGGCCTGAGGCCCTCCAGATCCAAGAAAGGGTAGAGAGTTAGCAGCGCGAGGGGCTGAAAAGTAGCAAGATGCTCCTGGTGTTGATGGGTTGAGTTCAGGATCCTAGATGGTTGAGGTCAACAATCTCTTTGTTGGCTATCATGTTTTCTTATTAAGCAATGAAGTCCTATTTATTGATTATCATATTATCAAGTTGAAGCAAAAGGACATATTTATCATGTTGTGTCATACCGTACAAAAGTTCTTGTATGCGTGAAGGTTGCACATAACTTTATAGCATTGGCATGATTTTACAGGGCATGGGCACATAGCATTGAAGTATATAATTGATTGTACACTTTTTTTGGGATTACATAGCATCATATGGGCACTTGGTTGTTGGTTTACCTTAAAACTTTCATTGGTTCTGACTACAAACATGTGCAACTAAAAGAACTGTTAGCTCTAACTTCAAATGTGTGGCCAAACTTTTCGACATAAATTTCCCTTGTTTACTTTCTTTGAACAACAGTTTGAGATGCACTTGCTTTGAACACTAAAAAGGCTAGAATTTTTCTTGCTTCCCTTTGGCCCCTACAGGAATAAAAAAACATGATATATGGTTTCAAATAATTGATGGTTTTGTCAGTTATGTATATATTGAAGTATACTATAAAAAAATATTGTTTTCTACTATTCATTTATAGAATTATCGCACGGAGTGCTTGTTCTATCATGTTGCACTATTGTGATGCTCGTAGATATATGTATCACCATCTTTTAATTAGTAAAAAAATATATTATTTAGTGCACAGTTTAAGGTTCCATTGCAGCGCACGCAGAGACAGAGCTGGGCCTTAGGCTGCTGGGGCAATGGCCTGAGGCCCAGTGATGCAGGGCGGTGTTGTCCCGATCTTCACGACGTAGAATTATGGATAACTAACCCGTACAACCTAGCAATTGATGCAGCCAGCCACTGTCTCTATACGGCAACCTGCAGCACTCAAATTACTCAACCACATGCTACGGCCTTCGTCTACTCGCTATCGTGGAGCAAGCACATTCAAGCAATCCCAAGAAATCACAAGAACAACAGAGTGGCAACTCAGAGATAATACCCAATCCCAATTAGTGTTGAAAATAGCTCACACACAAAGAGGAACAAGTGTTCTACTTCTGAAATTTAAGCTCTAGCTTTACATGGAGGGGTGCCCCTCCTTATATAGGTTTTTAGGTCGGTTGCTACAGTAAGGTGGTTTGCTACAGTTCACATGATGACATACACGCTTACGTCACCTTCTTAAGCATCTTCTGTGGTCACATGATCTTCTGTGACTATGATGACATATTTGCTTACATCATGTTATGATGATCTTTTGTGGTTACAAGATCTTCTATGGCTATGATGACATATGCACTTATATCATGTATTGATGATCTTCTGTAGCTGCATGATCTTCTGTAGCTATGATTCCCAAGTTTCCAATGCTTCTTTTCCATCCATTGCATTATCTTCCTCGAATCTCTTATTGCATTTGTCTTTCCCTAGCCTTTATCGTTGGTCCAATTGGGGCTTCTATTGTTGGTTCAGAACTTGAAGTAGATGATGTTGTGTGCTTGCTAATGATATCCTCATCATCCTCCCCCTCTTGAAAATGAGTCGTCTCGACTCTCTTTCCTGGAAACCGAAGAAAGGGGATAAGTCTGAAACATTAAAAGTAGAGCTTACCCCACAACCATCTCCTGGGAGTTCAATTTTGTAGATATTGTTCATTATATCTTCAAATGGCGGTTGAAGGTACATGCACCAAAGTGCACACAACTTTACTGCAGCAACATGAGATGGAGAAGATGTATATATGCTTGGTCTGTCCTCATCACTCAGGTACAACATGCCAGTTGTAACTAGACGTGACCCAGAGGAGAAGTAGTGGCTGCCAGGAATTGGGCTGGGCCGGCCCAAGACGTGGCCCAGGGCCAGCTACGCCACTAAACGCACAGGCAACCTACTAGTAAATATTATTTATATATGAGACTATCTATTCATAAGGTGACTAAAATTTTCTTATGCATAAGTCACGTTTTTTATCCATTGGATCAAATATCCAATCATATGACACACCAATCTTTACACAAATCTAATGGTCACAATAATTGATTTAAACTTAAAAAAATTTCAGACGACTTAAAAATAGCAAATCTGTTTTTATATGCGACTATCTATTCATAAGTTGCTTGAAATTTTCTTAAGTTTAAGTCATTTGTTGTGACCATTGGATCAATATCCAATCATATGATATCCATTCAATCCATATCCAATCATATGACAATCATATGACACACCAGTCTCTACACAAATCCAATAGTCACAACAAGTGACTTAAACTTAAGAAAATTTCAGGCAACTTAAAACTAGCAAAACCGTTTATATATATATATAAACGGCACCTAGCTAGCTAGGCATCGATCAGGTCCGTGGATGCGTGCGCTGCGCCTACGCATGCTCATAATGGGTGGCGCCACTACGGTCTTCTTTGCTTTGTTGGTGGTGATGATGCCTGCCGATGGCGCCTTAGAGGAAGCTAGTCGGGTTCAGGTGTAGAGTGTAGCGCTGGATAGCCGGAACGGCACTTTCAATGCTAGTAGCGCGGCCGGCCGGAAGCAGGGAGGAATGGGAGGCGGTGGAGGTGGGGGAGGAGGGGGCAGCAGCGGGGGGAGTTCTTGGAGCTACGGCTGGGGGTGGGGCTGGGGCACTGAGGGCGGCGGCGGCGGAAGTGGAGGTGGTGGAGGAGGAGGAGGCGGTGGCAGGGGTAGTGGAAGAGGAGGAAGCGGTGGTGGTGGCAGGTGCCGGTGGGGATGCAATAATGGGCGGCGTAAAGGTGGCAACGAAGGCGGCGGTGGCAAGGGCACGAGGACAGAGTGGCGCAGGGACGGCAACTGGGCGACGCGCGTGAGGAGGGCGCGGCACCGGCAGAGCTACAGCTCTAGCTTGTACCGCGTGGGTGAGTACGCGCGGTGCACGGCGCCGGGGCGGTGCCGGGGGATGCAGCTGCTGTGTCCGATGCAGTGCGAGGGTCCCTGCTTCTACGACTGCGACGCCAACTGCAAGGCGCACTGCCACTTCTAGCTCGGCTCGACCTCGTCGTCCGTCTCGACTCCGATCACAGGCGACGACAGTTCGGCACCAAACGCGGTCTTCTCTGGCTCCGTTGGCGCGCGCGTTGCCAGTGCTAGCTCGTTGTTGTACTCGCGGTTTGCTTTCTCGGTGACTGCTGAGGATGCATTGCTGCATGATGGAGTGTGACGTGCTTTTGATGGCTTTTGTAATTTGTCACTTTGATTGCTGCCACCATCGATCTCAGCTTTCTTTATTTTTGCTTTCTTCTGGCAGCATGTGTTTGTGCAACTAGGAAGGAAATTTGCTAAGAAAGAGTCTCACCGTGAAGTCTTTCTGTTAGGTTGATTCCTCCTCAATCAATACAAATGAACGGCTGATGATCTCTCCTCTATCTCATTGTCTTCTCTGCAACTGGGTGTGGGATCTATTGACTTATTAAGAGCGCTTTGGATCAGGGTTCAATTTCTCGACGGTAGCTGGCCATATCGATCGGTCATGGGTGTCAAGACATTACCGGAAATTCTCTAAATTATTGATATTAAATATTGTGAAAGGGTTAGTACAAAACTAAAAGAAAAAGGTGAATTTAGTTTCCTGTCTAAGACTGGTTTTTCCAACAAAAGAGAAATGAAACCCCTGCCTGGACTAATTGCGTGCATGATGCCTGCCTGTGATGATTAGAGCTAATTAATTTGCATTTCTTTGTTTCATCTCCTGATTCGTCATAATACGTGCCATGACTGATCCAAGATTCCTTCAGCTTTTCCTGTATGCCTGACGGGGCAGCTCCTTTCAGACAAAAGGCTGGCTGACCTCTTTTAATTATGAACTGAGCAACTCAATATTGATGCATGTTGGAAATTGGCCCATATGACTGAGACCCATTTTCTATAATTCCAAAGTATTTATGGTTTAGTACCATATTGCTAAGGCAAGGTGGAGGTGACCAACATATAAGGTGTTCTTACCACTCCTTAAAACATGTGACACATGGATGAGGGTAGCACGAGGAGGGCTTTGGCTAAACACACACACGCACGTACGCACGCGCGCGTTTGCATATTTTCGCGTGAAAAATCGCGTGATTTGCACGCACGCGCGCGTTCGCGTATTTTCGCGTGAAAAATCGCGTGACTTGTGACTTGAGACGCGCGACTGTGCGGTGACGTGGCGCGCCATTTGGCAGACCAAGTCCACCTTATTTTTGCTGAACCATGCATCTCTCTCTCTCTCTCTCTCTCTCTCTGTTTGAATGAGATTCAAATGTTTGAATTTGAGGCTTTATTGGGTGATGATGACAGGCAGTTACTAGTGGGTAAATGGCTGGTTAAGTGTGATAATTACCAGTGGGTAAATGGCTGGTTAAGTGTGTCGATTACGATGAGGTAAATGATCATTTAATTTGTCGATTACGACCGCATCTCTCTGTATATGCCTGGAGATGTCCAGTGCAGAGCGCATAGAAAAATAGCCTCCATTCCTTCTTCCTTCTGAAAATCTGTGCTGTTGTATTGCGCCGTCTGAACCTCACTGACTCTTCTTCTCGGCGTGCACCATGAAGAAGGGGAGCGGTATCTCCGAGCCGTTGCTGCCGTGAAGACCTGCACGGGGGGCGGCAATAAGGTTTCTAGGCAGCGCATCTACGCGACCGCTTACGCGACCGCGACATCTACGTTTTCGCATCAGATCCAATCTGCGCCGCTTCTCGCTCTTCATCGCACCCATATGTAAGTCTTGTGTGATTGATTGACTTGTTTACATCCTGTTTTGATATATATTGTGAAGTACAATGAGTTGTCTGCTATCAGTACTGTTTTATGCATCATTAGTCTTTTGTAATATTTGTCTTCTGATAAAATCTGGAATTTAAATATTGACCTCATTTTCAACATTCCAGAAACCTTATTGCCAACTTTGTTGCAACACAACTATGGCTGGAGCTTCTGATGCTATGAAACCTGAGAGGTTTTCTGGTCAGAATTTCCATAGGTGGCAGATTAGAGCCAAGTTCTGGCTCATGTCTTTGGGGCTGTGGTGGGTAATCCACCCACGAGATCCGTTCTGCTGACCAAGATATGCGATTCGATAATGCGAACAACACTGCTCTTGGCTGCCTTCTGACCATTTTGGTAGATCAGCTCTATGATGTGTACATAGACTATAAGTCCGCCACAGAGTTGTGGGATGCACTAGAGCACAAATATGCAGAGGCAGAGGCAAATCGTTGGCTCTACATGTGTGAGCAATTCTTCAACTTTACCATGGATGAGGCTAAGTCTATAGTTGGACAAACTCATGATCTCCAGCTATTGGTTGGTGAGATTGCGCACCTGGGCTGTGTGTTGCCTTCTAAGTTTGTGGCTGCGGGCATTGTCGCCAAACTTCCTGTTTCTTGGCGGGATTTTTCCACTAGCTTGAAACACAAGAGGGAAGAGATTTCTATTGAAGATCTCATTGCTGCCCTCGATGTGGAAGAAAAGGCAAGAGCAAAAGATGCACCCAACACTTCTGGTCAGAACAATGCAAATTTCATAGAGTAAAAGACTGTTGCAAAGAAGTACAAATCCAACAAAATGAACAAGACAACTAGCTTTAAGAAGAAAACTGAGAAGAAGGATATGAAGAACATCACCTGCTTTGTGTGTGGGAAAAACAGTCATATGGCGAAAGACTGTCATTTCCGCAAAAGCAGAGATGGTGAACAGCCAAAGAAGAAGGCTGTCAACGTGATCATAGGCGAGGCCTCGACTTCAGGAGGGTATAGTAATTCTCCTATTGTTTTTTCAGTATGTTAATCCACTGATTGGTGGGTTGATACTGGTGCTAATGTTCACGTATGTTCTGATATTTTCTTGTTTTCTTCTTACCAGGCAGCAGGGGCTTCCTCCGTCCTAATGGGAAACGGGTTGCATGCTTCTGTTCTTGGTGTTGGCACGGTAGAACTGAAGCTTACTTCAGGGAAGATTGTCCACTTGAAGAACGTGCAGCATGCTCCTACAATAAACAAGAACCTTGTTAGTGGTTTTGTTCTATGTAGGGACGGTTATAAGCTAGTCTTTGAGTCAAATAAAATTGTAATGTCTAAGTTCGGGAATTTTATTGGTAAAGGCTATGAGAGCGGAGGCTTGTTCCGCCTAAGTACTTTAGAGTCTTGTTATAATCTAAATGTTGCAACTGGTTTAAATAAATGTGAGGCAAATATTTGGCATTCTCGTTTCTGTCATATTGGTTTTGATAGTATTGCTAGAATGTCCAGATTAGATTTAATTCCAAAATGTGAAATTGTCAAAGGATCAAAGTGCCAGTCATGTGTGCAAGCAAAGCAGCCTCGCAAACCCTTTAAGGGATTAGAGGACGAAAAGAACTTGGCACCATTAGATCTTGTTCATTCAGATTTGTGTGAAATGAATGGATTGTTGACAAAAGGAGGCAAAAGATATTTTTAACTTTTATTGATGATGCAACACGCCATCGCTATGTGTATTTGCTAAAAACTAAGGATGAAGCTTTAAACTACTTTAAGACTTATAAGGCCGAGGTTGAGAACCAACTAGAGAAGAAAATAAAAAGACGATGTCCGATCGTGGAGGAGAGTACATCTCTCATGAATTTTCTCAATTGCATTCGAGCATGGAATAGTCCATGAATTTACACCACCATATTCACCCCAATCAAATGGGGTAGCTGAGAGGAAAAACCGGACACTAACAAACTTAGTTAATGCCATGTTAGAGAGTGCTGGTATGCCTAAGACATGGTGGGGGGAAGCTATATTGACAGCAACTTTCGTCCTAAACAGAGTAATCACTAAAAAGAGTGATATTACTCCATATGAGGGATGGAAGGGGAGAAAACCCAATGTCAATTTTCTGCGAACTTGGGGGTGTTTGACCAAGGTCAATATACCATTGCAGAAAAAGAGAAAGCTTGGACCTAAAACAATCGATTGTATTTTTCTAGGATATGCTCATAATAGCACGGCCTATAGATTTTTAGTAGTTAAATCAGAAATTCCTAAGATTATTGCTAACACAATAATGGAGTCTAGAGATGCTTCATTCTTTGAGGATTATTTTCCTATGAGAACAGCAGGCAGTACTTCACAAACCGAGAATGTTCAAATTGAAAATATTGAAAGTGAGAATAATCAAACTTCTGAACTTCCCACCATCTCTGAACCAATATGTGATATCCCTGAGGAGGATAACAATCTAGTCACAGAAGCTCTTCGTAGGAGCAAGAGACAAAGGGTTGAGAAAACCTTTGGTGATGACTTTATTGTATACCTCGTGGATGATATGCCAAAGACCCTTTCAGAGGCTTATGCATCTTCTGATGTTGAGTATTGGAAAGAAGCGATCCAGAGCGAGAAGGACTCTATCATGGCTAATGGGACTTGGGAGATCACTGATCGTCCTATCAGGTGCAAACCTGTAGGATGTAGTGGATCTTTAAAAAGAAACTAAGGACTGATGGTACTATTGAGAAGTACAAGGCAAGACTTGTGGCCAAGGGTTACACCCAGAAAGAGGGAGAAGATTTCTTTGATACCTATTCTCCTGTCACCAGACTAACCATCATCAGAGTGCTCCTTGTGTTAGCATCTTCTTACGGTCTACATGTCCATCAAATGGATGTAAAGAAAGCTTTTCTTAATGGAGAGTTGGAGGAAGAAATCTATATGGATCAGCCTGATGGTTTTGTGATTTCTGGACAGGAAAATAAGGTATGTAAATTATTGAAATCCTTATATGGTCTAAAGCAAGAACCTAAACAATGGCACGAGAAATTTGATAAAACTTTAACATCTGCTGGCTTTGTTGTGAATGAAACTGATAAATGTGTATATTATCGTTATGGTGGGGGTTAAGGAGTGATCTTGTGCCTATATGTAGATGACATACTTATATTTGGAACAAACACTGCCGTAATTGACGAGGTCAAATCTTTCTTATCTCGATGCTTTGATATGAAAGACTTAGGAGAGGCAGATGTCATTCTGAATATTAAATTAATCAAGAACGAGGATGGGATCACTTTGAGCCAATCCCATTATGCTGAGAAAATCTTAAGCCATTTTGTCTATGAGAATTGTAAAATTTCTCCAACGCCCTATGATGCAAGCATTAAGCTTCGAAAGAACCAAGGGTTAGGAAAAGATCAATTAAGATTTTCACAAATTATTGGATCACTTATGTATCTATCTGGTGCCACTAGACCTGACATATCATTTGCTGTGAGCAAATTAAGTCGGTTTACTTCTAACCCAGGAGATGATCACTGGGAGGCACTTGAGAGAGTGTTGCGCTATTTGAGAGGCACAACCTCATACGGAATTAACTATACTGGGCATCCTTCTGTATTAGAAGGATATAGTGATTCAAATTGAATCTCTGATGCAGATGAGATCAAAGCTACAAGTGGTTATGTCTTTACCCTAGCAGGAGCTGCAGTTTCATGGAGGTCATGTAAACAGACTATATTGATGAGGTCAACTACTAAGGTAACTTGTAGCACTAGACACGCCTCTGTTGAGGGTGAATGGCTTAGAGAGCTTCGTTGGACTTGCCATTGGTTGAGAAACCAATACCAACAATCCTAATGTCGTGATAATCAAACAGTGTTGATTAAGGTTACAAGTACTAAGGATAACATGAAGTCCTCCGGACATGTGAAGCGAGGCTTAAATCATCGTCGAAAATTGAGGAACTCCGAGTGATTATCGTGAATTATATACGACCGAGAAAAATCGCGCACCCTTTCTCAAAGGGGCTAGCAGGAAGGCGATTTCGTTGTGTCTATGGACATGGGAATGAGGCCCATTGGAGTTACAACTCAATAGTAAACCATACCTCCTTGATCGAGATACCGTGACTTAGGCAATGGGAAAAACAAGTTGATGTTGTAACAAGAGAGTATATATTCATTAAATCCATGTCCTAATAGACAAATTTGTCACATCCCCAAATTAATAAAGAGGCTTATTATGCATCTCATTAGCATGCACCATGTTCTGAAACTTTTTATTTACATATTGTACTTGGAAAATCTCAAAAACTATATGATACATACACTTTGATTTGAACTCCAATCATAAAACTGAGATAAATGCTACTAAAGATCGTCTGGAAATAATTTATTCAAATACTATATTAATTACCACGAATTAATAAAATTGTTCCCAAATTTTTGGGACTGGTTTGGACCCTAAGAAAATTCAAACACCATTAAAAGACCTAGCCTAAGTTTGAATTTATATATTACAAAATTTATTATGAAAAGTAGGGTTGAATAATTTTTATGGACACTAGGCTATCTCAGGAACCCCCATGATTTATTTCATGATTTTAGGAATTTTATTTCTATTTTTAGCACCTTGGTCAAAGTAGAGGAAATAAATTAAATCTCAGTCAAATCTGTGGACTCAAACCTGCGCACTGTTCATCAGGCTCGAGTCCGACTCGGCGAGCCGACTCAGCCCGACCGCCTAAATGCACCGACGCATGCAGACCCTTGGATCTGCGATCGACGATCCAGATCTCACCACTTTTGGGCAATTCAAAACAGCGCTTAACGATCACATCCACCCGATCCTGATCTAACGGTATGCATTCAGCCACGTAGCGATGGCTTACCTCTGCGCCTTGAGTCGCTGCCACCGCGGGCCCGCCTGTCAGGCCCTTCTTCTTCCTTGGGCAGGCGCGCGTTCAGGCGCTGTAAGCCACGCGGCCGTGCCATTATGCTCCGAGCCGTTGGGGCTCCGACACGTCGTCAATCCACCGCCCCAATTGACCATCCCCGGAGCTTCGGCAAGTAACGCCGCCTCTTTCCTGTCATCCTTCCATGCTTAAGTCGCCCCTGAACGCCTCTTTCTTCCTCATCTTTCCTCTCGGGTCTGAGGAAAGAGAAGCTTGTGCTTGCTCTCTACACGGGTGAGTTTCCTCCGCATGGTTCCCCTCTTCTCTATGATCCATGCCAGTTTCATTTTTGCTGATCATGGACTCTGGTTCCTCTTGTAGCTCCCGGGCCACAGTGGTGCCATTGGAATCTCCAGAGCACGCTCCGGAGGACACCTCTGCGTCATCTTCGTCTCTGGTGAGATCCTCCCCAGTTCTTGCGCGTCACTTTGTGTGCTAGGTTATAGGAGTAGAACCCTCACTTGGTTTATCGTTTAATGCACAGAGCTCGTGATTCCCGGTTTTCGATTCACTGTCGTGGGAGCTCGTCTTCTTCCCCGACGCCGGCACGGTGAGTTCCCCGTCGATTCAACCATCTGGGACCATCTCATGGATGTCCTGGTTCTGCTCCCACCTCACATTGTTCTCCTTTGTCCCCAGAACGTTCCCGCCGTGGTGACCTCCTCCTCACCGCCGCTGGTTTCTGCCGCCGGAGCTGAAGACGAAAACCCTTGGTCCCCGTGCCTTTTCCTTCAGCGTCACTTAAACCCCAGGAGTCTGGATCTAGCACCCATTTGCCTCGGAGTGGTTTCTGCCTAGTGGTCTCTCGGCACCGTATACACCTCCTCCGCTCGACTCCGCCGCCGACGCGCCACCGTGCCTCTTCTCCGGCAAAATCACCACCGGAAGGTAGTCCTTGCTATTGCCTTTTCGTTTTGACTTGGTCTTTGCACTCTCCGGCCTTCCCTCGCCGCCGACGAGCACGGCAACGCCGCGGCCGCGCCGTTTTCCGTTGTCGGAAGGTTACGGCCGAAAACAGAGAGTTTTGTCGGATTATTTAGCACTAATGGCTGTAGTTAATTAGTCCTGAGTCTATGACTTGTGGGCCTTAGTGTAGTTTAAGTGGATGCGTAGTTTGTAAAATACGTTTTCGCTAAAAGGAAGACGTATCCCTAGCATGCTTAGAATAGGTGTACGTGTTAGTGTTCTGAAAACGTATTCTTGGAAATACGCCTTCAGCTCATTTCGGCCGAGACCAAGTCCACGTTGACTGGGTCAAGGCTTTGCCCCCGGTCCCACCCGTCAGCGTCTGTGGCTAGGTTAGCACTCGGTAGAAAAAGTAATCAATACTTTATAAAATTCAAAATCTGTTATTTGCACACTGAAAATTGACATTAACCTCTAAAATACATAACTAAATCACCTCAACTCCAAAATGAGTGAAACCACTTCTGATAATTTTCATATTTAATGAACTTTATATTAAAATTGGTTTGAAACCTGTCTCTGCAGCAGAGAGTGTTATTTTGGAGATTGATCCTTTAACACTATTATTTGTACAATAGAAAAAGGCTGATAACTCTAAAAATTCATAAGTAATTCTTGGAAACTCCAAAAACAGTGAAATCAGTTTTGATAATTTCTATTTCAAATGAACTTAATTATAAAAATGGTTTCAAACTTACCTTTGTCACAGAAACTATAGTTTGAGCAAAATGATCCTAAAGGGCATTATTTTTACACTATTAATGCTGATAACTTTAGAAATCAATAACTAAATCATGAAAACTCCAATTGGAGCAAACTCAACTGTTTTGCACTTGTAATAATATTGTCTATTTATGCATGAAATCCTTATGCTCACCACTGCCCTACAAATTTTCACCTCATAATTAAATTACTTAAAGAGGACATATCGAAAACTGAAATTCAAACCATCATAACTTTCATATACTAAATCAAAATGAAATAATTCTTTCACAAAAAATCATCTAAAATCATGACTTAGCTACTGTAGAAAAATCATGCATTTTTGAGCATCTTGATTTTTGGAGTATTTCTCGATGTTTATTCGGTATTGTATTTATATAGATTCCGAGCTCATTGATATTGACTCTTACGCTACTGAGGGAGAGCAATTAGCCTACCAGCAAGGCAAGCATCATTTGAACTTTATTTTGCATGATATTTGATCCCAGTTTTTGTTAAGTTAGTGCAATGATAATTGCTTGCATGCTATTTTGATATTGTCGCTATTTTTGTGATGAATAGTTAGACACATCCTATTATCTTGTCATTGTGGCTATCCATGAATTATTCCAGTACTGAAATGCTTATGTTAGGTTGTGTGAGATTATATTGTTCGGGTTTGCTTAGCCATGCAAGTCTAGAAACGGTAGTCTGATTGTCGGGAATAACCCGACAATTATGGGATAAACACAACTCTCATTATATACTTTTGTTTCAGACCTTTGTATCTGTTTTATGAGTTAAATTTTGTCACTTTAAATGAGCTTTTGGTCTGGACAAGTGTTGGTTAGTGATGGTGCTTTGTGCACGAGATTTGGGTATGTGGTTTGACTTGTCTGGACAATTAAGGACCGAACTTTGGTAACGTCGTTGATTCAAGTACATTCGTGCTACCACACGCGGTATATGGGTGCTGTATGGTTAAGCAGGGGGAAGGTTTTGTTGTGTTGAGTCCCACGGTGGTGAAATTGTAAGGGCATAGGACCGAGAAATCCTATGTTTCCTTTTGGGCCGATAGGATGGAGATGTTAACGTCTTGTGTTTCCTAGGAGCCCTGGGTTGAGGGACTTAGCTCAATGGGATCTTCTTGCTAAAAATGACCATATCTTGATTTACCCGGCCGGCATACCATAGGAACTATGCTATATTCAGAGGCATCTGGAGGCTTACGGGCTAATCAAGTCGTGTGGGTAAAGTAGTACACCCCTGCAGGGTATAAATCTATTCGAATAGCCGTGTCCACGGTTATGGACAACCGCTTGAGTTCGGGAGTTACTATTGTTAGACTTGGAATTAAAATTGTGGTTATAACTTGGTATTGTCATGAATGGGATATTCATGTTTGTTGTTGTATCAAAGTGGACAGCCACTTTGCTATTTGTACGATTTATTTGTTATTCAATTCGTTACTTATTCACGTGCTTTACTTCTACTTCAAATCTGATTTTTAAATGGCACTTGAAAAACTAGTATGTGTAGGTTGTTCAGTGTTGCGTCTCTTTCGCAAAAATTAAGCCAATATGAGCCCTTCCTTTGAATGACCTTATGCATAACTATTTTTATTTGTGTAAGACTTGCGAGTATTCTTTTGTACTCAGCCAGATGTTTGCTGGCTTTTACAGGTGAGGAAGATGTTGAGACCGATGAGCTTGTCGGTGTCGATTTAGGCGACACTGATGAGTAGTATGCTATCTTTAGCTCCCAGTCGGTTGCCGATGAGTTATGTGGTATACCACTGCAGGCGTTTTGGTTTATTTATTTGCTTCCGCTATGAACTTGTTTAATTTGGCCGGTCGGCCACTTATGTAGTTGTAAACTTGAAACTATGATGTATCACTTTTGTACTAATTATGTATGAGCGTTGTATGGATGTGATCAACGTTGTAATAAGAGTATGGATATATTGGTCGCTGATCTTGGGAGCTAATATAGGTCATGCTCGTTGTTTATGGCTTCCCATTTAACTCGCTAAGTGTAGTGCTTGACTGGTTGGAGAACCGACAATCATGTAGTGCTCGCAGAGGAGCGGCGTGCATGATCGTCGGGGATCTAAATTTTAGTTGAGTCTCTTATTTGGGCTGAGTTAAGTTGGAATCCATTTACTGGAGATCCAGAGTTATGTCCCTAAGACCTTGATTAGTCTCGGTCTTACGGAGATAACTCCGGGGTCCCCACAGCGTTGGTATCAGAGCCATACTGACTGTAGGTTAGAGATAGCACTAGCGTTAGAGTTAGTAAGCCTTTTAAGTCAAAATATTTTGAGATTATCAAATTACTTTCAGAAACTATAAGTTAGGAATGTCTTTTATTCCTCATCCCTCTTAGTGGCTTTTCTTACCTTACTCTTGTTCAGTTTGAAGAAGAAATCTTACCTTATTTTCTTGTCTTTAGATGAGTCGTCAATACCTGGTCAAAGAAACTCAAGCTGAGAACGTGGATGGATACCCGGCGCTTCTCCGAGATATGATGTGGAGGGCGAACTTTACTTACCAGCTGACCTATGCCATCTATCGCCGCGACAGGGGGCCAGGCATGGAGGAGTACCTGGCCATGATCAACATTATCGCCAGACAAGTCACGGGGAGTATCCCGTATTGTTTGCAGGCACGTGGCACTTCAGAGGCCATGGCTCTACAGGAAGTGGCTCGTGTGGCTATGAGCCACCTCCGTTATGATCTGACGGAGTTGTCTCAGCCGCCTTACGACCATTTTCCTATGAGAGAGCGTGGCACAGAGGTAGACACTTTTGCCCGGATTCAGTTTGGGGAAGATCCCCAGGTTAGGCAGTTGGCAAGATTGGTTCATATCATGGACCAAATTCATCTGCACTGTGTGTATGAGTGGTACGAGACTCGTCAACGTCTCGTGGTGGCCCAAGAGCACTTACAACTCATGTGTAACATGGGGATTGTTGACCGCCATGTGGTATATGGCGCAAATGAGATTCCCCCACATGCTTTAGCACCACCGATGTACCGTCTTCCGGAAGTACCGGGACGCGTACCCAACTATGGGGCGTGACGGCAGGCCCGTATGTCGGTCGGCTTTGCTCGTACTCATAGGATGGAACCTGCTGGAGGCCATGTGATAGAGCAAGTCTCCCCTTTGCGTCTTCCTAATCTAGGAGACCCTAGATGATACGGGATCCCCTAGGGCACATCTTCTGGACGAGTTTCCGGTGAACTTTGACCGGAACAACATTTAGGATGTTGTAGGTGTAAGCTCATGGACGAGCATGTACCTTTGATTGCATGTATTAAGCTAGTAGTAATTGAACTATTAATGTTTCTCTTGCAAGAACTTTTATCTCAGATGGTTGCTTTCGCCCATGGGCCGTTATGAATGTAATTGCTTTGGGAAAACTATGATTTGAAGTTATGGATCTTGTACTGGCCTTAGCGCCTTTGTACGCCCATTTGGTGTTATGTTTTTGTGCATTGTATATCATTATGCATGCTTAGTTAAGAACTTTGTGCTTGCTGTCCGGATTTATTATTCACACCTTTTCCAACAATCTTGGCCTCTTTTTAATTTTCCTTGTCACTTCAGGATGTCAGGACCTACCACTCGTTTGAGAGCTCTTCGTGGCGAGGGGTCTCCACCCCCGCGACGCCCTCCTACTGCAGACCCTGAAGAAGTGCTTCCTCCGCCACCCACCATGGCAGAGGTTTTGGCTCAGATCGAGAGGAATAGGATGGATCAGACCAGAATTCTCGAAGCTATCGCTCGCAACACTTCTCCTGCTCCTGCGGCAGCAGGGGGAGGGGGAAATCATAGGCAGCGCGGAGGTCTTGCTGAATTTCAGAGGACCAATCCTCCCTCTTTTGCGGGCACCGGAGATCCAATGGAGGTTGAAGATTGGCTACGAGATATTGAGAAGAAGCTAGCCATTGCTCAGTGCACAGGCATTGAGAAGGTTCTCTTTGCCAGCTATCAACTGGAGGGTGCTGCTAGTGCATGGTGGGATAATTTTTCCGTCATGCAGCCTGACGGAGAAGTTCCATCATGGGAGGAGTTTCAAGCGGCCTTCAGGGAGGCCTATATTCCTGACGGGGTCATGTCGATCAAGCAGCAGCAGTTTCTTGCTTTGAAGCAAGGAAGGAAGACTGTCATGGAGTACCTTCAGGAGTTCAATTCCTTAGCCCGCTATGCCCCTGATGATGTCTCTACTGACACTCACGGCAGAATCGGTTCATGGGCGGCTTGACTGAGGAGATGCAGCTGGCTCTAGCTGTACATGATTTCAGGAACTTCCAACACTTGGTGAACAAGGCCATTGTAGTGGAGCACAAGAGTGTGGCTGTAGAGGAGTCCAAGAAGAGGAAGAAAGCCGCTCAGTTTTCAGCTAGCAGCAGTTTTCCTCGATAGCGCACCGGGCCGCCCCAGGCACCTCGTTCTCAGGCCCCAGTGCCACCGAGGCCTCCTGTGGCACCTCCACGACCTTCTCCACCCACGGTGCAGCGGTACAATGGGAGTAAGAACTCCCAAAACAGTGGTACTTACAAGTCTAATGTCACCTGCTTTCATTGTGGTCGCCAGTGCCACTATGCATCTCACTGCCTCGCCAAGCAGCGGGGAATGCCTCAGGTTTATCGAGCTCCTACACCACCAGCTGTGGCAAGACCTACACCACCTCCGAGGGCAGCATCTACCCCTCCTCAGGTCCCTGCACATGGCCGAGTGAACCACGTCACCGCTGAGGAGGCAAGCGACGCTCCAGATGTCGTTTTGGGTACACTTCTTGTTAATTCTTGTCCAACATCAGTTTTATTTGATTCAGGAGCATCTCATTCATTCATCAAGGAAGAATATGCTGCACTTAATCAATTTGAAATACATAAACTTCAGCTACCTTATCAAATCCAGTCGCCGGGATCAGTTTTCCAAACCGATCAAGTCTGCCGGGACGTAAAAGTGGAAATTCAAAATATCAACTTCTTGGCAAACTTAATTGTGATAAATTCAGTGGGTATTGATGTGATCTTGGGGATGGATTGGCTGTCCAAGAATGGGGGAAAGATCGATTGTGCTCAACGGTCTATTTCTGTCACTAGCGAAGACGGCAGTCAGGTCGTTTTTGCACCTTTAGTAGGCGGTTCTCATCTCTATGCTTTGGAAGCTAGTACCTCTCTTGAAATTGAGAAGGTGCCAGTGGTGTGTGAATATCCAGATGTATTCCCTGAAGAACTCCCAGGCATGCCTCCTGATCGAGAAGTCGAGTTCGTCATCGAGCTTGTACCCGGTACCGCGCCGATCTCAAAACGGCCATACCGGATGCCCCCTAATGAGTTAGAAGAATTGAAGAAGCAACTCCAATAACTTCAAGACAAGGGATTTATTAGGCCGAGCTCCTCGCCTTGGGGATGTCCGGTCATCTTTGTCAAAAGGAAAGACAAGAGTTTGCGGATGTGTGTTGACTACCGTTCGTTAAATGAAGTCACTATCAAAAATAAATATCCGCTTCCGCGGATTGATGACTTATTTGATCAATTGAGTGGGGTCCAAGTATTCTCCAAGGTTGATTTGCGCTTGGGCTATCATCAAATTAAAGTTCGAACTAAAGACATTCCGAAGACGGCCTTCTCTACTCGTTACAGGTTGTACGAGTACACTGTCATGTCTTTTGGTCTGACGAATGCACCGGCATACTTCATGAATCTTATGAATTCAGTTTTCATGGAGTATTTGGATAAGTTTGTTGTTGTATTCATCGATGACATTCTTATCTACTCAAAGTCTGATGAAGAACATGAGCAACACTTGAGGCTTGTGTTGGAGAAGCTTCGTCAACATCAGCTCTATGCCAAATTCAACAAATGCGAGTTCTGGCTCCATGAAGTTAGTTTCTTGGGACATGTCCTATCTAAGGGCGGTATCGCTGTTGATCCAAGCAAAGTGCAAGATGTCCTTGATTGGATACAACCGAGGAACGTCACTGATATTCACAGTTTTCTTGGACCTGCGGGTTAGTATCGCAGGTTCATCCAGAACTTCTCTAAAATCTCTAGGCCAATGACTCAACTTTTAAAGAAAGAAAAGAAGTTCGAATGGTCGCCTGAATGTGAGGAAAGCTTTCAGATCCTAAAGAAATGCCTGACCAAAGCTCCAGTACTTATCCTGCCCGACATTCACAAGAGCTTTGACATTTACTGCGATGCATCTCGCCATGGGCTCAGTTGTGTACTTATGCAAGAAGGCCGAGTGGTAGCTTATACATCAAGGCAATTGAGACCTCATGAGTTGAATTATCCCACTCATGATTTGGAACTCGCAGCGGTTGTTCATGCTCTCAAGATTTGGCGACATTACCTCATCGGTAATCGTTGGGAGATCTACACCGATCACAAGAGTCTTAAATATATCTTCACCCAAGCCGATCTGAACTTGAGGCAAAGAAGATGGCTTGAGTTGATAAAAGATTATGATTTTGGACTCCATTATCATCCAGGAAAAGCAAATGTGGTAGCCGATGCCTTGAGCAGAAAGTCTCAGTGCAACTGTTTATCGGTAACTCCCATTTCGGCAGGGTTGTGTGCTGCAATGCAACGTCTGCACCTGGAGATAATTGAAGAAGGTTCTCTTGCTGCCCTTAGTGTGAATTTTACACTTGAGGACCAGATTAGAGAAGCCCAGAAGACTGATGAAGAAGTAGCTCAGATCCGGGAAGAAGTAAAGCAAGGTAGGGCCAAGTGCTTTAAAGAAGATGCACAAGGCACCCTATGATTTGGAAACCGGTTGGTGGTGCCCTGTGATTATGTCTTGAGAGAACTAATTCTCAAGGAGGCTCATGACTCCAAATTCTATATTCACCCAGGTAGTACCAAGATGTACCAAGATTTGAAGAAAAGGATGTGGTGGAGCCAAATGAAGCGGCAGATCGCTCAATATGTTGCCGGGTGTGATGTATGCCAAAGAGTCAAGGCTGAGCATTTGAAGCCAGCAGGTACTCTACAACCCCTGCCCATTCCCAAGTGGAAATGGGAAGAAGTTGGCATGGATTTTATCACCGGCCTCCCTAGGACTCAAGCTGTTTCTGATTCTATTTGGGTAATTGTCGATCGTTTGACGAAGGTTGCCCATTTTATTCCGGTCAAGACTACTTGCACCGGGGTCAAGCTAGTAGAGTTGTACATCTCCAGGATTGTTTGTCTCCATGGTGTACCAAAAGTGATCATTTCTGATAGGGGCCCCCAGTTCATCTCTCACTTCTGGAAGTGCTTGCACCAAGCGATGGGGACCAATCTATCTTTCAGCTTCGCATACCACCCGCAAACAGATGGACAAACGGAAAGAGTGAATCAAATTTTAGAAGACCTTCTCCGAGCATGTGTGTTGTCCTATAGCAAGAACTGGGAGAAATGTTTACCGTTTGCAGAGTTTTCCTACAACAATAGCTTCCAATCAAGTATTCAAATGTCACCGTTCGAGACATTGTATGGAAGAGCTTGTAGGACACCTTTGAACTAGTCCGAAGCCAGGGAGAGGCCATTTTATGGTCCAACCTTGGTAGAGGATGCAGAAGAACAAGTTCGTGTCATTCGTGAACGACTTCGGACGGCTCAATCTCGTCAGAAGTCCTATGCCGACCGTCGTCGTCGCGAATTGAGTTTTAGAGTGGATGATCATGTCTATCTTAAGGTTTCTCCAATGAAAGGAACACATCGTTTTCAAGTCAAAGGCAAATTGGCACCTCGCTACATCGGACCTTTCCGAATTCTAGCAAAGTTGGGACCGGTGGCTTATCAAATAGAATTGCCACCATCACTTGCGGATGTACACGATGTTTTCCATGTTTCCCAACTGAGGAAGTGTCTTCGTGTCCCGACCGAAGCAACCGAGCTGGAAAAACTTGACTTGCAACCTGATCTTTCTTATCGGGAGCACCCGATTCGCATTCTTGAAGAGAAGGAGCGCAAGACACGAAATCGCAATATTAAATTCATCAAGGTTCAGTGGAGTAACCATACTGAAGATGAAGCAACATGGGAACGTGAAGATCATGTGCGATCCAATTATCCAGATCTTTTTCTTTCTACTTGAAGTGTCTTCAAATCAAGAAAGGAAAGTTTAAACAAAGCAATGGGAAGGAAATATGTAATAGCCATTCCTTGTAACCTTACAAAGATATATTGGCACTATCTTTGAAGGAAATCAAGACAACGGATGATATGTTTTCTTTTAGAACCTTCTATCTAACTTCCACCCTATCAATCTCGGGGTCGAGATCTTTTGTAAGGGGGGAAGGTTTGTCACATCCCCAAATTAATAAAGAGGTTTATTATGCATCTCATTAGCATGCACCATGTTCTGAAACTTTTTATTTACATATTGTACTTGGAAAATCTCAAAAACTATATGATACATACACTTTGATTTGAGCTCCAATCAAAAAACTAAGATAAATGCTACTAAAGATCCTCTGGAAATAATTTATTCAAATACTATATTAATTACCACGAATTAATATAATTTTTCCCAAATTTTTGGGACTAGTTTGAACCCTAAGAAAATTCAAACACCATTAAAATACCTAGCCTAAGTTTGAATTTATATATTACAAAATTTATTATGAACAGTAGAGTTCAATAATTTTTATGGACACTAGGCTATCTCAGGAACCCCCATGATTTATTTCATGATTTTAGGAATTCTATTTCTATTTTATTTCTCAGGAACAGTGGTGTTCAGTATCAGAAGCCACGCTCGCGTTCGATTCGCTCGCTCCGAGCCGTTGGGGCTCCGTCACGTCGTGAATCCACCGCCCCAATTGACCATCCCCGGAGCTTCGGCAAGTAACGCCTCCTCTTCCCCATCATCCTTCCATGCTTAAGTCGCCCCTGAATGCCTCTTTCTTCCTCATCTTTCCTCTCGGGTCTGAGGAAAGAGAAGCTTGTGCTTGCTCTCTACACGGGTGAGTTTCCTCCGCATGGTTCCCCTCTTCTCTATGATCCATGCCAGTTCCATTTTTGCTGATCATGGACTCTGGTTCCTCTTGTAGCTCCCGGGCCACAGTGGTGCCATTGGAAGCTCCAGAGCACGCTCCGGAGGACACCTCTGCGTCATCTTCGTCTCTGGTGAGATCCTCCCCAGTTCTTGCGCGTCACTTTGTGTGCTAGGTTATAAGGAGTAGAACCCCTCACTTGGTTTGTCGTTTAATGCACAGGAGCTCTGTGATTCCTGGTTTTCTGATTCACTGTCGTGGGAGCTCGTCTTCTTCCCCAACGCCGGCACGGTGAGTTCCCCGTCGATTCAACCATCTGGGACCATCTCATGGATGTCCTGGTTCTGCTCCCACCTCACATTGTTCTCCTTTGTCCCAGAACGTTCCCGCCGCGGTGACCTCCACCTCGCCGCCGCTGGTTTATGCCGCCGGAGCTGAAGACGAAGACCCTTGGTCCCCGTGCCTTTTCCTTCAGCGTCACTTAAACCCCAGGAGTCTGGATCTAGCACCCATTTGCCTCGGAGTGGTTTATGCCTAGTGGTCTCTCGGCACCGTATACACCTCCTCCACTCGACTCCGCCGACGGCGCACCACCGTGCCTCTTCTCCGGCAAAATCACCACCGGAAGGTAGTCCTTGCTATTGCCTTTCCGTTTTGACTTGGTCTTTGCACTCTCCGGCCTTCCCTCGCCGCTGACGAGCACGGCAACGCCGCGGCCGCGCCGTTTTCCGTTGTCGGAAGGTTACGGCCGAAAATAGGGAGTTTTGTTGGATTATTTAGCACTAATGGCTGTAGTTAATTAGTCCTGAGTCTATGACTTGTGGGCCTTAGTGTAGTTTAAGTGGATGCGTAGTTTTTAAAATACGTTTTCGCTAAAAGGAAGACGTATCCCTAGCATGCTTAGAACAGGTGTACGTGTTAGTGTTCTGAAAACGTATTCTTGGAAATACGCCTTCAGCTCATTTCGGCCGAGACCAAGTCCACGTTGACTGGGTCAAGGCTTTGCCCCCGGTCCCACCCGTCAGCGTCTGTGGCTAGGTTAGCACTCGGTAGAAAAAGTAATCAATACTTTATGAAATTCAAAATCTGTTATTTGCACACTGAAAATTGACATTAACCTCTAAAATACATAACTAAATCACCTCAACTCCAAAATGAGTCAAACCACTTCTGATAATTTTCATATTTACTGAAATTTATATTAAAATTGGTTTCAAACTTTTCTCTGCAGCAGAGAGTGTTATTTTGGTGATTGATCCTTTAACACTATTATTTGTACAATAGAAAAAGACTGATAACTCTAAAAATTCATAAGTAATTCTTGGAAACTCCAAAAACAGTGAAATAAGTTTTGATAATTTCTGTTTCAAATGAACTTAATTATAAAAATGGTTTCAAACTTACCTTTGTCACAGAAACTATAGTTTGAGGAAAATGATCCTAAAGGGCATTATTTTTACACTATTAATGATGATAACTTTAGAAATCAATAACTAAATCATGAAAACTCCAATTGGAGCAAACTCAACTGTTTTGCACTTGTAATAATATTGTCTATTTATGCATGAAATCCTTATGCTCACCACTGCCCTACAAAGTTTCACCTCATAATTAAATTACTTAAAGAGGGCATATCGAAAACTGAAATTCAAACCACCATAACTTTCATATACTAAATCAAAATTAAATAATTCTTTCACAAAAAATGATCTAAAATCATTACTTAGCTACTGTTGAAAAATCATGCATTTTTGAGCATCTTGATTTTTGGAGTATTTCTCGATGTTTATTCGGTATTGTATTTATATAGATTCCGAGCTCATTGATATTGACTCTTACGCTACTGAGGGAGAGCAATTAGCCTACCAGCAAGGCAAGCATCATTTGAAGTTTCTTTTGCATCATATTTGATCCCAGTTTTTGTTAAGTTAGTGCAATGATAATTGCTTGTATGCTATTTTGATATTGTCGCTATTTTTGTGATGAATAGTTAGACACATCCTATTATCTTGTCATTGTGGCTATCCATGAATTATTCCAGTACTGAAATGCTTATGTTAGGTTGTGTGAGATTATATAGTTCGGGTTTGCTTAGCCATGCAAGTCTAGAAACGGTAGTCTGATTGTCGGGAATAACCCGACAATTATGGGATAAACACAACTCTCATTATATACTTTTGTTTCAGACCTTTGTATCTGTTTTATGAGTTAAATTTTTTCACTTTAAATGAGCTTTTGGTCTGGACAAGTGTTGGTTAGTGATGGTGCTTTGTGCACGAGATTTGGGTATGTGGTTTGACTTGTCTGGACAATTAAGGACCGAACTTTGGTAACGTCGTTGATTTAAGTACATTCGTGCTACCACACGCGGTATATGGGTGCTGTATGGTTAAGTAGGGGGAAGGTTTTGTTGTGTTGAGTCCCACGGTGGTGAAATTGTAAGGGCATAGGACTGAGAAATCCTATGTTTCCTTTTGGGCCGATAGGATGGAGATGTTAACGTCTTGTGTTTCCTAGGAGCCCTGGGTTGAGGGACTTAGCTCGATGGGATCTTCTTGCTAAAACGACCATATCTTGATTTATCGGCCGGCATACCATAGGAAGTATGCTATATTCGGAGGCATCTGGAGGCTTACGGGCTAATCAAGTCGTGTGGGTAAAGTAGTACACCCCTGCAGGGTATAAATCTATTCGAATAGCCGTGTCCACGGTAATGGACAACCGCTTGAGTTCGGGAATTTGTGTAAGACTTGCGAGTACTCTTTTGTACTCAGCCAGATGTTTGCTGGCTTTTACAGGTGAGGAAGATGTTGAGACTGTTGAGCTTGTCGGTGTCGATTTAGGCGACACTGATGAGTAGTATGCTATCTTTAGCTCCCAGTCGGTTGCCGATGGGTTATGTGGCATACCACTGCAGGCGTTTTTTTATTTATTTGCTTCCGCTATGAACTTGTTTAATTTGGCCGGTCGGCCACTTATGAAGTTGTAAACTTGAAACTATGATGTATCACTTTTGTACTATTTATGTATGAGCGTTGTATGGATGTGATCAACGTTGTAATAAGAGTATGGATATATTGGTCGCTGATCTTGGGAGCCAATATAGGTCATGCTCGTTGTTTATGGCTTCCCATTTAACTCGCTAAGTGTAGTGCTTGATTGGTTGGAGAACCGACAATCATGTAGTGCTCGCAGAGGAGCGGCGTGCATGATCGTCGGGGCTCTAAATTTTAGTTGAGTCTCTTATTTGGGCTGAGTTAAGTTGGAATCCATTTACTGGAGATCTAGAGTTATGTCCCTAAGACCTTGATTAGTCTCGGTCTTACGGAGATAACTCCGGGGTCCCCACAAAATTACTCTCGACTGTACGGAAGATTGGCATAAAACCTTAATATATTCTGTTGTCCAAATGAGAAAAATGTATTAGCCTGCAGGATACCTAGAAAGAATATACCTACTTGAGCCCAACTGTGAGGTCGCAGTTCACGAGAATAGGGCATTCTCTAGAAAGATCATGAGCAGATAAGGGAGCATGATCAAATAATGCTCCGTTTAGACGCGGTTCTTTGACAGCCTAGTATCAGTTGAGATTTCAAGTGAAATCTAATCACAAAAAGCTGTGGATTCAAGGTCCATTCATCAGCTGTGAGAAGATGAATCTTGTCATTCTAGGTGCAAGTTCAACCCGTACGGGACTTACACTAAAAGACTGGTATATTAACAGTACTTTAGCACAATATCTTTGATATCCTTTTTTGCTTCTTGCTTTGGAATTGGTGGGGGATTGTTGGAAATTGGCCCATATGACTGAGGCCCATTTTCTATAATTCCAAAGCATTTATGGTTTAGTACTATATTGCTAAGCAAGGTGGAGGTGACCAACATATAAGGTGGAGTTCTTGCCACTCTTTAAAACATGTGACACATGGATGAGGGTGGCACGAGGAGGGCTTTGGCTAAACACACACACGCACGCACGCACGCACGCGCAACCGTGCGGTGACGTGGCGCGCCATTTGGCAGACCAAGTCCACCTTATTTTTGCTGAACCATGCATCTCTCTCTCTCTCTGTTTGAATGAGATTCAAATGTTTGAATTTAAGGCTTTATTGGGTGATGATGACAGGCAGTTACTAGTGGGTAAATGGCTGGTTAAGTGTGACAGTTACCAGTAGGTAAATGACTGGTTATGTGTGTCAGTTACCAGTGGGTAAATGGCTGTTTAATTTGTCAGTTACCAGTATGCATCTCTCTATATATGCCTGGAGACGTCCAGTGCATAGCGCGTAGAAAAATAGCCTCCATTCCTTCTTCCTTCTGAAAATCTGTGTTGTTGTATTGCGTCGTCTGAACCTCGCCGACTCTTCTTCTCGGCGTGCACCGTGAAGAAGGGGAGCGGTATCTCCGAGCCGTTGCTACCGTGAAGACCTGCACGGGGGGCGGCAATAAGGTTTCTAGGTAGCGCATCTGCGCGATCGCTTGCTGCACTGCGACATCTACGTTTCTGCACTGCGTCGAATCTGCGCTGCTTCCTGCTCTTCATCAGACCCATCTGTAAGTCTACTGTGTGATTGATTGACTTGTTTACATCCTGTTTTTATATATATTGTGAAGTACAATTAGTTGTCTACTATCAGTACTGTTTTATGCATCATAAGTCTTTATAATATTTGTCTTCTAATAAAATCTGAAATTAAAATATTGCCCTCATTTTCAACAATGCATCCCTCTGAGCTTAATCAAATCAGTTGTTGACCATCATATGCGTCCTTCTGCAATCTATTCTGAAAATGTAGGCCACTATCGTTTTCTCAAGGGAAAAAAGGAAATGCATGTGGCCACATGTCTTTCTCAAATCTTCTAGAAAGAGGTATTTACTGGAGTGTGGACATTCTACAGCCCTATGCCACTATAGTCACTATCCAACGGCCCCAAAAGATCCTTTCGTGCACCTTCTCTACTTTGTCTCTCTCCCCTCAGGCTGGCCGCGCCGCGGCCTCCCCCGAGGCACGTCGACGCTGTTCCAAAGCCGCGCTTCCGCACCGCCAGAAACTCCGTGCCGTACCGCCGGAAACACCCTGTGCCGCCGGACATCCCAAATGATGATAGCTCTTTATCATTTTGAACATACTCTAATAATGATTATAAGATACCTAAAAGTGAGTTGCATGAAAATTTTCATTAAACTTCACTTTTTATAGCAAAATATGTGTATATATTTCTTTTATGTATGAAAAAGGGTATATAGAAAAAACAAAGGGCTCCAATGAATTTTTTTCAATCAAGTCGCATAGGAGTATCTTATAATCGATATTTAACTATATTAAAAGTGATAAAGAAGTATAATATGTTCATTTAAGTAGTATATTAGAAGTAAGAGTACATACTCCTAGTAGTATGAAATGGGTGTCCTACACACAAAGAGAGAGAGAGAGGGGGGGGGGAGCGACTGTTCGTCGTTGCGTCGCTCACCAGATCCAGCGTCCCACGGCCATGTAGCGGCCGGATCCAGGTGTCCCCTGTAGGCGACGAGGTGCACCCGATGCCATTATTGGACTGGAACGACGACTAGAAGGGGGGAGGGGTTGAATATGAGCCATACTCTTCTTCGACCCTGACAAATTTTTACTTCTTCTCCTAAGTAGCTATAAAATCTATGAAAATAAAAAACATAAGCACAATGGAAGTCTTGCGTTGAAACCTATGAACTCCGAGGCAAAACACCTCAACACGGCACAAGGCCGGTCTAAACGCCAAACCTAGCCGATTTGACCGATCCACGGCCAGTCTAACCGCCTGTATGGCCGGTCTGACCACCAGCTTCCTAGGAGCCATCCGTGAAGATAAAAAATCAACCTAACTTTCTACTCGGTGATCCTTGAAATTTCAACAATAGCTCATCAAGAAGGTAGGAAACCTATTCCAATCGATGACCGGGACGATGGAGGCTAAGGTTCCACAAACTTCTTGGATGAGATCAAGAAGGCACAAGAATCGAGGAAATTCAAACTTTCATGCAAAAACTTGGTCGTGGGTGGATGATGGTCAAGATGACCCAAGCTAGATTCCTTCACGTCTTATCAAGCATGATTACAACAAAAGATCCAAGGATACCAAAAGAACACACAAATTCCAAAAATGAATCAAAGAGAGAGCAAGAACAAGAGAGAACTCATCTTGTATGAAATCTTGCTGGGATTAATTTAAAAGATTGTTGGCTTACAGCCACTACACCATGGAGGACAAAAGCTCCATACTTCAGCATTCAATCAATTCATCTCCCTCAAACCCTAGCCTCCTCTACTCTTCTTTCCCCAAATCATAAATTAGGTTTCTTCTTAGGAAGGATCAAGAGGTCCAAATCCTGCACCCCTCTCTTTTATAGTGGATGTTAGGTTAGGAGATAAAACCTTATCGTGCACCCGTTAAGTCCACACACAAATGGGTCTACACTCACGCACACTTCTCAAAGTGGATGACGAACTAGGCTTTCTGAATCTGTCTCTTCGTGATTTTCATCTTCACTTGACCTAAACCTCCTCTCCTTGCACCGTGTTGCGCTGTGGTTTCACCGAAGGCCACCAACCTGGTATTTTGGTGAAGATACCAAAATACCCCTTCTCGATCCTTCTCTAAAGACCGAGTCCAATCATTGTGAAGAAATCCCATGCTTCGCCACGTGTAGGTTCATCAATGGCTCTCTTCATTTTGGTAAGTCTCTCCTATCCAGCTCCCACCGGAACCACTATGACATTTGCACTAACCCCCACACTACTTGATGCAACCAGTCGCACCGAACCTCCTGTTCGGTCATCCTTGTGTTGGAAATATGCCTAGAGGCAATCATAGAGATGATTATATTACATTATGTTCATAACATTGGATAATGTGTTATCTTGTTTCTAGAATTATATCGTTAATATTTGTCATCAAGTATGTGACTTGATTGTGAAACTCGTATTTCTACGATAATTATTCTTAAACGTTCTCGGTCGAAACATATGAGGACACATATGAATAGACTAGCATATGTATTGGTTGATGACCATGTTTCACAGGTCATAGATATGGAGATATCAAATCAATAATATGGACACATGTTAGAGAACATGGTGTTGGATAAGACCCACCTTGAGACACTATTGAGATTGTTATGATTCTATGTGTCGTTAGTTGGTCTCAAAGCAATGATGATGTATAATCCTTAGACCTGAGATCAGCATGGTTTCCTACATGTGTAATGACACTCTTAGGGGTTACCAAACACTACTCCGTAACTGAGTAGTTATAAAGGTAGCTTTCGGGTATGCTATGAAACATGCAGAGGAATGTGACTGGTCGGATATGGGATTTGCCCCTCCTAACATAACAGGAGAGATGTCTCTGGGCCCCTCGTTGTGGTCGAATAAAGAAAGTGCATGGCCATGCCACTAGTGGTCGAAGTGTCAACCACATGAAGTTATTCGACACTTGATCGAGAAAGTTTTGAACAGTCCATGGATGACATGTTATCTCACTTGGAGTTCAACCAGATGTCGTGAGGCAAAGGGAGAATACACAAGCAGGTCGTTAAGTTCCGAAGTCGAGATCGGTGAAGTCAGATCGGTTGAAGTCGTATGGAGATGCGACCTAGTCGAAGACGACTTCGAACATAATTACCAACTAGTCGTAGGAGTTGCAACCGGTCGTAGTTAGGTACTAGCGGTCGTAAAGAGTTACGAATCGTTGTAACTAATTATGAACTGAGTCGTGACTGGCACGAGCTAGTCGTAAGTGATAAGGACCTGGTCGTAGATCATATTGCATTAAGGTTCGTCCGAAATATTCTGTGTGTGTTCGGGAATCGTTATGTGCTGCTAGGTACCGCTGACGACTCGTGATCGGGAAAGAGTTTCCGAGTCACAACCGATTACACACGAACCTATAGGGTCACACACTTAAAGGGCTAGGATTTGATTTGGATGGAGATCCGAATTCTTATAGGCCACGAGTTCCTAATGGGCCACAGGTTGAGGACCCAATATGGATGCCTATATATAGAGGGGCGGTGGCATGGGGTATGATTGATCAATCTTTCTAGAAGAAATCCTGAAACCCTAATAGCCACGCTCTCCTCAACCATGCCGCCGGTGCTAGCACTCCTGCGTGTGGTGTCCCTGCCCCGTATGTGTGGATACCTTGGAGGTGTTGTTGCGAAGCATCAGCACTAGGACGATCCGCGACTCACGACGTTCATCGGAGTAGGAGGAGAAGGCGCGCGGCAAGTACGACTACGACTGCTTCAACTCGCTACATCGACTCTACTTCCGCTACGAGTCGGTGCTTCTAGTGGTAATCTCGTGATTTATTACTAGCGGAGGTTCCTTGGTTGCACGGTAAATTTTTTTGTTTGTGCTATCATAGCCTTCCCGCGATCCTTCACCTTGTGCATCGTGCGCCATGCTTGAGTCCAATGACTTTACCCAGCATCCTTGATCGTTCTAGACATCAGCTCTCCTAGCCTAGTCCTGGTCACCCTCGCCATTGAGCATTGTTTACTCCAAGCCACATTCACAACAATAGACCAAGATATTGTTTATAGGCAAAAGTCCTTCGTAATTTGACCTACGTTAGCCAAAACATACATCATGCAACACATATGCACTAAAACCCATGACTTCGGCCTAATCCATGAAGTTTATCGCCTTCCCGGTGCTTGAATAGGGCCTGGTCGGTCAGACCGCCACAATTGACCAGTCTAACCGCCGGCCGGCCGGTCTGACTACCACCCTCGCTGGTCAAATCGCCCATCGGTCTAACTGCCAACTAGTGGTCGGTCAAACCGCCCAGGGACTTTGCCAAATTTTCACCCCAGAAAATCTGCGTCATCTCTGGAATTTTCAAATCTATCTAGTTTCGACTCGAAACTCCAAATCCAGTCAGACCAAGTGCAAACGCATCCTCTCGCCTACCTCCATACAAGATTTTTTTTTGTCGATTTTCAAAATTCACATTTTTATTTTGGCCGGTCAGACCACAATCATGTGGCAGCTCTGACCGCCAAGGCCCTGGCCGGTCAGACCACCAGCATAGGCTGATCATACCGCCGCCATGGCCGACCTGACATCAATATGACTTTTCTTGAAAACGAGGGTTTCGCCAAACGTCTCGATGCTTTTGCCAATTGTTTAGCACACTAATACTAGGAGCATAAACCCATGACATCCACGACCTCCCCCCTGATGACCACATTGGTAATGTAATACTCAAAATTTAATTAAATGAGACGAATTAAATTAGAGGGAAGGACCAATTAGCAAAGCGATTTAACTGAGGATTAGAGGGGATTACTGTAAAAGGTAGACAACCTGGGCTGGGGCTTTTGGCCCACTTGATTTCAGCCCAAAAGTGGGAGAGGGGGCAGCCAGCCACAAACAAAAGGAGGAGGGGCAAACCCTAGCTTTGCTACAGTACCACCGTGCTACAGTACCGCCGTTGTTACTGTAGCATGTCCTCCCCCCTGCTTCCACACCTCCATGTTGCCATTCCCTGGCCAAGCTCCTTCCCCGTTGCTGCCAAGGGATCAAGAAGAAGGAAGAAGGAAGAAAGAAGAGGAAGAAGGAAGGGAGAGAAGAGTGATGGGAGGAGAAGAGGGATCACGTGGTGTTCATCGTGTTCTTCAGCGGTTCGACAAGGGTAAAGCCCGTTCCCCTTTCGATTAGTTGTTTAATTGAGTAATTAGGCAACGTCGGTAATAGATCTGTTTAGGATAGTCTGTACAGATCGATGTTTTTGAGAAAGTTAAGTATGGATTTAGTCCTGGGCATCTCCTAGAGCATTGTAGAGGACGTCAATAGCTTTCGATGAAGTGCTAGATCGCGTTATTTGGACCCATGTAGCAGAAGTTATGAATTTATTAGTGTGACTGTTCTCCAAATCCGTCGGTATTCTGATAGGTTTTAGTAATATGACTTGACCGATTGGTTAAATGGAAAATTAGAAGATCTCAACATAACACAAATTGTAGGTAATTGTCGTGGCTATTAGGGAAGCCCAAGAACGTGAAATTTGGACAAACGAGCTGAAAGTTATGGTAGTTTTAGTGTACTATCCAGAGAACGTGACGTGAAATCGATGTGCTGTTAATTAGCTTGGTAGGGATATTAGATGACCGAATCAGGAAGGCCCACCAACTAGGTTTAGTTGGGGAAATTGATAAACTTTCAAGGAAATCCAAGATCACTTCATTTGGACTCCTGTACAAAAAGATATGAATTTTATAACGCGACTGTCCACAGAGGGGACAGAACAACATTTAGGGATTGGAATTGGGTTTGCGATAAAAGAACTACTGCACGTTCGTGTTTGCTTTTATAGTTTGTTTGATCCATTACTGTTGTCTTAGTATGATTTTAATGAATTTAGGTGGGGGACTGGTCCCGGAGGCAGCACCCTCCTCACATCCTCCGTTCTCGCGCGGTTAAGGCAAGTACTCTGTTTGGTAGAGTAATTATGAATGGTTTGACAGTGAATGCTAGTATTTGATATATATTAGCTGTGTTTGATTGATAGTATGATATGCTGGTTAAAGATGATGAATGCTTACGATACAAGCTAGTATTTGAAATATATTAGCTGTGTTTGATTAATAGTATTAAAGATGATGAATGCTTATGATACAAGCTAGTATTTGAAATATATTAGCTGTGTTTGATAGATAGTGTGATATGCTGGTTAAAGTTTATGAATGCTTATGATACGAATGATTGTTATTCATGTATGGTGTTGAGGTTGTTCATGCTTTATGCAAAACTGTAATTGTTCATGTGCACTGTGAGAGCATACATAAGACCTGGTCACATGGTGATCAGGAATGCACATTTGAGGTCCCTGTCATGTAGATGACGGGCTTGAGGTCCCCACATTCGTAGAATGTGGGCATTGAGAAGGGGTCCCCGTCACGTAATCGATGGGCTTATGGTCCCCACACTTGTGGAGTGTAGGCTTGAGGTCCCCTTTACTTGTGGAGTATTGGGCAATTGGTCCCTGCGCTTGCGAGCACAGGCATGGGTACGCAGCGACGGTTGCATACTCCGCATTACCGATGTAATGCGCAAAAGAGTGAAAAAGAGAAAAGATGCACTACACATATACATTCATACATCATGAGATATGTTTCCGAGTAAAGTTTTAGAATTGAATGTTGATGCTGTAATTGTGAAGTTAACGTTTCATTTTTGGTACTTGTTGAGTCTTTGGGCTCACTCTTACTTTTGTGTGTTTTAGGTACCTTTGCAAGAACAACATGCATGAGAGGTAGTAGACCTGAGTTGGATTCACACATTGCCACGCATCATTAAAAGTTGACTAAATGTTAGAATGTCCATTAATAAATAAGCAAACCGCTAAGTATTGATTATGGTTATGCTTCTTGCATCGAGTTTTTGTAATAATGATGAGTAACATATTTTGGATATCTTTGAATATGTTCTAGGTGATTAGCATGTTTCTAATGCTTAGTGAGGATATTGAATTTTGGAATATTTAGTTATGATATTCTTTTATCTGTTGGAACCTCCGTATAGTTAACTATACAAAGGAGGTTCTGCCGAAATTTAGGAAATTGTCCTAGTTGAGATTTGTTTAATGTTTCATTAGTAGCATTCCAGGCTCATGTCGGGCTGGGGTGTTACTGTTGGTATCAGAGCGGGCTGTAGGTCCGTGGTGAATAGATTAACGACTTAGGTAACTTAGCTTGTTAAAATTTGCTAATGGTTAATCAACTTAAAACCTGACACACTGGTGCACAGTAGGATGGGGTGGGTCTAACATTGCATTTACGCTTCTGTTATGTTGTATCGGTGATTCCTGTTATGAGATGATCTTATATACCCATAATATGATTCTATGATTATTATGAGGGATGATAGCTATGCAACTATAGTTGCTGTTGAGAGGTTGATGTCGTGGTTGTGGCCCTGGGCTTTACTAGGTTACACCATCGTTCGTAGTATGAGATTAGCGAAGTGATTACCCCGAATACCATAGCTACAGGTACCATGGGTGAATTCCTTTAGAAAAGTTGTTCTCTTCTTGAGCTTGATTTAGACCAATTCTGGATATAGATGCGGATGGTGAAATTTGTCGGGATTTCACTTGGTCTCTATTTGTATCTTAGGAGTTCTGCCCTTATTATTGGAAAAAAAACTGATTCATTTATTTGCTTGGTATTCAGGATACTGAAAGTTTTCTGTCACAAGTTCTTTAAGATGTGAAAGCTTTGGCTTTATGTATTTCTTTTGTATTATTTCGAGTTTTGAAGTTAATGCCTCTTTTTTTCGAAGGGAGTTAAAGTCCTTTTGTGAGGTCTTGATAGGTTTAGACGAGAGGTGTTAAACATAGAAGTTCATTGGTAAGGTTTGAGTTATCAAGTCAGATCTGCAGCGTCGTACATGAATTGGTCTTAACTCATATCTTTGGAACTGGAGTTGATTAATATGACATGGTTATAGAGTAATTACTTGATGGGTAGTGATAAAGAATATGTCCATACCTAATTGAGGTTAAAAGAGTTATTAAGAGGTGTGGAGCATTGATGAAACTGGTTTGATCACTATAGGTGATAAATTTGGTAAGCTTCTCCGATAGATTGGATTTGCTGGACTCAACGGATTAATCAAATCCTTGGGGATGGATAAGCCCAGAAGGGGTTAGATCAGTGTCATAATGGATATTCATCTTGGAAGTTATCTTTTATGGACAAGTACCGATCATATGTAGTTGCTAGGTGCAAGTATATTGTATCGAAGTATGGTGTTGAGCATCGCTAAGAGATGAATTGATGGGATGTAGTCGACGATCTTTGTTTACTTCATAGTGGAGTGGTAGGATAATTGTATATCCTTGATGAGAAGGTTTGATGCGGATCAACCTCGAGGTGAGATTAAATCCGTGGGTTGCCCGATCTTTCACGGTGGAAATCCCGAACAAATATGTGAAGCACGAATTACAAGATGCAATTCGCACTAGGATAGATAATTCTCACGCCACAAGCACACCACAAAGACACGAGCGAGAAATAGGGATCAAAGATCCAACGAGCAACTCCTAGCACCACGACTAGAAACCACCACGCCAAGATAAAATCCGAAATTGGAATTTACAAGAACACTCATAGAACAGGATGAACCCTAACGCTAAAAGCCAACACGCACACGTGTTTAATTCATAACTCAAACTTAGCTCTTCCAAAGGGCGCAGCCCTTGGCCTTTATAGCCCAGCAACACACACGCACTCTACCTTGAGTTGGACTCGAACCGAACTAAACAAAAATTGCACACGCAGTGCAACATGTCCCATCAGACTACACAAAGATTAAAGGAGACAAACACATCTAGGACTCTTTCCTATTTAGAATTAAATGAAAACTAAAACTACTAATATAAAAGGAATTCATGGCCCAACAAATCCTCACGCCAGAGGAAGATATGACAAGGAAATATCTTAGATTGATGCAGCCACCAAACAAATATCTTTGTTGTCTATCTCCAACAAAACCTCCTGGGAAATCTCCTCCATGCGTAAGGTTCTTTGGTGGACCCCATCCACATGCACGTAAAGATAGAATCAACCACAATCTTCTTTCCCTTTTTAATTCATGCAACACGTTATCTCCATGCAATCCAAACCAACCAAAATCAATGTAGTTAGTAAATAGCACGTAATATGTTTTGCACGCACTTGTATATATGCCTTCCTTCACACATGCATGCACTTCCAAATATTCTGGTTCCACGCATGCATACGGCAGCCCGTGCGCCGCGGGATTCGGCACACACGCATGCACCTCACGGACAGGTTTACTACCCACATGCATAGCCTCCTCCACGCTGCTAGTCACCTTGTTATGCACAGTATGAATTAAGGTTTCTTGGGCCGCATCATCCTCCCCTCCTTCAAGCGAAACCGTCCTCGGTTTCGAGTTGGTCTTGTCACCCTCTTCTGCAGTTTGCATGGCGACTGAAAAATTTTCAGTAGCTTTGGCCTGCTTCTTCGCTTCTTCCCGTGCCTTCCTTTCTAACAGCTTCTTCTTGTAATCATCTTGAATCAACTGGACATCTATGGGAAGCAAACGGAACGGTGTACCCTTAGATGTAAAGGTACAACCCTGGGTGCTCCAATTCTGTATAACTGCACTTTGTTGCTCGCACCACGGTCCTCCCAATAATAGATGACACGAAACCATAGCGACTGGTATAACATCACACAAAACCTCACAAGAGAATTTGCCTAATGAAAACAGTACCTTGACTTGGTTCATGATTTTGAGCACGCAAATACCACTTGATACATAAGGTTACGGATGCGATATCATTGACAACCCCAACTTCTCAACTAGTTCGATACTAGCCATTAATCGAACTCTCGCAGTCAATCGACATGGCACAAACTATCTCCCTCACTTTGCAGCGAGAGTGAAAAGTCCAATCCACACCGTAGCCTTCCTCTTCATACAAAATGCTGCAACTCAACTTCCTAAAGCGCTCCTCCGAAGTCTCCATAACAGCACCAAAGTGTTCGCAATTCAGCAGCAAACAAGTTGTATATGGTGTATGTGCAACAACGTTTCAGCCCCACTCTCCTGGATTACTCAAACAACAGTAATATATTATATTCTTCAATCAATGTGTGCAGCCCCAACACCAACCAATTTAAGCAATAACTCTGGTCAGCAGTAAAGAAGATCAAACTCTCGGCTAGACACACAAAAAAAAAAAAAAAAAACAGCCACACCAAGTAATTAATACCCCCTGTAGATATGCAATAAACAATTCGGTTATTGCGGATGAAATCACCGGTGACTTTCGCCGCACGCAACGACAGAAATTGATACCGCGCTCTCAAGCACGAGCAGAAACCGCCTCCAACGATGTCGCACAACAACAATCAAATCGAATTGATGGACTCAATTGAGATGCAATAAACAATTGAAATTTGATTGAGACTTCCAGCTTCCTTCGGCCGGCAAGCAAAGACAAACTTGATACTTGATGTCAATTTTCAGCAGCAATTCGAAACGTAGTCGCTTCTTGACTTCTCACGCAACAATCAAAACACATCAAGATAGATAATTGAATCAACTAGCTGGTAGCACTTGCCGATCAGCACATCAGCAATTCGAAGATAGATTGATACCAGGACTTCCGTGAATCCACGCCAAGACACAAGACACCAGCTTCTCTTGATCCGACGACGCCACGTACCACCAATGTGGAAAGGATCTCGATGATTTAAGTCGCAACTTTTAGCACCGTGAACAACTTGGCGCTCTAATACCACCTGATGCGGATCAACCTCGAGGTGAGATTAAATCCGTGGGTTGCCCGATCTTTCACGGTGGAAATCCCGAACAAATATGTGAAGCACGAATTACAAGATGCAATTCGCACTAGGATAGATAATTCTCACGCCCGCGCACACCACAGTACACGAACGAGAAATAGGGATCAAAGATCCAACGAGCAACTCCTAGCACCACAGCTAGAAACCACCACGCCAAGATAAAATCCGAAATTGGAATTTACAAGAACACTCATAGAACAGGGATGAACCCTAACGGCCGAAAGCCAACACGCACACGTGTTTAATTCATAACTCAAACTTAGCTCTTCCAAAGGGCGCAGCCCTTGGCCTTTTATAGCCCGAGCAACACACACGCACTCTACCTTGAGTTGGACTCGGAACCGAACTAAACAAAAATTGCACACGCAGGTGCCAACATGTCCCATCGGGCTACACAAAGATTAAAGGAGACAAACACATCTAGGACTCTTTCCTATTTAGAATTAAATGAAAACTAAAACTACTAATATAAAAAGGAATTCACTGGCCCAACAAATCCTCACGCCAGAGGAAGATATGACAAGGAAATATCTTAGATTGATGCAGCCACCAAACAAATATCTTTGTTGTCTATCTCCAACAAAACCTCCTGGGAAATCTCCTCCATGCGTAAGGTTCTTTGGTGGACCCCATCCACATGCACGTAAAGATAGAATCAACCACAATCTTCTTTCCCTTTTGAATTCATGCAACACGTTATCTCCATGCAATCCAAACCAACCAAAATCAATGTAGTTAGTAAATAGCACGTAATATGTTTTGCACGCACTTGTATATATGCCTTCCTTCACACATGCATGCACTTCCAAATATTCTGGTTCCACGCATGCATACGGCAGCCCGTGCGCCGCGGGATTCGGCACACACGCATGCACCTCACGGACAGGTTTACTACCCACATGCATAGCCTCCTCCACGCTGCTAGTCACCTTGTTATGCACAGTATGAATTAAGGTTTCTTGGGCCGCATCAAGGTTGGTCATTAAAATTGTTTAGGTTGTTAAACTGGTTGGATTACTTGATCTCAATGGTTAAATTTAATTATGTAGGGAGGGAGAGAAAGGGATGTATTTGATTGTTGTCCTAGTGGATAATAATATGAAAATTGCCTTTAATTGGTTGCTTAATGGTCTCATATTTGCTAGTGGGAATGTAGATAGTGAAAGGACCATAAATTCTTCCATGACCGTATAATTTGTTAAATGTCTACGATAACCGCTAGATTGAAAGTTGTGTACAAAATGAGTGGGAGCATTGCTAATGGGTGAAGGGTTGAAAAAAATATGATTTATTCATGTGTGTCTCATGAGGATTGTGACTTGTGGCTGCATGCCCTTGTTAAAAGAGTTGACGATAAAGATTTTTGTTAAGAGTTTATTATTCTTGATGTTAATAAGATTGTTGGTAAGGGATTGTGAATTGTGGGAGTGGTAATGATTCTTTTAGAAAGGTAATTTGACGCCTCCCATAATATCGGTTAAATGGGAAGTTTGAAGTTTTACAATTGTGAGCTTTTGGTAGTTCATGCTTAATGTGGTGGCTGAAATTGTTGAGAAAGGCGAGGCGTGAGACTGTTCTAATGGGTTCTTAAGTGATTAGTGTGAATCGTTTTAAAAGTACTTCTTCTTTGGGTTGGAAAGTGGTGATGTAATCAAAGGAAATTGTTTTCTCTGTTAAGAAAAAAAAGTGTACCATAAGTATTTGAGGTTGGAGTCCAGGATGGTAACCTGCAACTTTTCTATCGTTGCCGCTTAAGAGTTTCTTGGGTTTCCATAGCAGTGTTTTATTATGATTTATGGAGGTTTGAAAGTTCCTTTCTGTGGGACATGTGCCCTCATTTACAGACTCGTATTTTGTTTTCCGAGATCATTAATATTTGACTATTTCTCTTGGTCTTGGGCTCACTCCGAGGAGCCACGTTTTTTTTTGTGCGTTGAAAACTTGTATTTGGTTGTTTCTTCCATTTGAGAAAGGAATTAACCAACTTATGTTGCTGATGTTTTATAAAGTGTATTATGGCGATTGGTTGGTGGTGGACAAGTATATGATAGTGGTGAAATTTTGGAAACCAAGCTATTGAAGAGCAGTAGACAGTGAATTGGTTTTGACCTATAACACCTGGAGAGAGTTCTATTTAAATGGAATGTTTGTCGATGAAATAAGATTGATTAATGTTACAACTAGTAGAACCTATGGTGAATTATGATCTAATAACCTTTGTCCATGTTGGGATTATCAAAGTATGGACTCTTGATAAATTTATTAGAGTATCGCAATTGGATACTTAGTAAGATTGTGTAGAAGAGTTATGATGGTGAAGTTTAATGAGAATAGCGGTGAGAAATCCCATGGTCGTGTTAATTAATGGGATAGCAGTGATTGTTGGGTTATTTTCAAGTATGACTCGGCCTCAGTGAGTAGCCCTATGAGAGTTAGATTATCTCTAAGGAAGATTTGAACAAGAATATATTTATTTATTTTGATGTTAGTGATTAAGTATGTTTGAATCCTGGTCGATCAGTTAGGGTATGGTAAATGGGTATATTGTGGTCGAGTTGCTGTATTTGATTGGTGTGGGTCAGAGAGAGTCTAAGATTGGTGAAATGAATTGCATTGGGCGGTTACTTGTTTAGTGAGGAATGTTGACATTAATAACTGAGGTTATTGTTGAGCTGTGTGAAATTTTAGTCATCAGATCTGAGGGTTACCTATCAAGTATACCAGAAATTCATGGTAGGAGACTTGGAGGGTGAATTTGGGGTTTGCATTTTTATGCTAGGACCTTGGAGACCCAATATTATGTGTAGAGGTAGATGAACTGAAGCAAATTTTGAATAGTATGTTGATCTTTGAAAGAATACTTTGGGTAAAGTGAATGAGTTTGTGTCTTTGAGAATTTGAGGTTGATTAACTTTATGAGAATGAGATGATGTGGTTGTGGGTGAAAAAATCTTTAATGTGGTGTTGAAACCATTTGTCAAAATAATTCCTTTGGTATTGGAGTGGACTAGAGAATCCTTTTGTGGATTAGTAGAGTCCTCCTAATCCTAAATAAGTATTGTTGTTCTTTTGGTTTGAGGATCATTTTGGGATTGTCGGTTAAAAGGAAGGAGTTAGTGTGATGATTTGGAAACCTATGATTTGGGAGAAGGTTTATCTCTTAAAAGAACATATGAGAAAATAATGTTCTCTCGAGTAGAGAAGTGCTATCTTCATTCTTGTTTGAGCTGAGTTTTTATGACAAAGATCGGGTGCAATTTGAGTTGACTATATGATGGAAAGGTAGATCTTTCCAGTTCAGGAAAATAAATGAAGTGTTTGATTTGGGCATTTGAGCGATTTCTCTTTTGGTTTATGCGGTGTTTGTTTTTTAAACTGCCGAGTTGGAAGGTGAAAAGGTTTTCTTGAATAATCTTTGATTTTGGATTTGAGAGTTTTTGCGGGAGAAGTTGGTTAAGAGTGGGTTGCATTGTCAATGCTTTGTTTCGGTTGAGTTCTGACTATTAAAAGTTGCGGTGATTTTGGAAGATAGCAAATCGCTAGAACCATCTTGAGTTCTGGAGCAAGGTTTATAACGTTTTGTATGACCCGGTGTTGAGAGAATGCTTGAGGTATTTGGAGTTTGAGGTTTCATAAGTGTAACATCCCAATATTTAGACTTGTGTTTCAAATGTAAGAAAATGAGTAGAAATTAAAACTTTTTCTTACATCATGTATTTCCTGTTGTACCAAACAATTCTTGTACAAGAAGTTATGGAAATACAAAGTCACAAGTCTTTTGATCCAAACCGTGAGCTTCCAAGAAAATATTCATGTCAAACATTTTGATCATCTCTGGGAAATATTTTTCCTAAGTTCTTGGGTTGATGTGTAACCCCTCTGAAAAATTTCATAATTCTTAGAAATTGTTTGAATGCTTTTGGAGGCAAGTAAACCCAATTCAAATCCTGGTCAAACTGTAACATCCCAATTTTGGGACTTGTGTTTCAAATGTAAGAAAATGAGTAGAAATTAAAACTTTTTCTTACATCACGTATTTCCTATATGCTTTGAACAATTGTTGTAAGAAGTTATGGAAATACAAAGTCACAAGTCTTTTTGATCCAAACTTTGAGCTTCCAAAATATAATCATGTCAAGTATTGTGATCACCCTCTGGAAATTTTTTTCCTAAGTTCTTGGGATGATATGTGACCCCTCTGAAAAATTTCACAATTTTTAGAAATTGTTTGAATATTTTTAGAGGCAGTCAAACCTGTTTGACTTTCAGTCAAACCTCAAAACAGAGCCTTGCAGAATTTTTGGAGATTTATTCGCAGTATAAAACCTCTGAAAATTTTACACCAGGTCCATATTTGAGTCAGCAAGCTCCTGTAAAATTTTCAGAATTTTTGGAGTTAATTTGCTACCTCAAATAAATCCTCCAAAGTCTCTGTTCTAGTTTAAAAGTCAAAACTTAAAGTCACTGTGCTTTGGGTTCGAGTCGACTTGGGCTCGAAAGCAATCGACTTCGGTCCACCAACTAATCGCACCGAAGTCTCTTTAAAACGCGCTTTCGATCTTAACCTTTGGATCTAAATCGCGCGGCCCACGTGCGTGTAAACATTCGGACTTTCCGGTTGCAAGTTCAAATCTCAACCGTTGGATCTCCATCCAACCGTCCTGATCCTCTGAAACCTTCGGACCCTCCGGTTGTTGGTTTGAATCCTAGCCATTGGATTAAGATCCAACGCTCGCTTGTCCCTCTGTTGTAAACCACGTTCGCGACGTGGGGCAATCTGAGCTGTTCATGTTCAATCCTAGGGCTCACGATCTCTGTCGTTGTGTTTTAAACTCAGAGGCGTGGCGCTATCTCAGCCGTCCGATTAAAATCGTGGGGCCCTGAATCGCCCGAGCCTTTATCATTGGTCATCTTCCACCTCCCACTGCGAGCTATGTGTAGGGCATGGGGTGTCTTTCGTGCTTCCTACGGCCGCCCTAGTCAACAGTGAGGGTCGTGGGAGGGGTGTTCGGCCATGCCATACCCTATTGCACATCTTCCACCTTTTCCTTGTCAGCCGCACCTTGTGCTCTGTGCTTTGCCGCCCGAAAGGCTTGTGGTCCAAACCCTAATGCCTCCAAGGCCTTATAAGCATCCTTTTCACTTCCTGGCATTCCTTTAGACCACCATCAAGCTCCATTCACAGTATTGGAGCTTAACACCTCAAGAATGGCAAGTCGCCATTGTTGACCCGAAGAGCTCCATTGGTGTTCTTGGTGTTCCAGTGGTTCTTCTTCATGTTTCTTTGCCCTATCCTTATCTATTTACTATCTTGAACATTTCCCCTCACTTAATTTTGGATTTGATTCTCAGGACTTGTCCAATTTGGGGTTTGTTCAAATTCGGCCGAAAGTGGTCATCTTCTTCCTCAGCTCAGGTGAGTGTCCCATCTTCTAATTACTTGCTCATGTAGCTTCTGTGGACCTTAATGAAGCTATATTGATGCATTGGTATCACTCTCTTTGCTCAGGGTGTCTTTTTCGATCTTTCTTCTCCAAGTCCGGCGAGCTTCCACCGTGGACCAGCTTCTCCGGCCATCTTTGAAGCTTCCCTTCATCAAGGTAGCTTCTTATTAGTCCCTAGAGGCTCTGGCACACGCTTCTTTGGACTGCAGCTGAGCTTTTCGCTATTTTCGCACTTAGCAGTAAAAGCTCCCTTTTTCATTTTCCGGCTAGCCGGCGTTCTAGTCTCTCACCGCCGGCGGGGTTGCCACCATTAGGTTCGTAGTGCTATTGCGATTCCATTTTAGTCTTTGTTCGGCGCCGCCGTGGCCAGTGTCGCCGGCGACGAGCCGTTGAAGTCGCTCGGGGTTTTGCCGGTGCAAAACTCCCATTTTCGTCATTTGTTTACGACATATTAATTGCACAGTGATTGCCAATCATTAGTTATTTATTGGTGTCATAATCTTTGTCGTTGAGCCACTGACCAGTGGGCCCAACATTCTTAAATCACCCGCTGGCGCATTCCCGCACTGCTCCGACATCATTAATAGCTAATCACTGGTTAATTAATGTGTCGGGGTGTTCGCTGTCGGAAATCCACCTTTTGGGTCTCTGGCATGCGGGCCCTCCAATCTCCTAAATCACAGCCGTGCCAGTCATTAGGACACATTAATTACTAAGTCAATCGCTAATCATTGGCTCCTGGTAATTAATCGCTGTCTTAATTGTTCCTCTGTCTCACCGACATGTGGGCCCAGTGCACTGTGCACGTGGGTTAAAATGTTCGCGGTTGTGACTCGAAGTCACTGACAGCGGGTCCCTTGTGTCAGCACCTCCGTTAAACTTCGATCAATAGCCACCGTCCGTTCTCAGATCTGCGGCCCAGATCTTTGTATGCATTCGGACCCTCCGGATGCCTCTGTCATTCTTGGCCATCGATCTTGTAATCAATGGTCGAGATCTTGTATGCAATCGGACAATCCGACTGTTGGTGCACTCTGGACCGTCCATCTGCCGATCTGCGGGTGGGATTGGCTCAAGCAACCGCACCGTCCGAATGCATACACTCGTGTGCGCCGTTGGATCTTGATCCAACGGTGGGCTCCGTTTAGGTTTCGCGCACGTGCGCTGTTTCCGGCGCGCGTGAGCCGTAGGATTGCAAATCGAGGGTTGATAAGTGTCCACGTCTTATCCTATTGATTAAGTTTGTCTGTATATCGGTAAGTATTTATTTAACAACTAAAAATGCTATAAAAACTTTAGAAATTCATAGCAAATTCATTTTAAACCCTTTTTAGGTAATTCCAACTGTAATAAATTTTGTTATCACTTGAGTTTATTATAAAAATGGAATTAAGCATATTTCAGTAGCATAAAATTGCGTAACTAGAAATAACTTGATTTCTGTCACTTTAAATATTCGAGAAATGGATTTAATCTTGAAAAATGCATATCTTTTTCTGTATAAATCCAATTTGTGCAAAATTAATTTTGTTAAATTCATCTGTTAGTATACTTTCATATGGAATAAGTTTTGAGCATGTTCATATTTCTGTAAAATGACTTGCATTAGATTTACACCTTAGAAAATCATAAGTAAATGTGTATAACTCCAAATTTGGTAAACTCAACTTTGCTGTTATTAGGATGTCATAATCTACCTGCTATAAAAATTCCAGACCTTAGATCATTCTAGAAAATTTTGCCATGAACAGTACTATTAATTAATTAGGTTGATTTTAAGGCTGAGAAAGAGTATTTTGTCCATATATTGTGCATGTTGGGTCCAAATTGCATGATTCTTGTTCCTATGATTGTCTTAGATCATTCCCTAGCTGCTGTGCAAATTTCATTAGATTTGGAAGTCTTTTGCTGTTGGAGTTTATTTGGTGTTCTTCGTTCTTATTTGCTTATCGCCTTTTCGCGTTAGGTTCCGAAGAAGTTATTAATCTTGATATTGAGCCACAGCTGCCAGATCCTGCACTTCAGCCAGGCAAGCAGATGTAGCATTCATTTGATCATATTGTTCCTACTAATTTCAAATTCTAATATGTTGTTTGCAAATTCTATGTATGCCTCGCTATGTTGTTTTAAGCTATTGTCGATAGTTGGCCCAAAGAGTTGCATAATCGAGTAGGAAATGTTTAATCCTCTACCATCGAGCCTAGGACTACTTGCTGTGATTTTGGGTTCATTGGATGAACCCTTGTCATAGTAGATTACGTGTCATTATGCTTAGCCATGCTTAGCTACCGGTAGAAATGGGCGGTTATCGACTTGTCGATAACCTTGATCACACAAACTGTTATAATATGTATATTTCACCTTGTGCTATGTCTAAATTGCAAAACTAAAATTGAAAATGAAAACAATTTAGACTTGGGCACAATGGTAAGATGGTGTGATCCTTTGGGTGTGAATGGAATGGTGCCGGGTCAATTAAGGACCGAACTACTTGTGAGTATCTCATATCCGAGCATTCTCTACGTGCTAACCACACTAGAGGGATATGGGACCTCTCTTAGCCGAGTACTTTGGGTGTGTTAATTAATGAGTCGCGTGGTGGGTTGCATATTTGATTATATGCAACATGGACACGTTGTAGGAGAGGAACACCCGCCGAGGCCGGTGTGTCTGCTCCACGTATGGGTCCTTGTGATCCATATTTAGTGGCAGATCACTAAGGATTAACCCCCATACGTGCGTCTCTTGATTAGCATATTCCATTGGAAAGGGTTCGTAGGACTTAGCCGTGCCGACATACCAAAGGAAGTGTGCTTAATAGCTTGGCAAAAAGGTGGTCTGAAGTGTGGGTACATTGGTACACCCCTGCAGGGATTAAAACTATTCAAATAGCCTCGTCCTAGGATATGGACACGCTTGGATAAGCTTTTCAAGAGTTAGACTCCAACATTTTTGAATAAAAAATTGATGGGTGGTATGAATCAGGGATTCATGCTATATTGTGGTGGCTTTGGGGAAAGTCATCTCTAGGCGGTTACTTGTTACTTATGTTTATTCGTTGTTATTTAAATGCTTAAAAACAGACATTACAAACTCTTTGTTCAACCTATTACATTATTGTAAATAAAACTTGCTTTGTGTGTCCAAAGAACCATATAACCACATTCCTTTGAATACAGCTTTCATGTAGCTATGTATAGGCTTGTTACTCGTAAGTCTTGCGAGTACATTTTTGTACTCACTGCATTGCTTGTGTTGTGCAGAGGATGATAGTGAGTCCGATGGGCCTCACTTTTGTGAGTTGTCTTTGTGGCGGTTTAAGGGCGATTAGCTTGGCGGCCTGGCCGGTTGCCCTGTGGTGTTATGTGGCTAACCGGTTGTCTTTTGGTTTAAGCCATCTTATGGCAACTTTGCTTCCATTGTTATTTGATACTTATGTCATTTGGCGGTCGTACATTCTGTAATAACTTATATTATGTATGTCTTTGGTAGACTTGTTATATTACATTGTATGGAATTGATGTATACTTTGGTATGATGTATGTGTGCTTGCATGTTCGGGAAGCACATATTCATTGAGACACGGATTATTCTATTTGTGATACTAGAACCAAAGTGGAAGGTTAAGTATTACAAGTTTAATAAACCGGGTCTCACAGAGTTTGCATCGAGCCATACGGACCATAGAAACCCCTAGCTTGGTCGTCCCTAGTATATTTTGAAAACTTACTTTCCCAATGTCAAGTGCTTTCCTGAAAATCTTAAGTAAGTTCTCAGATTTTACTTCTTATCTATCTTAGCTTGCTTATCTCACCTTATTCCGAACTGGATTTGGAAAGTGATTTTCCTCTCATCTTCTTCAAAAGATAGTTGTTAACCGAGTAAATTGGTTCTGGGTAAACCATGAGAGTTATAAAATGAAAGTGTTGGCTGTCTTGAGAAGATTAGGAGCTATTGGAAGCTACAAATTTCGGCCAAAGGCTTGAAAAGAAAATCTGGACAGCAAGCAGGAATTTCTGGATAGCTAGCATTTAAGTAGTAAAAAGTGCTGAAAATGAGAGGTTAAGTCAACTAAAATTTGTGGGAATGAAAGGGTAAGAAGTGATATGAGATAGCTAAGTGTCTAACCTTTCTGTAGCAAATTTCTCACCCTGTTTCCTAGCTGTTTTCGAACAGAAGTTAATATCCCGAAATTGTCTTCCTAAAAATTGATTACTCGTTCTTTCATACGAGTCAGTCATAATAGGAAGATGGATATTATCTTTGTGATCTTGCTGCAATTTTATGCTGTTACTTGAGCTTTTAAAGTTTGTTTTGTAGAGTGGTCAGTTGTCTTCTTTGTCTCCTGTTCCGGAGTTGTGTTTTAACCTATTTTTGTGGAACAGGATGGCAAGAACCACCCACAACAGTCAGCTGGCTGGTTCCGATGAGGAGCTTCCCCCTCCTCCGACCATGGCTGAGGTTCTGGCTCAGATTGAGCGGAATCGCATGGACCAGACCCGGATCTTGGAGGTCATCGCGAGGAACACCTCCACTCCGGCCCGGTGCCGAGTGCGAGGTGGTGGCCACCAGTCTCGTGGTGGGCTTGCGGAGTTTCTCCGTACGCAGCCACCTACCTTCTCTCGGTCTGAGGACCCTTTGGACACGGATGATTGGCTACGTCTTGTTGAGCGAAAGCTGAATATCGCTCAGTGCCAGGAGCAGGAGTGGGCACTCTTTGCATCCCATCAGTTTGAGGGTGCAGCACTCTCTTGGTGGGAGAACTTTCTCGCCATGCAGCCCGCAGGCCACGTTGTCTCGTGGAATGAGTTCGAGACTGCCTCGTCGGGCCCACATTCCCGATGGCCTGATGAAGCTCAAGAAGAAGGAGTTTCTTGTGCTTAAACAGGGGCGCAAGTTTGTATCGGAGTATCTTTACGAGTTTAATCACTTGGCTCGTTATGCTCTGGGAGAGGTGGCCTCTGATGAGGCCAAACAGGAGAAGTTCATGGATGGCTTGTCCGACGAGCTGCAGGACAAGCTATCTATTGTGGACTTTGCTGACTTCCAGGCCTTGGTTGACAAGGCCATCGTCGCCGAGCACAAGGCGAAGGCACTGGGTGAGTCCCGCAAGCGCAAGTGGGAGGCCCATCGGTCTGCACAGGCTGGCCTCACTCGTCCCCGTGTTGGGCCCGCACCTGGGGATCGTGCTTTGGCTTCACCGCCGCCGCGGCTGTCGGCGCCAGTTGCTCGTTCCCGCGAGCGTGTTTGACCACGCACCGCGACCAAAGGCGAGTTGCGCTCCGCAACCCGGCCGCCGATGTCACTGTTTACGCCGCAACAAGAAGGGCCACTATGCTAGATTGCCCTCGAGAGGATCGAGACCCCTCGCCCTAATGGAGGACGCGGGGGGAATGGTCACACACACGACGAAGGTGATCCGAAGACCTGTGGTGTCGGGAGTGGTCGAGTCAACCACATCTCTACCGAGGAGGCTCAGAGGCACCGACGTTGTGTTGGGTACGTTTCGTTAGTTATCGCCCCGCTGCGGTATTGTTTGACTCGAGCATCGCATTCCTTTATTTCGAGATCATTTCTGCTGATTGTGACCTTCACTTTGTTCCTTTGGGGATTCTTTGCTTATTCGCTCTCGGGAGCGGAAATGAGAGCGATCAAGAATGCCGGACGTTCCTATTAATATTGAAGGAGTGGAATTCTTGGCAAATCTCATCTTACTTGATTCGCGCTACCGATGTGATTCTTGGTATGGATTGGTTGTCCCAACACTTGGGGCAAATTGATTGTGCCAGAAGATGGTTTTCCTCACTAGTCCCTCGGTGAGCAAGTTGGGATTTCACCGCATGTTGCAAGGGTCACATCTTTGTGCCCTTGAAGCCGAGCCACCATGGAAATTGTGATGTGCCCACATCGTGACTTTGTGGATGTCTTTCCCTGAAGATCTGCCGTATGCCTCGATTCGAGACTTGGAGTTTGTTATTGAGTTCTTGCCTGCATCGCTCCAATTTCTAAGGTGCGTGCATCAATGCCTCCTAATGAGTTGGAGGAGTCAAGAAGCGATTGGGTGAGCTTCAAGCAAAGGCTTTATCCGTCCTAGCTCATCTCCTTGGGGTTGTCCAGTTATCTTTGTGAAGAAGAAGAACAAGACCCTGCGTATGTGTGTTGATTACCGTCCGCTTAATGAGGTGACGGTGAAGAACAAGTATCCCTTGCCTCGGATTGATGATCTCTTTGATCAGTTGACTGGAGCTTGTGTGTTCTCCAAGATTGACTTGAGGTTGGGGTATCATCAAGTCCGAATCAGGGCTGAAGATATTCCGAAGACGGCTTTCACTACTCGTTATGGCCTTTACGAGTATACCGTCATGTCTTTCGGCTTGACCAATGCTCCAGCTTTGTTCATGAATCTTATGAACTCGGTGTTCATGGAGTATTTGGATAAGTTTGTTGTGGTTTTCATTGATAACATTCTTATCTACTCCAAGAGTGAAGAGGAGCATGTTGAGCACCTGCAGATTGTGTTGGGCAAGCTGCGTGAGCATCAGCTGTATGCCAAGTTCAGCAAGTGCGAGTTCTGGTTGAAGGAAGTGGCATTCTTGGGCCATGTTCTTTCAGCAGGTGGTGTAGCAGTGTATCCTAGCAAGGTCAGCGATGTTTTGTCTTGGGGACAGCCCAAGTCAGTCACTGATGTGAGGAGTTTCCTTGGTTTAGCAGGCTACTACCGCCGCTTTATCGAGAACTTCTCCAAGATTGCAAAGCCCATGACCGAATTGCTCAAAAAAGAAAAGAAATTCGTGTGGTCTTCTGCTTGTGAATTGAGTTTTCAAGAACTCAAAAGGCGATTGACTTTGGCTCCAGTGCTTGTTCTCCCTAACATTCACAAGAGCTTTGACATTTATTGTGATGCCTCTCGGCAGGGACTTGGTTGTGTTCTTATGCAAGAAGGCAAGGTAGTGACCTATGTGTAACACCCCAACTCGAACGAGCCCGAATGCTACCAAAACTAAATACAACTAGAGCGAATTTACAAATTTTAATGAGTCTCCCTTGTATAATCAATGAAAACAATTCTCTAACGAGTAAACATAATATTTAATGTAATTTCATTAACCAATTCACTCATGCATAAGGGATAATCATATGAATGTAATCAAATAACACCATTCTCACATCCATAAATTATTTCATCAATCATAATCATAAAATAACCATGGGTATTTCTCGTGATCTATTTATTCTTATGTGATGCTAAAATAACAATTGCATTAATTTTGTGAAGTGGTGCGTGCTTTCCAATCATCTACTCCGCCCATGCATGACGTCTTTACCGTAGTACCTAAATCAAAACAAAGCAAGGGTGAGTCATAGGACTCAGCAAGTATCATCAAGGTTACATAATCATAAAGACATGACAAAGATAAACAACTTTAATCAACTTCATTCAAGGCATTTCAAATACTAGAAATGTAATGATAATGCTATGCACTCTTTGTTCTTTATCTCTTTACGCATTTTACGGTAATGCGGGTATTCATCCGTCGATGAGTACCCTTGCTCGTGCCCTCTTGGCACAGGGACCAAGAGCCTATACATCACATGTATAGGGACCTTTGCCCGCCATCACAATGACGGGACCTCTCAGATATATTGCCCACATTCCATGAATGCGGGACCTCAAGCTGTCACTACATATGACAGGACCTCAACATTGTACTCTTGGTCACCACGTGACCAAGTCTCAAAATGCTCCAACATGCAAAGAACTACAACATCATATTTCCAATATCATACTCATTATGTAGTCAGGGTATAAACAATAGCATCATGAAGGAGCTTTAAACATAATCTCGCAAACATCATCACAACTAGAATCATCTCCACAACACATTCACATGGCAATGATGAACAATACACCACTCAATTATGACATGCAACCAATACTACACATAAACCCGAATACTTGCCTCAACCGTGCGAGAACGGCGGACGCGAAGTGGGTGCTGCCCTTGGGATCTCACTGCCACCTGGACAAGAAGATAACCCCAAACTAAGAATAACATACTGGACCAAAATCATACATCACATTACAATAGAAATCGCTAATCTTCTTATCACATCTAGCTTTTCTAATTTCTAGCGATCGTCACTCATGACAGCAGACTTCAAAAATTCATAACTTTCTGCTCAGGAGTCCAAATAGGATGATCTTGGACAATCTGAAAAGTTAATTGAAATGTATAAATAAACTTAGTTGGGGAGACCCTCTGATTCGGCCATCTACCAGACCTACCAATCTATTTAATCAGAGCAAACATTTCACGCCGGGTTTCTGGACAGCGACAAAGAAACTATCATAACTTTCTCTACGATCGTCCAAATTCAGTGATCTTTAGTTTTCCTGAAAGCTAAGAGGATTATCCTGATTGTTCGTTATGGTGAGACCCTCTGGAAACCCATCTAAATATGCGCTTCTATCAGGTTAACTAACACTAGCAAATCTGCTTCTCTCCAGAAACACAGAAGTACTAATAAGTTCATAACTTTGGCTACCAAGTCCAAATGACTTGATTCTTGTCGGCAATGAAAGGTAACTACGATAGCTACAACTTTATAGGAGACACCGGACCCAAATCTACCTCTAACTTAATCAAAACCGACAAACTTCCTGCTGCAGAATAGCGACGAACTGGCATCCGAAAATTAGACAACTAGAAAACGACCCAAAACAAAGAACCACGGGTTACCCTTGCCAAACGAAGAGAGCACACAGCGGGATGAAGACCACCACGATTCCGCTATGGATCCCTTCTTCTCCCTCTTCTTCCTTCTCTTCTTCCCCTTCTTTCTCTTCTTTTCTCCTTCTTCTTCCTCCTTGGCCGGCTGCAGGGAGCTCCTACTCCACCTTGGACAGCAGCAATGGAGGTGATGGGGAGATGGAGAGGCGCAAGGGAGGGTGGAAGGGAGGTGGAGAGGTGGGGAGGTGGGGGAGATGGGAGAGGGGCGGCGGTTGGGAGTGGGAGGGGAAGGGGGAGGGGAGGAAGGGCTAGGGTTTTGGGGGAGGAGCCCCCTGGCCGGCCACCTAGATGGGCCTTGGCCCAGGCCCAAGTTGCCGCCAAAATGCTCTTTCTCCCCTCTAAAACTGCAAGATCGACAACAAACCAATTAGTCCCTCCCGTTGTTCCGTTTGATTCTTCCCCGAATAATCGATCTCTCCCGAAATAAAATTATTCTTCCTCGATTCAAATCTTAACTTATTTTCGGGATATTACATTCTACCCCCCTTAACTGGATTCGACCAATCTAAAATCCAAATCGCACGAGATAAAACCGAGATGAAACTTAGCAACTGTGGTACGCACCGAGATGAACAAATCCGGATAAAGCTCACGCATGCGAGACTCAGATTCCCAAGTGGCCTCCTTTCGTCTGCACGCGACCAAAGCACCTTAACGCATTTCAAAGTTTTGTTCCTCAACTCTTTTTCGATCTTTCCGCACTGCGTGCAGCTTAGACTCAAATGTCGATCTGGTCAATGGTTAGGGTTCTAATGAAACATGATGCTCGATCACGAAGGAACTTCTCAACATAGACACATGAAAACGTTATGCACTCCTCGCATAGCCTCGGGTAAAATGTACTTAAGACTCTTGTGGTCGATAAAGATATCACAAGATTCTCCATAAAGATAATGTCTCCAAAGCTTCAAAGCGAACACTCATCGCAGCCAATTCTAAATCATGAGTTGGATAATTCGCTCATGCTTCTTCATTGCTTAGACGCATAAGCCGTAACCTTCCCGTCCCGCATGAGCACACAACCCAAACCAACTCGAGATGCATCGAGTACATCGTGAATCGCCCCGTGCTCGTGAATAGTAAGAACCGGAGCGATCACCAACTTTTCCTTCAAAGTCCTGAAGCTCGCGCTCACAATCATCGCCCCACGAAACTTCACATCTTTCTCGAGTGAGCTCGGACAACGGCTTTGCAATGATGGAGAAATCTCGCACAAAACGCCGGTAATAGCCCGCCATACCAGAAAACTTCTCACTTCTTTAATATTGGTTGGTCTTGCCCATTCAACTCTTCGTGGAGATTTTCCTCGATCGATCGATATTCCTTTTTCATTTATAATATGCCCAAGGAATCCCACTTGAGACATCCAAAATTCACATTTCTTAAACTTGGCATAGAACCTATTCTCTCTTAGCCTCCAACACCAACCCGAGATGACGCCATGATCCACTTTAGTCTTAGAATAGATCAAGATATCATCAATAAAAACTACAACAAATTCATCCAGATACTCATGCAAAGATCCTGCTCATAGTCTCCATAAAAACAAAGAAGGGCATTCGTTAGTCCAAAAGACATAACTTTAAATTCAAAGTGCCCATACCTTGTAGAGAACGCCGTTTCTCGATATCCTCTTCTCGGACAGAATCGATTATAGCCCGACTGAAGGTCTATCTTTGAAAATACCTTTGCCCTCTCAACCGATCAAATAAATCTTCAATACGGGTAAAGGGTATTTATTCTTGATGGTCACCGTTGAGTGCACGTAATCGATACACATGCGCCAACTACCATCCTTCTTTTTGGTAAATAAGACCGAGCTCCCACGGAGATATGCTAGGTCGAATAAGATCCTTCGCCTTAATTCATCCAATTGCTTCTTTAGTTCCTCCCGGAAAGGACGTGCGACGATAAGGTCATAGAAACCGGTCGGGCACCCGTACTAAATCATTCGAACTCCATCGACGTGGTCGGGCATCCTCGCAACTCGCCGAAAACATCTAAGAATTCTCGAACCACGGAATTAATTCTGCAATCAAAGAGGAACTCGACTTTCCCACCAGAGACAAAAGAAACCCACTCTTCGCGCTCGACTACTGAGTGCAGACTAGCCAAAGACACAAAGAGAGTAAGAGGGGCACTTCTGATACTACCTCCCGCCTGTGAAGGTGCCTGCAAGGTTTCTTGTCATCCGTAAACAGATATAACCGCACGATAGCTATGCAACGAGTCCATACCTGCATAACATCAAACGGCTCCATCTTCATGACCATAAGATTGGCAATAAATTCTTCCCCATCCAAAGAGATCACACAACCAGGACAAACTGTGGAGCTAGAAAGGATTCCCCCAGGAGAGTTAACTAAAACTGACTGAGCTATAGACTGCAAACTCAACTTAGCCCTGCTAGCAAACTCTAACGATACAAAAGAGAAAGTAGCTCCAGAATCAAAAAGTACAAATGCCTCCACTGAGTCCACTAGGAGCGTACCTGTCACCACATCGGGACGACCTGCCGACTCTGCCGTCGGCATGGCATAAGAAACTGCTGCTGGGGCGGAAGGAGCCCCAACACCCTGGTATGGAGGTGCGGAGGCTGCAGGAGGTGCTGAAGGTGCCGCAACTTGAAACGGTGCCGCAGGGACCGGTGGCCAAAAGTACCCTGGCGGTGGAATACCCCCAGGATAAGGAAGATAAGTCTGCGGCTGACCCTAGGACTGAGTAGGAGTGGCCGCTAACATCCGCCTCGAACCCGAGATGAAGCCGCTCGCTCGTGCCGACAATGGACTGCTCCCACTTGATCACACTGGCAGGATTCCGCCGACAAACCAAAGCCTTGTGGCCCTCCCGGCCACAGTGGCGACAAGAACCCGACCAAGAACACTCCCTGCCACGATGCTCATTACCACACTTGAAACACTTCATCCCTTGCCCCGAACCAGGACGCAATCTAGGAGCACTCGCCAAGGTCGAAAAGAAGAGGATGATTGTGGCCTTGCGGACTTGGACTTGGAAGAATTTCAGGCCCTTGAACTTCTTGTAAACCTGGTTTCAATGATGACCCACTTCTCCCCAAAGCTCTTCTTCGACTACCACCGCATCCTCTCGACCATGGTACCTCCTGCACTGTAATTCTTCCCAAGCCGCATTTCAAGTTCTATGCCCCGAGCTTGCTCTACCGTGGAGCTAAAGTCACGCAGCTCCAAAGGCCCCCTGCACCCGGCGAACTCTGTCTCGAGACCTCTACGAAATCTCTTGGCCTTCTCCACTCATCGTGAGCCATCGCCGAACAAAGCGGATCGTGTTGTTAAAACCCGCTCATATTCTCGACATCGCTATCTTGCCCTGTTTGTAGCTTTGCAATGAAACCTCCATCCTCTCCACAAACGAGGCAGATAAAACCTCTTCCGAATTGCTCCAAACAACTCCCAAGTAATCGACCATGGGCGTAAGTCCTAGCTGCCGTGACTCCTTCCCACCGGATGTCCGCTTGTCCCTTGCCGAAGGCGACAAAGCGCGCCTCATTTCAAGTCATCCCTAGAGCTCCAAAATGCCTCTCCATGTGTCGCACCGATTAGTCGCATCAATCGGCGTGCCGTCCCTTCAAGGTGTCCAACTCAAAGCATTCCACCGGTGTAGCCCCATGGCAACGCCGCAGAGGTCGCCGCAGAGCCACCATGGGAGCGACAACAGCACCGTGGCGGGCTCGATTCTCTTGCATCATGGACGCAACCTCTTCCTCGACCTCGCAGACTAGCCTATCCAGCTACGAGTTACTCAACTTCCGGCGGGGCATTGCTCGCCTCGCCCGCACACCTACCGACCACGACCACGACCACGGCCTCCACCCTTGCCAACTCTAAACAATCACAAACATGACAAAATAAATTAAACAATGAGCACAATGAGACAACTAAAGCACAAGTCAAACTATATTATCAACGGAAACGTAAATGCAATGCAAAACCCAACCCACCATCAGGCTTAGTGTGTCAAAATTAATGTTTCACTAACCACGGACCTACAGCCCGCTCTGATACCAACTGTAACACCCCAACTCAGAACGAGCCTAGAATGCTACCAAAACTAAATACAACTAGAGCGAATTTACAAATTTTCGACGTGAGTCTCCTTGTATAATCAATGAAAACAATTTCTAACGAGTAAACATAATATTTAATAAGAATTTCATTAACCAATTCACTCATGCATAAGGGATAATCATATGAATGTAATCAAATAACACCATTCTCACATCCATAAATTATTTCATCAATCATAATCATAAAATAACCATGGGTATTTCTCAGTGATCTATTTATTCTTATGTGATGCTAAAATAACAATTGCATTAATTTTGTGAAGTGGTGCGTGCTTTCCAATCATCTACTCGCCCATGCATGACGTCTTTACCGTAGTACCTAAATCAAAACAAAGCAAGGGTGAGTCATAGGACTCGACAAGTATCATCAAGGTTACATAATCATAAAGACATGACAAAGATAAACAACTTTAATCAACTTCATTCAAGGCATTTCAAATACTAGAAATGTAATGATAATGCTATGCACTCTTTGTTCTTTATCTCTTTACGCATTTTACGTGTAATGCGGGTATTCATCTGTCGATGAGTACCCTTGCTCGTGCCTTTGGCACAGGGACCAAGAGCCTATACATCACATGTATAGGGACCTTTGCCCGTCATCACAATGACGGGACCTCAGATATATTGCCCACATTCCATGAATGCGGGACCTCAAGCCTGTCACTACATATGACAGGGACCTCAACATTGTACTCTTGGTCACCACGTGACCAAGTCTCAAAATGCTCCAACATGCAAAGAACTACAACATCATATTTCCAATATCATACTCATTATGTAGTCAGGGTATAAACAATAGCATCATGAAGGAGCTTTAAACATAATCTCGCAAACATCATCACAACTAGAATCATCTCCACAACACATTCACATGGCAATGATGAACAATACACCACTCAATTATGACATGCAACCAATACTACACATAAACCCGAATACTTGCCTCAACCGTGCGAGAACGGCGACGAAGTGGGTGCTGCCCTTGGGATCTCACTGCCACCTGGACAAGAAGATAACCCCAAACTAAGAATAACATACTGGACCAAAATCATACATCACATTACAATAGAAATCGCTAATCTTCTTATCACATCTAGCTTTTCTAATTTCTAGCGATCGGTCACTGCGGACAGCAGACTTCAAAAATTCATAACTTTCTGCTCAGGAGTCCAAATAGGATGATCTTGGACAATCTGAAAAGGTAATTGAAATGTATAAATAAACTTAGTTGGGGAGACCCTCTGATTCGGCCATCTACCAGACCTACCAATCTATTTAATCAGAGCAAACATTTCACGCCGGGTTTCTGGACAGCGACAAAGAAACTATCATAACTTTCTCTACGATCGTCCAAATTCAGTGATCTTTAGTTTTCCTGAAAGCTAAGAGGATTATCCTGATTGTTCGTTATGGTGAGACCCTCTGGAAACCCATCTAAATATGCGCTTCTATCAGGTTAACTAACACTAGCAAATCTGCTTCTCTCCAGAAACACAGAAGTACTAATAAGTTCATAACTTTGGCTACCGAAGTCCAAATGACTTGATTCTTGTCGGCAATGAAAGGTAACTACGATAGCTACAACTTCATAGGAGACACCCGGACCCAAATCTACCTCTAACTTAATCAAAACCGACAAACTTCCCTGCTGCAGAATAGCGACGAACTGGCATCCGAAAATTAGACAACTAGAAAACGACCCAAAACAAAGAACCACGGGTTACCCTTGCCGAAACGAAGAGAGCACACAGCGGGGATGAAGACCACCACGATTCCGCTGCGGATCCCTTCTTCTCCCTCTTCTTCCCTTCTCTTCTTCCCCTTCTTTCTCTTCTTTTCTCCTTCTTCTTCCTCCTTGGCCGGCTGCAAGGGAGCTCCTACTCCACCTTGGACAGCAGCAATGGAGGTGATGGGGGAGATGGAGAGGCGCAAGGGAGGGTGGAAGGAGGTGGAGAGGTGGGGAGGTGGGGAGATGGGGAGAGGGGGCCGGTTGGGAGTGGGAGGGGAAAGGGGAGGGGGGGAAGGGGCTAGGGTTTTGGGGGAGGGGAGCCCCCCCCCTTGGCCAGCCACCTAGATGGGCCTTGGCCCAGGCCCAAGTTGCCGTCAAAATGCTCTTTCCCCCCTCTAAAACTGCAGCACTGACAACAAACCAATTAGTCCCTCCCGTTGTTCCGTTTGATTCTTCCCCAAATAATCGATCTCTCCCGAAATAAAATTATTCTTCCTCGATTCAAATCTTAACTTATTTTCGGGATATTACACTATGCATCGAGGCAGTTGAGGCCTCATGAACTCAACTATCCTACCCATGATTTGGAGTTAGCTGCAGTGGTTCATGCACTCAAGATTTGGCGGCATTACCTCATTGGTAACCGTTGTGAGGTGTATTCAGATCATAAGAGCCTGAAATATCTATTCACCCAGCCAGACCTGAACCTCAGGCAAAGGAGATGGTTGGAATTGATCAAAGATTATGATATGGGCATTCAGTACCATCCGGGCAAGGCTAATGTTGTGGCGGATGCACTTAGTCGCAAGGTATATTGAAATACCTTGTTACTTCAAGAGCAACAACCGGCCCTTCTTGAAGAATTTCAGCGGCTTAATTTGGAATTGATTGAGCATGGTTCTCTTGCTACCTTGGTTGTGCAACCGACTTTGGTGGAGCAAATCAAGGTCGCCAATGACAGTGATGTTGGTGTGATCGGATCAAGCGTAACATCGTGAATGGGACAGCTAAGTACTTTTCGAGGATGAGCACGGTGTTGTGTGGTTTGGACAACGCCTTGTGGTTCCGAAGGTCATGGAATTGCGGATTTGATTCTCCGCAAGCCCATGACTCCCTTTGTCTATTCATCCCGGAGCCACCAAGATGTACCAAGACCTTCGACAGAGATTCTGGTGGACTCGCATGAAGCGCGAGATTGCCAGGTTCATTGCTGAGTGCGACGTGTGCTGTCGTGTTAAGGCCGAGCATCAACGTCCAGCAGGCCTGCTACAGCCTTTGCCAGTACCAGAATGGAAGTGGGATTCCGTTGGTATGGATTTCATCACCGGTCTGCCCCGCACTTCTTCTGGGAAGGATGCTATCTGGGTTGTCATTGATCGCTTGACAAAGGTAGCACATTTTCTGCCAGTGCGTACCAATCTCAGTGTTAGTCAGCTGGCGGATCTCTATGTGTCTCGCATTGTATGCTTGCATGGTGTGTCACGAACGATTGTGTCAGATCGTGGTTCTCTTTTCACCTCTCGCTTTTGGCATAGTCTGCAAGAGGCGATGGGTACACGTCTTTCTTTCAGTTCAGCTTATCATCCTCAGACTGATGGTCAGACGGAGAGAGTTAACCAAGTGTTGGAAGATATGCTGCGTGCCTGTGTTCTTTCCTATGTGAAGAAGTGGGAGAAGTGCTTGCCCTTTGCAGAGTTCTCCTACAACAATAGTTTCCAAGCTAGTCTTGGTATGGCACCATTTGAGGCTTTGTATGGGAGGAGATTGTGAGGACCCCGGTTTATTTGGCTTGTAATGCTTAGCCTTCCATTGACCCTAGCATCACAATTCAAATAAACCAAGCCTCAGGATATGTATACTCCCTAAATGCAGATACACACCCGTTACAAAATCAAGCATCAATTCCATACACGAGATTACAATATCAAAACTTCATAATATACAATGATTGAACTTACAAGATAAATAACAAACTACAATGAAGCAAAAGCCATAAGATGGTGATAAATAAAAGAGCCAATTAGTGTGCCTTTACCCACAAGGCAACCAACCGGCCGCCAAGCTAGTCGTCAAACCCGCAAAGACTGACTCACAAAAGGAAAGCCCTTGGGCCTCACCTTCTTCCTCTGCAACAAAAACATTAAGCAAAGCATCTGAGTACAAAAATTGTTTTTGTACTCGCAAGACTGACGTGTGGACTAGCAGACCTATACATATGCTACATGCAGCTTATCCGGTGGAGGCCATATGTTTCATTTGCATAAAGCCAACTTTATTTGCAATAATGTAATACCAGTTGAAAGGCAAGTTTGCAATTCATTTTTACTGTTGAAATAACTGCGAAATAAAGGTAGATACAAGTAACCACCTGGAAGTGACTATCTCAATAGTCACCACAACATAGCACGAATCCCTGATTCGTACCACCCGTCAAGTTTTAGTTAAAAGGTTGTAGTCTAACTCTTGAAAAGCTTACCCAAGCGTGTCCATAACCTAGACGAGGCTATTCGAATAGTTTTAACCTGCAGGGTGTACCATCTGTACCACACTTGGCATCGCCTTTAAGCCAAAACACACTTCGAAGGTATCTTGTCGGCACGCTAAGTCCTACGAGGCGCTTTCCAATATTGTGTATTAACTACGAGCCGCCCTGTATGGCTAGAAATCCATACGCTTACATGGTAAAGCCGAAAAGACAACTACCCACTCAGGATAAAGCTTTTCGGACAACTACCATGCTCCCAACACCATCCCTCCTGCGACCTCCTGCGACCCAGAGCCAATACACGCCAAAGTACTAAGTCAAGAGAGGTCCCAAATACTATAGTGTGGTTAGCACGCAAAAATGCCTGGATAACAATTCACTCACAAGATGTTCGGTCCTTAATTGACCTGGGCACCATTCCAGTCACACCCAAAAATCACACCATCTTACCATTGTGCCCAAGTCGAAATCATTTTGTTTTCAGTTTTTAGTTTTCACAAGTAAACATAGCAAAAATGCTGAATCATAATGTTATAATAATTTTGTGTGATCAAGGTTATCGACTAAGTCGATAACCACCCATTTCTACCGATAACTAAGCATGGCTAAGCAACTGGACTCGTAATCTACTAAGTGACAAGAGTTCATCCAACGAACTCCAATCACAGCTAATAACCTAGGTTCAGGTAGTAGAGGATAATCATTTACCTACAGATGATGCATCTAAAGGATTAACTACTCAATTTAACACAAATTAAGTGATGTATACATACAGTTGAAACAAAATATTAGACTTTAAAATACTGGGATTAACATGATCAAACTGCTTGCCTTTGCTTTGTTTGAGATATTCGACTTGCTGCAGAGGATCACTCTCGAAATCAGCGTCATCTAACGATAAAAATTGCCAAAGCGAAAAACAGTGAATAAACACCAGAATGCCAAAAGAATCCAAAAACAATAACACCGAAGATAGATCATGAATTTAGGAACAACAAATTAGCAGATTCAGAGATTATTTAAATTAGATAGGATTTCTTATTCTCGATCTTTCCAAACTCACTTATTTCCACGATAATCATATAGTCAAAATCAATCCTCTTATATATTATATTCTAAGATTACTTAGTTTCACTAAACCTTTTCTTTGACTAGATGATAGTTTTACTAATCAGTACTTATAATTTAAGCGATTTAATGAAGCTTCTACTAACCAACTTAAGGGAATGAGCCTTACACCAACTCATTTTTATCTACACACTTCCTTTCTTTGCTTGTTTTTAGAAAATTTTCCTCCGCACTGGTTTTGGATCACTAATCAACTTACATAGCAAGAATTTTCATAATTAAAGTGCTAAACTTCTCTCTGAGTTCAAGTTTTAATCTTCGCTAACTCCCTGATGTGACCAACTTCTCCTACACAAAAATCTGCTAGCAAAAGACATTTACAACATTAGCTAGAGAACACTAGATTGGGCTAAATAATTAAGTCCTTGACAAAACCAGATTTTAGAACACTGACCCTATAGCCCACAACCTCAACATATACTAAACTAAAATGCTATTGTCTGAACTTTCCTTAACTCAATTTTAAGTTTACTAACTCTCTAAGTGATTCAAGAGGCACTCATCAGGTTGGTTAGCAAAGATGCCTGATTCTACAAATGATTCCACTGGATATGCAAATCTTTATTTAAACCTTCCTCTGCTCTGCTTAACATTTCAACTAAAAGATCTCTACAGCTTTGGACAACTAATCCTCTCCACTAAATCAGCCATTCATTTGACAGTTATATAGGAGTGATTAATTGGCATGGACAATATTTGTGATCTTAGGAAAAAATGAGTATGTAGTTGACTGCAACCGACAAAACAGGTTTCCTTCAAGACTTCTTCTCTGATCTTCCATACAAATAAGAATGTTGGAAACCTGGAATTACCAATTCAGTTAATCCTTCACTAAGCACTTTCTTCTTAATAGTCATTAACAAGTTCTATTGGCAATGACAGTTTCACAGTCAGAGATCGGAAAACATGGAGGTCAGCACAGGGAACAAGGCCGGCGGCTCGGGTCACAGCTCACCGCCGGCGAAGGAGTGGTGATGCGGCAAAAGCGAACCCAAAAATGGGTTGCCCGGAGTAAAAGGAAGCTAGGGGTGGAGGTCTTGGGGCTTGGCCGGCACTGTGGCGGCGCGGACGATGGCAAGCGGCGGCCGGCCGTGGAGGTGAAAGGGGAGCGACGGCGTCGGGTGCAATTGGAGGCCAGTTAGGGGGAGCATGAGGATCGGCGGAGTGACAGGAACTCACCCATGTGGTCGGCGAAGGTGGAGGATGGCCGGAGCGTGCCGGCGACGAGAGTCGGCGGTGGCGCGGGGTGGTCACCGTGGAGGGGTTCCTGTGGAGCAAAGCGGCGCGAGTGAATGATCTGGGAAGGAAGAAGGAGTCTAGGCGATGCTTACAGAGAGGAATTGAGCTAGAGCTCACTGGAGGAGGCACGGCGGCGGAAGAAGCGGTTTCGGCAGGAGCCGAAGAAGAAACCGTGCGCGCAGCTCCTCGGTGGTGTAAACTCCGAATTGATGGAGGGGTTGAGCTCAACATGGTGCAAGGCACGCCGTGACGCGGTCGGCCGAGGTCGGAGCTCGCCGGAGCGACCGGAGCGGCGTCGAGCGGTCGGCTCTGGAGCTCATATTGAGCTGAGAGGAAGAGTGAGGATGGAGATGGAGGTCAAGAAGATGAAATGAAGCTCGGGGACGGCCATTTATAGGCGAAGGACGGAGCTGCCGAGGTGAGGCGCGCGGGCGGCGAGGTGACCGGTGGTTGGCGTGGCGCGCATGCGAGCAAGGCGGTGGCGAGCTGGCGCGCGGGTGGGAGCTGGCGCGGGCGCACACGTGGAGGAAAAGGCACGGCGAAGGGGCCCTGGGTAAGTGGTTGGGGAGGGCAAAGTGGTGCGGGCTGGTGCAGTGCAGTCGGACTGATGACGAAGGGGTCGGTCGGACTCGAGCTCGGTCGGAGGAACAGTACAAGGGTTTAGGTTGGGATTTAATTTTTTTGACCGAAAAATGTACAAGTTTGACTAGTCGATTGAGGTAGAAATAAAATTCGAAAAATTCTAAAAAATTTTGTGGACACTCTGAGGTTCACAAGGGACTTAGGAAAAATAATTTCAAACACTTTCTATATTAAAATTTGTTAGAATTAAATCATCTTCAAATCTGCATTAGTGATTTCGTTTGAATTTTGGTGAAGGCAAAATGACTTCTAATAATTTGGTAAAAATAATAATAATTCAAGATAAATAATCTAGTATTTGAATAAATTATTTTAGGAACCTTCATTCATACATTTTCTCGAATTCAATTTGGAATGGAATTTAAGTTTAAAAGTTTAAAACTTCAACACAAACTTTAATACAATCTTCAAAATTTTAAAATTGTGCACAAGATTTTGGAAACCATGAGCATGATCAAGAGATACAACCAAAAGTTTTTAAACTCTCCTACTTTTATACATTTAAAATACAAACCCTAATTTGGGGTTGTTACAAATCTACCCCCTTAACAGAATCTCGTCAGAGATTAGGTGGTTCGAAGTCGGAACGAAAGGCTGTGGTAACCTAGGTGGGTTTTGGTCACGGGTTCGCTTTTCGGATTTCACCGCAAACCGAACTCAAATCCGAGTCCTGAGAGGTTCTTCAGAAGTTTTAGGTTCTAAAGTGGGAAGGTTTGTTGAAGGATTTCTAATGTCCATTCGTTAAATGTTTCCTAGGTGGTTCTTTTCAACTCTAAACGAAATGCACCATCCGTCGTCTTGATTTCCTTCAAAGATAGTGCTGGAAGATCATGACGCACTATCCTGACGTTGCTGACACATTTTCCTTTCCATTGCTTTGTTTAACCTTTCCTTTCTTGATTTGAAGATAATTTGACATCACACTTCACGTCGTCTTCTGGTAGTACGAAAGACTCTGCTCCACTCAGTTGACCGAAAAGGGCATCGATCGATAGAACGGAAAGACTGGTTAGATGGTATTCTAGTATCAACACCAGGACTCAGCGTATAAAATAGATGTCAAGCAAGGTTTTAAGGTGGTCTCACTTAACCTCACTTATCTGGTTCTATTTGCTTGGCTGGGACAGGAAATGCACATGATGAATGCACGAGGGGATGCATGTGTGCGAATTAGTCCTAAGACAAATTTTAAATTTTTGGTTACTGAAAGTGCAAATGCTTACATGCTTCTTGTTCTATGCAACTTGAGTAACATGACATGCTTGACTTAATTTAGAAACTATATGCATGATCAAAGTATAGGAATCAGGATGCCTAACAAGTATTTTAAGGTACCTTCTACCCCCTTAAATATGTTTGATGCATAAAAGATGAGGAAGGAAAGAATGAACATAAGGTGAGGAGCAGCACCTTTGTGTATGCATTTTAATTCTAATATGTACTAACTACTCCAAAAGGTTCCGACATAGTTGCTATACATGCCGTCCGTAGGCGATGTGCAACTATTTGGAACAAAGAGAGCAAGTGGTTACAAAATCTAGCGTCTACAAGCTAAGTAATATCATTAGGGCGTATATATTCTAAGAATAAACCCTAATTTAATCCTAATATCGCAATGAAGCATCGTTTAGGAGAAACAGACATTACCCTAACCCGATTGCAAACACATAACAAGCAAGAAATGAACTCTAAATATTTGTATGAAAGCATAAGACCAGCGCAAAACCACAAAGCAAAAGATTTGCTTCCCGGTACGACTAACTCGTATTGAATGCACGAACAACCGTTTAGGATGGTAACATCTTAGAACACAACTCAAGTTCTAACGCATCGAAAAGGCATGGCAAAAACCATATAAGGGTACATTAGGCACTAGCCATCTAATATCACATCTTACCCTTTTAATCCCATGAATTTTAGTTGATTTATCATCTCATTTTTAACCCTAACGACGAACTAAGTGCTCGCAGTCCAAAACTTGTGCTTGCTGTCTAGATTTTGTATCCGAGCTCCGAGGTGAGTGCTTCAACTCCGAGTGCTTCAAATCTTCACTAAATAACAATCAACACTTAATATTTTCAAACCTCATTATTCCCCAAACCGAATTTAACCGATAACCAACTAACTTTGAAATGAGGAGAGGAGAGAGGAACAACCTTTTCGAAAACTCAACATGAATAAGGCAAGATGAGCAAGCTAAGATAGGTAAGGAGTAAAATCTGAGAACTTACTTAAATTTCATAACCCATTTGACATTTTGAAAATAAGTTTTTCAAAATATCCTAATGACGACCAAGCTAGGGGTTTCTACGGTCAGCATAGCTCTGATACCAACTTTGTGAGGACCCCGGTTTATTTGGCTTGTAATGCTTAGCCTTCCATTGACCCTAGCATCACAATTCAAATAAACCAAGCCTCAGGATATGTATACTTCCCAGAAATGCAGTATACACACCCCGTTACAAAATCAAGCATCAATTCCATACACGAGAGATTACAATATCAAAACTTCATAATATACAACAGATTGAACTTACAAGATAAATAACAAACTACACAGTGAAGCAAAAGCCATAAGATGGCGATAAATAAAGAGCCAATTAGTGTGCCTTTACCCACAAGGCAACCAACCGGGCCGCTAAGCTAGTCGTCAAACCCGCAAAGATGACTCACAAAAGGAAAGCCCTTGGGGCTCACCTTCTTCCTCTGCAACAAAAACATTAAGCAAAGCATCCGAGTACAAAAATTGTTTTGTACTGCAAGAGCGACGTGTGGACTAGCAAACCTATACATATGCTACATGCAAAGCTTATCTCGTGGAGGCCATATGTTTCATTTGCATAAAGCCAACTTTATTTGCAATAATGTAATACTGATTGAAAGGCAAGTTTGCAATTCATTTTACCGTTGAAATAATCTGAAATAAAGGTTGATACAAGTAACCACTGGAAGTGACTATCCCAATAGTCACCACAACATAGCACGAATCACGATTCGCACCACAAATCAAGTTTTAGTTAAAGGTTGTAGTCTAACTCTTGAAAAGCTTACCCAAGCGTGTCCATAACCTAGGGCGAGGCTATTCGAATAGTTTTAACCTGCAGGTGTACCATCGCACCCACACTTCGCATCGCCTTTAAGCCAAAACACACTTCCGGAAGGTATCTTGCACGGCTAAGTCCTACGAGACGCTTTCCAATATTGTGTATTAACTACGAGCCGCCCGTATGGCTAGAAATCCATACGCTTACATGGTAAAGCCGAAAAGACAACTACCCACTCAGGATAAAGCTTTTCGGACAACTACCATGCTCCCAACACCATCCCTCCTGCGACCTCCTGCGACCCGGAGCCAATACACGCCAAAGTACTAAGTCAAGAGAGGTCCCAAATACTATAGTGTGGTTAGCACGCAAAAATGCCTGGATAACAATTCACTCACAAGATGTTCGGTCCTTAATTGACCTGGGCACCATTCCAGTCACACCCAAAAATCACACCATCTTACCATTGTGCCCAAGTCGAAATCATTTTGTTTTCGTTTTAGTTTTCACAAGTAAACATAGCAAAAATGCTGAATCATAATGTTATAATAATTTTGTGTGATCAAGGTTATCGACTAAGCGATAACCACCCATTTCTACCGATAACTAAGCATGGCTAAGCAAGCTGGACTCAGTAATCTACTAAGTGACAAGAGTTCATCCAACGAACTCAATCACGACTAATAACCTAGGTTCGGGTAGTAGAGGATAATCATTTACCTACTGGATGATGCATCTAAAGGATTAACTACTCAATTTAACACAAATTAAGTGATGTATACATACAGTTGAAACAAAATATTAGACTTTAAAATACTGGGATTAACATGATCAAACCGCTTGCCTTTGCTTTGTTTGAGATATTCGACTTCTTCGCAGAGGATCACTCTCGAAATCGGCGTCATCTAACGATAAAAATTGCCAAAGCGAAAACGATGAATAAACACGAATGCCAAAAGAATCCAAAAACAATAACACCGAAGATAGATCATGAATTTAGGAACAACAAATTAGCGATTGAGAGATTATTTAAATTAGATAGGATTTCTTATTATCGATCTTTCCAAACTCACTTATTTCCACGATAATCATATAGTCAAAATCAATCCTCTTATATATTATATTCTAAGATTACTTAGTTTCACTAAACCTTTTCTTTGACTAGATGATAGTTTTACTAATCAGTACTTATAATTTAACCGATTTAATGAAGCTTCTACTAACCAACTTAAGGGAATGAGCCTTCTGACCAACTCAGATTTTTATCTACACACTTCCTTTCTTTGCTTGTTTTTTGAAAATTTTCCTCCGGTGGTTTTGGATCACTAATCAACTTACATAGCAAGAATTTTCATAATTAAAGTGCTAAACTTCTCTCTGAGTTCAAGTTTTAATCTTCGCTAACTCCTGATGTGACCAACTTCTCCTACACAAAAATCGCTAGCAAAAGACATTTACAACATTAGCTAGAGAACACTAGATTGGGCTAAATAATTAAGTCCTTGACAAAACTGATTTGAACACGACCTATAGCCCACAACCTCAACATATCTTGAACTAAAATGCTATTGTCTGAACTTTCCTTAACTCAATTTTAAGTTTGCTAACTCTCTAAGTGATTCAAGAGGCACTCATCGGGTTGGTTAGCAAAGATGCTCGATTCTACAAATGATTCCCTGGATATGCAAATCTTTATTTAAACCTTCCTCTTCTCGCTTAACATTTCAACTAAAAGATCTCTACACCTTTGGACAACTAATCCTCTCCACTAAATCAGCCATTCATTTGTGATTATATAGGAGTGATTAATTGGCATGGACAATATTGTGATCTTAGGAAAAAATGAGTATGTAGTTGATCAGAATCGCGAAACAAAGCAGGTTTCCTTCAAGACTTCTTCTCTCGATCTTCCATACAAATAAGAATGTTGGAAACACAGGAATTACCAATTGATTAATCCTTCATCGAGCACTTTCTTCTTAATAGTCATTAACAAGTTCTATTGGCAATGCGGTTTCACGATCGGAGATCGGAAAACATGGAAGTCGGCCACGAGGAACAAGGCGGCGGCTCGGTCACACTCATCGCCGGCGAAGGAGTGGTGATGCGGCAAGCGAACCCAAAATGGGTTGCACGAGGTAAAGGAAGCTAGGGTGGAGGTCTTGGGGCTTGGCCGCAGCCTTTGTGGCGGCGGCGTGGCAGCGGCGGCGGCCGTGGAGGTGAAAGGTGAGCGGCGTCGGGTGCAGTGGAGGCGATTAGGAGAGCATGAGGACCGGCGGAGTGACAGAACTCACCCATGTGGTCACCGTGGAGGTTCTGTGGAGCAAGCGGCGAGTGAATGATGCAGGAAGGAAGAAGGAGTCTGGCGTGCTTACAGAGAGAGGAATTGAGCTAGAGCTCATTGGAGGAGGCACGGCGGCGGAAGAAGCGGTTTCGGCCGGAGCCGAAGAAGAAACCGTGCGCGCAGCTCCTCGGTGGTGTAAACTCCGAATTGATGGAGGGGTTGAGCTCAACATGGTGCAAGACACGCCGTGACGTGGTCGTGGCCGAGGTCGGAGCTCGCCGGGCGACTAGAGCGGCGTCGGCGGTCGACTCTGGAGCTCATATTGGTGAGAGGAAGAGTGAGGATGGAGAATGTAACATCCCAATTTTCTCGAGCTTAAAATCTTTTAAATAGTTAGTAGGGAAAAATTCACCATTTGGATTTATTTGAATTTAATTCAAAAGCTTAATATTGGACTTTATAATCAAAAACATTTAATGTGAATAATCCCAACATGAACAATAGCTAAAACTATTTTATTCGGGTTCTATGTGCTCGAGATATATTTTCTAGATTTTCTAGAATTTTTCTCGAGTTCATTTGCTATTTTCTATTGCTTATTTGAATTTCGGTATTTTCTAAATTAGAAAAACTAATTAAAATCTCAGAAATCTCCTTGGGCCGAATCTCTCCGGCCCAACTCCTATTCCAGCTCTTGCCCGCTCGCCAGCGCAGCGCGCACGCCTCCCAGCGGCAGTGGACCCGCTGGACGACCTCTCTCTCTCTCTCTCTGCGCGCCGCTTCTCTCGTAGTTGGATCAAGCATGGGCGGCTAGATGCGCGTGAGGTAACGAGACGGTCCGAATGTTCCATTGATTGTGGACCGTTCGTTTAGATCTCGACGGTCGGATCTTGAGCCCGCCGTGACGCGCACGCGCGCGCGCGCGCCTCCTAACCTAGCCAGCGGCGTGTGGGCCCGCTTGCGCGTCGGCTTTGTCTTCGTCGCGCCTTCTTCTCGCGTCCCGAAGTCGGTGCGCGCCGCCATTGGAGCTTCTAGAAGCTCAAACCGACAACGAGCTTTCTAACTAAAACTCCTGTTTTATTGCCAAATCTTATCCCTAATCTCCCGTACCTATTCGGTAAAATCATATCCCGAATTTCTTTTAAGCACGAGATTGAGTTCGTGCCCTTCTCGGACTCTTTGTTTTAGGGTTTGCCGCCGCCGCCTTCCCGGACCCCCCGAGCTCCTATAAATAGGACCCCCGGGATCGCTTGAACACCCGCACCAAAACCCCCAACCCTAGATCACCCGAGCCCTGCGCGCGTCGTTCTTGATTTTCGGTTTTTCACCCGCAAGTTCTCGGCGTGCTCCCTTGCCGCCGTCGGTGCGCGTGACCTCACCGTCGCACCTCGGCCGCAATAGCACAGGCTAGCTCCTGGTGCCATCCACTTCGCCGGAGCACCACCGGTTCGCTCGTCCGACAACGGCCGTGACGACTCCGCCGCTCCGACCTCGCCGCCGGCCGCTCTGGTTGTCCCCGAGACCCAACGAGTACACTAACGTGCTCCCCCTTAGCACCTGTACCCCTGGTACCGCCGTCACCGCCGGCGAGCCACGTTCGCGGGACCTTGGTCCTGGCGCCGCCACCGCAAGCGGACACGGCGCTGCATGCGCCACCTCCACCGGCTCGGGGTTGTGCTTGCGTGGCGCCTACGTGGTAGCCACGGGTGCGCCTACGTGGGTAGTCCACCGGACCCCGAGTCCCGAGGCTCGGTGGACCTAGTCCACCGTGAGCCTAGCCTCTGGCATGTGGGTCCCACATGTCAGAGATTTCTTTTATTATTTCTTTTTCCGAAATTCCTCCGCTGACGTCAGCTTGCGCAATAATCTGATTTTCCTTTGGGAAAATAATTCGGGAAATTCATGAAATACTGAGTTTCAGCATTTTATGTATTATCAATTTTCCAAAGGCCATAACTTTTGCATCCTAACTCCGATTGAGCTCATTCAAATTTCTAAATTTGTCTAAATTCAAGATCTATTTATCTGAGATTTTTATTTAATTTTTGGAGTTTGTTTTGCCTCTGTTATTTATTTGTTTTGGTTGTTACGCCGTTTGTGCGTAGCGTCGATGCCGGGGTTTCGTCGAAGAAGGCTTCAACCAAGTTCAAGACCAGTACATAGACCTATTCCAAGGCAAGTCATACCTTTGATCATATTGAATCCCAGTTCCCCAAATTATATTGTGTTGAATTATTGCATTTACTTTAATTATGTGTTTAAGCGCTTTTGGGCTAGTTATTGATCCAAATTGTTATGTTCACCTTGCCTACTTGTATACCTTAATCTTTTGTCGCCTAGATTGGTTTATTATTTAGTTGGTATTAACATATTGCCAACATGGTTGGGTAGACCGACTAGAATTGCTTAGCCATGCTACGAGTCATCATCTCATGTGGGTGCAATTATGAAATTGACTAAGTGATTATGGGCGTGTGATAAAGCGTGTGTCTTTGTGTCTTTGTTACTCGTGATGGCATGTGTTGCACTAAACCAACTGGGTGGTAAAAGATTTAGACCGAGGCAAGTGGTGGATCTTTGTGTGTGGTGGCTTTGTGATTGGGATTTATCTGTGTGGCTTAGTTAGAAAAGCTGGAAGTCTTGCCTTGGTCAATTAAGGACTTAACTTTGTGCGCCATTGAATCGAGCTATCAGCATGCGACCACATGTCGGTGACAGCCTAACTTAGTAGATTACGGAGTTTCAACATTGGGGTTCGGTGGATAGGTTAAGCTTTGTGATATGGGATGTGTGTGAATAAAACGTCAATGTTGAGACGAAGTTGTCGAACTGTTTTGTTACGATTAGTGCTAGCTACACTAGTTGTATCGTGTGGGTAAAGTGTACAAACCTCTGCAGAGTGTTAATCAATCTATTCGAATAGCCGCGTCCTCGGTCATGGACAACGCTCGGGGATTTCACATAAGGGGTAGTGTTCATAAAATGTGGGATTGGGAGCTGTGTGATCTCAATCATATGGCTATGTGAATTAATCAGTTTAGCTGTGTGTCTTTGTGGAAACAACTGTTAAATTATTATTGTCTATTTGTTTTGAATTATGCTTTCAATCTATTATTTGTATTCAATTGCAAATGTTGCATTTCTGCAAAATAACCACAGAAGCCATTCCTTTGGAATAAGCCTGCATCTATATATTGCATTCTGTGGTATGATTTGCGAGTATGGTTGTGTACTCACGCTTGTTGTAAAACTTGCGTCCAAACCTACAGAAGTGGAGGAGTATTCGCCTGCTTTCGAGGAGGAGTTTGTGGAAGAAGGTTGATCGCTAGGTCATCGATCCCAGTCGGTTGCCTGTGGTGTGCTGATTGGAGTTTGCCAGAGTTTATTTCGTTCCGCTGCAGTATTTCTCTAGTGTTAGCCCTGCGTGGCTTAATAAGTTGTAACCCCGACCTTAAGGTCAAAACTCTAAGTTGTTACTCAAACTATTCATTTATGTTATATTTCGCTTGTGTGGATTGATATTCACCTATGTTACATTGTGTGCACTAGCGTGATCTGGACTAGTGCGAGAATACAGAGAGGTCAGTGCAATTTTGGGTCCGCGCAGAGGTGGTATCGAGCCATCTTGATGTAGGTCTTGACCTTAGTTAGATTGGCCGTCTTTGGAGAGTCCAAATTATTTTCTAAAAGAAAACTAACTTGCAAGAGTAACCTATTGCTTAACTCCTCTCATGTCTCTCTAGACTCATCTATTGCTAAAATTTTCCCTCTCTCCATTGTTTTAAGTTGTTCTTACCTCTCTCTGTCTTTTGGACGGATGCCTGCGCTCTGGACCTATGGTGAGCGTTGTGGAGGTTCGCCGAACTTTGGAAGCTTCTGCAGTACTTGGAGGTTTTGATCGTCAGTTGTGCGAGGAAACAAGCGGATGGTGGATGGACATAAGCGGGTACGATCGTCGCAGCGATCTACGCCGGGATGAACACCAAGGCAAGCCAGCCGCTGAACATCTCTGTCAGGAGGATCACTTGGAGTGAAGGAATACAGGAATCATCGCGCCTAGCCATGCTTCGGATCTGCCACATCTACATACGCGAGTTGCAAGGAACCGTCTTCCACTACCACCCCAGAGCAGCCGCCGTGGAGCTACCTGCACACTATCTATCCACGGAGGGAGAAGAAGATGCCACAGTGGTACACCTCGCCGATGCGTCGTCGCCAAGAGGAATCCATGGAGATGATGGCACGATCTAGAGCGGAGCCTACAAGAGTGCACCTGCCAAGAGAAGATCGCCATCCTGGAAGAGATACTGGACGCTCACCACCAGGCAGACCAAGAAGAGGAAGAGGATCTAGAAGAACATGAAGAATCTGAGGAAGACCCAGAGGAAGTTGAGCCAGAACCAGAGGAGCCTGTCGCGCCATCGATGCCTGTTCCTGTTGCACCAGTTCCGGGGGACCAGGATCAGTTTGCGAAGATGCGAGCACAGTTCAAGGTCTACAGCCGGCAGGAGCGCAACCGTGGTTGTGGAGGTTACCTCAGCGACTGAGTTCGCTAAGGCCTAGGTTCGCAGTTGAGGCTTAGTGTGTTAAGCCGCGTCAGTCTAAGCCTAGTTGTGTCGCCCTTTAGGCGTTAGATTGTGTGCTTAGGTTCGCTATTTTCTTTGAGTGTGAGTATGAGCTGCAAAGGCCCTTAGGCATCTGTTGCAAGCCATACCAAGTTCTTAAGTAATAAAGTTGCTTTTGTTCTCTCAGTTGTTGTTGGGTTTAACCAATCTCCCGCTTAGTTCTTAACTCACCCCATGCTTGCTACCTTATCTAACCCTTGGAGCTTCGCCAGATGGTGACAACTCGCGAGCGATTGCAAGTGGTTGGTACCCCGACAAGACAAGCGGTGGGCGGCCGGCTACGAGGCGGTTCCGCCACAAGCACCCCCAATTGACTTGCAAAACTTTGGAGCTTTCATGGGAGCACAGACTCGGTGATGAATACCATGATGACTCGGATGCAAGCCATGCACAACGAACAATAACAACAACAATCACGGCCACGAAGCCCGGTGCTCATGGTCACCATGGACCATCAAACTTGCGAAATTCATGAGGACTCGTCCACCAACATTTTACGGACATGTCTCACCCGTGGAAGTCGGCGATTGGCTTGGTGATTGAAAGGAAGTCGCTGATCACTCAATGCGGCGATCATGAAAAAGTTCTCTATGCCTCTCACGGTTGGAGGGCATCGCAGCGAATGGTGGGAGAACTTCGCACCGCTCATGAGGCACCACGAATATCACTTGGGAGGAATTCTCTCTGACATTCCGCTAATACCACGCACTGTAAGGAATTATTGAACTAAAGAAAGATGAATTTCGTGCTTACGAAGCAAGGAAGCTTGTCGGTGTCGACTATCTCAACAAGTTCTCGCAACTTGCTCGCTATGCCACAGAAGATGTTGCAACAGACAAGGCTCGCCAGAGTCGTTTTCTGAAGGGACTGAACACTGGACTTCAGGTCAATCTCCTTGCACATACCTTCCCTGACTTCCAAGAACTGATCAATAAAGCTTTAGTCATGGAGGATAAGCGCAAGGAGGCGGAAGACAATCGCAAACGCGAGATGATCGGCAAAGAGGAGGCGGCAATTCCAGCGAGAGCAAGGGCGGTGCCACCGCAGCTTCAACCGGTTTCTCCACAGAACTCCGCCGGACACACGCACTAACCTCGGCACCTCGTCCGATTTGCTCGAACACTCGCACCCCAAAGACCGACCAGCGCTAATCCAGCGGTCAACAAGTCGCAAGAGCCAAGGGTGTGCTATACTTGCCGTCAACGTGCCACTCGCCGTCGGTGTCCACAGAGGGGAGCGATCACCCGATTCGTTTCAACCTTGGAGCTACACCAAATAAGACACCGCACGGGTCACCAACGAGGACTTTCAAGCCCCAACCAGCCGGGAGGAGGGACGCGATCCGTGGTCCGAGGCCGTGTCAACCACGTCACCCGGAAGAACACAGAAGCACGGGCGACGTCTGGGTAAGTTCTGGTTAATTCGATACCGCATCGATTCTGTTTGATTACGGAGCTTCGCATTCTTTTGTGTCGAAGTTTTTGCAACTAAGAATAAGTTGGAGGCTATACAACTTAATCATACTCTATTAGTTCAATCGCTGGAGCAGAGCTAAGCTCTAGAGTGGGTTGTTTAGAGCTAAGTTACTCATAGCTGGAGTTGAGTTTCTAGCCAACTTAATTGTTCTAGACACCCAAACCTAGATGTCATTCTTGGCATGGATTGGCTATCCAAGCACAAAGCTATCTTTGGATTGTGGCGAAGAGCGTAGCGGTTGAGAAATGCTTGATGGAAGGAAAGTGGAGTTTCTAGCCACATCGGTTCGTGAAGGACACTTGCTAGTAAACAATCGAGGACCATTGCATTGGAGGATGTACCAATAGTCGAGAATACCGGATGTGTTTCGGAAGAGTTACCGGAATGCCACGGATCGTGACATCGAGTTCGTTATTGACCTAGTGCCGGGACATCGCCAATTTCTAAGCGACCTTATCGAATGCCGGTAAGACGAGTTAGTAGAAATGAAGAAGCGATTGAAGAACTTCGAGAAAGGTTTCGTAAGACCAAGTTCGTCACCGTGGGAGCACCGGTCTTGTTCGTCAAGAAGAAAGACTAAGCATGAGGATGTGTATCGACTCACCGTTCTCTCAACGAGGTCACTATCAAGAATAAGTATCCATTGCCCAGGATAGATGATCTGTTTGACCAGATGAAGGGAGCCGGAGTGTTCTCAAAGATCGACTTGCGATCGGGCTACCATCAGTTGAAGATCTACCCTAAGGATATACCAAAGACCGCTTTCTCAACACGGTATGGACCTTATGAGTTCTTGGTCATGTCATTTGGGTGACAAATGCGGCTTATTTCATGAACATGATGAACAAAGTCTTCATGGAATACGGACAAGTTTGTAGTGGTGTTCATTGGCGATATTACGGTTTATTCCAAATCGGAGGAGGAACACAAAACACACGAGGTTAATTTTGGAGAAACTCGGGGAGCATCGGTTGTATGCCAAGTTCGATAAGTGTGACTTTTGGAAGAAGGAAGTGGATTTCATTGGCCATGTGATGACGCGCGATGGAGTAGCAATTGACCCAGGAAAAGTAAAGCGGTGTTACACGGGACCAGCCCAAGGCGTAACCCAGATTCGCGATTTCTTGGGGATGGCGAGTTATTACCGCCGTTTATCGAAGGATTCTCATCGATTGCTAAGCCTCTTACGCAATTGTTGAAGAAGGAGAAAAAGTTCACTTGGACTCCACCTATGAGGAAAGTTTTCGAGAGTTAAAGAGGCGCTTGACCTCGGCCCGATCTTGATTTTGCGGATATTCGCAAGGATTTGATATCTATTGTGATGCTTAGCGTCAAGGATTAGGATGTGTCACGATGCAGAAGGAAGAGCGTCGCTTATGCGTCAAGACAATTGAGACCTCACGAGGAGAATTACCCTACTCATGATGCGGAATTATTTGCCGTGGTGCATGCTTTAAAGATTTGGCGTCACTACCTTATCGGTGTCATTTGTGAAGTCTACAGATCATAAGAGCCTAAAGTACATCTTCACCCGATCGGACTGAACATGAGGCGAGAGAAGATGGTTAGAATTGATCAAGGATTACAATCTTGGAATCCACTACCATCCCGGAAAAGCCAATGTAGTTGCGGGCGCTCTAAGTCGTAAAGTTCTTGTAATGCCTTGAAAGTAAAGGAAAATTTCCCGAGAACTTTATGAAGAATTTGAAGCTAAAGCTAGAAGTTGTGTCAGAGGATTTGTGGCCAATTTGGAGGTACAGTCTACCTTGGAGAAACAGATTCGTGAAGCACAACCAAAGGATCCGTGTTGTCGGACATCAAGATCAAAATGGCGGAGGAAATTCAAAGATTTCACCAAGGATGATCAAGACATACTACGGATTAATGGTGCGTATCTGTGTACGGATATCGACGGTCTAAAACGATTGATCTTGAAGAAGCCCATGACTCAAAGTATTCGATTCACCCCGAAGTACCAAGATGTACCAGGATGTTAAGAATAAGTTTTGGTGGCCAAATTTGAAGTGAGAAGTCGCAGAGTTCGTTGCCTTGTGCGACACTGTCGAGAAAATAAAGGCAGAACACCAGAGACCAGCAGGTTTGCTGCAACCACCGAAGATTCGAGAATGGAAGTGCGAAGAAATGGGATGGATTTCATCACGGTTTACCCAAGACCAATCGAGTTACGATTCGATCCGGGTAATAGTTGATCGATTGACCAAGGTCGCACATTTTACGCGATCAAAACCACGTACTCGGAGATCGCCTTGGAGTTGTACATGGCGAGGTGTCGGTTTGCATGGAGTGCCCAAGAAAATAGTGTCGATCGAGGATCTCGGTTCACCTCGCTTTTGGCGAGTTTGCATGAAGGATTGGGTACCCATCATCGAATTTGATCGCATATCATCCACGAGACGGATGGGACGGTGAAAGAGTCAATCGATATTGGAGGATATCTTGAGAGCTTGCGCTCTAGCGAATGCTACCCGATGGGATAAAATTTTGCCGTATCACGAGTTCTCGTACAACAACGATTATCAAGCGATGCGCAAATGTCACCATTTGAAGCTTTATATGGCGTGCTGCCGAACCCCATTAAATTGGTCGAGACAATTTGAGCGTCTGATGTTCGGGCGATATCATCAAGAGGCGGAAGAACGAGGTTGCTATGATCGAGAAAGGCTAAAAATAGCGATCAAGGCACAAGAGTTATGCCGATAACGCCGTCGAGATCTCGATTTGAGCGAGAAGATTTTGTCTATCTTGAGTGACCCTTTCGAGAGGTGTCAAAGGTTTCATGCCAAAGGAAGCTTGCTAGGTATGTTGGCCCGTTCAAGATTTTGGACGCCGTGGAGAAGTTGCTTACCAATTGGAGCTACCGCCGTCGTTAGCAGGAGTACATGATGTCTTTCATGTCTCGCAATTGAAGAAGTGTCTTCGTGTGCCAGAAGAGCAAGCCCCGTTGGAATCAATTGTTTTGAAAGAGGATCTTACCTACAAGGAGCAGCCAATCAAGATTTTGGATGTCGCAGAGCGCCTCACCAGAAGCAAGACGGTTCGTTTTTGCAAGGATCAGTGGAGCAACCACTCAGAAGGAGAACAACGTGGGAGCGTGAAGAAGAGCTGGCCAAGGTTCCCTAGCCTTTTCTCTAGCTTCTTTGAATCTCTGGGTCGAGATTCCTTTAAGAGGGGAGGTTTGTAACATCCCAATTTTACGAGCTTAAAATCTTTTAAATAGTTAGTAGGAAAAATTCACTATTTGGATTTATTTGAATTTAATTCAAAAGCTTAATATTGGACTTTATAATCAAAACATTTAATGTGAATAATCCCAACATGAACAATAGCTAAAACTATTTTATTAGGGTTCTATGCGCTCGATATATTTTCTAGATTTTTCTAGAATTTTTCTAAGTTCATTTGCTATTTTCTATTGCTTATTTGAATTTACTGTATTTTCTAAATTAGAAAAACTAATTAAAATCTCAGAAATCTCCTTGGGCCGAATCTCTCCGGCCCAACTCCTATTCCAGCTACTTGACCCGCCTCGACACAGCGCATGTGCGCCGCCGCCTCCCAGCGATGGTGGACCCCGCTGTGACATCTCTCTCTCTCTCTCGCGCCGCCGCTTCTCTCGCCGTTGGATCAAGCATGGACGGCTAGATGCGCGTGAGGTAACCAGACGGTCCGAATGTTCCATTGATTGTGGACCGTTCGTTTAGATCTGGACGGTCAGATCTTGAGCCCGCTTCGTGACCGCACCGCTTTCGCACGCGCCGCCTCCTAACCCTAGCCAGCGGCGTGTGGGCCCGCTTGCGCGTCGGCTTTCGTCTTCGTCGCGCCTTCTTCTCGCGTCAGAAGTCGGTGCGCGCGCCATTGGAGCTTCTAGAAGCTCAATCCGACAACGAGCTTTCTAACTAAAACTCCCTGTTTTATTGCCAAATCTTATCCCTAATCTCCCGTACCTATTCGGTAAAATCATATCCCAATTTCTTTTAAGCACGAGATTGAGTTCGTGCCCTTCTCGGACTCTTTGTTTTAGGGTTTGCGCGCCGCCTCCCGGACCCCCGAGCTCCTATAAATAGGACCCCGGATCGCAGAACACCGCACCAAAACCCCAACCCTAGATCACCCGAGAGCCCTGCGCGCGCCGTTGCCGATTTTGGTTTTCACCCGCAAGTTCTCGCGTGCTCCCGCGCGCCGTCGGTGCCGTGACCTCATAAATACGCACCTCCGCCGCACAGTGCTGGGCTAGCTCTGGTGCCATCCGCCGCCGGAGCACCACCGGTTCGCTCGTCCGACAACGGCGTGGCGACTCGCGCTCCGACCTCGCCGCCGGCCGCTCTGGTTGTCCCAAGACCGCGAGTACACTAACGTGCTCCCTTAGCGCCTGTACCCCTGGTACCCGCCGTCACCGCCGGCGAGCCACCGTTCGCGGGACCTTGGTCCCCAGCGCCGCCGCCCGACAAGTCGACACGGCGCTTTGCATGTCGACACCTCCACTACCGGCTCGGGGTTGTGCTTGCGTGGCGCCTGCGTGGCGCCCACGGGTGCGCCTCGTGGGTAGTCCACCGGACCGAGTCCGAGGCTCGGTGGACCTAGTCCACCGTGAGCCTAACCTGCGGCATGTGGGTCCCACATGTCGAGATTTCTTTATTATTTCTTTTCCGAAATTCCTCCGTGGCGTCGACTATGCAATAATCTGATTTTCCTTTGGGAAAATAATTCGGAAATTCATGAAATCACGATTTTCAGCATTTTATGTATTATCAATCTTCAAAGGCCATAACTTTTGCATCCTAACTCCGATTGAGCCCATTCAAATTTCTAAATTTGTCTAAATTCAAGATCTATTTATCTGAGATTTTTATTTAATTTTTGGAGTTTGTTTTGCCTCTGTTATTTATTGTTTTGATTGTTACCGCCGTTTGTGTGTAGAGCGTCGATACTTGGGGTTTTAGTCGAAGAAGGCTTCAACCAAGTTCAAGACCAGTACATAGACCTATTCCAAGGCAAGTCATACCTTTGATCATATTGAATCCAGTTCCCCAAATTATATTGTGTTGAATTATTGCATTTACTTTAATTATGTGTTTAAGCTTTGCTTTTGGGCTAGTTATTGATCCAAATTGTTATGTTCACCTTGCCTACTTGTATACCTTAATCTTTTGTCGCCTAGATTGGTTTATTATTTAGTTGGTATTAACATATTGCCAACATGGTTGGAGTGAGACAGACTAGAATTGCTTAGCCATGCTACAGTCATCATCTCATGTGGGTGCAATTATGAAATTGACTAAGTGATTATGGGCTGTGTGATAAAGCGTGTGTCTTTGTGTCTTTGTTACTCGTGATGGCATGTGTTGCACTAAACCAGCTGGGTGGTAAAAGATTTAGACCGAGGCAAGTGGTGGATATCTTGTGTGCTGGTGGCTTTGTGATTGGGATTTATCTGTGTGGCTTAGTTAGAAAAGCTGGAAGTCTTGCCTTGGTCAATTAAGGACTTAACTTTGTGCGCCATTGAGTCGAGGCTATCTTGTCGACCACATGTGCAGTGACAGGCCTAACTTAGTAGGTTACGGAGTTTCAACATTGGGGTTCAGGTGGATAGGTTAAGCTTTGTGATATGGGACTGTGTGAATAAGAACGTCAATGTTGAGACGAAGTTGCCGAACTGTTTTGTTACGATTAGTGCTAGCTACACTAGTTGTATCGTGTGGGTAAAGTGTACAAACCTCTGCAGAGTGTTAATCAATCTATTCGAATAGCCGCGTCCTCGGTCATGGACAACGCTCGGGGATTTCACATAAGGGGTAGTGTTCATAAAATGTGGGATTGGGAGCTGTGTGATCTCAATCATATGGCTGTGTGAATTAATCAGTTTAGCTGTGTGTCTTTGTGGAAACAACTATTAAATTATTATTGTCTATTTGTTTTGAATTATGCTTTCAATCTATTATTTGTATTCAATTGCAAATGTTGCATTTCTGCAAAATAACCACAGAAGCCATTCCTTTGGAATAAGCCTGCATCTATATATTGCATTACGTGGTATGATTTAAATGCGGTTGTGTACTCACGCTTGTTGTAAAACTTGCGTCCAAACCTCTGAAGTGGAGTAGTCTTCGCTTTGCTTTCGAGGAGGAGTTTGTGGAAGAAGGTTGATCGCTAGGTCATCGATCCCGATCGGTTGCTGTGGTGTCTTTGATTGGAGTTTGCGAGTTTATTTCGTTCGCTACAATATTTCTCTAGTGTTAGCCTGCGTGGCTTAATAAGTTGTAACCCGACCTTAAGGTCAAAACTCTAAGTTGTTACTCAAACTATTCGTTTATGTTATATTTCGCTTGTGTGGATTGATATTCACCTATGTTACATTTGTGTGCGCTAGCGTGATCTGGACTAGTGCGAGAATACGGAAGGTCAGTGCATTTTGGGTCCCGGCAGAGAAGGAGGTCAAGAAGATGAAATGAAGCTCGGGGCGGCCATTTATACTGAGACGGAGGCTGAGGTGGCCTTGTGAGCGGCGAGGTGGCCCGGTGTTGGCGTGGCGCGCATGCGAGCAAGCGGTGCGCGGTGGGCCTTGTGAGTGGGAAATGGCGCGGCGCACGCGTGGAGGAAAAGGCTGTGGCGGGGCCTGGTAAGTGGTTAGGGGAGGCAAAGTGGTGCGGGCTGGTGCAGTGCAGTCGGACTGATGACGAAGGATCCGGTCGGACTCGGGCTCGATCGGAGGACGATATAAGGGTTTAGGTTGGGATTTAATTTTTTGACCGAAAAATGTACAAGTTTGACTAGTCGATTGAGGTAGAAATAAAATTCGAAAAATTCTGAAAATTTTTGTGGACACTCTGAGGTTCAAGGGACTTAGGAAAAATAATTTCAAACACTTTCTATATTAAAATTTGTTAGAATTAAATCATCTTCAAATCTGCATTAGTGATTTCGTTTGAATTTTGGTGTAGGCAAAATGACTTCTAATAATTTGGTAAAAATAATAATAATTCAAGATAAATAATCTAGTATTTGAATAAATTATTTTTAGGAACCTTCATTCATACATTTTTCTGGAATTCAATTTGGAATGGAATTTAAGTTTAAAAGTTTAAAACTTCAACACAAACTTTAATACAATCTTCAAAATTTTAAAATTGTGCACAAGATTTTGGAAACCATGAGCATGATCAAGTGATACAACCAAAAGTTTTTAAACTTTCCTGCTTTTATACATTTAAAATACAAACCCTAATTTGGGGTTGTTACAGAGATGTAGAACCCCTTTGAACTGGTCAGAAACTGGTGAGCGTCAGTTCTTCAGGCCAGATTCCATCAATGAGGCCGAGAGTTAGGTTCGGCTGATTCGTGAGCATCTGCGTGTGGCCCAGTCCAGGCAAAAGAGCTATGCGGATCGTCGTCGTCGAGAGTTGAGCTTTGAGCCCAATGACTTTGTTTATCTCAAGGTCTCACCCTTGAAGGGCCATCAGCGTTTTGGCATCAAGGGCAAGTTAGCTCCTCGATATGTTGGGCCTTATCGTATCATCGAGAGGATTGGAGCTGTTGCATACAGATTAGAGTTGCCAGTTTCACTTGAGGGTTTGCATGATGTGTTCCATGTGTCACACTTAAAGAAGTGCCTCCGTGTTCCAGTTGAGGAAACTCCGTTGGAAAATCTCGATGTGTAGGAAAATTTGACCTATCATGAGCATCCTGTTCGTATTCTCGAAGAATCTGAACGGAGGACAAGGAACCGTGTCATCAAGTTCCTTAGGGTGCAATGGTCGAATCATTCTGAAGATGAGGCAACTTGGGAGCGCGAAGATCGTCTTCGTGCAGATTACCCGTCCTTCTTCTCCGAGTAGACTGAATCTCGGGGCGAGATTCTTGTAAGGGGGGGAGGTTTTGTAACATCCCAATTTTGGGACTTGTGTTTCAAATGTAAGAAAATGAGTAGAAATTAAAACTTTTTCTTACATCACGTATTTCCTGTATGCTTTGAACAATTGTTGTAAGAAGTTATGGAAATACAAAGTCACAAGTCTTTTTGATCCAAACTTTGAGCTTCCAAAATATAATCATGTCAAGTATTGTGATCATCCTCTGGAAATATTTTTCCTAAGTTCTTGGGATGATATGTGACCCCTCTGAAAAATTTCACAATTTTTAGAAATTGTTTGAATATTTTTAGAGGCAGTCAAACCTGTTTGACTTTCTGTCAAACCTCAAAACAGAGCCTTGCAGAATTTTTGGAGATTTATTCGCAGTATAAAAACGTCTGAAAATTTTACACTAGGTCCATATTTGAGTCAGCAAGCTCTTGTAAAATTTTCAGAATTTTTGGAGTTAATTTGCTACCTCAAATAAATCCTCCAAAGTCTCTGTTCTAGTTTAAAAGTCAAAACTTAATGTCATTGTGCTTTGGGTTCGAGTCAGACTCGGGCTCGAGCCAATCGACTCGGTCCAGTCAACTAACTGCACCGAGTCTCTCTTTTAAAACGCGCTTTCGATCTCAGCCTTTGGATCTAAATCGCGCGGCCCACGTGCGTGTAAACATTCGGACTTTCTGGTTGCAAGTTCAAATCTCAACCGTTGGATCTCCATCCAACCGTCCTGATCCTCTGAAACCTTCGGACCCTCCGGTTGTTGGTTTGAATCCTAGCCGTTGGATTAAGATCCAACGCTCGCTTGTCCCTCTGTTGTAAACCACGTTCGCGACGTGGGGCAATCTGAGCTGTTCATGTTCAATCCTAGGGCTCACGATCTCTGTCGTTGTGTTTTAAACTGAGAGGCGTGGCGCTATCTCAGCCGTCCGATTAAAATCGTGGGGCCCTGAATCGCCCGAGCCTTTATCGCTGGTCATCTTCCACCTCCGGCCGTGCGAGCTATGTGTAGGGCATGGGGTGTCTTTTCGTGCTTCCTACGGACGCCCTAGTCAACAGTGAGGGTCGTGGGAGGGGTGTTCGGCCATGCCATACCCTATTGCACATCTTCCACCTTTTCCTTGTCGGCCGCACCTTGTGCTCTGTGCTTTGCCGCCCGAAAGGCTTGTGGTCCAAACCCTAATGCCTCCAAGGCCTTATGAGCATCCTTTTCACTTCCTGGCATTCCTTTAGACCACCATCAAGCTCCATTCACAGTATTGGAGCTTAACACCTCAAGAATAGCAAGTCGCCATTGTTGACCCGAAGAGCTCCATTGGTGTTCTTGGTGTTCCAGTGGTTCTTCTTCATGTTTCTTTGCCCTATCCTTATCTATTTACTATCTTGAACATTTCCCCTCACTTAATTTTGGATTTGATTCTCAGGAATTGTCCAATTTGGGGTTTGTTCAAATTCGGCCGAAAGTGGTCATCTTCTTCCTCAGCTCAGGTGAGTGCCCCATCTTCTAATTACTTGCTCATGTAGCTTCTGTGGACCTTAATGAAGCTATATTGATGCTTTGGTATCACTCTCTTGGCTCAGGGTGTCTTTTTCGATCTTTCTTCTCCAAGTCCGGCGAGCTTCCACCGTGGACCAGCTTCTCCGGCCATCTTTGAAGCTTCCCTTCATCAAGGTAGCTTCTTATTAGTCCCTAGAGGCTCTGGCACCCGCTTCTTTGGGTGCGGTGAGCTTTCGCTATTTTCGCATAGCGATAAAAGTTCCCTTTTTCATTTTCCGGCTAGCCGGTGTTCTAGTCTCTCACCGCCGGCGGGGTTTCCACCATTAGGTTCGGAGTGCTATTGCGATTCCATTTTAGTCTTTGTTCAGCGCCGCCGCGGCCAGTGTCGCCGGCGACGAGCCGTTGAAGTCGCTCGGGGTTTTGCCGGTGCAAAACTCCCGTTTTCGTCATTTGTTTAGGACATATTAATTGCACAGTGATTGTCAATCATTAGTTATTTATTGGTGTCATAATCTTTGTCGTTGAGCCACTGATCAGTGGGCCCAACATTCTTAAATCACTCGCTGGCGCATTCCCGCACTATTCCGACATCATTAATAGCTAATCAGTGGTTAATCAATGTGTCGGGGTGTTCGCTGTCGGAAATCCACCTTTTGGGTCTCTGACATGCGGGCCCTCCAATCTCCTAAATCACAGTCGTGCCAGTCATTAGGACACATTAATTACTAAGTCAATCGCTAATCATTGGCTCACGGTAATGTAATTGTCTTAATTGTTCCTCTGTCTCACCGACATGTGGGCCCGGTGCTGCTTGCACGTGGGTTAAAGCGTTCAGCGATTGTGACTCGAAGTCAGCCGGCGGGTCCTCGTGTCGGCACCTCCGTTAAACTTCGATCAATAGCCACCGTCCGTTCTCAGATCTGCGGCCCAGATCTTTGTATGCAGTCGGACCCTCCGGATGCCTCTGTCATTCTTGGCCGTCGATCTTGTAATCAATGGTCGAGATCTTGTATGCAATCGGACAATCCATTGTTAGTGCGCTCTGGACCGTCCATCTGCGCGATCTGCGGTGGGATTGGCCAAGCAACGCACCGTCCGAATGCATACACTGCGGTGTCTTGCCGGTTGGATCTTGATCCAACGGTGGGCTCCGTTAGGTTTCGCGCGCACGTCTTTGTTCCGCGTGCGCGTGAGCGTAGGATTACAAATCGAGGTTGATAAGTGTCCCGTCTTATCCTATTAATTAAGTTTATGCGTATATCGGTAAGTATTTATTTAACAATGAAAATGCTATAAAAACTTTAGAAATTCATAGCAAATTCATTTTAAACCCTTTTTAGGTAATTCCAACTGTAATAAATTTTGTTATCACTTAAATTTATTATAAAATGGAATTAAGCATATTTCATAGCATAAAATTGCGTAACTAGAAATAACTTGATTTCTGTCACTTTAAATATTCGAGAAATGGATTTAATCTTGAAAAATGCATATCTTTTTCTGTATAAATCCAATTTGTGCAAAATTAATTTTGTTAAATTCATCTGTTAGTATACTTTCATATGGAATAAGTTTTGAGCATGTTCATATTTCTGTAAAATGACTTGCATTAGATTTACACCTTAGAAAATCATAAGTAAATGTGTATAACTCCAAATTTGGTAAACTCAACTTTGCTGTTATTAGGATGTCATAATCTACCTGCTATAAAAATTCCAGACCTTAGATCATTCTAGAAAATTTCGCCATGAACAGTACTATTAATTAATTAGGTTGATTTTAAGGCTGAGAAAGAGTATTTTGTCCATATATTGTGCATGTTGGGTCAAAATTGCATGATTCTTGTTCCTATGATTGTCTTAGATCATTCCCTAGCTGCTGTGCAAATTTCATTAGATTTGGAAGTCTTTTGCTGTTGGAGTTTATTTGGTGTTCTTCGTTCTTATTTGCTTATCGCCTTTTCGCGTTAGGTTCAGAAGAAGTTATTAATCTTGATATTGAGCCCGTGGCGGCGGATCTCGCACTTGACCAGAGCAAGCAGATGTAGCATTCATTTGATCATATTGTTCCTACTAATTTCAAATTCTAATATGTTGTTTGCAAATTCTATGTATGCACTGCTATGTTGTTTTAAGCTATTGTCGATAGTTGGTGATAGTTGCATAATCGTGAGGAAATGTTTAATCCTCTACTCTGAGCCTAGGACTACTTCTTTGTGATTTTGGGTTATTTGGATGAACCCTTGTCATAGTAGATTACGTGTCATTATGCTTAGCCATGCTTAGCTACCGGTAGAAATGGCGGTTATCGACTTGTCGATAACCTTGATCCACAAACTGTTATAATATGTATATTTCACCCTTGTGCTATGTCTAAATTGCAAAACTAAAATTGAAAATGAAAACAATTTAGACTTGGGCACAATGGTAAGATGGTGTGATCCTTTGGGTGTGAATGGAATGGTGCCGGTCAATTAAGGACCAAACTACTTGTGAGTATACATTGTCAGAGCATTACGTGCGTGCTAACCACACTAGAGGGATATGGGACCTCTCTTAGCTGAGTACTTTGGGCTGTGTTAATTAATGAGTCGCGTGGTGGGTTGCATATTTGATTATATGCAACATGGACACGTTGTAGGAGAGGAACACCGCCGAGAGGCCGGTGTGTCTGCTCCACGTATGGGTCCTTGTGATCCATATTTCGTTTACAGATCACTAAGGATTAACCCCATACGTGCGTCTCTTGATTAGCATATTCCATTGGAAAGGGTTAGTAGGACTTAGCCGTGTAGGCATACCAAAGGAAATGTGTAATAGCTTGGCAAAAAGGCGATGCAAGTGTGGGTACATTGGTACACCCCTGCATGGATTAAAACTATTCGAATAGCCTCGCCCTAGGATATGGACACGCTTGGATAAGCTTTTCAAGAGTTAGACTCCAACATATTTGAATAAAAAATTGATGGGTGGTATGAATCAGGGATTCATGCTATGTTGTGGTGGCTTTGGGGAAAGTCATCTCTAGGCGGTTACTTGTTACTTATGTTTACTCGCTGTTATTTAAATGCTTAAAAACAGACTTTACAAACTGCTGTTCAACCTATTACATTATTGCAAATAAAACTTGCTTTGTGCGTCCAAAGAACCATATAACCACATTCCTTTGAATACAGCTTTCATGTAGCTATGTATAGGCTTGTTACTCGTAAGTCTTGCGAGTACATTTTTGTACTCACCTGCATTGCTTGTGTTGTGCAGAGGATGATAGTGAGTCCGATGGGCCTCACTTTTGTGAGTTGTGTTGTGGCGGTTTAAGGCGATTAGCTTGCGGCCCGATCGGTTGCCCTGTGGTGTTATGTGGCTAACCGATCGTCTTTTGGTTTAAGCCATCTTATGGCAACTTTTGCTTCCGCTATTATTTGATACTTATGTCATTTAGCCGGTCGGCTGTTCTGTAATAACTTATATTATGTATGTCTTTGGTAGACTTGTTATATTCTGTTGTATGGAATTGATGCATACTTTGGTATGATGTATGTGTGCTGCATGTTCTGGGAAGCACATATTCATCGAGACACGGATTATTCTATTTGTCATACTAGAACCAGTGGAAGGTTAAGTATTACAAGTTTAATAAGCCGGGGTCTCACACAAACTAAGGACCAGCACCTTATAGAATTTTTTGAGGAAAATGTGCAACACCAAAGCCTCTGGAAATTTTACACAATGTCAACATCCTAGTCAGCAAGCTCCTGTAAAATTTTCAGAATTTTTGGAGTCATTTTGCTACCTCAATTAATTTTCCATTGCCCAGCCCTTTCCAAAAGTCAAAAATTCAACTCTGGTTCGAGTCAGACTCGGGCTCGAGCCCGAGCCTAACTCAACCGACTCGGTTGGACCACGCCTTCAAGCCGCACCCAAGCTCGGTCCTGAGCAACCGTGTGCAAGCCGTTGGATTTAAGATCCAAGGCTCACGACCTCCCCTGTGCGCTAGCCTCGGAGGTTTGGGGTGCTTGTGACCGCCCATCCCCAATCTAAAGGCCCACGACCTCCCCTCCTCCTTCTCTGTTGTTTTTGAAAGCACCAGAGCTCTTTGATCGAAGCCGTTCGCGATAGATCCGACGGCCAATAATCACCCAAATGCATTATTGGTTGTCTTCAACCTCTGGACGTGCGTGAGCAGTAGGGGAGTAACGGAAGTGTCATTTCATGCTCCCTACGGCCGTCCTAGTGACATTAAGAGCTGTGGGGGACATGATTCGGCTGTGCCATGCCCTAACCTACCCTCTTCCACCTTTTTCGCTTTCGGCATTGTCTCGAGCCATGCTCCTTTTGTCCCCCGTAGGACTCCTTGTCAAACCCTAACCCTTTCTAAGCTTTTTAAGCACCCCTCATACCTCCTGGTCCTTCTTTAGACCACCCTCCAGCTCCACTTTCAATTTTGGAGTTCAATGCCCCCAAATCCGAAAAGGCACCATTGTTGACCTTTGAAGCTCTGTGGTGTTCTTGGTGCTCCAGTGGTTCTCCCCCACTAATTTTTGCACCATTTCTACCTCCTTACCATCTTGAACATATCCCCTCACTTGATTTTGGATTTGATTCGCAGGATCTGTCCAATTTGGGGATTATTCAAATTTCGGCTGAAATTGGGCATCTTCTCCCTCAGCTCAGGTGAGTGGCCCATTTTGAAATTATTTGCTCCCGTAGCTTCTGTGAACCTTAATGAAGCTCTTTTGATACTTGGGTGCCACTCAATTTGCTCGAGTGCCATTTTCCACCTCTCTTCTCCAAGTTCGGCGAGCTCCTCAGGACCAGTGCTCGGCCAACTTTCAAGGCTTCCTCCCTCGGTAGATTCTTATTAGTCCATAGATGTCCAGGAAGCCATTCCTTTAGACCACCCGAAGCCTTCGGCCGTTTTCAAGTGCGCGATCTAGACCTCTTTTCGTTTTCGGCTAGCCGACGTTGAGAGCCTCACCGCCGGTGGGCTGCCACCCACTGAGTTCCTATCGCTTTGCGAATCCATTCTCAGTATTAGTTGGCGCGCCCGTGCGAGTCACCGCGGCAAGCCGTTGAGTCGCACGAGGTTTTGCCGGAGGAAACTCCGTTTCGTCAAAAATTTGGACAGCATTAATGCCCAATCGGTGTTAATCATTGGGTATTAATGGTGTCTCATCATCGCGCTTTGTGTCGCTGCAGAGGCCGAGTCTTTAAGTCCCGCGAGGCGTTCCAGCGCACCATTAATGTTAAAATCAGGGTTTAATTGGGTTTTGCCATTAGTGCAGCCGGAAAGATCATTTCTCGATCGCACACGTGGGCCTCAACCTCTTGTTGTGGAATCTAAGCCTTTGCTCGAGACCACCCTCACGACCTCCCGTTTGATCTCCACCGTTTAGGACATCCTTAGAGTTAATCGGGGCGCGCAGACCTCCTCGGGTCCTCTTTGCAAAAAGACCTCCCCTGGTCATTTTTGCAAAGACCACCCCAGGACCACCTCAGGGTCCTCTTTGCAAAAAGACCTCCCACTGGTCCTGTGTTCGGAGAAGCTAAGTCACAGGACCTCCCTCGATCAGATCTGGACCGTTGACGACCTCCCCGTGGAGATCTTAGCCGTCCAGACCTTCCCCCACCTCGATCTGGACCGTCCAGGACTTCCCCAGGTCCATCTGAGCCGTCCAGATCTCCTCCCGCTAAAACCCTGTCGCGTAGGACCTCTCCGTTTAAATCTTGACCGTTGAGGACCTCCTCGTGTAAATCTCGACCGTTGAGGACCTCCCCCGCGAGATCTTAGCCGTCGAGATCTCCCTCGCATAGATCTTATCGCGTCAGACCTCCCTCGATTAAATCTGGATCGTTCAAGACCTCCCCGGTAGATCTTGACCGTTCCGACCTCCCCTTCCTTAGATCTGACCGTTTAGACCTCCTTCGCTTGATCGTGACCGTTAAGACCTCCCTTGGGAGATCTTAGCCGTCGGGACCTCCTCGGTGGTCTTAAGCGTAGGACCTCTCGGAGATCTAGGCGCCGGGACCTCCCAGAAATCGACCGTCGGACCTCCTCCGTTGGATTGGAGTTCAAGGACCTCCCTTAGTGCTCGGGACCGCGGATCTTGATCGACGGTCACGACCTCTAAGCGCGCAGGAGCTCCTCTCGCGTCTTGGCTGTGCGCCTATCCGGTCGTAGCCGTTGGATCTCATCTCAATGGCCACGACCTCCCTTTTCGTTAAGCAGTTGGACCTCCGAGAGCTCCAGTTTTCTAAGTCTTTTGTAGATTCAAATTTCATAAGTGCATAAGTTGGTCATTTAACTCCTTTTTGAATTTTTCAAATTCTGATAGCTTTGTGGTAGGATAAATTTTAATTTGAGATTGTATGTGGTCACTATTCTAGGCTGGGATTTATTAATATTGTAGTAGAAGTTTGAATGGTTCAAGAGTTAGGAAAATCACTTCAAAATGTGTAAACTATATAACTTTTTGTGTATAACTCCAATTTGAGCAAACCCAGGTCTGTAAAATCCCTCTGGTAGTGTACTTTAGCTTAGCATAGGTCTTGTTCATATTTATTGTAACACCCCGGCTCCACATGAGCCTAGAATGCTACAAGAATTAAACTAACTAGAACAATCTATAAATTTTTTCGGCAGAACTTCCTTTGTATGAACAACAAAATCGAGGTATTAACAGATGACCATGGCATTTATTATTATTTCTATAGTCCAAATCTTTCATGCATATAAAATAAATGTACGATTGTAAACAATTAACATCATTCTCATAACCATGAATAATCCAACAACCAACATCATAAAACATCCATAGATAGTCTCCACATAGTTATTTATTCCTAAGTGAAACTAAATAGCAATTGCATAAATGTTGTGAGGTAGTGCGTGCTTTCCAATGTCTACTCCCTTCCATGCATGACGTTCTTGCCAGAAGTACCTATAACAAGACAAAGCAAGGGTGAGCCATACGACTCAGCAAGTATCAACAAGGTTGCAACATTCATATAGACATAACATCTAAAAACAACTTTATTCAATACCGTTAAGACATTTCAAATATTTAAATGATGATAATGCTATGCACTCTTTGATCTTTATCTCGTTTCGCATTTTACAGTGTGCGGGTATTCATTCGTCAATGAATACCCATGCACATGCTGCCCTCAGCACGAGGACCAAAGCCTATACATCACATGTATAGGGACCTTTGCCCGTCATCACAATGACGGGGACCTCTGTATCCATTGCCCACATTCCATGAATGCGGGACCTCAAGCTGTCATTACATATGACGGGGACCTCAACAATGTACTCTTGGTCACCACGTGACCAAGTCTCAATATGCTCCAACATGCATAAGTACTACAACATCATATTGTCAATATCTTAATTCAATATGTATTCGGGGTATGTGTGTAGCCTCATGAAGGAAAATTAAACATAACTCGCAAGCATCAACACGGCTAGAATCATCTCCACAACACATTCACATGACAGAGATGAACAATACACCACTCAATCATGACATGCAACCAATACTACACATAAACCCGAATACTTGCCTCAACGTGCGAGAGCGGCGGACGCGAAGTGGGTCGCGCCTTGGGATCTCGCCACACAGGACGGAAGATAACCCCAAACTAAGAATAGCATCTGGACCAAAATCATACATCACATTACAATCGAAATCGCTAATCTTCTTATCACGTCTAGCTTTTCTAATTTCTAGCGATCGGTCACTCGCATGACGGACTTCAAAAATTCATAACTTTTCTGCTCAGAGTCCAAATAGGATGATCTTGGACATTACGAAAAGGTAATTAAATTGTCTAAATAAACTTAGTTGGGGAGACTGTGAGGACCCCAATTTATTTGGTTTGTAATGCTTAACCAACCACCTGGCCCTAGCATCACAAATCAAATAAACTGATCCTCGAGATATGTATACTTCCCTGACGATATACACCCGGTACAAAATTAGACATCAACTCCATTCCACACATAGAGTCCAAACACAACACTACCAAACGAAAGATAAACAAATAGCAAAGATATTACAGACAATGACCGACTGGCCACAAGATACACAAATAACAACAGAAAGACAGCGGAAGCAAAAGTGCCATAAGATGGCTATAAACAAAGCCAATCAGTGTGCCTTCACCCACAAGGCATCTGACCGGACCGCCATGTAACATCCCAATTTTGGGCTTGTGTTTCAAATGTAAGAAAATGAGTAGAAATTAAAACTTTTTCTTACATCATGTATTTCCTTTGTGTACTGAACAAGTATTGTACCAAAGATTATGGAAGTACAAAGTCACAAGTCCTTTGATCCAAGTCTTGTTCTTCCAAAAACAATCTTGTCAAATCCTATGATCATCCTCTGAAAATATTTTTCCTAAGTCTCTGTGGTGGTATGTGACCCCTCTGAAAAATTTCACAATTTTTAGAAATTGTTTGAATATTTTTAGAAGCGATCAAACTGTTTGACTCTCAGTCAAACATTAAAACAGAGCCTTGCAGAATTTTGGAGATTTATTCGCAGCATAAAACTCTCTGAAAATTTTACACAGGTCAATGTCTCAGTCAACAAGCTCCTGTAAAAATTTCAGAAATTTTGGAGTTATTTTGCTACCCGAATAAATCCTCAAAAGTCTCAGCTAAATTAAAACCTAAAAACCAAATTCACTATTCATTGGGTTGAGTCGGACTCGAGTCCGAGCCACTTGACTTCGGTTGAACCACCTAACCGCACCGAGCAGCGGTTTAAAAAGCGGCGTGCAATCTCGACCGTTGGATTCGGATCGCGGCCCATGTTCGTGTAAGCATTCGGACCCTCCGGTTGCATTGGCCAATAGGGACCGTTGGATTTCAATCCACCGCCCATTTCCGTAGGCAATCGGACCGTCCGCGAACTTCGCTAAATCGTGACCGTCCATTTTTAATCCGACGGTCGTGGTTTGTTCGCTGTTCTTCTTCCTCCTCTCGCTTCTTCGAAGCGCGTACGGCAATGGCGAGAAGAGAGATGAGTGGGTGGCGTTGATGGGTCACCTCAAAGTTGCTTTCGTCAACGTCTCTCTGTGGAGCATTTAATGCGCTCGGGCTTTCTCCTCCATTGTCCCGAGTCTCACTTGCTCCCATCTTTTACGGGTCTACAGCGGAGCATGAACCGAGCTCACCATGGGCTCATGTCCTTGATCGAAACCCTAATCCTTCCCCTATATAATTGCCCCTCTAGGTCCTCCTGGTGTTCTTTTACACCACACCTAGCTATTCTCTGTGTTTGAGCTCAAGAACACCTCTCACCCTCAAAACACCATTGTTGGCCGTAGAGCTCTAATGGCGGCCTTGGTGTCCAGTGGTTCACCTTCAACTTTTCTTGCACCCTTGTGAAATCCTCAACCTCCTTTATATTTCCCCTAACTTGATTTTGGGTTGCATTCACAGGAATCACTCAATTTTAAGTTTGGAGATTTTCGTTGGTTTCACCCCTTTCTTCTCGACTCGGTAAGTGATTCTTTTGCAATTACTTGCTTTTGGAGCCTCTTTGAGCTATAATGAAGCTGTGGTAATGATTTGGTTCTTCTCATTTTGCTCAGAACCTCATTTTCCACTTCATCTTCTTCGGCTCCGGTGGACTTCATCGTGTTCAAGTCTTCCCCGGCCATCTTTGAAGCTCCTCTCGGTTAAGGTAGCTCCTATATAGTCCCTAGAAGTCATGGCACTCGCTTCCTTGGGTGCGGCGAGACATTTGCCATTTTCGTGTTTTGCCGTGTCGGCCTTCATCTTTGCTTTCGGCTGCCGGCATTCCGAACCTCCGCCGCCGCGAGGTCACCACCGCTGGTCCGCAACACTATTGCGAACCCATTTTGATAGTTTGTGGGCGCGCGCATCATGGTCGCCGGCGACAAGCCGTCAAAGCCACTCGGGTTTCTTGGTCGAGAAGCTCCGTTTTAAATCGGATCATTAGGACACATTAATTACCAATCATTAGTTATTAATTGTGTCTTAATCACTATTATTGAGCCAGCGACTGTGGGCCCAATCTCCTTAAATCAATCTCTGTTTCCTCCACCTTTGTTCCGACATCATTAATGCTTAATCATTGATTAATAAAAATGTCGACACTTAACCCTGTCGGAAACCTTCTGCGGGTGTGACTTGTGGGCCCGGTGCGCGCGTGCGTGGGTTAAATCGTTCGCGATGCGTGACTCGTGATCAGCGACATGCGGTCCCACTCGTCGATACCTCTTTTTGAACTTGATCTATAGCGCCGTCCATTTTGTGATCTGCGGCCCGATCTGCATGCATTCGGACCATCAGGTTCCCCTCGCCGTCTGGGCCGTCGATCTTGCGATCAATGGCTGAGATCGTGTGTGCAATCGGACAATCCGGTTGTTGGTGCGTTACGGGCGTCCATCGCCGTCTGCGGTGGGATTGGCCCAACCACGCGCCGTCCGGTTGCATACACTCGAGTGGCGTTGGATCTTGATCAGCGGTGGGTTTCATGTGGGTTTCGCGCGTGCGCTATTTTCGCGCGGCGTGAGCGTAGATTTTAGATCAAGGGTTGGGAGTTGTCCACGTCATTTCCTTTTATTGGATTGTTACGTATTTGGTAAGCAATTGTTTATCAGCGAAAATGATATAAAAACTTTAGAAACTCATAACTAATTCATTTTAAGCGCTTTTTAGTTAATTCCAAGCTGTAATAAATCATGTTATCACTTTAGCTTATTATAAAAATGGATTTAAACATGTTCGATGCTTGAAAATTTTATAACTAGGAATAACTTGGTCCTGTCATTTTGAATATTCGGAAAATGAATAAAACTTTAGAAATGCATATCTTGCTACTGTGTATGTCAAAATGAATGATTCCAACCTTGATAAATTTGTTATTAACCCAATGTTAATGTAAAAATGATGGTAAGTCCAAGATTGTATGAAACCTTGATTAATGATTTAGTACCTATTTTGACATTTAGAAAATTACGGAAGACTTATAAAATGCACGGTAATTCTCTGTAAATCCTAAAAATAGAAATTTGATGTTAGGAAATCCCTCTGCTATCATTCCATAATGTGAAATAGGTTTTGCACATGTTTATATTTCTGGAAAGTGCATTATGCTAGTTTTGCATCTTAGGAAAATCATAACTAAATCATTTTAACTCCAAATGACCTGAAATTTTATATGGGTTACCTCTATACCAGTAGGTAGCTACCATAAAAATTCCAGCTTCAAAATCTTTCTAGAAAATATTTTTGCTACAGTGCTAATTATGGTAGAAAATGGGTTTTAGGTAATATCTTTTGCACCACAAATCCAAATTAGGTTTTCCAGTTTCTATGTCTAGGTATATTCGTATTCTACGATGTGTAAATTTAATCGCATTTGGTTAAGTTTTGCTTGCTCTTTTGTTTATTTGTGGCTCGTCTTATTGGTTGTTCTTGGTTCTTTTGCCTTTAGCTTAGGATTAGACATTTGCGGTAATCAGAGAACGACCCTCCGCGACAAATTGAGCAACAGCAAGAAGGCAAGCGTTTGATCATGTTAATCGATTATTTTAAGTATTTATGTTGATTACAAATTCTATGTATGCATTGCTACTTTGTTTTAATAGTTGGCCTAGTAGATGCATTTCCTTAGCAAATGATTATCCTCTACTACCATGAGCCTAGGTTACTTGCTGTGATTTAGAGTTCGTGGATGGGCTCTTGTCACTTAGTAGTTGCGAATTAATTGCTTAGCCATGCTTAGCGGTAGAAATGGCGGTTATCGACTTGTCGATAACCTTGATCCACAAACTTATTATGTATTATGATTTCCATCTTGTGCCATGTCTACTTATGAAAACTAAAACTGAAAACAAAATGATTTAGACTTGGGCACAATGGTATGATGGTGTGATTTTGGTGTGGCTGGAATGGTGCCTAAGTCAACAAGGACCGAACATCTTGTTACACTAAACCAAGCATTTTAGCGTGCTAACCACACTAGAGGTATGGGACCTCTCTTGACTTAGTACTTTGGCGTGTATTGGCTCAGGTCGCGGGAGGTCGCGGGAGGATGGTGTTGGGAGCATTGTAGTGTCAGAAAGACTTCACCGGGATGGGATTTGTTGTCTTCGGCTTGCAATGTATAGCGTATGGTGTTTCTACCCATACGAGCGGCTCGTAGTTAATACACAATATTGGAGGCGTCTCGTAGGACTTAGCCGTGCGGCATACCTACGGAGTGTGCTTTTGGCTTAAAGCGATCTGAAGTGTGGGTACATTGGTACACCTGCGGGTTAAAACTATTGAATAGCCTCGTCCTAGGTTATGGACACGCTTGGGGAGGTCTTTCAAGAGTTAGACTACAACCTTTTAAATTAAAACTTGATGGGTGAGTGCGAATGGGGTTAGTGCTATGTTGTGGTGACTATTGGGATAGTCACTTCCAGTGGTTACTTGTATGTATCTTTACTTACTTTACTTTGATAACAAAACAGATTTGCAAACTTGCTTTTGAAATGTATTACATTATTGCAAATGAAGTTGGCTTTATGCAAAATGAGACATACAACCTCCACCTAAATAAGCTTGCATGTAGTTATGAATAGGTCTGCTATTCCACACGTCGATCTTGGTACAAAGACAATCTTTGTACTCGGATGCTATCTTAATTGTTTTGTTGCGGAGGAAGAAGGTGAGCCAGAAGGGCCTCACTTTGTGAGTGTGTTGTGGTAGCCATGAGGCGACTAGCTTGGCGGCCCGGTCGGTTGCCTTGTGGGTGTGTGGCTAACAGGTCGACTTTTGTTCTAGCCATCTTATGGCGCTTTTGCTCATTGTCATTCTTGTATATTGATCTATTTGGCGGTCGGTTCTCTTTTGTAATAACTTTACTTTTTGTATGTCGTTGTTGAACTTAGTGATATATGTTGTATGGAAATGATGTGTAATTTTGTGATGATGTGCATATGTTGCAGTGCAGGAAACATATGTCCATCGAGGCTTAGAATGTTTAATTAGTAATGCTAGAACCATTTGGAGGTTAAGTGTTACTAGTTAAATATTAAGGTCCTCACAAAGTTGGTATCGAGCCATCTTGACAGAGAAACCCTAGCTTGGTAGCCTTGTAGGATGTTACGAAAACCTACTTTTAAGAGTCAAATGGTTTATGAAAATTAAGTAAGTTATCAGATTTTACTCCTTACCTATCTTAGTTTCCTTCACTCGTCTTGTTCGGTTTGGGTTTTGAAAATTGTTTTCCTCTCATCTTCTTCCAAAGGATAGTCCTTATCGTTTAATTTGGGTTTTGGGGACCAATGAGTTTGGCAAATTGAAGTGTTGGCTGCCCTCCTACAAGGTTTTGAAGCTTACGGAATGGAAAATTTCGACTAGGAGCTTGGATGCAAAATCTGGACAGCAAGCGTCAATTTCGGACAGCAAACTCAAAGGTTCTAAAGAAGGTAGATAATGAGAGGATAATTCAACTAAAACTGGTGGGAATAAAAGGGTAAGAAGTGATATGAAATTAGCTAATGTCTATACTCTATCAGGTGGTTATACCTTGATTTTTGGACTGTTTTGAGCCAGATTTTAGTTCTGAAATTTTGGGTCTTCTCAAACGATTACTCGTTCTTCCATACGGGTTAGTCGTTTCGGGAAGTGGATTCGGTGACTTATGACCTCATGTTCTTTTGTGGCTGTTCGTTGGTCATGTTAACTAAGTTTGGATTCCTGTGTTCTTGGGTCTTGAACTGTATCTAACTTGTCTTAGTAAATCAGGATGGCTGGTGGGACACGTAGCGGCCGGAATCAGCCGGGTAGTCCCGATGAGGAGCTTCCCCCTCCTCCGACCATGGCGGAAGTCCTCATGCAAATCGAACGCAATCGTTCGGAGGACCGTAGGGTGTTGGAGGTCATCGCCAGGAACACCTCCACTCACTCTGGTGCCTCTGGATCTGGAGGTGGTTCCCAGTCTCGTGGGGGACTTGCGGAGTTCCTCCGTACTCAGCCTCCCACCTTCTCCGGTCAGAGATCCTTGGCCGCGGCGACTACTGCGTCTCGGTTGAGCGGAAGCTCAACGTTGCTCGATGCCGGAGCGGGGCGCGGGCACTTCGCATCCCATCGGTGGAGGTGCGGCACTCTCATGGTGGGAGAACTTCTCGCCATGCGACTGCGGGGACACGTGGTCGTGGGAGGAGTTCGATCGACTTACCGTCGGGCCCATGTCCCCGCGGCTGATGAAGGTGAAGAAGAAGGAGTTCCTTGCGCTCAAACGAGCGCAAATGCGTGATCGAGTACCTCCATGAGTTCAACCATTTGGCGAGTGCGCTCTGGCTGAGGTGGCCACTGATGAGGCCAAGCAGGAGAAGTTCGTGGAGGGTTTGTCTGAGGAGCTTCAGGACAAGCTCTCTATTGTGGACTTCCCCGACTTCCAGACCTTGGTGGACAAGGCCATTATCGCCGAGCACAAGGCGAGCGGTGGCGAAGTCCATGGCGCAAGTGGGAGGCAGCCGGTGCCTGCGAGGCGGCCTCGTTCGTCCCGTGTTGGACCTGCACGGTGGCCCGTTCTTTGGCTTCACCACCGCCGAGGCCTTTCAGACCGCTCCACGTCCTCCGCAGCCGTGACTCGATCGCGTCGCTGCGACCCAGCGGCGAGGTGTTCCCGCAACCCCGCGGCGCCACCGCTTCTCTTGCCACGACAAGGGCCACTACGCAGTAGTTGTCCTAAGAAGCTGAGGCGGCCTCGTCCTAATGGAGGGCGCGGGCAAGGGAGTGGTCACCCACGACCGAGAAGACCCGGGCTTGGGGGCGGCCGAGTCAACCATATCTCGGTGAGGAGGCACTGAGAGGCACCCGGCGTGGTGTTGGATACGCTCCTTGTTAATTTGCGTCTGCTACGTTTTATTTGACTCGGGGCCTCGCATTCTTTATTTTGAGGTCTTTTCTTTGTTGATTGTGGGCTTCTTGTGTTCCTCTGGGGATTCCACTGCGATTCGCTCTCGGGTTCGAAATGAGAGGCGACCAAGTATCTGGGATGTTCCTATCCACATCGAAGGAGTGGGATTCTTGGCGAGTCTTATCTGCTCGACTCGCGGCTTGGATGTGATTCTTGGCATGGATTGGTTGTCCCAACACTTGGGGCAAATCGATTGTGCGGAAGATTGTCTACCTCACCCGACCCCTTAGGTGAACAGGTTGGGTTTTCGCCACGATGCAGAGCCCCATCTTTATGTCCTTGAAGCAAAGCCGTGATTGGAGATTCACGACGTCCCCACTGTGTGTGACCGCGGATGTCTTTCCGGAAGACTTACGGCATGCCACCTGTTCGAGATCTGGAGTTTGTGATAGAGTTCTTTGCCGGTCGCCTATTTCTAAGAGGCGTACGCATGCCTCCTAATGAGTTGGAGGAGTGAAGAAGCAACCGGGTGAGCTGCAAGAGAAGGGTTTTATCCGTCCTAGCTCATCTCCTTGGGGTTGTCGATTATCTTTGTGAAGAAGAAGGACAAGACCTTGCGCATGTGTTGATTACCGTCAGCTTAATGAGGTGGCGGTAAAGAACAAGTATCCTTTGCCCGTATTGATGATCTTTTCGATCAATTGGCGAGCACGAGTCTTCTCCAAGATTGACTTGAGATTGGGCTATCATCAAGTCGGGATCGGGGCGAGAGATATTCCTAAGACGACCTTTGCTACTCGTTATGGCCTTTCTGAGTACACCGTCATGTCTTTTGGTTTGACTAATGCTCGGCTTTATTCATGAATCTTATGAACTCGGTATTCATGGAGTATTTGGATAGGTTTGTGGTGGTATTCATCGATGATATCCTTATCTACTCCAAGAGTGAAGAAAGCACGCCGAGCATCTTAAGCTTGTGTTGGGCAAGGCTGCGTGAGCACCAGTTGTATGCCAAATTCGGCAAGTGCAGTGCAGTTGAAGAAGTGGCGTTCTTGGGCCATGTTCTTTCAGTGAGGAGGTGTGGGTGTGGATCCTAGCAAGGTCGGTGATGTGCTATCTTGGGGTCAGCCCAAGTCGGTCACCGATGTGCGGAGTTTTCTTGGTTTGGTGGCTACTATCGCGCTTTATCGAGAATTTCTCCAAGATTGCAAAGCCTATGACCGAACGCCAAGAAAGACAAGAAATTTGAGTGGTCATTGCTTGTGATGTGAGTTTCGGGAACTCAAG